>CM075296.1:7436355-8155976 GCA_037672795.1 Lagerstroemia speciosa
CCGCGTGAACCGAATTGCTTAACGAAATTAACGGGCAAGACCTAATTGATGGTCTTGAAACTCTTGGGACCGAGCTAATAGCTCACTATACATTTGATGGCCGATTTTATGGCTTACTGTTGTTTTTCTGTGCAGCGTTGGAAACCTCCTTGCCCTCCATGCTTACTCCTACATCACGCAACTCTAACTGACCTTAAAATCCACCACAATTAATCACACACTCCTCTATCATGGGGGAGTATTCAAGAAATTACTTGAAGCCCGCCGACGAAATCCAAATTCACCTATGCCGAAATGCTCGATGACAAGTTACTTGCTGGTCGTGGTATTTCCCCAACCGTACCACACCAACCCAGACCTTACCCTGCACAGTAAAGCGTTGCATTCATGCATTCCTCAAACACACTACTGCATGTTACGCTCGACCACTGGGACCTCAGCGACATGTCCGCCCAGCACAACACCCGTGGGCTCGACCACAGAATGCTTCACCCATCAACTGTGACAAAATACAATCCCCCATCAAGAGACCCCGATTGACTTAACCCGAACATGAGTCTATAAAATATAAAGGCGACGTTATGGTTCCTCATTCTCATTGAACTACCCAAAACGAAAAAGAAGTATACATGGCTGCCCTGCAAAATGTCCTCGTGCAATTTTGCCATTAGAGAAAGATATCTGACATAGAGAATGTGGGTGACTCCGAGTTATGTGTTTCTCTTGTTTTACATCAAGTTCTTGTGCTTTGAATCGTGTTCCCTTCTCGCTCGACCACATTTTCTGGATCCACTACCAACTTATTCCTGTTCGTGAAAGTGCTCGGTACGTGATTCAACCCCGAACTCTGACCCCCAATATCTTTATGTTGACTAATGACCCATCTCGGTATTTTCATCTGTCTCAACGTGGATTTGTACATGTCTGTGTTCAAATTCCAACGTCATTGTAACATTCCAACATCGAGGTGCACCTGCAAGGCAACATCAAAGCTTCTTCACCTCCTACCCATACCTATGAATACAATGGGTAACTCATCAACGGGCTTCCATCCATCCACCCACCAAATTGCCTCTGTAATACTGGATAATATTGGACTGGTTTCCCCTATTTTCTAGCTAACATGTCATCGGAGACTTCTTGTCTGCTTGCAAATATTGGAAAGTATTGGACCAGTGTTCATTGTATTCAATCTCCATCATCCTCCTTAACTCCTCTTGTCCCTTTAATTCCTTGGCATGAATAGCATTAAACATGGTCTCCAGAGAATCAGGATGTTGTTCACTGATTCCATAAACATCAGAATCATGTTGCTCCTCATGAAAATTCTTATAGACCATAGAGCTGGAAACAAGCTCGAAAAAAGAACATCAAATCTTCGCGTCCTCCGTTCCTTGTAATCAGCAACTGATCCAAGACATCAACATCTTTATTTGCTCTCCTGGTTATTGAGATCCTGAGTTTCTTTCACGAAATGAACACAGTTCTGTCCCTTTAGTAAAGACGATAGTACACTTTGCTATTTGTAAGCAAAGTGAGGTGGGAAGATGATTGTTGGGCACAGACGGTGATTGAAGAGACAGAGACATTCAGGGAGCTGGGGCTCTAGTTTTTCAATCTCGACCAAATAACCGAGCGAGGGGAGGGAAACTCAAAATTTAAATTGCTCAGTCAACCCCATAAATTGTTGCCCTCTCCATCAGCATTTAACGTTTCTATTTCCGTCATCTCCACCTTCGTTAATTTCTACGCGTGCTGGAAGATGATTGACGTGTCTCCACAATGTGTCCCACAAAATTTCTTCGTAACCCCGCCACGCCCCCTCATCTTTCCAAAATCGCCCTTCCAGTCTCCCTCAAGTCTCTCTTCCCTTCACCTCTACATTTGCCCTACTCCTCATCTTTCCAAAATCCGTCTATTTTCTCCCTCCCCTCGCACGCTGCTCACCCATCCATCATCTCCAATCACAACCCCTCTCTCTATTCCCGAACGGCACGTGGAGGTCAGTGGATATCGAGGGGAGTCAATGAAAATGTCACCTACCTACCAAAGACATTTGTGGTGAAAATGTCGCTCGGCAATGCCGCCCACTCTTGCTCGGGCGGATGAAGCAGGCGATGGGGGAGAGAGGACCAGAGAGACAGAGATTGGGATAGGATGTGTACACTTTCAACAGCTGAGCTGACATGAAATGGGATGATTTGGGCTCCTACAAATAGAGTTTGGCCCCTGGGACAACACAATTCGCTTACATCATGTCACCCTCGTCCCCAACCTCTCGTAATTTCAAATTTCAAATTGCCCACACTAACGCCCATACTACACATCATCCAATCAACTACTGTCGTGTATGGACGAGCGATTGACACATGTATAAATCTCTTGTAAATCCCAAATCTTCTCATCCTTTCATAATTAACCCATCCCAATTTTGCTCTCTTCTCTTCTCTCTCCCCCCCTCCCTCGCTTGCTGCTTCCTTCCCCCTCTCTCTCTCAGCTGCTTCCTCTCCATCAACAACCATGGACGGCAGTGTCAAGCTTCCAGTGACTTGATTGTCCCAGAATCCTAACCTTGTCTTCGCGGTAGTCGTTTCCTACCTTGTCGATATTATCATCGCTTTCCATCCCTCGACCTCCATCTTTTGTTGTTGTCTGAAAATCCATATCACTGATGTTGAGGTCATACGTCGCCGGACATGAGAGAAAGGAAGGACATGGACGAGGTTGGGTCGGCTATCGCCGAAGATGACAGAAAGGAAGGACATGGAAGTGGTTGGGTGTCGAAGATGATAGAGGAGGAAGAGGCGTGAGAGAGAGAAAATAGACAGACTGGGGAGAAAGAATAGGTGACAGGAGAGAGAAAATAGAGTGAGAGGGGGAAGGTAGCAGGCAACAAGGGGGGAGAGGAGAGGAAAAAAAATTAGAATGGGTAAATTTACAAAAGATGAGAAAATATGGGGTTTTCAAAGATCAGTGGGACCCAATCTTTACACGTGCTAATCATTCAGTTGTTTAGTGCATTGATGGCATGGTGCACTGGGATCACATAATAATTTCTTCCACCTACCTGTAGAAGAGTGCAATCGGCCGAGTAACAATCGTCATTACCGCTGCAACATCATCCACGCTCATACTAGCACACCCACATTCCACACACTCTTGTAAACTATTCCAACACAACGTTGTAGATAACCGCCAACCAACCACGCAAATAAACCTTTTTGCTCCGCACACACTTTCCCTTCCATTTACCCGTACCCACTAAATGACTACATCTGGACACGTATGCATCGTCATTTACACATCGGGACCACAAACTTCCACACTTACCTGTCTCCATTGACACTAGAGTGAATTAGGTCATGCACCAATTCCTTGTAAACATTACACCCCACCACTACAAGATCCCTTTCCTAAAGAATAGCACGTACCTCCTTCTCCACCTCCACGCACCTCACCCTAGCGCAGCAGCCGATGGAGCTTCCCACCTTGTCTTCCATCTGTCGTTCATGGTAGTCACGTGTTAGGAAATACCATCATAACATTATTCCAATGCAACACTAGCGTTGCCTCACCTATTTCCCTGTCGTTGCTCTTGCTCCCTCAACTTGGCAACCCACGCAAAATGATTGCAACCCTGCAACCAAATTATGGATGTGCTACGCTTAGATTCCTCGCACCATACTCACCGAGGAATACAGTCAGGCATTCCAAATCTACAAAACATGGACAACTCACAGCCAATTTGCAGGCAAAGTAATGTCTAGCCACGGTCTCCCTCATGTTCGAAGTCTCCACCATGATACATCTACCGCACTCGGGGCACAAGTACATTTCATTTTGTAAATACGCATCTAAATCTAAGGGACAGCACCTCATACATGCTCACGTCAGGCGCCTTAAACACTCTTACCTCAAAAGCCCTCTTCCTCTTATCGTTAAACCTTGCAAAGGCAACCACAGCCTCCTCCATCTCATTGAACTTACAATATATTGCGCCTGCAAAGTTGCTAACCTCCACCTTGCACTTCACCCAATCTATGTATAGGCCAAGGCATCAACTGACAAATACAACATATGCCTTCGACATCTACACAGGTGACAATGACACGCAAACCTTATCAGTTCAAGATGATTATCTCGTTAACGATCAATTACACTCCCGCAACATTGTCGAAAAGGTTGTCCCCACTCACACATAACCATGGCCTCCACTACGACTAATGCATAAAAATAGAAACCACACATGCCTAGGGTGGACGGACTACCTCAGGAGCAAGCCCAACTACAATCAAAAGCCTCATGACATTCACCATAGTCATTTCTATCTCTCCCACGTGCAACTAGCACACCCCAGTGACCTTGGACCTGTGGATCATCATGTGAGGTCTCAATGTGTGCTATGCTCCCCAATTGTGTCTATGCCTAACTCCGTCGGTAAAAAATAAAACTTGTCCATAAGCAACGCCCCACACAAAGTTAACCTCCGTCAGCGACGCCCCGTTCCTCCCCACACTGGCTGCGACAGCGTGCCCCCCCTCCAAACATGCCCACCTTTAACGTTGCGCCCTCAATCCTGCAAACAGTGTCGCCCCGCTCAGCGCCGCCCCACTGACCCCCGAATTCGCACTCCATTTCATTGTCGCTCAGGGCTAACAATTTAGCCAGCGAACAGCATTGCCACCGGTGTCGTCACCCTCCTTCATCGCTGTCACCCTTACTAAGTAGACTACGTGCAATGGCAAGTGGGGGACACCACCAAGCAACAAACCACAGGTCAAGAGGAGGCAAGCGGGCACACGAATTCGATAGGGGTCCAGCAATTCATACTACACAAATACAAAAAGATTGGCCCTACTTTTCACATGACAGTATAAATTGGTGCTATCTGCCCATCACTTTCCCTTATTAAATCTATTCCTAATCCACCATCCCACAACCAACATCTGTCAGAATAACTTTGGCAAAGAACTCCCCCAACTCTTTCAACAACCAATCGTTGCCCATGAAGTACCCCCTCTTTACTAAACTTCCCCCGCTCATAACTAACCCAATGTCATTCTCCGGTACAGCACAGCATGGATTTACCTCGCGATCGCAGGTCGCGTTGCGATTTTCCCAGCTTCGAGTCATCGCACCGTCACAAAATTGCATCACGAGTGTCTTGGTTCGAATTTCCTTTATGCATTCAAAATGAATAAAAATAATTATATGGTATTATGCATCAACGATGCGCCACTCGGTTTCCATCGTTCCACTGCGTGCCAGCATAATCCCACATATCTGCGGCACTGTTGTCTCCACCGTCAGCGTCACCACCACCATATCTTCGTGTTGCGCTCTAGTCACTGGCTTTTATCATTTCTCGTTCCACCTTCACCTCCCTCGCCTGTCCACTTTCAAGGGTCCCCCACAAGCCTAATCCTATACGGCTTCGCCATGACATACTCTATCACCCCGCCACTCGCTTTGCGCCTTCGCACCTCGTTCTTTTGTTGCCTCATACATGTCACCGTTGCCGCCTCCATCGACAAGTCCTACTCTCACATGCTGGCATCAACAGTGCCGCATCCGCCCACCGGATATTATTTCCCGATAATGCTATTCCCCATATGCCCTTCACCATCCATTGCAGTCATGCTATTCCCCGTATGCCCTTCACCATCCATTGGCGTGTCAATTCCAATTACACTGCATCTGCTATCCTCCAGCAACCCCTATCGTTGACCCATAGCTTCGCTCGACCACTTGTTGAATTGATTATAGGTTGACTGTTATACCTCAGCTAGCTTTGACTTCTAGGTAAGGACGTCTCTTATTGATGCAAACCTTACCAGCACGTGGCAAAACCCGACAACAATATATGAATGAGAACCCCAAGATCTGTAAAGACCCGCTACCTAGTGAGATAGGAACCAAAGTTACGGCTTGCAAAGGGCGCCACACCCCGAGGATCGAAGTGATAAGTCCAATTGTAGAACGCCAAAAGAAACCTTGCTTCAACATGCTTCATTGAATTCGCTTGAGTCCAAATTTCTCGAATTAGCCCATTAAGATCTTCTCTAAACTTCTTGGCTCCTGCCCTCGTAATTGGCCTATTTAGAACTTTAACCGGATCTCTTGCAGTATGCTCTTGATTTGCATCATTCTCCCCCTCTTTTGAAGGATTTGTCCTCAAATCATCATCTGTATCAAACTGAGATAGAGCACCAATACTATAGCTCGCACCAACATTATAGCTCTATGAGGTCCTTTTTCTATATTCATACTAACCTGGTTGCAAAATCGACACATGGCTCAACATCGAGAAAGAGATCCATCTGAAGAGATTCAACAACCTAACATCCTGAATCTTCAAATGGAAGCATTGCTAGGGGAGATGAGGCGGATGATGTGACTTGAATTGGAGTCGATTCAAGATAAGTTGGATCAGGTGGAAGACAGAATATCGAGTGAGCCCCGACAAAAGGCCAATAATAGGCGGCATGGGCAACGTGTTCCATGGGGAGATAGAATGATGCAAATTAAGAGCATGGTACAAGAGATCCAGTTAAAATTCCAAATGGGCCAATTACGAGGGCACGAACCATGAAGTTTTGAGAAGATCTTAATGGGTTGGTTCGAGAAATTTGGACTCAAGCGAATTCAATGAAGCATGTTGAAGCAAGTTCGCATGTGCCAATAACATACATCAACATGATTGAAGTTTTCGAAGATTCCGATCAAAGATGAATATTACCTTTCTAAGTAATATATTATCTTTCTTTAATTATTAAATCAGAATATTATGGTAATATTTCATTGTTTCTTAGAGAGTAGTTAGAACATTTTTTTTATTTTTTTGCAAGCAATCTCAAGAACGAACTAAGAAAAGGAAGGATAGATTTGAGCAATAACGAAGAAGAAAATAATGAAAAATGATAGATGAAACATGTCTTAGAACCAAAACTCTTATATCAACTTATGCGAGCCTTACCAACGCGTGGCAAAACCCAACAACAACATATGAATGAGAATCCCAAAATCTGTAAAGAACAAGTTCCGAAGGCGAGCTTTGACCCGCTACTTAGCGAGATAGAAACCAAAACTATGGTTTGGAAAGGACACCATACCCGGAGGATCAAAGTGATAAATCCAATTGTAGAACGACACAAGAAAACTTGATAAGTACTACGAGTCTTCTCAAGAATCAGGAAGAGCGAATTCCTCACGAAATCATGTATTGAATAATAAAGAAATTTACCAAATTTCGTCCATCCTCAACCCCAGCCTGACCTATGAATAGGCCAAGATTACAAGATATGCGAAATATTGTGTTGTCAGATTGCTCCTATGTAATAGGCAACAAAAAATATTCTAACTACTCTCTAAGAAATAATGAACTATTGTTCTAATATTCTGACTTAATAACTAAAGAAAGGTAACACATTACTTAGAAATATAATATTCATCTTTGATCAGAATTATTCATCTTTGATCAGAATTATTCATCTTTGACCAGAATCTTTGAAAACTTCAATCATGTTTATGTATATTGCTAGCACATACGGACTTGCTTCAATATGTTTCATTAAATTTGCCTGAGTCCAAATTTCTTCAATCAACCCATTAATATCTTCTCTAAACTTCTGGGTTCATGCCCTCGTAATTGGTCCATTTGAAACTTTAACCAAATCTCTTGCAACATGCTTTTAATTTGCATCACTTACCAAATATTTAATCACTCCCTCCCATGGTACAACATGTTTATACAAGACATAAACACATTATTACCAGCGCTAATGATGCTAGCTAAACTCATGGAGCAAGTTGTACCTCCAGACAAAATGGAACCTCTTTGCAATTAGATAAACCATACAGGTTCAGATGCATAATTAAAATGGCCCCGTAGTTGACCAGTATCAATAGGGCAGGAAGTTGACATTCGCTCACAAACTAACTCAAAACTTAACGGCTTAAAAACTGCCTTGATTTAGTAAATTAGGTCAATTTATTTCTACGTTACCAAACAAGCAGAGAATCAAAGTTCTAAAAATTTAATCTCAGCATGTTTTTTTTAGACAATCAAACATCATCTATGTCAGGTCTAATTCAATAGGAATGGACTAAAATATATGTTATGCAAGAGTCTGAATTCATTTATTGTCAGTATTCTTGAAGTTAAGTAAGAATAGTAAAACAATACAGCTAATGTAATATATATACTACTGGCATTCAGCAAGCAAAATGAAAAGCTCCTCGTCAGTAATTGCTCCCATCTCCATTGCTCTCTCCAATGCACTTTGCCCCCCTCCGTCTTTGATCGAAGGACGTGCTCCCCTGTGTACACATTTCAATAACTTAAAACAAAGTTGGAGCGGCCAAAGGAACCCCAGAAAGATAATGCTGCATGCATGAGATGACAGACTCTCTAGTCAGACTTTCCGACTTTACACTATCTCCAGATAGATTATATTCTCGGAGAACAGTTGCAACATCTTTAAAAATACATAACATGTAAGGTTCAGCTGCTCAGACATTTTCTTCTCCCCGATGACAGATAAAAAGGGGTTCAACGACACATTGAAGGAACCTTTCACTCATGTAGCAGGGCAAACTATGAAAGGGAGATGAGGATCATACAGCAGTTACCAGCCAGTAACTGTTATTAGGTGCTAGTATTCAGAAGTGTGAACAGAAATGAGCATAGCTTGGCCATTTCAATCAGCAAGTCCAAGCCAGGATTCCCTTGAGCAATAATTAGCTCTAAAGAAGATTTCAAACAATGCTGAAAGAACGGATGTTCCTTTCTGGGAGTTCCATATTCATCAAGAATTTCAATTGCATACACACATAAGTTGGTTTTTAGTTCACCTTAAATAGTGTCCGCAGATAGTTCGAAACAATTTAGCACACAACTCCTGGTTGTTTTTGAAACACCTATATATACCACGTTTTTGGTTGAACATTATGAATAATGAATTATTATACCTCTTCAGTAGAAGTTTTGCCAATGTGTTGAAGCCCAAAGATATGCAATGGTGCACTGGAGTCCTTCCATGGAAGTCCTGAATATTTATTTCAGCACCAAATTGCAACAACAATTCCACCATCGCTGGATTGCCATGTCGACATGCCAGATGCAATAATGAACAACCTTGAAGGCAATTTTCAGGCTCCTCCTCCTCCACCGTCTCACAATTTTCAGAATAAGTCAGACCACTCTTGTGATGGGCATTCCCACCAACGACTTCATCAAAAACAGTATGGACAATACTTCTATCCATTGTCACTATAAGGCGATATACTTCTCGCAAGTTGTTAGTCTTGACCGCATCCCAAATTCTCCGAGGGGGAGAGCTTCCATTTCCGTCCGTGTCTCTGATGACCATTTGTTTCTCCACGTACTACATGAGTTAAAAAATATAGCAATTACCCTCTGAGTGTGTGATGGCGGAAATTACAGTTCTTTAAGAAATCCATGCTACATACCATTTAAGATGTGATAGCATAAACCTGTACCATACAAATAAATGAATAAACGCAATCAAATTAGTACCTTAGCATTGATGAATTTCTCTTTGTAACCAATGGCATCACCTGCACACGGTTTCTTTATTGATCTTGAGATTGTATCAAGCTTGTCCTCACTGCACAGTAATTTCATAAGCCATAACTTACTAGTGAGAAATGTAAAACAGCTGCTAATCTCTATGAACCTTTAGCCATGCAGAGTTACAATTTATTCGCCACAAAGGTGCCAACCACACCAAACGCTACACTAAGAGCCTGAAGAAGCTCAGCCATTCATGCTTTCAACTCGAATTTTGTGCAATCCAATCTTGATCTTAATAATCTACTAGGAAGATAGCACAATGGCATCAATCCCGAGATTGGATCTACTTCATATATTCTACTTTTGTTTTTTATCAGAGGCATTGCATAGCATATGATTCTAATGCAGTGTGGCATGCTTATGTCGATCATCTTGTTCATATTAGGTTTTTTTACCAAGGATGTGCACAAGTATAGAGTAGACCCAGAACCAGTAGAAACCTATCATATTGGATAGGTTCTAGGTAGATCTCAATGAAACTAGGATAGGTTTCAGATAACAAATGAAGGAAGCAACCAGTTCCAGTCTTGGTTCTAATTCTGGTTTTAGTACACAGGGTACCAGGAGGCAGAACATGTTTTACTTATCCGCATGCTTAATTTAGTCGTTCTTAATTTTCTCATTTGAATTCCAATTCATGAACAGTTTAAACCGTTGTATTCCTAACTCGATAAACTTCATTTGATATAATAATTATGCACATTTTGGACATTTTGGACAGGCTGTCCAAAATGTGGTGTTCTCAAACTATGATGAGCTTTGTTGGGATACTAAGACCTCTTTCAAAACTTCTAGTGCATGGAGGAGCCTAAGACCACCTAAGCCTATTGTTGATTGGCATAAATTGATATGGTTTGATGGCAACATTCCAAGATGTTCGTTCATAGCTTGGTTGGCCATTAACAATAGACTGAGCACAAGAGACCGTGTATATAAATGGGATACAAACACATCAACCTTATGTGATCTTTGCAAGCAAGACAGTGAGTCGAGAGACCGCCTCTTCTTCGCTTGCCCATCCACTGCCCAGGTTTGGTCTCTGGTTCTTCGTCTCCTCTTGTTTAACAGACCAACAAAGGACTGGGCTTGGGAATTGCAGCAAGGTATCACTAACGGCAAAGGAAAGACCCTAGACTCTACTATTTACAAGCTGATTTGGACTCTGTACATTTACTATGTATGGCAAGGAAGGAACAACCTCTTATTCCAAGGCAAACCAATCTCTGTTCAATGTATTTTTGAAACTATTATATGTTCTGCCTGTTCTAAGCTTTTATCTGTCCCAAATCTAGCTTTCAAGTTGTCTAGTAGTCAGCTAGCTGGTCCTTTAGGAATTAGGATGTAGAAAGTAGATCTCTAAAATGTACATTTTGTGAAACCTTGTAAAGCTCTTATGATGAATGAAATTGGTTCTATTACTTGACAAAAAAAATTATGCATATTTAATAAATTTTCCATACCTAAAGTATTGTTGTAACTTTAAATCAGTAACAGATAGTACTTGCATATAATGCAAATATACTTAAAATTACACATTTTATTATGATAAAAAATTTATATAAAATAGTAATAATCATGAAAAAATATTGAAGCAATCTACGTTTTAGAGGTAAAAAATAAATAATAAACAGTTTCCAACAATGTTACTCCAAACCTGTGGTATCTTAGAGGTTCCGGTTAAGGTCTGATTCCAAGACTCAACAAGGTATGGTCCAGATCCAAAAGTTAGATTGGTTTTGGGGAGAGTCCGGGTATTATGAAAAAATATAGGTTACTCAGATCCGAACACCCCTACTGCTTACTAAGAACATAATGTAGTTTCTTCACCTGCATTTTGCATTTAAAATAAAGAATCAAATTTCAAGTTCCTTAAGCTACATTCAGCACACACCAATGGAGTGGAATGGAAAGGAATGAGCACTTTAAGCTTCCATTCTATTCCTTTTTACTTGGTTGCACTTTTGACAGCTATGATGTGCATTCCTTGAAGATAAACTCCCTTTTTTTTCTCAACTTGGTGGAAAAGAGTTTTCTTCAAAAAGTCAGAGAATGCTTAATCCACAACTTCTTTTAATTAGATTTCCCACAAGGTGGTGGATTCCAACCTAAAGAGAACTATAAGTTAGACATGAAGAACGCATACAAACACGCTTCGTGGAAATGTCTCTTGGAGATTCTTGAGAAGATGGGCTACAGTGAACAATGGCGCACATGGATTCACTAGCGCACCTCTACTACTGTTTTTGTAATGATTAACGGACGCACCTCATCTCGGGGATTGAGACAGGGTAATCCCTTATCACCTTTCCTGTTTATATTGGTCAAGGAGCTGCTAAGCTGCATATTGATTAAGGCGTCTAAAGTAGGTCTAATTAAAGGCCTACAAGTCCACACAAGGAGGAAATATGGACATCAACACACTTGTTGTTTGCAGATGATAAAACAATTTTTTGCCAGAATGAGATATGTCAACTAATAAATTTGGTTGCATTTTAATGTCTCTTTTTCCAACACCCAAGACGATTACAAGAAAATTAGAAGCCGTCCAAGCTTGGTTCCTATCGAGAGATACAGCTTAGATAGGAGTCTGTAAAATAGCCAGTGGAGCAAGAAAGTTTGGGGATCAAGTCTATATTGACCTATTTTACATTTGAGCCAATAGTAGATGGGGACAGGTTGCGATGGAATTCATCAAGGGAACTTCATAGTGAAATCCTTCTACAAGCGGCTAACACCTAGGAGAGGTTATGAGGACTTTCCAGGAAGGTGAGTTTGGCAGAACAAGGTGCCCACAAAGATGTGTTTCTTCGCATGAGAGGCAATATGGAGCCAAATTCTCAACATTTACAATTTGAAAAAACGAGGAAAGATTATGGGAAGTAGATGCTTTATGGGTCACTCATTTGCTAGTTCATTGCGAGTGGACACGAAAACTAGTTGCGGCCTTTGAGGCAATAGGAATGTAAAGATGATGGCACGGGCCATGGGTGGAGAGTTTAGAGCATGGTATGGGATCTTGAATTCAAGAGTCATAAGTATGATAATTGAACTCAATGGCCATAATTATCTTGAGTGGGCTCAGTCTGTCAAATAAGCAATCAATAGAAAGGCAAACTTGAATATCTAACTAGTGCTTTGTAGCAAATGACCTTAATAAGAAAAAATGGCACCCCCTGGCTGATCATCTCCATGGAGATTGCCATTAGAAAACCCCACCTATTTCTTCCCACTGGTCGATATGTATGGGAGGTTATCCAAGAACTTTACTTGGACCTTGTATAAGTTAAAGTAGTCATTGAGGGTATGGTTTGAGAAATTCTCTATTTGTTAAAAATCAAGGGTATACTCAAGGGCAAGGAGATCATACAATGTTCTTTAGACATTCAAAGGATGGGAATGTAGCCATACTGATTATATATGTCGATGATATAATCCTCAACGGAGATGATATATGTGAAATGAACTGCTTGAAGACCACTCTCATCAGCTTTTGAGATAAATGACTTAGGATCTCTAAGGTATTTCTTTGGCATGGAGGTTACTCAATCGAAGAAAGGGATTGTCATCTCCCAACGAAGTGTGTTATCAACCTTCTCAAGGAAACTGGAATGAGCAATTGTAGGCCAGCATAAACTCCAATTGATCCCAATCAGAAGCTTGGACATGGGAAGGTGATAATACAGCTCAATATCAAAGGTTGGTGGGAAAGTTGATATGCTTATCACCAACTCGGCTAGATATCGCCTTTGTTGTGAGTTTTGTAAGCCAGTCCATGCATTCGTGATATAACCAAAACAATTATTGAATGTTTTGGTTGCAATTTGAAAGGGAACCAGATCTCTCCCAAACGAAAAGAAAAAAAAAACCTAAACAAGAAAGAAATTACCGATTCCACTCATGCCCTAGACGATTCTGATAACTCCCTATAAATACTCAAAACCTAACAAACTGTTATGGTTGAATTAGCGGAGGGGTCTCTTTGTAAATAGAGAGAAAAGTGGAATGGGCTTGTTTGTAATGGATAGGGAGATGAGGGACTAGATAGTAAGAGTCCTATAATGTCAGTAAACCAGTATTAAGGATGAGCAGAGCCACCGGAAGTTCTTAGCGATGAATGAATGAAAATTTCCCTTCTCTCTGATTTCTCCGTGTTCTTCTTCTCTCCGATCCTTCCAACTTCTTCTTCCTTCTTCTTCTTCTCCTTCTTCGATTTGTACTGTATCAATTGGTATCAGAGCCACTCCATCCTCGGATATGTGAAGTTAGGGCAAATTCTTACCTGTTGATCTTCAGACAATGGAAGATCACGTCGGCAATTTTAGGTATTTCCAAGAGCAATTCAATAACCTCAGAACATACGACGAGGAGGTTCGAGAGGCCATTGCAGAGCTCAAGGAACGATCTCAAGCAGGTACGCTCCAAGAGTATTTCGAACCATTTCAATCGTTATTTCAGGATGGTTGGGTATCTGAGGAGCTCGCTGTCAGTTTCTTTTTGGGTGGTTTAAGAGACGAAATTAAGGAATTCGGTGAGCATTCTTAAACCCCAGACCCTTAATGATGCATACACACTAGCTTGGTTACAAGAATTTTCTCTACCAGCTTTAAATTTGAAGAAAAACGATGCATATAAGTTCATGGAATCAATTGAAGCTGGGAAATTCGTTGGGGAAGCAGTCCAGAAAGAAGTGGCTCTTGAAGCTGAGGCCACTTTGTTGCATGAACTGGACCTTGAGGAAACCCACGAGAAGAAGTTTGACATGAACAATTTTCTTGATAATGAATATGGAGGAGATGGTGCTAGTATTCTTGATATTAATGGGCAAAAAGATGAAAGACCTCTTAAGGAGGTATGCACCGGAAAGAAGTACGTTGTCTTGAATCTTCCTAACGAAGAATATAGCAAGGATGGTGATAAGGCTTCTGACTCTTTTGCTCAGAAAGTTGACCAACTCCCATCCATGGAAGAGCCTGAAATCGATTTTGTGGACAAGGACTACAGGGACAATGAGTTCGATCAAAATCGTTATGTTATTAAGCTCGACATCCCTGTTGAGAAGATAGATATGGTTTCGACTCCACCACCCAATTTGAACTCAATAGTTTTGGAGGTAGAGGATCGAGATGTGATTATTGATTTTGATTGGGTTCGGCGAAAGAGGAGGATTCGGATTAAAAATTTCAAGTGTCCGACAGAGATCGGGCAAAAACAGGAAGAATTCGACTGCCATTACCACTATGATGTTGGAAGTTTTGAAGATGCTTCTCCTAGGAACCATGTTAGGGAAGTGTCAGGAAAGAAGCCAAAGGAGCTGATGATTAGCAACTCCTCGATTCTAGCTAATCCGAAGCTATGGCCATTTGAGAAGGTTGTCGACCTTAGTGAAAAATATGTGGAAGATGGCGAAGGCGACAAAGAACAGAAAATGGTGGCTTGTGGTTCCCAAAAGGAGCCTGAATCTGACTCCTCTGATAAGGATTATGGTGACATGTCTCAAATGGGTCAATTGTTGTCAACTTGTTCAGTGAGGACAGCAGTCTTTCAGACCAATAGTTGGTTCAGCACAGAAAGAGAACTTGCCCTTATGCTCGTGCTTGCGATACTTCAAAGGAAACATGGCCATTTCTTGGTTGTTGATGTTGCTCACGAAGCAATTGCTTGTGGCAAAAATGGTGGTGTTATAGCTGAAGCATTCATCTATAGAGGAGATATCATTATCTGTGTTGACACACGAAGCACGATTTTAGGGAACCAAGGGGGATTAACAACATGCAGTACAAGAAGGAAGCTACTGATGTTAGCAAGGGTTTATGTTGTCATGTTCTCCACTATGCCCCCAATTCTACTTCTTGTTGTTGCCCATGCTACAGTTGCCGTAGCAAGAAAGGAGGCGTGGTGTCGAAGGAAAAAGAGGCCGAAAGAATTGCATGCTAGAAGATTTTTGGCTGCTACATTTGAAAATAAGAGTGTAATTGCTAGAAGATTAAAACCTCCATGGGAATTTGGCTTCCTTGCAGTTGATGCATTCACCTTGAAAATTTCACTTGAAGTTTGCTCCATGAGCAAAGCAAGACAAAAGGAATTCTGGCTATCTGGGGGTAGGTTGATTGAAGGAGTTGTATGTTCAGTGAACAAACTGCTGGAGAAGTTTTACCAATCATGTTTTCTTAATCTTTTAACATATCCTGGCAGATTGGTGTCAGTGGGAATCCACATGATTCCCTTTGCCGTCATTGTAGCTCCACTTACGGCCATGGCAGCTTCTCTATACAGGAAGGGAAATGGCTTGGATCAAAATGCAGGAACTAATGAGCTAGCATTCTCTCCGAGATCATTTACATGGCTTGATGCTGCAAAAAGCGGATTAACTCAGGAAGTTATATATTATGGTTTGGTGAACTCTAGCATTGAAGCTTCTCCTGTGGATTGGTTCCTTCTTTATGCAACACATTACATTCAACACAAGTATTCAGAGGTATGTGATCAACTGATGGAGTTCGAAATGTTCAATGTGCACCAGTGGCTAGTTGTCGCTGTAAAGACCTTATTTCACGGGTATGTCGTAAGTAAGAAGTGGACCAAGATTGGCAGCACACTTCTGAAAAGGAACAAATTATTTGTAACCCAGGAATGTGACTCTCACGCATTTTCAATGGAGTTCTCCGGCTTGTTCTTCGATGGGACTTCTGTCCTACACTTGGCAAATTTCCTTCACAAGATTACAATGAAGATTGAATCAGGTTTAGCAGAGCACCAGCTTGAGTTATTTGTGGTAAGTAGCCAACTGATGCCTCCATTTCCTCTCGAAGAACCAGTTCGGTGCCTATCTTCTGCGAAACAAGGAGAAAATTTATTCTTCATCAATAAATTCTTTAGCAGCAAGGAGATCTATCTCTCTCTCCATGAGCTCATCGGCAATGCTTCTGATACTTTGCACAAAATCCATTTCGGGAATCTGATGGATAAGAGCAAGCTAGATGCTCAACCAAAGCTCTTAATTGACATTGTTCCAGACAAGACAAACAATGCATTATCCACCATTGCTAGTGGACTGGGCATGACCGAAGCTGAGTTGGTGAGCAACCTCTGTACCAAAGAAGTCTTCTGTGATCCGAGAAGCAGCAGCTATATCCAATTTCAAGTAAACCTTGGAAGACTTGACTTCTATGTGACAGATTTTTCTCTTGGAAGATATAGAGGTTTTCGATTTAAAATTGTCCATGTTCGAAAGAAGCAACTTGGACAATTGATTTTTCAGTACTTGCAAATGTGTTCACAACTCTGCAGATTTTTTTTCCAGATGGACAGTGGTTCAATTCTAGGTAACCTTGGGGACAAGGTTTCTTAAGGGGGGAGAAATGTTATGGTTGAATTAGCGGAGGGGTCTCTTTGTAAATAGAGAGAAAAGTGGAATGGGCTTGTTTGTAATGGATAGGGAGATGAGGGACTAGATAGTAAGAGTCCTATAATGTCAGTAAACCAGTATTAAGGATGAGCAGAGCCACCGGAAGTTCTTAGCGATGAATGAATGAAAATTTCCCTTCTCTCTGATTTCTCCGTGTTCTTCTTCTCTCCGATCCTTCCAACTTCTTCTTCCTTCTTCTTCTCCTTCTTCGATTTGTACTGTATCACAAACTAAATCAGGAAATAATCATAAATAGGTACAAGAGATTTATTTCCCTTTGTCCCTCAAACTATAAATAATCAAAACAACCCTAAGGTTCTAACATCACTCCCCATCCAGCAAGACCTTGTTCTCAAGGTGTAAATTAGGAGACTGCTAGTAAATGATCTCAATGCCTTCCCAAGTCACATCATAGTCGGATAGATCTTTCCACCTAATAACATGGTCTTTGATTGTCCCCTCAACTGTGACATGGAATAATAAATGAATCAACGGATACGGAATCTTCAATCGATAAACAACTTCTCCAATTTTCTTGACAATCTCATCGAAGATTCCTATACTCACCCCCTAACTGCACTCCAAGAGGATCAACCGGACCTGTTCTGCTTTCCCACACATGGCCCATCTCCATTAGGCCCCTCTAAAACCAATGAGTGTCTACCCCAACCCACGTGCCCCAATCAGCCACAACTCTCTCCCGATGCCCTTTCATCCAGTGTCGTAGCTTCCCATCTCCACGCTCAGCACATCGTCATCGACAGCTCCTCTAGTCGGTACTTCAATCACCGGCAGCGACCCCACCGATAAGGCTACTGCTCCCGCTCCATCAATGGCCATTCATCTTGGTTCTGAGACTTCATTTGGCCGTGCCTTCATGTCACCCAAGCCCTCAACACCACTAGCGCTAGAGTCGCCTTGCAACATATCCATCAGCTTGTTCATCCAGGATTCGATCATCTCACTCAATGAGGATTCAAGGGCAGTAAATTGTTGTTGAATGGCTGTCCGGAGTCATTCAAACTCAGAATCCATCTTCTTCTCCAGTACCTCAACCATTGCCGCCATTGCCATGTTCGACACGCTCTGATACCAATTGGATAGAACCTGTAAACAAATTTTATTGAATGTTTTGGTTGCAATTCGAGAGGCAACCAATCTCTCCCTAGTGAAAAGAAAAGAACAACCTAAAGGAGAAAGAATTACTGGCTCCACTCATGCCGTAGACAATTCTAATGACTCCCAATAAATATTCAAAACCCTAATAAACTAAATCAGGAAATAATCATAAGTAGCCATAAGAGATGTATTCTCCCTCATTCCTCAGACTAGGAAATAACCAAAATAACCCTAAGCTTATATCATTATTCCTCGCCCGACGAGACACCTTGTCCTCAAGGTGCAAATTAGGAAACTACTAGCGAATGGTCTTAAAGTTTTCCCAAACCGGATCATAGTCGAGTAGATCTTTCCACCAGATAATGTGGTCCATGATAGCAACCTCAACTGTGACATACGGAATACTGGAGGAATCATCAAGTACAGCAACTTCAATCAACAAGCAACCTCTTCAATTTTGTTATTGTTAATAAAATCAGCAATCTCTTCATTATTACTTTCATTATTTTCCTTTTTATGTGAGAGAGACCAGTTGCCGAGGCAGAATATAAGGCAATGGTTAATGAAGCATGTGAGATGCTATGGCTGAATATAATTCTTGACAAGCCACAAATGCCAAACAAACATGCCATTGAAGTTGTACTATGATGATGAAGTAGCTATAAGCATTGCACAGAATCCAATACATGATCGCACGAAGCATGTGAAGATTGGCAAACACTTCATAAAAGAAAAGATTGATTGTGGAGCTGTCTGCATGCCTTTTATTCCTAGTGGACAACAAGTGGCTGATATTTTTACCAAGGGACTTTTCAGACCTAGCTTCGAACTCTTTGTAAGTTGGGGATGATAGATATCTATTCCCCAACCTGAGGGGGTGTCAGATTTTAGAAGATAAGTTAGAATTTTCTAACTTTTTGGTACTTCACGTTTCCTTTTTACTTGGGTCTGATTTTGTGCCAGCTGATTTCACAGGGAATGATTCTGTTGCTACCGATTTCATGGCTTCAGTTTTGTTGCTGATTTCGTGGCCTTCCAATATTATTTATACTGTAAGCTTCTCTTATGAAACTGTGAAGAATAAGAATTCTTCCTTCTCATATAGTTAACACTTACAATCCAAAAAGAAAGGATTCCCATGTTCTCAGGATGAATACAAAAAATATAGATTCTCTTTCAATGCAATTATAAAACTCATCCATTTCCATTCCAGTTTCCCCAGTATCAAATGTAACCTCAGCAAAGTATTATCTATGATTCCTACATATCAACATGTTTGATGATGTTTTCTGCTACATAACTTTGGAAACTTTGTTCTTTTCTTTAGTTTTTTTACTCCTATAGTAGATGTATACTTAATAGGGTCTCTTATAGAAAGAAGGTAGAAATTTTAAATGGTGAAAAAGGAAGGGTACATAACTGTCTTTAGTGCCGTTTAACGCTCAACATCAAAAGAGTTTCCCTAAACCAATTATTCGCAACTGCCCCATGACATTATATTCTATATAATTCTGACATTGTTTACAAATCTTAATTTTTTATTTAAAAATTTCTAATAAATCAATCTGTAACAATTTTGCCATTGAACCAACAGATATCTTAGTCAAATTGGAACCTGTAGAATTTTCTATCATATTGAAATCAACAATATTCCTAGCCGTTCTTATATTAGAGCCCCCTGTTCATTAATATATCCAGTTTCACCATAAATGTAATAATTCAAGGCATTACCTCACTGGTTCTTCCAGCAGAAGCTCCTCCCATACGGAATTACAATAAGTATTACCCAAGCTGCGAAATAGGTCCAAAACCGCAGGTTCCCAGACCCTGACATCTAATATTATAGATCGCACCTGCAAAAATTTCAAAGGAAGAAGATAATGTGAGAAAAGAAGATGGACAAATTATGGTCAGGCCAAGCTTCTGCTAATATGGTTTTGACGCAATTAAGTGTCATCTCTAGGAAAAACAGATTATTGGAAGCTGTTGGAGCCTTTTTTATGTGGTGCTTTGGCAATGAAGAATATGTCTCCCAGTCCCCAGTGGGGAGGGGTGTTGGGAGAGCATGCACTGGCATGGTACTTGATTTTCTTCCAACAAAGAGAAATATTACCCCCTCAAAGAAAAGGAAAACAATCCATTTACAAAAAGGGAATGGTGTGATAGTTTAGCCATATAAGGGCCTTGATAATGCACGGTTTTGAATCAACAAAAAGCTAAGCCTCAAATGAAGCCACGGCAATTACATGAAGGTGGGTTATGGAGAGGTTGTTGTGGTGCTACCGGTGAAACCCAAAATTGAGGGTCCTTGGTTGAGGGCACTACAGGTACTACAAAGAAAGAGTAGGGGTATTTGTGCAATTGAGGAACCAGGGTTGGAAGAAACTTTCAAAGTAACCTGGAAAAATGAAGCCAATATATGACAAAAGATGCATCTAAAGCCACCTCCATTAGCATAGAAAGAAGAAGGCAACAGCAACTACAGGGAGACATCCCTCTATAAGGTCTACCATGGAAGCATTGCAATCATATAAAAGCCAATAGTGAATGACTTCACAAAATCAATCTTTACCTTTGAAATATGAACACCAAGATTCCGATGAACCCCAGAGCATTCTATGCAAAGTAATATGCCAAGGTTGAGAGATGCCCAATCAGGTTCAGGCGAACAACACTCTGCACATTGGTTGTTGCCTGGAATATTTCTCAAAACCTTAGCAACAGAATCAGGTTCGTTGAGATCAACCAAATCTCTGGAGCGATCACAGCTCCCTAAATCTGAAATATGCAGTGTGTCACTGCCTCGAACATCGCTTTTTTTTTTAAGTTTTCCGCTGCCTGGATATGACTGCAGAAGACCCGTGAAAAATTTCCATCATCAGAAACTTTAGGTCTTGTTCCTATGCAAACATTGTTCATACAAAGAGGACTAAAGTCTGGAGGCATCAACCTGTTGCAGCAAATGTGAATTCAAAAGAGATGCAATAACTCCTTTGATTTTGTTTATCCAGTCCCTTCTGTCTGCCTCATTTTCAGCCTGACAAAGACAAGTTTCAATTCAAAAAAAGAAAGAAAAAATTTGACCACAATTACTAGTATGACTATCTCACCAAGAGTAAACTTTTTTCAATCATATGCCAAAATAAAAGTAAACGACAAGATATCCCGCCAAAAATTGCAAGTCAATCTCTTCAGTGTTAGCATTGCTCTTTCTTTCTCCCTCATCACATTCTCTCTCTATTTCTCTCCCTACTTTCTTCCTTCTTAGTTTCTAAACAATAACAACTAATGAGTCAATCCTCAGTCCAGGTCATCCTCAATATTCTTTTGAAGAATAACTCTCAACCATCCATTTTCGTATATGAGGGATTGGCAATGGTCAACAATCCACGAAATTGACAAGTAATGTAGCAAGATCAATAGCTATCAAAGAACTGTTGAATTGCCCCATGATTTACCGTCCAATTAGACCAAAGCAGTTCTCATTTGACAGTTTTTTTATTGAATAAGCAATTTGACCCATTTTCTCCTGACGAAGCTGCCTCATTGAATAGGCCTAATGTGTTCTAGTTCTCGGTCAACTGATTTAACCAATTTCAAGAACACGAGTCGAGATGATCAATTTGGCCAAAACTCAAAGTTCCCATAGGAACAATGTAATTCCTCAACTCATGTATTTTAAATCAACATGCAGTTACTGATAATAATATACTACAAGCTGATGTTATCTCACCTGCAAGGTATAAGACTTCTGAGGTGAAATTATTCTGAAACAAAGCCGAAGATCGGTATCCTCTGCATCAATCTTTATTATAGAAGTGCGAAGATCAACTATACGGTAGCTCAAAGTTTCCTCACCGAGTGATGATGCTCTATTGTGCTTCGAGCGGAATCTACCAAACATACTGATATTGTGTTCGGAGGAACTGCTGGAATGGTGTGACCGTAAACCCTGGAGGACATCCAGAAAAATCTTTCATGATAGGTCTTGCACTACAATGTCACTCTTAAGGTTCAAATAAAATAACTATGCCTACCGGTGCATGGACAGATATAAATGGATTGTGCATGCATGGTTGCAATGAGTGTGGGCATACTAGGAAGTCTGAGATTCTGATGGCCTTAATTAATTGTTCAATCATTTTCATCTATTTATAAGACAAAATTCATAAAAGAGAAAGACATTCAACGAAAGCAGAGATTCTACTGCTCGTAAATGGTGGTGCTGTAGAATACCCAAAAGAGCTGTCAAATAAGTCAGATAAAGCTAAGCTTTAAACAGTTTCGGACATGCTTGGGGACAAAAATTTCTCATCAATTTGCATTAAGTGGAAGGCAAATTAAGCTGACATGATATTACCGATATAGCACTAGCATTGAATTCAAATCAAGCAGAAGCAACTCAGGATTAGCAGATCAGATACGTGATATACCAAAATAACTTAGGTTACAAAAAAGCTGAAAATAAATACGGGAACATCCTACCAAACATCAATCATCAGAAGTTCTAACAATCTGACATACCATTGCATTAGCGCCCTTATTTCTGTAGTAATACAACGTCCCACGACTATCCAAAACAAAAAATCTTCTCTTCCAATCACTCTTTGAACATGAAGACCGCTTCAAAAGATAACCTTGTCTAATTGTCTGAACCTGGCAGTCAAAAGAGAGAATGAAAAATTGATAACAGTTCTACAACTCATTATGAAGTGACAAGTGACAAAGGGAATCCAGCCAGTTACCTCGCCACTGCTGGACGATTGCATGATTGCTTCTATTGACTTGTTAACATCAACAGCATGAAAGCAATTACCAGTCATGATGTTATCAACAGTACCAGAATCTTGTGAACTTTCAAATTCGGCTTGCGTTCTAAACTCTTGAATCCTTTTTGCAAGCTTATCTTGTTCGACAATAGCCATCTCTTTAGATTGTTGAGCATAAGTTAACACCTAATTTTAAGGGGGAAAAACAAACATCCATTTATCCAAGTAATGAATGAAATGACAGCAGAAATTCGCAAAACAGGCACAAACAGCTACTGATTAAGAAGAAAACCTACTTAAAGCTAATTGAAAATGCCCATGACACCAGTTAAACTGGAGGATGGAATATGTAAGATTCACTTATTTTGTTAAGAATTAAAAATTTGTGCATAGTTGCTTTAATATCCCGAAAAGAAGTTACTGATGCTGGGCCACAAAAATAATGTTAACCCCTTGTGAAGTCTTTCTATGAGAGACTTTTCCTGAGGGGCAGCATTGAGGATTTCCTGTGGTGGCAAGTTTGGCAGAAGGATGTTCCCACAAAAGTCTGCTTCCTGTTGCTACATTGCCAAAATGGACCAAAGGCTATGGCACACTGTACAGGAGTTTGGGCATTGAATAGGTTGCAGGCAGATATGGGGGAGAGGTTGCTGAGGACCTGGTCTGGTGTATCTACAAACATGTGTTAGATTGATTCCTTTTTCTATTTTTTGGAGTATTTGGAAGGAGAGAACTACAAAAGCTTTTGACGGGATAGAGTTACGGGGCAGGTTGATAGCAGATAGATGGGGAGCTTCTTTCTAGCATAAGGGAGTGTAAGAGAGGGGGATCATGGTTTGGTGAACATGACAGATTTTATTCCATGTTCATGATCTTTTGTACACGGTCCTATCTTTTCCACTTTTGCACCTACTTAGTGTTCAGTAATAAAACATCTTATTTAAACTTCAAAAAATTAATGTTAACTCCTCTATTCGTAAAGAAACCAATATTTGGGCTGAAATTAAACGTATCTTCCTAAGTAATATTTGTTGTCAGATTGATAAATGCTTTATCAAAGGATAGGAACTTCTGAATCCTCATGCCTCAAAATGCGTCGCAATGGGAATTAGAAGAAGGAAGCCAGGTAACTTAATAACCGTACTACTGGTACACGTGAGAGCACATTTGCTTTGGTATCATAAGTCACTTGACTTTACTCTCACCTCACTGACTTTACTGTCTTTGCCTTACTGTTGCTCAAGACGATTCCTCTGATTTCCTCGCTACAGTTAACCAATTGATTAAAAATATATGTGAACGTGGCTGAAAACTTAACAAAATTAATCTAAATTCTAAACCATGTGACTAACAGTGGATAGGGATCTGGCAATGCAATCTACATAACTGTCACTGCACTAGCAGTCTGGAAATCTGTCATGGGATAAAGAAAGGGGAATCTCAGTGCTGGTTGAGAAGGTAATAGGCGTGATCATGATGAGAAAGGAATTCACCAAGATTTTTAAGGAGCTTGTTGATGCTGCTGTGAAACGCAATCAGATTAGGTATTTATCCCACGTGTTAAGAAAGATAAATACACAGAACAGCAAAAATAATATTCATACAGATGAGGCAAAGCACTCATTTTTCTTCCTATTAGGATGCACTCAAGCAGTTGAGAGCAGTTGCAGAAGGCTGTTGTCGGATTATAGTTGAAACGGAATTTCACACATTCAAAGAATTATCATAAAGACAAGAACAGGCTAATCATGATTATACCTGATGGATAAACGGCTCCATTTGACTCAAGAGTTCAAAACCCTGGGCATACATAAAATGGAAAAATCAGACAAAACCTTAATTGCCAAAACACTACATGGGCGAAAGAAATTCCAGTAAATTGGAGAACAGACCAGCTTAAAATATCTTAATTGTGCATCCATGATGGCACTTATAGATTCCAGAAACTCAAACTTCTTCTTCGCTTCAATATTCATGAGCGCATTCACCTGAATTCCTTGAAATGATTGGAGAAATAACTAAAAAGATCGATATCAATAGAAAAGGGATAATTTAAAAAATAAACAAGGCATGCATATAAGAGGACATACTAGATTGAAGCGACTTCTATCAAATGTTGATTTTGAATTTTGTAGATCCTGTAAATATCATCATTCAGTGAGGCCAAGTGAAGATAGTAATATATAAGTTTAACTACATAATATACTGCATAAAAGCTCAAAGATCGCATCGTAACTTCTGATTTTGCATTAACTGTATTTATCTATATAATAGTGCTTGGTACTGAATTTTCTTGAGAATCCAGTCCAATATTCTGGTCAAAAATGGGATGCAGCAGCGGAATCTGTCCTCCATCTACATCGTATAAAATCCTGAAGTTCTCAGGGAAATTGAAGAAACATTGGCCAAAGAACAAGCTGGTGAATTATGCAGAGAGCCCAACGGACTATCTAAAAATCCTTCACTGGGATTGAGTTACCAATTCTGGAAATATGCTGTCATCCTAATACTAACAAGCATAGGCTAAATTTCTAAACCATCTATAAACTAAAATCTTAGGCAGCTCGGTGGCTTGAAACCTGACACTATATTCTTAAAGGAAACCATGAATGGAAGGGACGAGCTTGAGAAAGTTCGGAGCAGAGTGAAGATGCAATATGGAGAATATATTGATCCAACTGGGAAGAGTGGAGGTGTTGCTTTTTGGTGGAATGAGAGTATCATAATCAAAATAATGACTAAGAAAAGGAATATGGCTAAACAGTAATCAGGGATGAAAGTCTAGGGAAAGAATATAAGATTACTTGGATCAATGCTACTTGTGGGTTTGATAAGAGACAGGAAGACTGGGAGGAGCTAAGAAGAATAGGAGCAACTCATACTCATGCTTGGATGCTAGTGCATGATTTTAGTGAAATTGGGCTATATGGGGAAAAGGGAGGAGGAAAGAAGAAGCCAGGTAGAAACATAGATTCTTTTCAAGACCTATTTTTTGACTTACAGTTACAGGACGCTGGTTTCAAAGGCCAGATGTTCACTTGGTGTAATAGAAGGGGAGGAGAAGGAAGGGAGAAAGAACGATTAGATAGTACTTTAGTTAACATAGAATGGTGGCAGATATGCCCTAACACTCAAATTACAATTCCAGTTATTGTTTCAGATCATTCACCCTTGGTTATTGACATTGACTGGAAGGAAATTTGAGGATGTAAGATTTTCAGGTTTGAGAGTATGGCGACTACGAGTGAGGATTGGGAAAGGGAGATAAGGAATTATTGGAGGAAGAAGAAGGTAGGAAGACTTGAGGAGTCCAAAAAGGCTCTTGAAAATTGCAGTAAAGCTCTAAAGAGTTGGAGCTCACAGTTTTTTCCTAATAACAAGAAGAGGATAAGGTTAGAGTTAAATAAGGATGCTGCTGAGGGTATTCAAGATGTTGAGACTGGCATTATTAATGAGATTGGGCAGCTATGGCATAGAGAAGAGATGCATTGGCATCAGATATCTAGATTGAATTGGATTCAACATGGGAATAAGAGTACATCTTTTTTCCATCGGACATCAGTTCAACGAAGAGCAACTAATAAGGTACTTAGAAATAGGAGCAAGGATGGTGCTTGGCTTGAAGAGGAAAGGGATATAATGCGAGAATTTTTTGTGGATTATAGAGATATGTTCACGTCTGAGGTGGTTGAGGATGAGGAAGGATTACTTGGGTACTGCAGTATATTGTTTAATTCGTTCATATGTAAAAATTTATTATATCTACAGGCTGTATATTGGAATGCAACTGACTCCCACAAATGAAAATGAAGGTGTAGGTAGTAATCTATGCACATCCGCATGGAAACATGAGAATTTTATAAGTGAAATTGAGACCACGGTTCAGAAATTATATATACCTCCTCTACTTCTGCAATAACGTCCCCCGGCGTGCTCTTTTTCAAAGACACAAATTTCTCACGTGCCTGTTCAAGAAGGATAATACCAATTAGGACAACTCCCTAAAATAAAGGAAGCACTTAAATAAAGATGATTTTATCTATATTATCAGGTAACCAGCCTTTTAGCAATGTTAGCCATGGGCTCTTTACCTTTTAAATTCGTATTCGAAATATTTTCAAAAGTCTAACATTACAATAAAAGAATTTTCGTTTCTACAGCCGTACTTCAGTAAGTAACAAATCAGACTATTCACAATGGTGTAATATCATAGAATTAAAAATTGAAAAATAACCATGGGAATAAACATAAGTAATTCTTTTACCAGATGAATATTTTCACACTTGCATTATATTTTTCAATGGAAATCAAGGACATGTTCATAATTAAACCAGTTACCAAGTGATCAATGATTTTAGATTAATTTTTATATGAAAATTGTAATAAATGATATCCATATCATCAAAAAACATAGGATCAAAATTTGATATTATGAAATACACGAGATAATTTATTAAAAATTAGATAAATATATCAATATAGGTGATGAACTCCATTAGAATTAACTTCCCTTGGTTAATATTTATATCACAATTATTTGTATAAATAGACATTTGCAAGGGATTAGAGTGCAAATTACAGTTAATATACAACTAAATTTTATATGTATCTTCGCTGTAAGAAGCACAAAATATATTGAAATCATGACATAATTAATTTTAAAAATAAAAAGTGCCTAACAATAACTTCTTCATTAAAATAATAGAAATGTTAAATATATATTTAAATTTCAACATCATGAAGCAAGTCAAAGCAACGTCTACTTCTTTCATAGAACGTCTAGAATAAAAGTATTTAAATTGATTCTTTTTTTTTCCTTTGAATGGGTATTTAATATTTATCATTACAATGAAACTTGCACAATTCGGGGTAGAAAAATTTTAAGATCATTTTATATGAAGCAATTATTAGAAGATAAGCTTAGAGTTGGTCAGTTTTTATTAAAAAATTCTATTACAAAATTCTATATTGAAAAGTTTAATCCATAGTAAATGGCACGTGCAGTGCTTAGGTATATTTATTATATCCCATATTATTTAACAAGTAATATTTTCATTTCACATTATTTGGTTTTACATGTTTTATTTTGTATTTATTACTTTTCATAAATATGACATATAATGCAAGGTAGTTGTTGCTTAAAAAATTAATGTTGATATATTACAGGAAAAGAAATTTAATGTTTGATAGTGTAATTTTTTAATATTCCTAAGTAGTTAATGGATTAACTTTTCATGATAATTGATATTTATGCGTTTGAAATACATAAAAATGTTATACATTTTCAATTTTAAAGATGACTCTGTTTACTTAAAAATATTGTTCAAGATGCACGAAAGTATTTTTCAGAAAACTACTATATACTTTTCTAAATCACCAACAATGATCAAATTGTCATGCTTTTAAATAATTTCATTGCCCAAGAACATCAAAACCGATGATTATAACTTTTAGATACGTACTTGCATAAGCATCTGTGACAAAAGACCTACATTAATTTTATTAATACCCCTCATTGAATGTACAATTCTCTTTTGCTTTTAACATATCATATTTTTGTAGAACTAGCTGTCATATATTTTATAAAGGAAACTTAACACTAAATAAAATAATTTAAAATAAAGATTTCAAACATTCCACGTCAACATGAAATATATGGATTTCACCCAACTTTACAGAACATACATACACGGACATTGTTTGCTTTATCTGACCATTGAATGTCATTTGTCACTGAGCAGGCCAAAACAACTGTTGTGGGGGTCTTTGAATATTGATTTCTGATTTTGCTAGGGCTTTATCAGTTTATCTATTGTTATTAACGCAGGCTATGGTTGCTGACATGGAACTGACGTCAGGCAGTTTTTTAAACTGCATTCGTTGAATCCTTTAATTTTCCAACCCATGTTGTATAACCATGTGTTTTGACCAACACGAATAGAAACAAGAAGGCTGCATGTGGTAGCAGAGTAATGACTTCATTTTCTCACATTAACTTATTATATCCTTATAGAACAGTCATTTTTGCCAGAAACCCCAACTATCTGAGCCTAGGTGGTCATATCCTGGCCATTTCCCAGCCCTAAACCAGGCTGCTACTGGTCTTTGTCTAGGATAAAGCTCCTATATTCAACCTTCTCAGTTTGAAGACAAGACAAATTAGGTCAACCTGCTTCAATCTTGGCCACCTCGAGCCCTGACCAGGATGCTAGTGTGGTCTGTCAGGCTGGCAATCTGGTCTGTGATCAAGGAGGTAGAAGTCAAGCCATCTCAAATGCTGTCAAGCCCAAATCAGATCTTGGCAGATCTCACTCAAGCATATTTGAGGTGGCTAGACTTCAAAAGCCTCAATCCTACCCTCCCGTTAAAATACCAGAAAACCTGGTGTCTGACCAAGGTAACCGGGACTGAACCCAACTTGACAGCAGGCCCAGATCTGTGTATTAATGTAGAGACTAATTGCAAATGAAAAAAGGGAAAAAAATGGAGCCAATTTACAAGTTTCAAATCTTTTCAGAATTAAAAACAGAGTGAGAACATCATTATGGAAAACTATCTATGTGACCAAGGTCCATATCAACGACAGGAGCAATTCAAAAGGGTAAAAACAACCAGTCAGAGGGAATATTTTAATAAAAGAAACATTAGTGGCCTATATAACGATTGAATGTGAGGAAACAGAAGAATAAAGAACGAATTATAATACTTTAGAATTGTATTCTATTTCTACCAGGATATACCAGACAAGCGATAGAGGATTGATTCTACAGAAGACTGGAAAAAGAATCCAATTAAAGAATGCAAGAATAAGACATCTAGGACCAATGATAAGTCGGTAAGTACTTCAATACCTGATCATAGGCATGCATAGCTTTTTCAAAACGTCGACGTGAGTCCTGCAAATGAATAAAATGTGCATAGGGAAATTGCTGAACAGGAACATTATTGTCAATGAGTAGCATCATTGAAAACTGCTAAACATGAACATTATGTACCATATAAATAATGATAAATTGCCATCATTATCAAGGGAAACTTATCAAAAACCATTATACAGGGAAAACAATAATTGTCAATGAGTGGCCTCGCTGGAAACCGCTGAACAAGAACATTATGTACCTCAGATAGCATCATTATTTGTATATTAGATTAATAGAGGACCTAAAATTTTTATATAAAAAAAAAGACAAAAATATAAATATTAAAAAAATGAATGCAAGAAATGCCACCAAATCTGCAGAGCCTCAAGGTATTGCCAATCAAAAAGAAAAAGAAGGAACTGTTGCATAAAGATATTGAAAGTGAAATTATTGGTGGGGGGTGGGGGAAGATAGAAAGAAAGTGAAATAACATTAGTTTTTCCTCTACCATTTAGATTTACCAAATAATGGAGACCTCAGGTGACAGCGTGACCTAAGAGGTGAAGTCATGAGCATCTTCAAGAACAGAATCAAGATGAAGATCGGGGAAAATGGTATTAAGAGATTCATTAGAAGAATTCCTCTTGCTTTTCTGGTTCATTTGGAGGGTGAAAAATAGCCTCTCAAAGATGCAGAGTCCACCAAACATTTTGCATCATAAATGGTTTATGGTTTTAGTTTTTGAACCAACAATCGGTGCTTTGGTGACATTAGTCTGTTTTCTAAATTTAATTAACACTATCATCCTAATAATCTTTTTGTACATTCATATCTTTCATAGAGCCTTGTGACGTGGGTTTTGCACCCTCACAATGCTTCAATGACAATGTCATTTCTTTTTTAATAACCAAACCCTCTACAGACTGATCACAAACTCATCACATCTAAATCTAGAAAGGAAAGTATAGCATACTCAAGAAAATGGAAAAGAAAAGACAGCTTATTTTAGAGATGCAAGAATAAAGATAGGGTATTACTGGGAATTTGGTCTTCTAGGACACTTGTTTTTTCTTCTCCAAATGAAACATTAATTGACATACATGTAATGGATAGAAAATACATTGAAACATCCACAGAAATAAATCAAATTTCTAGCAGCCATGCCCAAGAAGCTAGTATTCCATGTGTCAAATAATAAACAATGTTGCCAAAGGAAGAGGAGAAAAAATCAGTACTCAACACAACTAATTGAAATTAAATAAATAAATCCCCCGACCATAAGTTGTACCTTTGCCTCCTGTAGGTCAACAACTAAAAAGTTCGTTAGTCGATCAACCAATACATGCTCCACCTGCAACATATACCACATGATTCTCATATAAGACTAATAATACAGACTGACTACATAGTCAGTTTTGTGCTTAAAACAACAGTATTAATAATTGCCGGGACAACTAGCTTTCTAGGCTAGCTTTCCCATATAAAATTAGAGAACATAAAAGTAATATAACAAATTGGAGCACAGACTAAGTATTAATAGTTGCCAGGGACAACTAGCTCATCAGGGCACCCAAAGATTGGGGCAGGGGGAAGAGAGGAGAGGAACAGCGACGCTAATGCATTAAATAAGGAATAGAGGGAAAGTAAAAAGACTCATGTTGGACATTTTTAGGTTAGCATTTATTAGCAGGACTTTAATAAACAACCTCTTGACAAAAAGTAAAAAGACTCATGTTGGACATTTTTAGGTTAGCATTTATTAGCAAGACTTTAATCAATAACCTCTGGACAAAAAGCAAATTGTGTTATAGGATTCAAGAATAATAATCACTGTAATTTAATGGACACACAGTAGTTTCAAATGACCTGTAACTCCTCATCTATGTAAGGGAGTCTCTCTAGATATTTAACAATTTCATGCACCAATTCACTCATTTTTTTGGCTATTTACCAAGGAACATCTGCTAGAATAATACTCTAATTCCTTTTATACAACATGTTTAAACAAGGTCTAGCAAGTTGACTCCCAATATGTTTGTTGTATGATCTCATATGTATGCTACTTAGAAAAACAGGTATGCAGTTAAAACATATATTTCTATGAACAGCAACATATAGATACATTTAAATATAACCTAAAAGAAAAGTCTGAGATCAGAAATATAATGTAAAAATAAAAAGAAAGCTAAAAAAAAGAAAAATAAAGCGATTCCTAATATCAAACATGTAGATCAATAAAATGCTCTACTAGAATGCAAAGGCCAACAACGTTTTTAACTGGAATTTCTATCAAATACCAAGTCTTTCATATAGCAATAGAACTACTCACTTGAGAACGCAGGAGCTCTTTATAAGAAGCAATCTCGTGAAATGCTGTGATAAACCTGGATATAACTGGACCTGAGAAGATGACAAGAAGTAAGGACCCCTTGACTTCCAGAACATTTTCCCTGGGCAGGCCAATTTTGCATGCTGATAACACTGATTACAAGCTTCTCCATGTAGCATTTTTACCACTTCCTTCGAAGAAAAAGAATGCAGAAACACAAACCAAATGCACAACGGTGAAAAATCCAAACAAGACATTTTGATTGGAGTCTTCCAAATTAGAACCTTTTTTAACAGTCCTCTTCCAACATAAACAACAAATGACATCATTTGGGAATATATCAACTTTAAAGTAGTAAAGTAGCCAGCTGACAACATCAAGTGATTTAACTCCCTGTGAACCAAGTTCAGAACCCTAGACTGTTAGATGACTGTGTTTGTGGTGAGAACATATTCCTTGTCAACTTTGCAGCATCTGCTGTACCAGTCGGTGGCCAATAATTTACCCAATAGTTCACCATTGTGACTAAACAAATGGTGTCATTTAAATAGGCTAAAAGAGCTCCCTGCATGAACATGTATGATCAAGTAATAAGCCATGATAGGATGGTTTATCATTATCTTTTGTACTAATTCAAAGCATTCCGTCAGCAAAGGACCACCAAAAGAAAGCACCAAACTCCAGAGCCATACCCCCAGCCAAAGACAAGAGAATGTAAGAAAACTATAAAAAGAGAAAATTAACTAATATATGCCTCAACAACCTCCAGTAGATATACTAATTGGATCATCCCCACCACAAAATGCTTCCAAGGAATCTGCAAATGCTGCATCTCCAGTAGATGCCTCTCCAAGAGATGCCCTGTATCATATTACACAAACATTAACCACAATCACAAGGCAAGAATCAGCATTGAACTTTGGTTCCCAGTACAATAGAGACTACACAAAACCTCCATGCATAATTTATCTATTCCTTGCCAAAAAAAAAGTGCATTTACAAAAAGAGGATACCAAGTCCACATACAGGAAAGGATTTCAGAGGAAACACTGCATTAATTCATACTTCCAGCCAAGCAACTACTCGTGCCAAGAGAATTAAATGTCCAATTTTGTTCATAATCAGGGATAAATCTGAGTCAACAGAAGGAAATCTTAAATGCCTAATATGTTTATTTAAACGGTTAGAAGGCAAAACCCTGGTAAGCTTACATAAATTTTGTGCAGCCTTTGTATAGAATTTGGCAGCGTTCTTTCAACTCCTCAGCTGTTTGCTCTAGAGAATATATCTATTTAGCAATTGGAAAACAAGGAGCAGAAGATGTTAATCGAGATGTGTCTAGAAAGACATCAATACGCTTGACATGGAGAGCAACTTTCACTCACGACTAAAATCAACATAAATTTACAAGTAGATATGTTAATTAGAAGTCCCATGCTTAAAGTAATTAAGAAAAAGTAAAAGTGGCAGCCAACGAGGTAAATTAACACCAATGCTCAAAACTACAGTCTATCTGAAGTTTGGAAAACACAATTACATAGTGGCCACGAGCAGTATATTCATATAGGAGCCCGAAATAACATAGACAACCTAAGAAGCAGAACCAGGAACTCAACCAGACCGTAGATATTGCTATGGATCCACGTCCTATGCACATTGTGTGCATAGAAGGCATGCTATTGGAACAATGCAGAGCCACACAATTCAAGCTGATGTGTATCTTCCCAAAGCTATAATCTGTTTCATTGACTTTTCCATTGCTGACTGTACATTCTGATGTTTTGCATTCACCCATCAACATCATTCTGAACTTGCTTGAAACGAATCACACAGCTTATAAATAGGAATCAGAGCCATATTGGTGATCATAAAGCGGCATTCTTAAGAGGTAACAGATCGATAACTAGGAGAAATGGCATAGGTACTCAAAAATACTTACCTCGTTACTGATTAAGATCCAATTACATCATATCAAGCAGTGATAAAGTGAATAGAGGGCAAAAAAATAGAATAATTAAGAGAGAGCAGCTTTCAATTATGGCCAAAATCAACCAATACTCACAAACTAATACGATTAAACCCACAAACTGAAAATAAACAGAAAATAAAAATAAAAAAAGTGCAGGTGGACATGGTGAATAGAGACTATTCTGCAAATCTGGAGTCCACCTGATGCCAGAATACAGCACATAAGTGAGCTTCCATGAGCAATACAGATATATAAAAGCCCTAAAGTAGTACGGAACATCTTAGAAGGAACACCGGCAACTTAAATAACAGTAGAATCAATCTGAATGAAGTTCCTATGCATATCATAAGCATCATCAAAGGCAAACTATTTTGAGAAATAATTGTCAACAGTAGAGATTCTCCAAATACTTATCTCCTTACGGGTTAAGATCCAAGTACTTCGCATCAGCCATTGACAAAAGTCAAAACGTCGGTAAAACATGGAACAATTAAATGGCATCCCACAAAAGTGACAGTCGAAACTGGTAAGGAAATTGAGAAAAAATGTATGGCCAGATGCCGAAATGTGAACGAGTGATGACCGGTGAGACGAGCAAATGGATTTACTTACCTGCTTCTGAAACATAGGAGAATCCTCTAGCTTCACAAATGTTGCCATCCTCTCTCTCTCTCTCTCTCTCTCTCTCTCTGGACCTTCAGGCTTCAGCTGAGGAGACCACGGGGAACTGTATGGGAAGGGAACTCCGGGGGAGCACCTAATACGGCCCAGAAGGTAATGCAACTGGTATCTGGTTGAACGCTGCAACTCGAGTTTGGAGTAATCAGTTGAAAATGGGCCAAAATAATATCCTGCAGTAGGGGAGATTAATTAAATACATAACTAAAAAGATGCCTGGGAAGTAGCAAACGAGAGAAATGGAGGAGCGTAGAGGGACGGGCTATGTACGGAAATACCGTACATTTTAAAAATAATTCTTTAAAAACCGTTCAGGGCAAACTATTTACGTTAATACCGTTAAGAGATCGCATCTTCAACCTGCGATCTCATTTTTGTACTGAGATCGCAGGTTCAAGATGCGATCTCTTTATAAATATACACTGTTTATATTTGTTAAGTTTTTTTTTGTACACAGAGATCGCATCTTCAAGATGCGATCTCTTAACAAATATAAATGATTTATATTTGTTAAGAGATCGCATCTTGAAGATGCGATTTTAGGTAAAAATAAATTTTCCGTTTTTACTTTCAATCTTCCTTTTTGTGTTAAGTAAATTTATAGTTGTAAAGAGATCGTATTTTCAACATGCGATCTCAGTACAAAAATGAGATCGCAGGTTGAAGATGCGATCTTTTGACGGTATTAACGTAAATAGTTTGCCTTGAACGGTTTTTAAAGAATTATTTTTCTTAAATACAGTATTTTCGTACAAATCTCGTAGAGGGACGGACAATGATTGAGCAGGATGGTTGACCATGGAGAATTGTACGGAAATACCGTATTTTAAAAAAATAATTCTTTAAAAACCGTCCCGGACAAAGTATTTACGTCAATACCGTCAAAAGATCGCATCTTCAACCTGCGATCTCATTTTTGTACTGAGATCGCATGTTGAAGATGCGATTTCTTTACAAATATAAATTTACTTAACAGAAAAAGAAAGGTTGAATGTAAAAACAGAAATTTTATTTTTACCTAAAATCGCATCTTCAAGATGCGATGTCTTAACAAATATAAATCATTTATATTTGTTAAGAGATCGCATCTTGAAGATGCGATCTCTATGTACAAAAAATAACTTAACAAATATAAACAATGTATATTTGTAAAGAGATCGCATCTTCAACATGCGATCTCATTAAAAAATGAGATCGCATGTTGAAGATGCGATCTTTCAACGGTATACACGGAAATAGTTTGACCGAAACGGTTTTTAAAGAATTATTTTTAAATTGTACTGTATTTCCGTACATTCCTCGTTGACCATGCCACCTACTCAGAATATAAGTAACTTATGCCAGCGAATCCAAGCAACTGTAAGTATTTCTTCGGGGACAACAATTGCAAATCCGCCAATGACTAATTAGCCAGATACCTACAAATCACAAAACCCTAATGTTATCACCTCTTTCACTTCAGTTGGGAAATAACAACCCGGCTACACGACGGAAGAAGTTGTTTCGCAGATCGGAGATGGCCGACAGCGAGAGGAGATGAGACGAAAATAATTACCACAATAGTGTTTCTTAATCGTATTTTGAAGATATGATTTACCTTTTAATGAACCGTATCTTCGGTCTATATTTTTTTTTTTACGTATAGCGAACCGCATCTTCCATCAATTTTTTTTTTACTTTTGAAAACACAACCGCATGTTGAACATGCGTAATACATAACGAGCTCCTTTTGTTAATCTCTGACACATATTTACACTTTTTATAAAATTTTAAGAGTAAATTTTATAAATGTGAATACCTGAATAGTAATTTATACAATGGATTCTGATGTATCACACATTGAGTTATAATTGAAAGCCTTACGCATCTTAACATATTTACTCAATATATGATACATCAGAATTCGTTGTATAAATTACCATTCAGGTGTTTAAACTTGTAAAATTTACTCTTAAAATTTTGTAAAATTTTATACATAAAAGATTTGTCAGAAATTTATAAAATAAACTCGTTATATATGACACACTAAACATTCAATATAAATCTCCTCCTCAGCCGCATGTTCAACATGTGGTTCTGTTTTTTTAAAAAAATTAAATGGAACCGCATCTTGAAGATGCAGTTTGTTATATGTAAAAAAAATACAGATTGAACCGCATCTTCAAGATGCGGTTAAGAAATACTACTTTAGTAATTACTTTCGAACGAACCCTATTTCGTGAAATATTTTTAAAACTAACACTATTTTCACTCGTTTCTCTTAGTTTAGCAGCAGAGAGTTCTAAAATGCCCTCAAGTTTGTACTGATACGATCCTCAAATCAAATTTCTCGTCAAATTGATAAAACATTCATAATTTTATTATCAAAATAGGCTAGCACGTCAAAGAGATCGTGATAAAATTCTGACATCACAATTCACGTGCAAAACTTCGGCAAAATAATCCTCTAATTTATACGTGATCGCTGAATCAATTTTCAAATTAAATTTGTCAATAAATTAACTTAACGTTCGTAATTTTACTATCAAAACAGTCTAGTTGTCAACAATGCTTAAGAGATTAGAACGGGATTCTAATGCAATAATCTACGTGGGAAACTTTGTTTGTACACTTAAAAAAATGTTATTTTGCTCATTTCCCTTAAAAATATTTGCAAATGCCGACAAGAATTAAAGAGTGATATTCTATTTTACAATTCAAAGCACATTTTATAACATGGGAGAGCTTTTAATTGGAATTTATATTACACTTCAGTAATATCTGTAGGAAGGTTAACTTTTGGATAGTTGAAGAAAGTCATTTTTAAATCTTCTAATTAAAAAATGATAGATAAATTTTTTAGTAATGAATTGTTAAATATTAAGTAAGATCATTTATTTAATATTTACTATTATTTACGTCCCATTTGAAATTTTATATTAATGCATCATTTATTAAGAAAAAATTTATTATTGAAAAAAGTATAAATATATAATCAATTTTTAAATACATTATTTTCATCAATTTTCTAATCTAAAAAAACTCAATTTTTCTAATTACAAATAGCAGGTAAGTATCCCTGGCTATGATTTATGAACTGGCCCTGAAACATCTTTAGGACAGTTCCAACCGATTCTAGGCCACCAATTCGAAGTCAATCAGTCTAAAAAAAATTAAGAGAATGAAAATTTTAAAACACAGGAATTTTATTTATGGGCATAATTATCTTAAAATGGGGAAGTTCATCACACTTGTTAAATGTCATAAAATTAGAAATATTAATCTTTAAATTTTAAATGAATTTAATGTCATCTGGACTTAAAGAGCTTGTGAAATATTCATCTTAAATATTAAATTTGATTTTTTTTTTATTTTACAGCTTAGAGACTTCAAGTTCGAAATCGGTGGTTCCGGCTCCTTTGAATGGTGGAATCAGCCTCTCCCAGTTCTAGATTGGTTTAGGCCCGGTTGTGGGTTTGACCGATTTCGGACATGTTTTGACCAAGTGGACCCGTGGCAACCACTAGTTGGGAGGAAGAAAGGAAGGCAATTGAGAGCATTTCACAATTGAAGAACAATAAGGAGGATTGTCCGATATGGCCACGTGAGAGATCTAGTGTTTATACAACCCGGTTTACTTACACTTTTTATCAAAATGAAGAGAGGAAAAATGCTAATGAAGGAACATCTTACTCTCATCTGTCCTGGGAGAGTATTTGGGAGATTAATTGTCCTTTGAACCCGTGGCACCTTCTTTGGAGAGTGTTGGCTGGTTCTATGGTCATGGATATGAATTTGAAAAAGAGACATGCAAGAGCATATGCGTGTTGTGCTTTTTGTGAGGGGAGGAGGAATCAGTAGAGCATACATTGCTGCTATGCAAATTCACCGAATACATATGGTTTGAGGTAGTTAGGACTTTTGACATATGGATGGAGGATCTATACTTTAATGAAGCTATAAGTGGGAAGGATATGAGGGAGTTGCTTGTGAGAACGACTTTTGTTTGTTTGCATATTTGGAAGGGGCGTAACGAGATTGTGTTTCAAGGGGAATCTTAGAGGGTGCTGCAGGTGTTTGGTAGAGCACGTGCATCAATTTGGAGAGTTCTTGTGTTTGAACTTGAGGAATGGATTTCAACGTAGGAAGAAAGTTTTGGAAGTGTAGAACATTTTAGTTTCACGGAGATGGAGTTCTGCTCCAAGGGATTTTCTGAAGATTAATTCTAATGGAGCTTTTGATAGCATATTTGGTATCACAGAATTGGGAATAATTGTGAGAAACGAGGAAGGGGAGATGACAGGGGGTATGGATTCCATGTTTGAAGTATTGCTGCTAAAGTCATGGAAGGTTTAGCATCGCAAAAGGGAGTACAAATGGCTTTGGAGAAGGGATGGAGGAAGATTGTGTTAGAGACAGATTCACATATTATTTTCCAGGCTCTATCTCTGGCAGACCAAACCAATTGTTAGTGATATATGAAGGAAGAGATGCTGTTTTGATATGATACTGATGAGTTTGATCAGAATAGAGGCTAACAAATGTGTTAACTTAGCTGCACATTGGTATAAAATGGGGTTGTCTCCGAATGATTGGGTGTCTTCGTCACCAACCTCGTTGATGATGCTATTGGATTATAATAGGTTTCACGTGGCTTGGCTTGGATGTCATATTTCACAATTGCATGAATGACATGTTTGGTGAAAAGGTATACAATTGACATAGAATGTAATTCATAAAGAAAATGAATTGCTAAGTAATCGATGAAGTATGCAATAGTAATTTTCAATAGTTTGGTTGAGCATAGTAAATTACCCTTATAAATCATGAATAGGATATAATATGTTATTCAACTAAGAATTTGGATAATTATTTATTTTAATTTTAACAAGAAAATTAATAATTTTTAAATCTATATTGAATTCAAAAATTTAAAATTAATATCAATATTAGATATAAAAAAATAGACGAAGACATGTGAGTGTTTATGATGTCTCTGTGGACCCTACATATTTACATTTAGAGCCTACATTAAACTAAAATGATACATTTCTTTAGTTAATCAATAAGTTTATCCGCAATTATTCAAACCAAGGATAATATTAGTATTTTGCCCATTTAAATACATCAGGGGCCATAAGGAACGTATTGTTACAAGACTTCCGCACATCTTTATCAGTAATCATGTTTCAAAATGGGCTGGAATTCAAGCAAAATTCGAAGAGGGCATTACAGACCTTATTTATGATGAAATAATAGACTAGACTTTCCATATGAGATTGGACTACAAACAGAATCACAATTACTAGCTCCTAAACGGGGTCAGAAGTGTTTGTATTGATGCATTACAAATGAATGAAATGAAAGTTTGCTTTAGCCAAAAAGTATTTCGATTTCAATTCAATTCAAATCGTTTCTTAGCCGAATCGCATTAGTTTAACTAATCTGGGTTTTTCCACACAAATTAATTTCAGTTCGTAGCTAGTATCCCGAACTGAACTGAACTGGTTTTGCAGTTCGATTCGGTTCGAAACTGGTTCAAGGCTGAACCGGTTGTTGCACGCCCCTCCTCTACCGGACTGTGGCACATAAAAAACGACCTCACACGGTACAGCGGAAGACCGCCCGCGAGACCGAGGAGGAGGAAACCACGGGAGGTGAGACTCCTCGGAGACGTCTGGGGGTGTCCCTTGAGAAGAGTTGCCCGATCAGCTGCACCCTCCATCATCTCTCCCCGATTTCCACCTCTGTCCCGATTTCGGATACCACTCGTTCGCGGCGTATACTTCCCATCCTATCGAGACATTCCTTCATCGTTCTGCGCTCTGTAATCCACCGTTGGTGTCAATCATGGCCCTGAACATGAAAACCTTGACCCAGGCCCTAGCTAGGACAGCGGCGGTGATCGAGAAGACAGTGCAGACGACCGTGCAGGAGGTCACAGGGCCCAAACCACTTCAAGACTACGAGCTCCTTGATCAGATCGGCTCTGCTGGGCCTGGCCTCGCTTGGAAACTCTATTCCGCCAAGTCCGCCCGCGACTCCACACGTCCTCAGCAGTACCCGCAGGTCTGCGTCTGGGTTCTCGATAAGAGGGTCCTGTCTGAGGCACGCACCCGCGCTGGTCTTTCCAAGGCCGCTGAAGATGCCTTCCTGGACATAATCCGTGCCGATGCAGCGAGACTGGTTCGCCTCAGGCACCCAGGAGTGGTCCATGTGGTGCAGGCTCTCGATGAGAACAAGAATGCCATGGCTATGGTCACTGAGCCACTGTTTGCTTCCGTGAGCAATGCACTCGGGAACCTGGAGAATGTAGTCAAGATTCCTAAGGAGCTTAAGGGAATGGTGGGAAATCCTCTTTATCTGGATATTTCTGATAGCGATGATAGTGTTTCTTTAAGTAATTTCTCATATCAATCATGTTGGTATCCGTTGCTGGTTGTTTTATCGGCCTATTTTCTTCTACTTTTCAACTCAAATGTTATCTTATATATGAATAGATCCAGATTAAGTTTTATTTCTTGGGCTATCTCTTTTCCAGACGTGAGTCTTTACTATTTTAGGGAAGTCGTGTTGCGATTTGCATAGACTTATGGACTGCCGCTTCCAGTGGTTTGAGTTTGCACTATCAGTATGTAAAGAAAGTGGAATTTGATCTTAGGAAAATTGTTTTCAGTTTTTATCTTTGACCTTTTATTGCCTGTGAAAGTTAAAAAAAAAAAATGTGCATGTTGCTATGTAAGAGTTCTTTACATATCCATTCTACACCTGAATATTTTCTGTAGATATCTCTTGAAACAAATGCCATTGTCCAGGTTGATGCCTTTTTCCTTTCTTCACTTATGAAGTATGAACTTCTTACTCTCCTATTGCAGGAAATGGGACTGTTAGAGGTGAAGCATGGTTTGCTACAAATAGCAGAGACTTTAGACTTTCTTCATAACAATGCACACCTTATACATCGCTCCATATCCCCAGAGGTCAGTTCCTTTGGCACCATTGTTTTTGGATGCTGGCTTCCTAGTTCACCTCCTTTTCTAGTTTCAAGTAGGAGGCTACTAATTGTTAGGGCACCTGGTATTTTTATGTCAATTTGTTAAATGTTGAATTGATCTAAGATTACAACCAAACTAGAAACAACCGGATCCTTCGCATAGAACTGAATGCAACATTCAGAGAGTTGGGTATGGCAGACAACACCCTAAAATATTAACTTCAGAATTATATGAAAATTTAAGCTCTGGCTGTTAAAACAATCTAGCCACCTAACACTGCGTAGGCGATACATTGTAATGGTACAGGCGAAGTACCAAAGAAGGATTTTTTTTTTAACCTACCAAAGAAGGATAACAACTATCAATTTACAAGTTTTTATAGAAACTATTTCTACGTCAAGTATCCCTAGTTTTTGAGAATTCAAGACAAAAACTATGATGTTTGCAATCTCAGTTGCCTCTTGTAATGTCTCTAAATGTCGATATCATGGTCAGTCATTGATGTTTGATCCCAGGAATTCTCAGCCAAGACTCCTTTTCAAAATGGTCGAGTCTATCCACATGGCCTCCTGATCTTGACCCATCTTCAAATTATCCACATGATGACTGAAAGCCGTTGTGGAAGTTGTAATTATTGTAACTCTTGGTTAAGCTAAGACTTGTACTCGTGGGCATGTTGGTTTTCTAGAAGCTTGCCATTCTAATTTCTAGTATCCTGTCAACAACGAAGATGTTTGAAACTTTGCAAGCTTGCCTATGCTCTTTATTCAGCTCTATGTGCACAGAGTACACAGTGAAAGACATCTATAAAATATCTAATACTACTTTCTCTCACTTTCTTGGAAATACCATATTCATTCCAACAAGGAAGCAAATAATATACTGGAGTAAGAGTACCTCAATTGATCCTACATAGCTAAGATCCCACTGATTTTAGCGTGGATTGTTCTGTTCTATTCTAAGTATAAATTTTTAGCCTTGTTCTCTTGCAAAGAGGGAGTTGTTGAATGGTGGCATCAAAGTTTTGGTTTCGTATACAGTTTAGCTTCAATAAGCTGTGGCCAATAAGAGGTTGACAAGAAGCTCTTGCATCTGGTAATTTGGGTTTCTTCAACTGATTGTTAATTGTGACATCACAGGGAAAAGTTGCTCATCTAGACAGACATACTTGCATGATTTCCTTGGAAATCTCCACATCAATTCATTGGTCTAAGTGATACGCACATAAGTCATGAGTAAAAACCCCAGAGGGGCTTGCTGCTAAGTTTGTGAGACTGAAAAAGAGAATCTAGGTACATCCACAACCTTAACATGCATCAAATCAATCTCGAGTTGCAAAAATTTGGAGAGGCACAATCTTGAATCCTTTAGATTGAATCAAAGTGACAGAACGTGGCCTAAAAAAGGTACCAATATCTTCAAATAAACTTAAAGCAAAAAAATGCACCCATGGAGTCATCACAAAGAGGCACAAAAAGGAAATAGTGAAGCAACTAAACCAGTTTGCTTTAATTGAACTAAAGCGCAATCTCCTCCTTCTGTTGAGAAATCAGAACAGAAAACATCTTTTGTGAGAATAGCGGAGGCTATTTAATAGAAAATCAATTGGAAAGAGGGAATACAGGTGAATACAACTGCACAATGATTTGCTGTTGCATTGTACTACACGGATTTTTCTGATGGATAGAAACCTGTAAAATCCTACAATTGAAGTCTGCTGAGTCCTTTCTTCGTAATTTACGGTTGAGTTCCTACTGTTATATTGAAGCCTTTATTTAGGAAATACTGATTTGATCTTCTCACCGAGTATGATATATTGATTAATTTCGTTTTCATTTTGAGGTGTGTAACATTTTCCCATGTTTCGCACCATGCAGAATATCCTTATTACTGCAAATGGAGCCTGGAAACTTGGTGGATTTGGTTTTGCTATCTCTACAGAACAAGCCTCGGGGGATTTGGCTAGTGTTCCAGCCTTTCATTATGCTGTGAGTGTCCAAAGGATAAGGAGAAAACCAAAAAATTTTTGTTAAATTTGAATTTCTAAAAATTTATTGTTTGAGATATTTATTTTGAAGTTAGTTCTTAAATTACAATTTTTTATGCTTATGTATGACATGATTAGGCTGGAAGCTCAATTCTTGTTCTTTTCTTCCTTGGCTGATGTGGCAAGTCCAATGCAGGGGAGTGATATTGTCAAAGGCTGTAGAAGTTATAGGTTATGGCAAGCCAATAACAATCCCATGCTAATAGAAGGAATGTGGTGGTTTTGATTTGCTATCCTTGTCTAACCTTTCCCATAGATGGGTATTAATGGATGTGGTACTAACAGAACAAAAGATGGATGTATAGGTGGCATCAATGACTCATCGACTCTATATGACTGTAGGGCTCCTCTTAAATTGTAGTGGGGTATATATTTGACCACAAGGAGAGGCCAACGATGTACTTAAGCATTGGACTATCAGTCGCTATTTCATAATCTCATGGTTGTTAACTGTTAGCATTGACAATTGTAGAGGGTTACTCTTGATTACTTTGCTTGCTGAATTCATAAATGAATTGCCATTTGCTTCATATTTCATACAGAAAAAGCAGGCTGCTTAAATGAGAGTTTTTTAATTTTTTTTTTTTTGGGTGCATCTAGCTAAGTTGGGAGTAGACATGAATCTATTTGAAGATAGTGAAATTGGTGATAGTAACGTAGAAACCAGTAGAAAATAGTGTCTGCCAGTAGATCTGGTGACTAGATGCATTGGTTGCCATGTTTATGCATATGGTAGAATTTGAATTTCAATATCTAGGTGCTTCAGGTTCAGGGACACACTCAATTGTTGAAAGGAACCAGTTTCTTGATTTAGAAGTAAACTTTTGATGTATTTTATCCTTACCAGAATGTATTCTTTTTAAAAAGAAGATAATGGACTACCTTCGTAATCGTTTTCTATGGCTTATGCAGGAGTATGATGTTGAGGATTCTCTGCTACCCCTTCAGCCATCATTAAACTACACTGCGCCTGAATTGGTTCGGAGTAAAATTCCTTCGGTTGGGAGTTCCTCTGATGTTTTTAGTTTTGGATGTGTTGCATACCACTTGATTGCTCGGAAGCCCTTGTTTGACTGTCACAACAATGTGAAGATGGTACTTTCTCAATCAAATCTAGTTTCTTCTTACAGTTATCTCTCCTTCGAGAGGGCATTTCAGTTGATAGAGAATTCTACTGAGATGTTTTTCACTTGTTAGTACAACGATGCAAAAAATAGTCACATTTACAAAAGAACAAAATTCATTCAGTTGAAGTATTATAAACCATCAAATCCTAGAACATCAGAATACTTTTACTGCTCTCTTTCTCTTTTTCTCTCGTTCTGGGAGCTTCTGGAAGCTACCATCTCCAACTGAATGATTCAATTCCAATGTCTGTTGGTCTACAGGTAACTTATTGCCGTTAAACACGGATATCTGTTGGCATTGTTGCAACCTATCTATGCAATGCCACTCTCAGAGTTTCATTTGCTGAATTATCACGAATGAAACAGCAACTTGGGGAATCTTTAATAGGTTTAAGAATGCAAAATGAGGGGCCACAATTCAATCAGAACACCTTTCTATGATAGAATTCCTTTGTTCTTCCCTGGGCAGTAGGTTATTTGGTGTTCCATTCACTAGCTGCACATCATTAGTTCTGGGGACTTTTATCTGTGGTAGTCCATCATTGTCTACTTTGTTATATGCTGGGATATCAGTAACCTCCGTTAAGTTATTAATTCGTTGATGCATTTTTGGTAGTCTATTAGACGTCAATAGAGATTAATTAGTAGAGCTGGCAAATGAGCCATTTTGTCAAACTTGTGGCATATTTTTATGTGATGCTTTAATGTCTTGCGCTGGCTAATCTTTATCTGTCGTAGCCTTCAACCATCTACCAGGGCTAAACCCTGCTGGTGTACATAATGTGTAGATAATTAAAAACACGGTAGAAGCAAGGACCATGCTAAGGAGTCCCTAACTACTAAAAGAGGTGGAACTCCTCTTCTCATTAGCTCCTTTAGGTTACCTTCTTATCACTTGCTTGAAGTGTGGAATTTAAGAAGGCAACAAAATAGGATTTGAAGTGGGTCTACTGGATAGAACTATCACAATCATGATTCAGCTAATAGTAGTGAAGGTTATCTTTTCATCATGATCGCTATAATCATCATTACTTTTTTGGTTGAAATCACTCCAGAAATTGGGATATGGAAAAACCTCTTTTAGGACATTTTTAGCGCAGGGTTTAAAAAATAAATTTAGTTATCACCAAGATAGTGTCTGAAAATAATGATGAACCTTACAGCATTTGCACTTTTGAAAGACCCACATTGCCTTTTTTTTTTTTATTGATAGAGTCAGCGGTGCTCTTATCATTATCAAAACTGTGAAAAATATACAAAATCTACGGAGCTCACAGATCGAGCTCAATGATGCTCAGATGAACAGAGAACAAAGACATTTTGCTTTTTAAATGAGAAGAGACTGAATACTTTCTTTCCCATCCCACACTGCTTGGCTTTATTTCCTAATTGGAAACCTCTGTCCAGGGATGTTTCTATTTTATCGTGCAATGATGTAATTTCATGTAGAACATTCATTTCATAAATGAATTAACCTTAATTTACTGGTATGAAGGTGCAATCTTTCCTAAAATTACATGTGCTTTGTTTGAGAGGTTTGTTTATATGTTTGTTCTGCAGTACATGAACACTTTGACATACCTATCAAGGGAGGCTTTTTCGTCTATTCCACCAGAGTTAGTTCCGGACTTGCAAAGGATGCTTTCCACTAATGAAGCTTTCAGGCCGACGGCTCTTGATTTTACAGGTCTTTATATGAGAAACAGCAGGGAGAACTAAGAAAGCCATCTTATGGTGTTTATTTATTTATTCATTCATTTGTTGCAGTCAGTTGCCATTATTATTGGTGGATTTGATGTTCATCCTCCGAAAACCTTTTCACTGATTTATAAGATTTGGAAGAATTCTCGTAACCTCTGGGATATGAGGCATAGCTGTCCTCACAAGATCCACTCTTAATCAAACTGCAAATGGTTGGCACAGTGTGCATGAAGTGTTGATGCGACGAACTTTATTGGTTTAATCTAGATAAACTGTAATGTGCTTTGCAGGTGAATCGTGATATTGCTTGTACATGTCTTTCCCATAACTCTTCATCTTTTGCAGGTTCCCCATTTTTCCGAGATGACACTAGGCTGCGCGCTCTCCGCTTTCTTGATCACATGCTTGTATGCATCCTTGTTTTTCTTGTTATTCTGTCCGTGGTGGAGTTACCTTTTTCAACATGTTCAATGTGGACATTACTAATGTTGCTAATAGCATTTAAATAGCTATCTGATGAATATTGCAACTCTTGTAGGAACGAGACAACATGCAGAAATCTGAATTTTTAAAAGCTTTATCAGACATGTGGAAAGATTTTGATTCCCGTGTTCTGCGATATAAGGTTTGACTCTGTTTCCTGCAATTTATTTTCTGTTAAACAGAATCCTCTCTAGCTGTTGTTAGTGATGAGTAAGAAACTGAGATTCCATATTTATGGTGCTAAGATGCTTGCTACTAGGATTACAGGTAAATATAGTTTGTCCATGGTCATTAGTACCTTTATCCATGATTCAGTGTGTTGTTGATGCATGTGTCAGTACCTACCAAGAAATGGTTATATAATATTTAGTGCCAAGGTAGCTTGATTTTGCATTTAATAATGTTTAGAAAATATGATTTACTCATGAGATTGCCAAATCTTGCATTTTGATATTACATTTGTTATTATAATAATTCTGCTATGTAAAGTACTACGTTTAATGTGAGACAAAATGTAAGCTGAAAATGGGTGGTTTTGGACTCCAATTCTATGGTGTCAAGGTTGTCGAAAGTGTGTAAGGTCTGTCGCCTGAGGTGCAAGGCACAAAATAACACATGCCTAATTGAAGCAAAACATCATTTTTACTATTCTCATGCAATAAGGAAATGACATGCAATGTAAGGATTATATTGAATGTGCCAATGACAATATCAATTCCAATAGATAAAAAAACTTGAGCATGAGATAATGAAAGTGAATAAGAGATGTAGTCAATTATAGAAGGGATGATAGGCCTTCGATGCGACACTGATCACGAATGAGTTTGTGGACTCCTAGTTGAAGAAGAGGCTGGGGTGATATGTATATTAGACATGGAGAAAGCATTTGACCATATCTTGTGGGATTTTCTGCTAGAGTCTTGAGAGGATAGGTTTCAATGCACGATGGTGCACATGGATTCACTCGTGCATGTCTACCAGTTCTTTTTCCGTGATGACTAATAGGCGTGCCTCGGGGGCATTTGAAGTCATCTATGGACTTGAAATAGGCAATTCCTTATGTTGTTCATGGAGTTGCTACGTCGCACGTTGATTAAGGCATTCAAAGTGGGTCTAGTTAAAGGCCTACGAGTTGGCGAGAGGGGATGAATACGGACATTCACACTTGCTCTTTGGGGATGATACAGTAATCTTTGGTTTGCATGTCAACCTCATGAAGAGGGAACTCAATCAAATTAAGAAATAAGAGACAGACGGACTCTTCGCCTTGGCTATTGGATGCGAAATGGGAAATCTTTCAACCTCTTACTAGGGCCACCACCGGGGGCCGCATACGGAGCAATGGAGATTTGGTATTCAATCATAGAAAAGTTTGAGAAAAAGTTGGTGGGATTAAAGATGACATATTTTTGGAAGGGCGAGAGACACATACTCATAAAAGCAACCTTGGTAAATCTCTTGTCCTACTTCATGTCCCCCTTTCCCATGCCCAAGACAGTTGTGAGGACATTACAGGCCATCTAAGCTTGGTTCCTATTGGGAGTTAATGAGACTTAGAGGCTATATCACCCTAGTTAGATGGAAGTCTATGAAGTAGAAGGAGCCAGGATGGTTAGGATCAAATCTATTTCCATTTCAATGAGGCTTTGCTCGAGAAATGACTGAAGATTCAACTCAAAATAGGAGTAGTTACAGAGGAGGATTGTGATGGAGAAAAATGGGCTCCAAAATAGAGGACATATTACCTTGTAAGGAAGGGAACCTATAGGCACAATTGTTTAGTGGGCGATGGTGCGAGTAGATATGCTGGTGCGTATACAACCCTTTTTTTTCGTGATGATAAACGGTTACGCCTTGAGTTTCTTTAGGTCAATGGGTAAGATTGAGATAAGGTAATCCTTTTTCACTCTTCTTGTTTATTTTGCTTATAGAGTAGTTAGGGGAGGTTTGATCAAGCTAGTCAATTAGGCCTCATTGGAGGAAAGCAAGTTGGCAATCGAGGGTCACCTATTGACATTACACAATTACTATTTGCGGATGGCACAATAGCTTTTTTTGCCAAATGATGACAACAATTGATACATCTTTGGTGTATTTTAATGTGGTTTGAAGTCGCCTTGGCCTTAATCAATCCAAGTTAGAGGCAGATGATATTTGGTATCTAGCACATGCAATAGGATATAGAGCGATACCCTACTAATTACATTTCTAGGGTTACCACTTGGAGCTGTACATAACGCGAAAGAGACATGGGATCCAATTATTGAGAAACTGAGAAGAAGCTGGTAGGTTTGAAGCGAGTGTATCTTTCAAATGGTGGAAAACTCACCCTTATAAGAGCAATTTTGCCTAACATTCCGGTGTACTTAATGTCTCTCTTTCCCCTGTCCAGGGCAGTTTGTGAAGAGATTGAAGGCCGTCCAAGCAAGATTTTTGTGGGGGAGACAATGGGAGGAGTGAGACAAGAGGTATCATCTTAATGAATTCGTAGGCCGTGAAGTGCCCAAGGTGGTATAGGGATAAAATCTCTATCCCATTTTAATGAAGCTTTATTCAGGAAATGATTGTGGAGATTCAACATAGAACAAGAGCAACTTGGAAGGAAATTTGTGGTGGCAAAGTATAGGCTAGAGGTTACGTGGTGGATAACTCACCAAAGGATGGAGCCTATTGGTAAAATTGTATGGAGAAGGATAGTTCAAGGTTGGCAAAAATCTTTTTTGAACACATCTATCTTCTCTGAAGGTGAAGGCAAGACCCTTCTTTGGCACAATGTTTGGTGTGCAGTTACGAATCTATGCTTGTTGTTTTTGGAAGTCTGCCATTTAGCAAGGAAAAGCATGTGTTTGTGGGGCAAGTATGGAGGGAGGGAGTGACTGGTAAGGTATAGGAAGTCCAATTTAACCGACATGAGCAAGACTTGGAACTTGAGCCCTTTGTGAGTTTTTTTGACTTCTACAGATTCAAACCTAAAGGCAGAAAGGATAGGTTTGAGTGGATGGGAAGTTGCTCGGGATTTTCATATTAAAGTCTTATTACGAGTTATGAATGACTCCTGCAAGCTAGAGGATGCAAGGGTTTTTTCTTGGAGGTAATTTTGGCAAAATAAAGCTCTTACAAAAGAGAGCTTTGCTCGGGAGGCTTTATGGGGTAAAATCTTGACTATTGATCACTTGAGGTGAGAAGGCAAGGTTATTGTTAGTTGATTCTTCCTTTGTGAAGAAGGGAAAGAGTCCGTTAATTATTTCTTCTTCATTATGAGTGGATGCATAGACTGTGGGCTGCAGCCTTCGCAGTGCTAGGGTAAATTAGGTCTCCAAAGGACAATTGAATGGGAACTCAAAGCATGGATCGGGGTGTGGGGCAAGCAAAGTGAGAAAAAGTTGATTTAAATGATTTTGCTCTCTATTTTTTGGACAGTTTGGAAGGAAGGGAGTAGATGAGCTTTCGAAGGAGTCAAATCACAAGATTTTAGATTCATGGAAAGATGGTTATGGGATGTTTGCTTTTGGTATAGTGAATGTATGAGGGGGCTCACGGTACAGTAGTAGTTAGTCTTGATCACAGGCCAGTTTGGGCTCGAAATAGGCTCGAAACCGATCAAAACTAGAACCGGCCCGGAACCGTCCTCGAATCATAAGGCTTAAGGTTCAAGGCCAGTTCCACTAGCCCAAAACAGGAATTGGCAGTTGGGAAAAGTTAAAAAAAAAAAAATTGATTCCCTTTCCCTCTGTTAGCAGGCGTACCCCCAGCCCCTAACCTATACGTAGGCCTACCCCCATAGACTTTAGTTTTTTTTTTTTTTTTTGGGACACATTTTCAGTTTTAGATATTTATTGTGTGATGCAAAATATAAATAAGTTCGTTGTATAAATTACTGTTCAAATTTTGACACGTGTAGAGTTAACTATCAATAATTGTAAAAATTTTAAACTTGTCAAGAATTTAATTGTGATTTGCACAACGAACTCGTTATATAAATCAAATTTTATTTAATTTTAATAGAAATCGAACCAGTTGGTTCGGAACAAAACGGAACTGTGGCCAGGACTAGTAGTAGTGAGTGAATTTCTGTTACACTCATGCTTTTGTATAGTCTTGAATACCCTTTTGTAGATGTTTTTATACATCTTGGTGCGTGATCAATGAATTTTTTATCGAACACTCCCAAAAAAAAGATTTGGAAATCAATAAATAAAACTCTTTTTCAGCAAAATTGTTAGAAGGATTTTATGTTTCTATTGACCAAAAAAAATATTTTTTTGACTATGTTCTTATTTTGTTCTTCATTATTAAACTTTAATAACCAACAAACAAAATGAAATATGAACCGCAAAATCATAAGATATTGAAGTAGAAACTGTCAAAGCAAATAATTTGCATTCGAACAAATTTTATTTATGTACCAAATCGTTCAATAGAATGTTTCTCTAATAAATGATCATATTTGTATTCATGTGAGGACTGCATTAATATGTTCAATGTAGTATCTGAGTTTTATTTTTCAATTTTTCTTTCTTCAACAATCATTAATCTCCAACTAATTTTTGGATAAAAAGTTTATTTTGTAATTCAACGCCATTTTACCTTCTAATATCATGACATAATGTTATGAAGCGGTATCAAGTTTGCGCGTAAACCTGAGGAAGAGTTAGTTGAAACTGGTGAGTAGAGGAGACATTGATCACAGGCCAGCAGCAATCTTTGGGTGTAAGCTGGGTACTTTCTCAATAACATATTTGGGATTAGCTCTAGGGATTGCCATGAAAGCAAAAGGATATTTGGCATCCTTCAATAGAAAGATTTTGAAAAGAAGTTAGCAAGATGGAAAGGGGCTTACTTGTCTAATGGAGGTAAATTGACCCTTTCAAAACGACGTTGTCCCATCTTCCAGCATATTATATCTCTATTTCCAAACCAAGTGCGTTGCTAGAAAGATTTGAGTTAATCCAGGCCAAGTTTTTGTGGGGAGATTCGTAGTTGAAGAGAATGTATCACTTGGTAAATTGGGATGCTATGAAACAACCAACCGTAATAGGGTGCTAGGGGTTGAATCTTTTATCCACTTCAATGCTTATTAGGGAGTTGGCTATGGAGATTCATTTTAGACCAGTATCAGCCGTAGGGTGGTGGTGGACAATATGGGGTTCACAGGTCAGGATGGATAACAGGGCAAGGGAGAGGATCGGTGATTTGGAGTGTCTGGAGGAGGATTGCGAGTGGGTCGGCGACGTTTTGGACCCACATGACCATTTCATTGGGAGGAGGGAATCGGGCCTCCTTTTGGGAACACATATGGTATGGGGAGGAGACATTAAGGGAGAGGTTCCCAGAGGTCTTTAGAGTGGCAAGGGACAAGAATGTAGTAGTGAGAGACGTCTGTAGAGAAGGGGTAAATTCAGGAGTGTGGGAGATCTGGTTTAATAGACAAGCTTAGGATTGGGAGCTCGAGTCCTTTATCGAGTTCTATGATCTATTGTACAGAATCAAATCTCCAGGAGGGTAGGACAAATTGAGGTGGAGAGGGGATAAATCCGGTAGTTTATCCATAAGGTCGTACTCCTAGATGCTTATCCTGAGGGGTTTTGTCGTGGACTTCCTATGAAGGTAGTTTTGGCAAAAGGTCATTTCAACTAAAGTCAGCTTTTTTGTGTGGGAAGCAATTTTGGTGTTGAATTCTCATGATAGATAATTTGAGGAGGAGAAGAAGAGTGATGGTTAATCGATGCTTCTTGTGCACTGAGGAAGAATCGATGAACCATTTGCTATTATATTGTTGCTGCACCTGGAGGCTGTGGGGGATGGTGTATAGGAGAGCATGGGGATCTGTTGGGTGCAAACAGACATGATGGAGCGGAAGCTGAATGCGTGGTCCGGGATAAGAGTATTTGGGAGCAACTGCTTGTCAGATTAATTGTTTGTTCTATTTTTTGGATGATTTGGAAGGAGAGAAATAGGAGAGCTTTTGAAGGAATAGACACGCGTGATATGTTGATAATAGATAGGTGGCCTAAGGAGTTGTTCTTTTGGCATACGGGGATGTATAGTGTGGGGGGAGAACATGGTTTCGTGAACCTGGTATATTTTATTTCATGTTCATGATCTTTTGTACGTGGCCCTAATTTTTGTAACATTTTGCACCTACTCGGTGTTCAGTAATAAAATTCTTATTTAAAGTTAAAAAAATATCTTCACATAATACAAATATATGGGATAATTGAAGTATAAAATATTGAAGAAAACCTACATCACAATAATAATACAGCAAATTTTTTTGAGTGTTGAATAAAATTTTCATTGATGAAGCACCAAGAGTGTGCAGACATATACAAAAGGTGTTAAGGCTGTACAAAAAGTTGATGAACTTGACACAAAAACTAGGATGCTCACAAACCAATGGACCACCCCCCCACCACAGTAATAAAATTTAGAAAATCAACGCAGGCTACTATCACTAGTTGAAATTAGTATATTCCAGTTTCCCTTTCTATATAAGCATCAGTTTTCTTTCCTTTTCTGGTATTGCATTGATTACTCAGATGTTCTATCTCAATTGGTGAATTTATATGCTTCTGGTATGGCCTTACAGGTACTTCCACCACTATGTGCAGAACTTCGGAATCTGGTGATGCAACCAATGATACTACCCATGGTTCTCATTATAGCAGAATCACAGGTATTGGATCCATCAACTTGGCCCATGCAACATGCATGGCTAATTTACATCCATGGAGCTTGACCATGTTTATAAATTGGATTGGCTGTCAACTACTATGCTACTGTAGTTCTTAAGTTCCACTGTTACTATAATGAAGGGTCTGTCTCAACTGTAAAAAGGAGTGAGTCTGACACAAATTATAGAATAATCTGATATTTCCATTGGTATATTTGTTGAGATTTTACCTGGGGCTTCTGTTTTTCACATGATAATAATTAGCCAGTAGTGAGTTACTTTTTTGGAGATGCTTCATACTTGTGAAACCATTGCACGCCTGCTGAATTTGGCTTATTATGTATGTTGAAATTGAAATTGCAGGATAAAATTGATTTTGAGCTATCGACACTACCAGCACTCATTCCTGTCATGAGCACTGCAGTTGGTGAGACATTGCTGCTGCTTGTTAAACATGCAGAGCTAATCATCGGCAAGGTATAACTCACCAAAATTTTCCTCATGCTGATTTTTTTTTAAAAAGAAAGAGCTAGTGACCAAACGTGGGAAAGTATTTTCTCCTTTCCATTCCTGCTTGAACCCTTAATGAATTGCCTTTGAACAGTGTAACTGATCAGTATATGTATTCTTTGTTGCAGACTAGTCAAGAACATTTAATATCTCATGTGCTTCCATCACTAGTTCGAGCTTATGATGACAATGACCCTCGCATACAAGAAGAAGTTTTGAAGAAGTCTGCCTACCTTGCTAAACAACTTGATGTCCAGGTGATTATTTTGTATCCGAACTGGACCACCCTTTTTATTTACCATAATAATTGAAATTTATCTTTTTTTTTTTACTTATCTATCTATCTATCTATCTATTTTTGGATGAAGATTTATCTTTGTAGGCAATAAGATGCTGAGTTTATCCCTTTTAATCACGTAGCCCTTGGTGAGACCCCTCAAACATGTGCTTTGTACATGAACTTACCTAAATCCATAGGCTTGTTTTTGTGGGATGTTCATGGTTAGGGGAATATACTCCTCTTTATCAAAATAATAATAATAATAATATTGAGTTTCATTACCATGTGCTTTTAGGGCTATAAGAGTTTCTGTTGAGAATATTGGGAACTATTATTGATTATAGCGCCCACTCTATTATGTCTTAACTTGATATGTTGTAGTTGGTAATCCTTACCAAATGGAAAATATTTATGCCCACTGCTCTTGGGGATGGCAAATTCTTCTATTTAGCTGAGGCTATAATAAGAACAGTTACTTGTATTTTTTTGATGCTAAAAGTCTTTTTTGTGGCGAAATGGGATTTTATATCTCTGAAATAATCATCGACAAGAATGGAGTGGGAAAAATGAAATTTCAATCTTAGTTCTAGGATTGGATATTTTTAGATAGCATCCTAGTTCAAGTTGCATATGTTAAGTTGGCATAGTTGAGTTTGGTTACATCAATGACTGTTCATATGAAGTTAGGAAATGATCAGGAGTTTCTTCATTGTACCTTTTTCCATACTCTTCTTATGAATATATTTTTTAGCAGTATGAACTGTGAAGGATCTGTTACTGCTAATCTTTGGTGTAATTGCAACTATCTACATCTATGGATGTGTTTGGTCGTACGCTTAGATGGTGTCCAAAACCTATCATTTCTTATCTTTCTTAACTCACTCAGATAAATGCCTCTGTGCTGAAGGACTTACACTTTTTTAACAGATTTGCGTAACATCTTCTTTTCTGTTTGTGTAATATTTTTGGTTGATTACAATCTGCAATTGCACTTACATACTCTCTTCTCTTGGCACTTGATAATGAATATAATTTTTTCCTGTAACTTAAATATAATTTTTCTTTAAATTTAAAGAAAAAGGAAAGGTGATCTTTATTTCAGTTTGTGTGACTAGTGTGGTCCTTTATCTTACATTTTGTCAGCCCCTTTTTTTTGTGTTAAAAATTTTTTCATTGATGACACCCTGAGAAGGTGCCCAATCATATACAAATGGCATTAAGGCTGTACAAGAATGTTCATGAACCTGAAGCAAAAACCAGCACATTCACAATTCAATGAAACCCCCACTATACTCTTGGCTGTACCAAAAATACATCTCTGATCCATGTATCCGTAAATCTACTATCTTGGGACTCCACTCTGTCAAAAGCCCTTCTGTTCCTCTTCTTCCATACTGCCCACAAGATGCAGAGCGGTATCATTCTTAAGTTTGTTCTTCCATCAAAAGCCCTTCTATTCCTCTCCTCCATTCTTAAAAGTTTGCATTTTGTCAGCTTTAATCATGTGCAAACAGGGGGAGGCCTGTAGTCCAGTGGATTAGAGCGCGTGTCTGTGAACCACAATATTGGGGGGTTCAAATCCCTCCTTGCCCACAGCTGACCCAAAAGTTAAGGACATTCACTATCTTGGTGGTGGCCTAGAAACAGAAGGTCCTTCATCCTTGCAGATGCATGAGAACTCAACCCCAATTACCATGTACTAAATCCTGCTAGGCTGATTTCTACCCATCTAAAATCTTAAACAGATAAAGTTTAAGCATTGTCTTGGATTTAGTATAAAAGCTTGCTCTTGGATTTAGTTAATTCTTTGAGGGACTTGGGTTTGTTCTTACTCCATGAAGATAATCTTTGATCTATCAATTTAGCATCAGTTAGCCTGTTATGGTGTTCGGCAACTTCATTTAGTTGACTACAAGGATATACTTGTATATACTGGTAAACTATACTAAGTTCTCTCATTTTTTTTTCAGCTAGTGAAGCAAGCAATTTTGCCTCGTGTTCATGGCTTAGCTCTTAAAACAACCATTGCAGCGGTATGTACTACTTCTGAAGCATGTTCATACAATTATATGACTTCAAACTCGTAAAATTACATGCCCTTGAGGATGAAAGATATTGCTATTCTATGCGTATTTACTGCTTTTACTTTGACGCATCAAGTTCTTTAAGAAGCATTGGATGTGCTGCCCGTTATAAATAATTCAGGCAATTCCTGCAGCTGTAATACTTAAATCTGTGAATAGGAAATGGGATTTTCTGACCGAACAGGAACAGGAAATTCCTAAGTCTGGCTGTCAAACATCTCTGTTTGCAGAATCTCATAAAATACTTTTAAGATAGAGGTAAAAAATTTAGCTGTGATTAGTGTTTCTCATGCTAATATGGTCTGATACGGAAATTGCAGTGTGTTACATGAAATTTCTGGGGGTGCGTATGGTACCAGAAAAATAACACTCAGCTGATAACAAATTTGAAACCAAATTCTTTGGTATCATCGTTTTGTATTCAGTTATCATGGTTGCATTTAAATTTTGTCTGAACTTTTAAAGTTAAAAATTGTTAGGCTCCAGGACATAGGGTTCCTCCAGACCTTCTATTTGGGTCTTATTATTGAATTATTGTTCAGTAATTGATCTTGCATCATTTTTCTCCTTGTCAGGTGAGGGTTAATGCTCTGCTATGCTTGGGAGAGTTGGTTTCTACATTGGATAAACATGCAGCTTTGGATATTCTACAGACTATCCAGCGTTGTACTGCTGTAGACCACTCTGCTCCTACTCTCATGTGTACACTTGGAGTTGCCAACTCAATGCTCAAGCAGGTAAAACTCCATCCCAACCACAAATAGAGCCTGGTGTATGAATTTCTTTTGATCCTGAATGTTTTCTGCTGTTCAGTGACTCATTGTCTGTTTGTTTGTCCTTAAATATGCTCGGTTCAGTATGGTGTAGAATTTGCTGCAGAGCATGTCCTGCCACTGATTATACCTCTTCTGACGGCCCAGCAATTAAATATTCAGCAGTTTGCCAAGTACATGCTCTTTGTAAAGGACATACTGAGGTATCAGTGTTGCACCATCACTGCTGTTGCCAAAGGGCATACCTTCTGTTTTCTCTTTTCTCTTTCTCTCTGTTTTTCTTTTGGGTTAATCCTCCGTCTCCACTTTTTGTCACAACAGGAAGATAGAGGAAAAACGGAGTGTCATTGTAACTGAGACTGGTGGTGCAGAGATCAAGAATTCACTTTCTGATGCAGGTTTGTCATCCCAAGCATTTGCATTAAGCAAGGCTACAATACCTGTTGATTCTGCATCAAAGAATGTCCCGGCATGGGATGATGGCTGGGGCCTCCAATCTGGTGGATCAGCACCTGCACACAATAACAGTGCGAGAAATGCAGTATCAGTACCACTGCCTCCCTCCATATCTTTTAATGTCAGCCAGCCAATTCAGATGCCTTCTCTGCAAACTTTATCTTGCTCAAACCCATCTGCTCCGTCAGCGGTGTCAAGCCAGCAATCAATCACACTGACACGTGCCCTGGCAGCTGATGTAGAATGGCCTCCACAGGCTTCTATGCCACCCTCCCAGTCAAATGATGCCAAGAAGCAGCAATCGACCATCATGATGGCAGAACCTCCATCATCTCAGGGCCTTGATGATATTGATCCTTTTGCTGACTGGCCTCCACGGCCTACTAGTGCCTTGCTTGGTGTCTCTGGGGCTTCAAATGGCAACACTGCATCAGCAGCAGTGGTAATCAACCCACAGGGTTTGGTTGGCACTGGTAAGACATCGAACAACAATTCAGTGTTCCCTGTGAACAGCAGCAGTAGCTGGGACTTCAGCAGTTACCAGGCAAATTCAGGTTTGGTTGGCAATAGCAGTCTGAACTCTATTAGATACTGGACACAGAATCAGGGGAACACAACTCTACATGATCATGCTGAGAATAAATCGGCCAATATTGGGTCTATCTTTGTTGCCAGCAAGAATGAACAAGCAGGAGCAGTAAGGCTCGCACCACCCCCTTCAACTGCAGTTGGCAGAGGCAGAGGGAGGGGAACGCACCTGCAGTTATCAACCTCTCGGTCCAGCACTAGAAAATCCCCTTCTGAGCAGCCACCTCTTTTAGACCTACTGTAAAAGTAATACTGCAGAAATTTGAAGACCGCGAAAAATGATGCAGAATATCTGCTCATGCTTTTTGGAATTGGCTATTTCACGACATTTGTCAAGCATTTCTTTTGCATCTGACAGGCACATATTGAAGTGTGTGTTAGAAATGCAACCATGTAAGTCGTACATGTGCTTGAGGTGTATGTGTGTGGTATAGCTCCCATAGCTGTGTGATACAGTTTCTTCAGTGTTTTCTTTTCTTAACAATTCTTTGTTCTATCAATCAGCATGATGCTGATTGCGCATTTTTATGTCTTAACTCCTCTTGTTGGAATAATGTGGAGACTGTTACTCTTGCCAGTTCAAAAACCTCATTGTGATTGAAATGTTTGCAGTTGCTGAGTGATCAAAGCAAAGCAGTGCAGGTGGTCGAAGCGAGTTGAGAGATATTAATACTGTTAAGGATAATCTAAAAGAAGAAATTGTTTATGTGATCCAAGACACTTCAATTATTTTGTATGTGATGCTAAAAATACAGGGGATTATTAGAAAGAGATATGGACAGAAAGCAATGTTGAAATAAATAGGGGAGAATCATATCTAAGATCCTAGTTCTAAAAATGTGGGAACGGATTATAACTTAACCCTAATAGGGATAAAGATTGGGTATGTCTTTATTCTTCTCATTGGTAATCCTACCTTCCGACAAAAAGTTAAATTGTCCAACTTAATCTAGAATGTGTCTTATATGTTATATCTATATTTCGGACTCGAACCAGTTATTGATCGCGGAATTGAAAATCATTTAAGTGCGTGTATAACTTATATAACGTTAATCATATAAATAAGACAGGACACACTCTTAACCATGTCAAAGGCACTTGGTATATAACACCTACCACCTAAACCCATGCCATCGACTGAAACGGTCACTATATACAACATGCAAAATATATAACTTCGACGATAGTTCATGATAAAATAGAAATTCGATAATAATTCATAATTTTTTAGGGCTAGTTAGTTATGTAAGATGTCATGTCAGATTCTATTTGTACAATCAAGCAAAATTAGCAATACGTGTGAGTAGTTAATAATCAAAATTAAGATGTGATAGATTAAGGAAAACATAACATAATTTGTGACTTTCTAAAAAAAATAGTTTGTATTAGAATAGAGAATTCTGTAATAGTTTGTGATTTTTCAAGTAAATAATCCTAAATTTTTACATTTTGTAAATGTATTTTAATTTTCTTATTCGGACTGTTTACAGCCGTTTCGTTTCGTCCGGCAAAACCTTTTTCTTTGGCAAGTGGATATTCATGAAATGATCCTGCTCCTGCCATATCAATATTTCGACACTATATATACATAGGGCAGGGCCCGGCCCATTTTCCCGGTCATTTTCTTTCTTTGCTGCATGGTTTGCGGATCCCGACCGAACCCTGCTTTTTCTGCCTCTCTCTCTCTGTCCTTCGCTCAAGTAGGTGACCGATCTCTAATCTGTAATACGATACCTTTCACGCCTTGAGCAGCTTGTTCATTCGCAGCTGAAGTGATACAGGTGACAGTTACTGTTCCGGTTTAGATAGTTCTTTTTTCATCAGTGGATTGATTTACAATTGCTGTCTGAATTTCCAAAAAAATTGATGCTTTCTATTGTTTAATTTAGTTTTATGTTATAATGGTGCATTAGCTCCTCTGGTCTGATCTGATCCGGTCCGATCTGATCTGATCTGTTCTGTTTATTGTTATAACCTGCCTCATCTATTTTGTTCGCTCGGTTGCTGAGACTGCAACGATCATGGTCATGATGAATTGGTTTATCAGGCGTACGATCCGAATAGTTATGCTATTCGGAAATCACATAATCATTCTATATCTGCTGTCTTGAATGGAAATTTTTTAAGTCTTGATAGTAAGGATGGCTTCGGCTGCTGGGACTAATGCATGGTTGAAAGGAAGAGTCAAAGCCGTTCCGTCTGGAGATTGCATGGTGATAACGGCGTTGACCTACAGCAATGCAGGCGCCCCGCCCGAGAAAACGATCACTTTATCATCTATAATTTCTCCGAGACTGGTTGGTGCAATTTTTGCTTTGTTGATAACCCTTTAGCCATGCTTCTTAAGAAAGGACTTCTCTTTTGCCTTCTAGTTCAGTTTGATCTGCTCTTCCTTTATTACTATAACCTGTTTGTGCGATGGCCTTTCGCTGGATATATTTGTCCAAATTGCATTTTTTTCTGCAATTTCCTTGGTGAATAAGTTGCACGAGTTATTTGTTTCACAAGCTTCTCTGTCCCTCTAGGCCCGCAGAGGTGGTGTTGACGAACCATTTGCCTGGGACAGCCGAGAGTATCTGAGGAAGCTTTGCATAGGAAAGGTGCGTAGTAATTCAGTCGCAATCAGAACAGTCTATTCGCTCCTTTTTTCCCCATGATTGGGAGCTTTGTTATCTGGTTTTAACAGGAGGTCACTTTCAAAGTGGACTACACAGTTCCATCCATAGGTCGAGAATTTGGCTCAGTTTTTCTTGGTGACAAGAATTTGGCTATGCTTGTCGTGTCTGAAGGATGGGCAAAGGTTGGCATACAAATTGATATACGGCCTTCCAAATTTATGGTTGGAGGACTCAATTTAGCTAGGGGGTCTTAACGAATCTGATTCCTGCAGGTTAGGGAACAGGGTCAGCAGAAAGGAGAGGCAAGTCCCTTCCTCACAGAGTTGATAAGACTTGAAGAGCAAGCCAAACAACAAGGCCTTGGTCGTTGGAGCAAGGTTAGCTTTCACTTTGCTGTATTTCAATAGGAAGAGCAATATACAACATAAAATATAAAACAGTGCAAATAGAATGATGTCATCCTCTTTAAGGACCAACTTTTTTCAAGTATTCTTATTCATTAATGTCAAACAATGTCAACCGCTGTCGATCCAAAAGAAATCTAACACAGCTTCATCTCAAATTACCATTATAGTGAATAAGTGCAAATTTACTATAACTGACCACCCAGGGTTGATGCTGCCAGCGTTCTTCCCATGCTAGAACAGTAGAGACATACCAATTCAGAAAATTTATGGTTGAATCAACATATTTATGAACTATCCAAATGGCTGGACTGTTACAACTCGACAGGAACAAGCTTGATGTGTGAGCTCATATTCTTTTGTTTTGAGATCAGTGCGTTCTCTCATTTGAGGATGACAATAACTGGCCCCCCTGGTTGTTTTGTCTATCCACATAGTACATTTTGGACCAGTCGTAGGTTGAGATTATAAAATATGCTTGTTAGATTATTCCACGATAAAATGCTGTTTCCAAATGTTGTGCATCTCAGCCTAAGTACTGCTCTCTTCCTTTCGAGTACCCTGTAAGCAATATTATGGCATTTCGTAATAATTATTTTGTAGACATGAGTACAGATATTTGATTGAGTTTTGAATGTCGGTATTATTTGATGTGGTCTTTTGTTCCTTATCCTGTTAAGGTGTTTGAACTGTTAGTGAGGTTCCCCCTCCTCCTTGTTGCAGGCCCCTGGTGTTGCACAAGCTGCCATAAGAAGCCTCCCTCCCTCCACTGTTGGTGATCCTAGTAACCTTGATGCCATGGGTCTATTAGCTGCAAATAAGGGGAGACCTATGGAAGGAATTGTTGAGCAAGTTCGTGATGGCAGTACTGTCAGGGTGTATTTGCTTCCAGAGTTTCAGTTTGTCCAAGTTTTTGTTGCTGGGATTCAGGTAAAGAATCTCAGCAATCAAGAATGAAAAAGATACGTTTTTATGTTTCACGTGCAGCAGTCTACATTAAAAGTTTCGATAGGGCCAATCCTTCTTACTTATCTTTATAGAAAGAAAGGGTCTATCCCTCTTTAATCTTGACAGCTGAATGCGCAACTTTGAGGATCCTTTTGTTCCTTGCATTCCTTTTCCTGAGCGGTGGATAGTTGGAAACATTTCCTATCTATTTTCTTGACAAAGCTATGGTATTTTCTTGCATAGGCACCGTCAATGGGTAAAAGAGCTGCTGCAGAAACTATTGTTGAAGCAGAAGCTGTGCCTGGTGAAGTAAATGGAACTTCTACCGAGTCACGTACTGCTCTAACATCTGCTCAGAGGCTTGCAGTTTCAGCCACCACATCCAGTGAAGTTGCTTCTGATCCATTTGCTTTGGAAGCTAAGCACTTCACTGAGATGCGGGTGTTGAATAGAGATGTGGGTGCAATCTCTAATCCTTAGTTGTAGTTACCATGCACGTTTTCCTTTTACTAAGTAATAAGCACTTTTGTAGGTTCGCATTGTATTGGAAGGTGTTGACAAGTTCAGTAATTTGATTGGATCAGTATATTATCCTGAAGGGGATTCAGCAAAGGACCTGGCACCAGAGCTTGTGGAAAATGTATTGTTATGGGCAATTTTCATATATTTCTTTCCTCTCTGGAAAAGTGATCTCTAGCAGTACTTATAATGCAACTTTACTATTGACAGATAAAAACTAAAAATAGTAATAACTTCTATAGCATTTTCTATTACTCCTTCTTTTTGAGTAATAAAAGCTATTGCCTTTATCATTTGAAAAAAAAAATAGAAGTGTAGTGCCTGATGAATGTTTTCTATCAGCCTTTGCTCCACCAAGATGAATTTTTGTTGGCATCAGTAACAATAACTTTGAGTGCTATATGTCTTAGAACAATCTTTTGTTAATTAGAAAAGATCCATAGGACATTCATTGATTTGCTGTCTTTTAGTCTCTAGAATGCCCATCAATTTTTCAAATTATAGATGTGCTACTGTAATCACAAGACTTCTTTAATTGTCAACTGGTTTAGCTGCTATGGAGCAAGTTGTTGTAACTTCAAAAAAGCAATTTCAAAAGTGCTCTATGTGACATGTAATAATGCAAGTTTTCTTCATTCTGCCTTTATTGATCCATGTGGTCCCAGAGCTATCATACTGCTTTGAATGATCATCTGGCTTCCTCATTATATAAAAGCCACATGAATTACATCTTCGCCATTCAATTCCTTTTCTATGTCATTTTTCGATGTCTTTTGCAGCACTTGTAGAAAGCTGTGCTATTTGCTTATGGAATTCCTTTATGGCTGCTATTTTTGTTTAGGGGTACATGTTTATGGTATATTAGGGATTTACTTGCCCGCATTTTAGTAAGCAATTAGTATTGGATTTGGTTCATGTTTATGAAGCTCTTGCCTGTATGCTATTGTTTGTATATGTTGAAGATTGTTATCCTCTTGCTGCTTCCTTATGATTTATAAAATATATTCTTTACCCTTGATTGTAATGATGGAACTGATCTCTCTAATGTATGACTATCTCTCTACACTCATCCGCACATTGATCTAACTTGGATACCTTATCTTCCCTTCTTATGTAGGGCTTGGCTAAATTCGTGGAATGGAGTGCTAACATGATGGAAGAAGAGGCGAAGAGACGGCTGAAGGCTGCTGAGCTTCAAGCTAAGAAAAGCCGACTAAGAATTTGGACAAACTACGTGCCTCCAGCCACAAATTCTAAGGCTATTCACAACCAAAACTTTACTGGGAAGGTAATTGTCTCTATCTTGTCCTAATTATCTTTTACATTGTTTCTGACCATGTGAATTTGCGGACCATCTTTTATGTGATCAGGTGGTGGAAGTTGTTAGTGGGGACTGCATTGTTGTGGCGGATGATTCCATCCCTTATGGCAGTCCATTGGCAGAGCGACGTGTAAATCTCTCTAGTATCAGATGCCCCAAGATGGGCAACCCTCGCAAGGAGGAAAAGCCCTCACCTTTTGCTCGAGAAGCCAGGGAGCTACTAAGGACACGCCTCATAGGGCGACAAGTGTGTAAATTTTTCTTCCCTTTTTGTTTGGCATCACTTCCTTCATTATATCAAATAATGAGTTATCAAACAAAATTTCAGGTGAAAGTTGAGATGGAGTATTCCAGAAAGGTCCCTGTTGCTGATGGAGCTTCATCTGCAAATGGGTCATCAGATGCAAGAGTGATGGATTTCGGTTCGGTCTTTCTGGTTTCCCCTGTCAAAGATGAGGGTGATGATGCGTCTTCTGCCCCTCCAACAGCAGATGGTCGTCCTGCAGGGTCTAATGTGGCAGAATTGGTGGTTGGACGGGGCTATGGTACTGTCATTAGACATCGTGACTTTGAGGAGAGGTCAAACTACTATGATGCCCTCCTAGCTGCTGAATCACGTGCTATTGCTGGTAGAAAAGGAATACACTCTGCCAAGGACCCCCCAGTCATGCACATAACCGACCTGGTTATGGTTAGGGAAATTGCTATTAAATTGTCGATTATCTCCTTTTACACTGAAAGGTTCATTCAGCATCATTTCCTTTCATGCTTTACAGGCATCAGTGAAAAAATCAAGAGATTTTCTGCCATTCCTACAGCGCAGCCATCGGATTCCGGCAGTCGTGGAATACGTGTTCAGTGGCCATCGTTTTAAGCTCCTGATTCCTAAGGAGACATGCAGCATTGCATTCTCATTTTCAGGCGTCAGGTGTCCTGGTCGAGATGAGCCTTATTCCAATGAAGCAATTGCTTTGATGAGACGGAAGATACTTCAGAGAGATGTAGAGGTAATGATTCCTTCAGAATAGTTGTTGACAATTCTCTTCCTTATCTGGTCTGTTGAGTGTGCTCTCTCGCAGATTGAAGTGGAAACTGTTGATAGAACGGGAACTTTCCTGGGAACGCTGTGGGAATCGAGAACTAACGTGGCGATAACACTTCTTGAGGCCGGTCTTGCTAAGCTTCAATCTTCATTTGGTGCTGACAGGATACCTGATTCACACCTTCTGGAGCGTGCTGAGCAGTCTGCCAAGAGGCAGAAACTGAAAGTAGGAATAGAGCACTATCATCTTGCAATGCTTTATTTTACTGATGACTACGTATGCTAAATAACTCTGCCCTTTTCAGATATGGGAGAATTATGTGGAAGGACAGGAGGCATCCAGTGGTTCTGTTGTGGAAAACAAACATAAAGAAGTGATAAAGGTGGCTGGTTTGGATTTATACTGGATATACTAGCTTTAATTTTTAATGGCACAATGCTTAGCTTCTGCCTATCATCATTCTGCAGGTGGTTGTAACAGAAGTTCTAGGCGGTGGTCGATTTTACATTCAGGCCGTAGGGGACCAGAAAGTGGCCTCTATTCAGCATCAACTTGCTTCCTTGAATTTTCAGGAAGCCCCGATTATTGGCACTTTTAATCCAAAGAAGGGTGATATTGTACTTGCTGAGTTCAGCGCAGACAAATCCTGGAACAGAGCCATGGTGAGTTAAAATGTATTATGGTTTTTCCCTGAACTGAATTAGCTCATTTTTATTGGATGAGATGATTCTGTTTTACAATTCCCAACTAGCATATGTTGAGGAATCCGTCTTTCATTATAGAATGTACATGTTGAATTTAATTGAAGTCATGGCCTGGAAATGCTGGGGAAATTCTTCTTTCATAATGCTGTTAAAGTTAGAAGTAGAGCCTGGCTTAAACTGTTGTCCATTTGCTTTCTTTTATTTATGAGTGTACTTTTACATTGGATTTTCAGATGGAAGTTGAAAACCTGGTTTTACTTGATCTGATAAGAACTTTGCATTTTTAATTTCTGAAAAAAATGTAGTAAAGTATATGAAACACCCTTGCCTGAAGTCATATATTTAGTTTCCGTAGTCAAATGTATTGCGTGAATGTTGGAGTGGGGGGATAGCTACAGTGAGATGCTGAGTTGTTGCTGTAGTGCCCTTCTTTAGGGATGGATGGAGGGAGGAGAGGTTGATGGAGAGAGTTATTGTTTCTGGATAGTGCGTCTTTCTATCTTGTATAGACCTTATCTCTGCTATATAATCTAATGTTGCCTCTGCTAATGCTCTGGTGTTCACAGTACAGATATTGAATCTAAAAGCTGTAGTTGTGCGTAACTCAAAATCATCGTTCTTGCTGTCCATAATGTTGATTTCTATTGGAAGGTTCTAAAAACAACTGACTCAACTCGTGTCATTTCTCCTTTAAAGATCGTCAATGCACCTAGGGGAGCTGTTGAATCCTCAGAAGACAAGTTCGAGGTGTTCTACATTGACTATGGGAACCAGGAGGCGGTTCGTTACTCACAGCTGCGGCCTCTTGATCCGTCAGTTTCTTCTGGACCTGCTCTTGCTCAGTTGTGCAGCCTCGCATACATAAAGGTTCCGAGCTTAGAAGAGGACTTTGGTCAAGAGGCAGCAGAGTTCTTGAGCGAGCACACACTGAACAGTTCAAAAGAATTTCTAGCCACAATTGAGGAGAGAGATAGCTCCGGGGGGAAAGTAAAAGGCCAGGGAACTGGGACGGTTCTTATTGTGACCCTTCGTGCTTCGGTTTCTGAAGAAAGCATAAATGCGGCAATGCTAGAGGTTGGTACAGTTGGTCCCTATTGAGTTGTCTTGCTTTTATCAGCATTGCTTTTCTCGTAAACTCTGAATCTATTGCAGTTCCACATTCAGTACTGTCAATAGGTTGATCATTGGATATGTTTGGTGCGTGGAGGGGGTTGGCCTTAATATGTTTTTCCACTGCAGGTGGGACTTGCCAGGTTGGAAAGGAGGAAGAGGTGGGAAACGAAGGAGAGACAAGCAGCGTTTGATAACTTGGAGGTGTACCAAGAGAGAGCTCGGACTAAGAGGTTGGGGATGTGGGAGTACGGTGACATCCAGTCAGATGACGAGGACATGGGCCCGCCTGTTAGAAGAGCCGGAGGAGGAGGCCGACGATAGAGAGGCAGCAGAGGAGGCTTTCTTCCTGCTGTTCCTCTTTGGAGAGCAATAAAAAAATTATAATGTGGGCCTTTCTTCATCAGCTTTCAAAATTGACGCTAGGAAGGGGGTGAATAGTGGACTAACAGGCACCGGTTTCTGTTTAGACGCATTATGCTTCTGGCAAAGATGGTCTAGGCCGTAACGTCGACTCTCTCTCTTTGTTTTACTTGACTCGTCTTTCCGTTATTTTTTCCTTGAGTTATTTTTTATTTTTTATTAACACTTTATAAAGTGAAGGCTTGGGGAGTAATCTTCAGTCTCCTACCGGCCTTGAACATTTATTTGAAAGCTTTTCTTAATAAGCATGTTTACTAAATAAGTGGCCTGACTACACTGTTGTCAATGTTGCGATATATAACAAATTTCGATATTCTCCAATTTTCTTTTCCTGTGCTTTCCAGTGACTACAACTTATGCCTGAGTAGGAAGGGGCCATTTTTCTAAGGCTTTGGTATGGACATATTCCAATTCTCGAGCAGGCTGTTTACAGGTGATAACCTTCACCGACAAGGATCACGTCCTAAGGAGTCGAGCCTTACAATCCGCCACTCTTCGTGGTAGGTGATGTTCACAACACAATCACCTCCATCTTAGAATAATTGAGTAGTACTTTTATTTTGATAATCTAGTTGTCCATATGCGATTATCATGTCCATAAGTTGTGTGTGAATTTACATGTTAAACATGGTGACTGGGTTACATATATGTCTACACGTTTGGACATATTTAGTTATATGGAGAAAAGCGCTGAATTACTGTACGGAAGAAAATAAATTCTTAAAAAATTATTCCGAGCGAAGTGTTTTCACCTACATCATTAAGAGATTGTAATTTTAACATGCGATATCATTTTTGTACTGAGATTGTAAGTTGAAGATGCGATCTTAGTTCACTTTTTTTTAAAATGAATATGCAAGTGTAGATAGATGTCAAACTGAGATCACATGTCGAACATGTGATTTACATATTTAAAAACGATACAAAACATATTATCAAATTTATTGCTAGTTCTATTTCTGATATAATATGGAAAGATGTGTAAAACAAAACTTAGAATAAAATTAAGATTTTTGACAGAATATTGGTTTTTTTAAATGTAATTAACATTTTTTTGTACAAAAAGGAAAATTATTTTGTAAAAGAACGGGGACAGATTTGAAAATGTGAAAAATAAAAGGACTTGCACTTGATGGCATTTTTATCTTCCAACAATCAAACGGGCGGTGGCATGGGCTTACACAGAGTGCCGGTTAAGGGGTAAAGGGAAGAAGCTAAGTGTCGTCAGTGACAGGGAGGAAAGCGGATGTGATATCGACGAACTTAAGATGGTGATGATGAAGAGCGGTCAAGTGCAACCACTTGGTCAGCTCCATTTGCATTCTCCTGCCTCTCTTCTTCCTCAATCCTTCCCCGTATTCGTTTTCCACCTCAAACATCAACTGCGGCGTTCACCGCACGTTTCGACTCAACAAAACAGTCGCAGGGTGGCTTTCGCCCAAACCCACCGGCGGAAAAGTATCGGAGTCTCATCGGTGGGTAAAGAGGAGACTGCATCGAGCATTTCCACCGATCCAGTTCAAGCACCGGATGAGATAACCGACTCAGAGGTCCTCGAATACGTCCGCCAAATCCAAAGGGTTGCCTCCCCAATCATCATCATCTCTCTTCCCCGCTCCTTTTTGGTTTCCCTTCGCCTTTAGCTAACAGCTGTCCCCGTTTGTTGTTAGGTCTTGGAGCTTCTCAGGAAAAACAGAGATATGCTCTTCAGCGAGGTGATTTCTCTGTTCCCCTACTTCTCCCACGTCCATACCTTGACGTCAATCTTTTCCCCCCAAAATTTAAGTTGTCTTTCGTGGAATTCTTCACATATATCCCTTATGCTAAGCCTCGTGTTATTTCCAATCCCTGAGTATTCGTTAGTTATGTCAATTTCCCAATTCTGCAGGTTAGATTGACTGTGATGATCGAGGACCCCAGAGAAGTTGAACGCAGGAGGCTCCTTGGAATTGAAGATCTTGATGCCCCAACTCGGGACGATTTAGTTGCTGCTCTCGACCAAGTAATGTCTCTGTCCCTGTTCAGCAGCGTGCTTATGCCTCATAATTCACGCCTCATTTTCTGAATGGCATAATTCACGCCTCATTCTATGTGTATGAGTATCAATATTGTTCTTGAAATATGAATCTTTGGCAGTTTATGTCACACCTACTATGCATTGATGTGATCTTATGCAGTGAATTGTTTGCATATATATCCGGTCTCTGTCACCTTGCTTTGCTGCCTTGTGGAACTTTCCTGTATTTTTTTGGTTGTCTAGTAGAATGGAAGTTGCATTACATCAGTAACGGCAAATTTGTTTCGGAGATAGTTAACTATGCAAGTGTTTTTTGGAAAATGGGAATGGAGCCCAGTTAATTATGCAAGTTGAGCTCATGTGTTTATGTATAACTAAATGAAGTAATAGATCCTGATTTATTTTTTGAGGGCAAGGCCTTTCTTGGATGGTTTGACTACAAAAATCAATCTTTGTTTGCTTCATTCAGGATATTTTCTTATGGCCTGATGAAGATGAGTTCTTTTCCATTATTATTTTATTTTTTGTTTATTTATTTATGTAAATTATGTTATTTTATTAGTATCCTCATAATATCCTCATCATAACATCTACTTCAATCAGGAAAGAATTCAGGTATGTATATGGTAGAGTTCTTCAGAAACCTGAAACTAGACCTAACAGATTAGATGCCTCCCAAGAGGCAAAAGGCAGCATTGGGTAGCATTAGAAGTAATTTTGTAGGAGGTTATGCGGTATCTATCAATTAACAAGGAATTTTGTAAATTCACCATTTAGTATGTGCAGTAATACTCCTTTTCACATTACAATAAATTATTTAAATGTTTCTTATGAAATACACATTACAAGTGATGTCACTTGACATTCTCACTGTGCTCTTTCAAAGAAATATATCTTTTTGAATAATGTTGAGAATACTTGTGTCTAGTAGACTGAAATGGTAACAAAAATTAGCACACAATCTTATCACCAGCTGTGGCCTCTTGCTGCCCCCTCGGATGCTCCAAGTCGCTGCAAGTGGCTTGCTCCCCAGGTATCTGGGCTGGTTGGCCCAGCCACTAGATATGGGGGAATTGTTTAATAAGTCTTTCTGGTTGATATGAGTGAATCGAGGAAAATCGGCGCTTCCAATAGCTGATATCAGTTTATCTTTGCCCCGTATCTGGACAATTATATTGCATCCAAATTATCTCTAATTACATAATGCAAATTCCTGAACTCACCTGAATTTGTGATATAATAGTGCAATTTGACTATTGACTCCACGTGTTACCCAGACTTTTAGGATAACTTTTCGATGTATTGACATCTCCTTTTCTTGGAAGATAAGGACTTCACCTACTAGGGTTATGGCATTACGGTCAATTCAATGAGCAACTGTCAACTCTAGAAGAAATCTAAATACTGCCTATTAATATCTTGCCAATAATAAGCCAGCAACTAAAATATTAAGTATGTAACTTAGTAAAAACTGTTGCTGTGTTTAGTAAAATAATACGGGAACTATATGCATAAAAGTTGGAAAGCAAATTTGAGGGAGATACCTAAAATGGGTAATAATTTTTCTTCGACTATTGAAGTTTGATACAATTGATTACACGTCTTGCTCCTATACATGGAGGAAACTGCCAACATTCAGGCCTATAGCTTATCCCTATCTGAAATACGTAGTTGGATATGGCTCGACTACTTTCTTCTGCTTCGACAATTGGTGCCATCTCAGCCCCTTACTGCCTGAGAATGTGAAACCTATGGAATCAGCCTAAATGCTATAGTTGCAAGAGCCTACACCTATGCAGAAAGGCTGGCAAGGCAAAGCAGAGACTTGAGGAGATTTGATATTCATAATATACTCCTAAACACTCATTTCGACTCTACCAATCCAGACAAGGTTGTATGGGCCACAAATTCGGCAAATGACTTCACAGTAACAGCAGCCTGGTAGGACGTAAAGAAGAGAACCACAAGAGTTCCTTGCATAAAATTGGTTCATTTCCACCATAGCATCCCTAGGCAGCAGGATTTCATTTGTTGGCTACTAATACATAACAAGTTAGTTATTATAGAATGAAAAAAATGGAATGTAGGTCTGCAAACTGATTGTAAACTATGTGGAATGGCAGAAGAAAGCAGAGATTTACATGCTTTTTTAGGAAAACCATCTGGGTCCACATTTTGCAGAAAACTGAACTGTGGAGGATAGTGGGTGACCAGTCCAACGAGTTTGTATGGGCCACTGGGAAATTTTAGGCAAAACCTGCTTGTAATCATTCTCAAGCTGTTGTGGGAGGCTTACATTTGCTATGTCTGGAAAAAGAGAAACTCTGTTTTCTTCAATCAGGAGCAGCCTTCAGCAAAAAGGGTTTGGGCTTCTATCAAAAGCTCAGTCAGAAGGAGATTAGTGGGTTCAAGATCAGCAAAGCAGAATCACTAGTGATACACAGAGGAGAAGACTGGATTCATGTTGCTAAAATGGTGAGAGTATTTAACTTTTGCTCTTGTTGGAGATGATCTACAGGCCTCTTTGGTTAGGGGCCTGTATGCTTCTAATTTTGGGCTGTGTAAGCATCTTTTTCCATGGATTGTGAGCGAATATTGGGCTGTGAGTACTAGGGGTCATTTAGCACTCATGAAGGTGTATGGAGTTGAGCTGAAGGGTCTTGTACATAGGCTGTGGCATTTAAATACAAAGAGCACACGCATACTAAGAACTTAACCAAAAAATTGGATAAAACTTGTGGAATTTATATAACATTTTTTTTTTTTTACAGTTTCTCTCAAGTTGAGGGGGATGTTTGCACCCCATGCGTCCTTTAAGTCCGTCCATATCTATGGGCCTCTTTATAGTGCCTGATATTTACCATATTATAACTCCAACCATAAGGAATATAGTAGTTGAAAGTAATAAATATGTTGTCACTGAGTTACCAAATTAGTTTATATAATTTACAAGAAATGCATGACAGATTGCCTTGAAAGTGGAAATGTATTTAGTCCTAATAACATTACACATCATCACGTTGGAAAATTTTCTTTACTATACGTATTTATCATTTACAAAAAATAAAAGAAAGCTAAAAAATTTCTGAAAATTCTATACAGTCATCTAGACGCTATAGCATGAGCCTTACCATATTGGTGCTTTCATAGAATATATACATATACTTATAAATGCAGATAAGTGACAGGGGAAATAATAGGTGGCATGTCCACTTCATTTGTCGTCCACCATTCCCTTTGTATATCTAGGATACTCCTGGTTAGGTTGCAACTTGCAGCTCTTTGATGGGATATCTTCCTGATGTATCACATCTTTAAAGAAGCAAAGCTATTTGCTACTGATTGTTTGAAAAAAAAAATTTCTTGAATTACTAGGTCAATGAAGGAAAAGTTCCAGAAAATCGCGCTGCTTTGCGGATGCTGGCTGAGGAAATGAACCAGTGGCCTAATTTAGAGGTAAAATGTATCTCTATCTTTATCATTCTTTGTGGATGGAAGTAGGGATGGAGTGAGATGCAGGTGTAGACCTGGCTTTCTTTTGCCTCAACTTACTCTTATATGTTTTCTTCTTATCTTTATCTTGCACGAAACATGTAGGCCCCGTTTTTCTTCACAGGCATTATTTGTCTTTAAAGTAGCTTTTTATTAATGGGAGGTGGTTAGCAACTATATCAATTACTTGTTGTATAATGAGTTCCTAAAGTGAAGAGAGAGCTCCAATGGTAATGCTGCTGCTGATAATAACTCGATAGCTAGGCTGGTTGATTGAGGGGAAAGTATCATGCTTTCATCTATTTTGCCAGTTAGCTAAATATGTAGATTTTTCAAGAAATATGCGGTTGTTTTCATAGATATACTCTATAGATTGGCTTGTCTCCAAGGATATGGCTGTGAATGGCTGGTGATAACTGTATGGAATCATGTTTTATGAATATATAGACATTAACGAAAACGTGTGAAGAATTTGAGAAAAAATGTAAAAGCTGAAACTTATTTAGAAAAGTGGGAAAGAAGAGAGGCATCGCTGGCAGCTAGACTAGAGCGTGTACACAGATGGTGCTACTTGACCTACTTGACTGATGGCTTGACTATCTTTTGCGCTGGGAAAACCATAGTTCTGATATAGCCGGCTGCTAGCATTATCCTCTAGATACCTGCCCCTCCCCTCCCAAACCAGTTTCTGTTTTTCCTTGAATTTGAGTGGTAGATTTTTTGAAAAAGCTACAAGGAAGGATTATGGTATTTCTGGACCCTTTTCAGACTTATAATTTCGGAGGTAATTGTCCTTTTTGTAAATCTGTTTTTATCTTTGAAGTGTGGACTGAATGCTTAAAAATGTGACTTCAATATTGAATATAGTTTTTTGCAATTTAACTCCTATATATATGATGATAGCTATACCACCTGTACAAGAAAGGTATTACGAAATGTAAAACATGTTAAATCACTTGAACCAAGTCCTTTATGGCATTGAGATCTTGCGAATCAGAATCATATCGAAGCTTATCTCTCCCTTTGAGTTCAAGTTCCTGAAAGCTCTACAGAGATTGATCCTTCTATCCAAAAGAACTCGGCATGGGACTGGAGATTTTGGGTTAGAATATGGTTAATAGGGTCTGTGTGTGTGTTAGAGATAATGGATGTGTTGACTGAAGTTCTCTTCTGTTTCCCGAGATTATTAAATTTTGAATTTTCCATGCTCTACAATAAATAAAACAGAGGACATGCATAGATATGTTCCAATAATAATGCTTGAACTCCTCATTAATTTCTTATCCCATGTGGCTATATGTCGCTCTTTTTAAAGGGATGAATGAATCTTTGCAATATATTTCTTATAATTAGAGACTTTAGTTGTTTTTCAAAAACTGTTTCTAAACACTTGAAGAGCATAATTGAAGACTGCAAAGACCTTTTATCTATACATACATACATACATACATACATACATACATATCTATATATATAATTCAAAGAAGTCTCAATGAGATCTTTCTGCCTAGGCTTTTTGGGCATTCCGTCAACACGTGATCGACCTTCTGTCGAGCCCAGTTGAATGCATTTTACAACATTTTTTTGGTAATAGTCTCATTTCATGATGTTTTATAAAATGAAAGTCTTCTAGATAAGTAGAAAGTTCTTTCTCAAATATGAATAATATTTTGTCAAAGACAATATACTAAATATATTCTATAAATGGAGAACATGTACATCTTTCTATTAATGCCAGTTTCTCATATTATTCCCCAGCTCACCATCTCTCTCAAGGAATGCGCCTACATGTTTAAAGGTTTATTGTCTATGGACTAGCTTTCTGTAACTTATGTTGGGTATTTCGTTTAAGTAGGTTGAAGCCCCAAAGAAAAAGCCAAGCAAATCTCTCTATGCAAAAGCCACGGACACTGGTGTGGATCCTAAGGTGGCTGCAAAGAGGTTGAATATCGATTGGGATTCAGCTGCTGATATTGATGATTCTGAAGTGAACGATGAGGCAGAAGTGCCTCCTGCTGTGGTTAGTTTCTGACTTGCTGCCTAACACTTTTTGAAGTTCATATTGCTGGGTATCCCTTAATTGCTTTGGTACTCCCTCATTCTTCTGGTATGGTGCTGTTAATCAGTATTTTTCTTTTTTGGGTGGAACTTGAACATGGAGGATGTTCTCTTGGTTGCCGAAACTGAACAAAAAACTGCTGAACATTGAATAATGAGGCAGGCCTCTGGTTTCTGATTTATATATTGATGTTTCGGATTAGATAGCGTTTTGTCATTAACTGATTGCCCATATGAACACTCAGGGAGCTGTGTAAATCGTAAGTTTTGTCTCCATTCATATTCTCTGGAAGGCTTTCTGTGGGAAGGTGCAGCACATGTATTGTCAGAGTTATATCTGGTTTTGATAATAGTTTACTTTGTTATGTTATCAAGCAGTGTTGGAGGTGGTTTTTTGGTTTTAGAAGAATATAGGAATATTACATGGCTTGGAGTACTTAGGTCCTTCCTGGCATTTTATCTTTTTGGTACACCTTGGGATGTCTTTATCACTCTTTCATTCCTGAATGATGCCAGTTTGTTAGGCATCTGTTTCTTGTAAAGGTAGAAACAGCTGGGGAAAATGTATTAGATAGAATTCACAGGTTGCTCATGTGTAGTCTGAAGACTGAACTGATGGTTGGTCTGTCGGTGCTATGCTGTTCTGGTGCTTCTTTAGTCAAACTGTTCGAGTTTTCAAGCATCTCAGTTAAACTAGCTGATACCAGTGGATTTTGCGGTACTCTTTTTCATGAAGTTTTTTGTGTATGATATAGGAACATAACTATATAAATTATGATAGTTGAGTCGTATAATATTTATTTTTAATGGAAGGAAAACTTGCACAGTAAAACTAAGAACAAATTATAGTGGTGAGACTCCTCGTGTAAAAGAGGAATATTAGAGTGAATTTGAAGTTATTGAGGATAATTTTGTATATTAGAAAAGAACTAATATGTTATTTAAAATATGCTTATAATGTGGAATGGATACATGACAGTTCATTAAATTTTAATTTAATAACAGAGTAAATTTCATATATCCAGGATACAATTGCCTATATACTGAAGCATATATCTTTAATATGGTCTAACTGATGGTGATATACTGGATTGAATATCAGATAAAGCATCGGTTGAATGCATATTATATTGTGATACATTGAATTCGTTATGAAGTAGAATGTGATCCAGTTCATCTAATATGTGGAAGAGTCATCTTACTATTAACACCAATGAATTACTTATGAATTTTGCGTTGTCATGGTCTATGAGTGAGAGTTATCTGATATCTAGTATTTGTTTTGGGTGGATGTGGTCTTTCAGTCGTCAAATTGTTTTGGGGTTGAGGCTATTGTTCAGTCATGCCATGGAATCTCTAATGCAGATTGCATATCTAGATCGAATAAGTGCCTCTTTAACAGGGTTGCTTTCTTGACTTCAATCATTCCATATTTGACAGAATAAAGTTCATCTTTGCAGGGTTATGGAGCACTGTATCTGGTGACAGCTTTTCCAATCATCATAGGGGTGTCCGTGGTGTTGATACTGTTCTATAATTCCCTCCAGTAGAAAATAGCCGTAGTTCGTAATTGCCTTTCTACAACTATATGTCGGTGGCAGTTATCAGGCAACTTCAAATTGAGAGTAAGAGGCAGTTCTTGTGTTGTGTAACCTATCTTCTTCTTCTGTAAATGGATCAGAATATCTTCAAAGGAATTTTAGCCAGAAAGAGGAATAATGTCGTAATAAAAGTTAATGGCAATGGCATGCCTCAAACAGTATCAATAAAGAAAACTGCAGGATATATATCATCTGATTATGCTTATCTGACTTGGACACGAGAATCCAATCATGGAATTGAATTTACAGTATGGTACGGGTACGTGATGACACACAGCTAGAAAGAAATGAGGCGTCCAGGTTGTTGGGTGGCGAGGCTTCAAAAAGGAGATATTACTATTCGAGAGGCTGATCAGTCAATGGTTGGTCTTCTCCGGTCCTATCATCGTCATCCTGTTGTTGAATACGTGGAACAGTAGGTCACATGCTTGTCGGGATGAAGGCCTCTCCTGAGGTGCTGTTTTCGTGCACTGAAGTGCGATTTCGAGGACTTGAAATGCTGCAGTCTCTTCGGCAGGGAAAAGCGGCCTTAATGTTGGGTCGATCAACTCCGCCCTCCCGCTGCCACCAGTACCTTCCATACGTGCCTCGACCCATCTCACCATGTCCATCTCCACCCCAAAGGCTGCATCCGTTGGCATTTTCCCACTGACGAGCTCCATCATTACTATGCCCATACTGTACACATCGCTCTTCTCCGTTGCCTTCATCGAATATGCATACTCTGTGATAGTAGTCAGCAGCAAATGAATCATTTATCCATTGAAGTGATAAAACAAAACGAAATGAGCCAAATGAAAGATAGGATAAAAGGAAACGTACCTGGTGCAATGTAACCATAGGATCCTGCAAACCATGTATTTGAATCGGTGTCTAGGGAGTCGTAATTGTTAACAAGTGCTTTTGCGAGCCCAAAATCACCCAAGTGGGACTCCATGTTGGAATCGAGCAACAGATTGCTTGACTTGATGTCTCTGTGAATGATGGGTGGTGCACAGTCGTGATGCAGGTATTCAACTCCTTGAGCTAGCCCTATTGCTATCCTCAGCCGAGTTTCCCAGTCGAGACTTCGAATTTGCTTTCCCTTGGTGCTCTTCTCTCCAGGTTTGTGCAGCCAGTCCCACACACTGCCGTTCTCCATGTACTCGTATATCAGCAGGTTTGAACCAGTGGCTTGGTTGCTGCAGTGGCCCACCAGCTTCACCAGATGCCTGTGCCTTATCCTCCCCAGCGTCCTCACCTCCCTTATGAAGCTCTTGCTTTGCACCACATCCTTCCACACTATGCTCTTAACAGCCACTGTTTCTCCGGTTATCAGCTCCATTCGGTACACTTTACCTGAACCCCCCGAGCCAATAATGAACTCGTCACTCAGATTGTTCGTGGCCTCCATGATGTCTTCCCACTTGAAGTCCCGATTTGCTGTGCCGTGCTGGAAAAGCAATCTCCTCTGTGCTTGAGAAGAGCTGCTAGAGTAAGTGCATTTTTTCACTTCCTTGGATGATCTCTCGAAAGCAGCAAGTCCTTGACGGTGCTTTAAGAGGAGAACACCTCCCAGAGCCAGAAGAGCAATGGCAGCAACTATGGAGATTGCCGTAACAATTACTGCTGAAGATTCAGTTAGCCCTCCCGCCTGCTGCTTGTGGGAGTCCAGCCTGTCACAGTGGTCTAGAAGAGGGCTTCCACAGAGTTGTTGGTTTCCCTGGAATGCCTCTGCTGGCCACCGTGAGAATTGCTTGCTCAACTTTCCTTGGAGATTGTTATGGGAAAGGTCGAGCTTACCTAAGCTGCTCATCTTGCCAATTTCGGTAGGGATTTCTCCAGAAAATTGATTGTACGACAGGTCAAGTGCCTCTAGCTTGGAAAGCGAGGCAATGGATGAAGGTATCCGACCTGTGAGATTGTTGTGACTCAAATCAAGAATGCTCTGCAAATTCTGGAGCTGCCCGAGTTCAACGGGCAGTTCACCTGTGAAGAGATTCTCTGCAAGCTGAAGCTCATAAAGCTTGCTCAGCCTCCCTATCTCTGCAGGAATGGATCCTGAGAACTGGTTCCTATTGATATTGAGGACATTGAGGGATGACAGATCACCAATTTCGGATGGAACAGTCCCACTAAGTAAATTCCCACCAAGAGATAACACAAGGAGTTTAGAACAGCTGAACAACTGCCTTGGTAGGGACCCATTGAATCGGTTGTTGGAGACCTTGAGTTCGCCCAGCTGTGGCATACTCCCAACCCATGATGGGATTGGTCCAGAGAGAATGTTATTGTTGAGATCTATGTGGGTCAACTCCTTGCACAGTGAAAGCTCAACAGGAAGAGTTCCGGTGAGGGAATTCCTCGATAGATCGAGGAGCGACAGCTTGCGGATTTTCCCCAAGGTCCATGGGATTCTCCCAGTGAATTGGTTGCTCCCTAGCCTTAGCCTTTCGAGGGTCGGTGAATTCCCTATCTGGGAAGGAATTTCACTGTCAAACTCGTTGTCTGTGACATCGAAAGACAGAAAGTTCCGCGAGCTACAAAGAGCAGCTATGCTACCATTTAGTTTGTTCTTGGAGAGATTCACCCGGGTCAGGTTCCTTAAGTTGGCCAGCATTTCAGGAAGCTTACCTCCTAGAGAATTGTTGTAAAGCATGAGCTGTTCCAATGCCTGAAGATTCCCCAAGGATGCGGGGATACTGCCGGATAGGCTGTTGTCAGCCACGTCCAGAATGGTCAATTGATGACAGTTACCCAAAGAGGTGGGAATTTCACCAACAAGTTCATTCTGCCTCAGATGCAGAAGGTTGAGCTGCTTTAGACTTCCCATTGTGGCAGGTATCTTCCCAGAGAAATGGTTCCCAAAAAAATCAACCATCTGTAAGCTCGAACAGTTGCCGATCTCAGGCGGGATGTCCCCGCTCAAGTGATTCTCATACAGATATAAAATTTCAAGCTTGTTCAGCACCCCAATTTCACGAGGCAGATTGCCAACTAAATCATTGTGATACAAGGCGACTGCCTGCAGATTGCTGAGGTTTCCTATGGATGCAGATATTGGACCCACCAAAGTGTTGTTATGGAGGAAAAGATCAGTCAGATTGACCAGCTCATACAATTCATCCGGAATTCGCCCACTAAGCGTGTTGTTTGACAAATCCAGCTGCTTTAGAGCACGACAGAACCTTAGTCCGGCTGGGATCTTACCAGAAATTTGGATCTGCGCAAGCATGAGGTGCTCAAGTTTTGTGGTATTTGAGCATAGAGTGGCAGGAATGGCGCCGGACATATTGTTATTTGACAGTACCAGGTAAACTAGCTCGCCCATGTTGCCCAGCTCCTCAGGAATTCCGCCAGTAAGACCATTTACCGACAAGTCCAGGTTTTGAAGGCTGGACAAGTTAGACAGGGAGGTCGGAATCGGGCCTTCAAGTCGATTTCCCATCAGGTTCAGGTAAACGAGTTCGGTCAGCCCACCCAACTCGGCAGGAATACTTCCCGACAGGCTATTGTTGCCGAGGTTGAGAAGCTGAAGATTCCTGAGAAGACCCAACTCCGCTGGGATCGACCCATTGAGACTGTTGAGTGCAGCAGTGAATACCGTGAGGCTGGAACAGTTGCCCAGCTGGGACGGCAGGGGACCCTCGAGTTGATTCTGCTGCAGAATCAAATTCTCAAGCTGGGAGAGTTGACCGAGCTCTGGGGGTATCGGCCCGGAGAGGCTGCAGGAGGCCAGGCCTAGAGTCATGAGGTTGGTGAGATTGGCGAGGGAGGGAGGGATGGGGCCAGTGAGCCCATTGTCACCGATGCGCAGGACCTGTAAGGCTGAGAGGGATCCGAGCTGATGAGGGATGGGGCCGCTGAGCGTGTTCGAGAAGAGGAGAAGAGACTCCAAAGAGGAAAGGTTGGAGAGGTTAGGTGGAATGGGACCGTTGAGGCTGTTGGAGGAGAGGTCAAGGTGGAGCAGGTTCCGCAAGCGGCCAAGGGAAGGAGATATTGAACCAGTGAGGGAAGAGTCAGAAAGGTTGAGGGCCACCACCGCCTGATGAGGAGCCGGAGGAGACGACGATGAGGAGTTGATCAGCGCACAAGAGATGCCCCTCCATGTGCAGAAGTTGGGGTTGTTCTGGGACCAATCGAGCAGTGCTCCTCCCCCTCCTCCCTGAGTGAGCGACTGTTTCACCTTAAGAAGAATACTCAGCGTTGTTGTGGCATCAACATCAGCATCAGCATCAGCATCAACTTGTTGGGCATTGCAACGTGACGAGGAGGAAGTGACCGTTAGGATCAACGTCAGTAGTAGAAGTGGTAAAACTCGAAGCTTCTCCTCCACGGCCATAATTCCTGTCCTCCCTGCGAAGATATTGAATAACGAAGTTCTAGTATATAGTTTAAAAATGAATGAATGAGTTAAGCTCTCTTCCTCTCGATCACGAGCTGGCTAGTAGCTCGTTCTTCAGCAAAGTAAAACAGAGCAAGCAAACAACCAAAAAAAGGAGGAAAAAAAAACAGAGTTTGAACAAGGAATTGCCTGTTGCACTCGCCCTCCTCCTCCAGCACCTCTTCTCTGATCTTCCCCGATCCTCCTGATCGATCACTCACAGCCACGGCCAGCACATGGCCCTGGGAACGGGACAGATTATAATATAGTACGTACTTGTGCTTGATAACTTAGGATCGGGGTGCTCGCAATCTTCTCTTCTTCTTGCATGCATGTAATCTGTCTGTGGGGGCTTCATCTACTGTATTGTTAATCAGCCTCAGCCCCCAACTGCCTGCAGGTTATTAATAGCCACCGAATAAGTGTGCCATTGAGAGACAGCGAGAGGCGCAGTTTGAGCTTCTCAAGGCATGCAGAGCAGAGGAGGGATGAAGAAGGTCAAACAAGTCCTGTGAAATGAAAATATCAAACAAATAGAACAACAGTAACAATAAATATACGCTTATCTGAACAGATGCACAGTCACTTAGGGGGAAAAAAAACAAAGATAAACACCAGGACAGGACAGAAAATAAATTGAAAAGAAAAGAGTAATAACATATTCCAGAAGAATTAATATCTTTTCTTTTTAAATAATGTTATAAATTCGAATATTACAAATGAATAAAATTTAGTATTAGGAAAAGTTTCTGATTTGATTGTGAATATGTTGGTACCTATTAAACTTTTGAATATTAGCATGTGCGTACCAGGAAAAAGACTTGTAGAATGCTTATGTACGCACACGTACATATGTCCTCTCATTATTTATCACTTAGCGTTTCATTAGGAGTATTTACTAATGATGATCTCCTTAATTTTACTTGCTTATTTATTTTGTGGAGAGGTCAGGTCAGGTGAGGCAGAGGAGACGGAGTGGTTGGAGTGTACCCAAAAAAAGAAAAAAAAAAAAAAAGAGAAGAGGCGGAGGTTGAGAGATGAGATCATGCATTCGCTCAAAATGGCTGAAACCCAACCCAAACCAACCCGACCCAACCCCTATGCAAGAAAGTGATCGGTTGAATTCCCCCTTTTGTTCTCATATATTATGTATTCACTCTTTATATGTATACATATATGTGTATGTGTGTGTGTGTATATATATATTCTGTCTGTTTGATAATCAGATTCCAAAGTCAAACCGAGTCCCCACATCTGTCGTCATTAATGACAATTCTTCCCACTCTACTACCAAGCTCTCATAGTATATTATACTATCCTATTGGATGCCATCCTCTACTTATTCCACAACCCAAACAAACTCAATCTCATCATGCAATTCCTTCTTCTTTTTCTCCATTTTTTTAAAAGAAATTAATTTCCATTGCTTAATTACTATTTTATTTTCTTAAACGAATTTTATGAACCTTGGAAATGCACAACTCCACACGGTTTCCCCTACGATTGATTTCTTCCACCAAATGGAATAGAAAGAAATGTAATTGACAATATAAAATATAATAATACTAACAAAAAATTTGTGATTTGTTATATTTAGAGTACGAGAGAATGAAATTGAAAAAAACTTGATAGCATTCATATTCATAAAATAAATTTATATCCCAACAAAATGCACATTACAATCAACATATCAAAGCGTGCCACCAAATGAAAAATAAATTAATAATAAAAGATTCAAATCTACTACGTTTCTACTTAACAAACAATTGTAGTTAAAATTAGAGAGATCCAATTGGCATACAGTTTGACAGGGGAAGGGTGAAAAAGATAACATCAAATTATGCATCGGAAAGATTTGTTCATTTATATATAATATTATATATATCGTATAAAAATCTGTAGCTTTGTTATATTTAAGTAGTAATTATATGCTGGTACTTATACTATGTACGGACAAATTGCTTGGAGAAAAAAGTCTTTTTTTTTTCCTAATGTACACCAAAATGATGGAGCTAAGATTGAATATATTATTAAGAGAGGATAAGAATGAAATTATGGAATATCGCAAATATAAGACGTTATAAGGTACACTACACAAGGTCTTAAAGTTGATTCCCTTCCCGTGACATTATTCTTTTCACGTTTCTTGGCTTATTATGCGCGCACTTAATTAGCAAATTGGTTATGAAATAGTTTTAGTAGAAAAAAAATTAAAAAGAAGATATGAAGGCAAACGAAATAAAATGTGACGAAATTTAGAGTTTTGACTGATTTGTGAGGAAGGGAAATTTAACAAAAATGAGAGGAGGCAATTCTGGACTATGTCAATGGCCCTCTGGAATCGATAATCCAATCTGTCCACATGGATTTGTGATCACAAAACCATGGAATCTTGCCTGTGATTGTCACAACTCTAATCAAAATCGCTGAAATCTCTGTAATAGTTAGAGATAATTCCACCATTAGCTCTCATTTCTTCTCCTTCACCTATATATACTTGAATTTTCTTAATAGAGAGAGACGTGGAAATCTTGCTGTCTCAGCCATCACTCCATGGAGAGATTACCAAAGACGACCTCCTATATATGCCTCGTCGTTTTCCTCTCCTCCTCAGTTTATTTTATAAATTTGTAAATAAAAATGCGAAAAAGTCATAGTCAATAAAACCTCCTCATTTCTCCACATCATGATAATTATCAGTAAAACTCAAATTTCGGGTACGGATCATTATATATCTGATTAACGGGCCTAAAATATATGAATATACCAGCAATATGAATACATATATAAAACCTTTCGCTGGAGTGTCAATTATGCGATATCTTTCCACGCACGCACCAACTAGAATTTAGAAATAATTGAGGTGGTGCATCTGCCGCCATTAAAAGAGCATTGAAGTTTGATAACCCAAAAACTTAGAAAAGAAAAACGAGAGAGATAGAGAGAGAGAGTAATGAGGAAAGAGTTGGAAAAGAGAAAGAGGTTAATCCTTTCTAGCTAGGGATTCATCAATCAGTATTAAATTTATGTGATGAATAATTCAAGGCACTTGTCCATATTCAATTATTGTTCCTAATTAAGCTAGGCAGGCTAACAGCAATGCGAGAAGCACTATTATATATATATACACACACATATATATATCCGTTGGTTCAATCATTTTCTTCTTCTCTTTTGATTTTCATCTTCAGAAGAAACCATAAGCCTGTGTTTATATAATATGTTGAAGATGCTTAGTCCAAGTAGATACGACAAAGAGGAGGATGTCTCTATATATTTATTTAAACACAATGAAGATCATCGGTGTGTGGGTATATATGTATATATATTCAACTAGTATATATTCGATCCTATAAGTCATTGACGGAGAGAGTAATTCCAAATCACATTCCCAACTATCGACACCGCTCTCCCGTGTTTCTCTTAATTAACCTTTGATATCTAGCTAGTTTATAATTGGATTACTTTTCAGCATAATTATCTACCAGCTGATGATGCATTATCATTTGAACCCAGAGAGAAGAACTAACAAATAGACCGAGAACTCGAAGGCCATGGACAGTGAGCAGTCTCTCTATTCTTCTTCTATAGTGTTGTATTAGCCATTATTTCTCTGTACGTGAAGTTGTGTGTGGATTGGGCTTGAGCCTGAGTTTCTAGGGGTTGAGGAGTGCGCGTGCAACATCATTCAGGCATTTTTCCAAGGCTTCGTGGTTGGATTGCTTCAGCATTGTTTGTAATTGTATTGCAGATAGGATTCAAAATGCACTCCTGGATCTTGTAAAGCAAACATTAGTTAGGAGAATCCAAGATAACATCTCCTAGTGCATGAATTGGTGTGAGGATATAACCGCGATCTAATTACTCCCAGGAAATAGAATATATGAACACTGGAGGTATTTGTTGGTTGAGTTGCAGTTACTATCAAGCAAATGCTAGCTATCTCCAGCTTCCAACGAGGTATATTGCCAGTCCAGTATATATCTAGGGGTGCCTTTCGTTTCTGGGAGGTTATCCGCACGGGACTGTACTATATTTTCATTGACCATATTACTACTCGGATAGGCGGCTGGACCATAAAGTACTTGAGTTTTGATGAGCATGGTTAATTATTGGTGTGCTAGCTCAATCCTATCTTTTAAGGTGATCTAGGAGGTACAGCGATTATGCTGAGCTTTTCCATGGAGTGAAACTGATCAAACATGGAAGGCTTTAAAGTACTGCAGACTGCGAAGTCAGGTTTGCCATCCGCCTTGGTCTTCCGGATCTACAACAATGGCACAAATTTGGCACATTTACAAAAACATGGGTGGCTTGGACTTGTCGCTGTTTTGTTAGAGATCATTGTTTTTGGACGATTAAGAATATTGGAGACCGCTCTTGGAGTTGGAGGAAAATTCTCCAATCCACAGTCCAGCTGCGACCGTTGTCATGGTACACATGGGAGACCTCAAAGTGTTTCGTGTTCCAGGCATATCCTCTATCCTCCTTTATTTGCTTGCATTTGATAAGCTCTCCACCAAGGAAGGGGCTACTTGAGTGGAATCCATAGATACCAATGAATCAATGTGAATTTTGTCATAATAACCGAGAGTCAAGAGATCATCTGTTCTTTGCATGCAGTAATTGGCTAGAAATATTACAAAAGCATCGAGATAATTAAGTAGAGCAGCCAGCTCCTTGCGTTGGGAAGTAGCCCGGCTTCTGATCCAAAGAGGGAGGTCTTCAGATGTAGTTGCGAAGAATTTGCTCTGGACTGAATGTACATCTACCTTCACCACCCAGCCGGATGAAAGCAAAGGAATAAAAGAATTTTTAGACATCAGGAGCGACAAGACAAACAAATGATGCACATAATAGGTGATACATTGAAGCAGAAGATCACTTAGCTGTTGATTAAAACAAAGGCGTAATTGTGGCATTGCAGCTAGTTAAGAAACTTGGGATTCATTTGCTGTAATCATCCCAGCTAGTCAATATGAGAGAGCGCTAATTTAATTGACACTTAAAAAAACCTAAGATACATTTTATTTTTGACTGTGAAAATAAATATTTTTCAAAAAATGCAATATTGAGCATATCCAAAACTTTTTTAAATTAATGGAACAGTACTTTGGTCGACAATTTCCCTGAACATTAGAATAGTTCATAATGAAGATCGTGCGTGCATGAACAGAATGGTAAGACAAATACATTACATTATATTATATATTCCGCCAAGAGAATATTGTGTGTTATATACATGCTGGTCGTATATTTTCCTGTAGCACTATAATGGACTCGGTTTCTTCTCTTTAGTGGATATCACGTCTTTCGTGCTCTTTTGCACAAACATTAATTGTATATAAACGGATGCAGCCGTGCCAAATTCTGATCCATCCATCAACTGCAACTATTCAGCACTCACACTAGTTAGCTATCTAAGCAACCATGAAGGTCTCGATGACATTACCGGTCTTAATGATTGCCATCGTTCTTGTTGCTCAACTATCAAGTGATTCAGTGTTGGCACAGATGGAACCGGAGGAAGCTGTCGACCTGTCCTTCGGCTTCTATCAACAGACATGTCCGCAGTTCGAAGCCATAGTCCACAACAAAGTGAAGGAATGGGTCCAAAAGGACAAGACGTTGGCTCCCAGCATCATGAGGTTGCATTTTCACGACTGCGCCGTCAGGGTGGGTAACATCGATCGTGCTTGCATTACTAATATATACTCACTCTTACCTGCGCATTCAAATTATTAAGAGTTTACTCGATAAAAAGAAACAATTTAGCATTGAAACTCATAATGATAGAAATATATACACTGGCTATGATATGATATTAATACAGGGATGTGACGCGTCCATTCTGTTGAATCATCCGGGAAGCGAGAGGAAGGCAGATGTGAGCAAGTCGCTTAGGGGTTTCGAGCTGATAGATGACATAAAGGCAGAATTGGAGAAGAAGTGCCCAAAGAAGGTGTCCTGCGCTGACATCCTGACGGCAGCCGCGAGGGACGCCACTGTCATGGCTGGAGGCCCATTCTGGATGGTCCCTTACGGCAGGAGAGACGGCCGAGTCTCGGTCGCCAAGGAAGCCAAGCTCGTGCCACTGGGACACGAGAACGTCACCTCCCTCATTGAGTTTTTCCAGTCCCAGGGTCTGAATGTGCTCGACCTGGTCGTCCTTTCAGGTACTATCTCCATCTGCAGTCTGCACTGCAGCTTTCTTTTTCTTTTTTCTTTTTTTTGGTAAGTGCACTGCAGCTTTCTCCTAATTAGAAAATCTGTTTGTGCATAGTAATACTTTTCTTGCATATGCTTTATGTGATTTGACACAGTCGTAGAATATAATTAATCCTACAAAAGACATCATGAATATCGAAAAACTTTTGCCTGCAGGGGCACATACCATAGGACGGTGCACATGCGGCTCGGTTCAGTCACGGATCTACAACTACAAGGGAACTGGGAAGGCGGACCCAACCATAAACCCAAAGTACCTCAACTTCCTGAGAAGGAAATGCAGGTGGGCTTCCGAGTATGTGGACCTGGATGCCATCACCCCGAGGACATTTGACTCTGTCTACTACAAGAACCTGCAGAAGAAGATGGGTCTCCTGTCCACAGATCAGCTGCTTTACTCTGACTCCAGGACTTCCCCCATCGTCTCTGCTCTTGCCTCCCAGCCTCACGTTTTCTACTACCAATTCGGCGTGTCCATGGCCAAGCTCGGGAACGTTCAAGTACTCACTGGTGAAGAAGGGGAAGTCCGGTCTAACTGCAATTTCATCAACCGATACTAAAACCAAACTTCCTCCTTGAGAATATCACTTTCCCTTATGGATTTCTCCAAGTTCAATTCCTTTCTAAAGATTTCTACTGCTATTTGATATATCTACCTATTAAACTTTGCACTTGAGCATTTATTACTTGATGAGAAACCGATATAAAGAGAAATTTGAATCTTTCTCGTCCACTTGCCCTCTAAAGTCCCAATTACAAGCATCAGGGAAGTTCGATATAAATATTACCCTCTGTGAGTTGGGAACACAGTTCCGCACCTTCCGGTGTATGCAATGGATCTCAGTTTCTCTCTTAAACCTGTCTGAACATGCCTGAAATGAATTGAACTGACTGTGGCAAATGATATGGTTGGAGAACAAATTGAGCCAAACTTTTGAAAGTGGACAGCTGGATTTCTCCAAGTTCAATTGCTACAACTGATATATCCATCTCGTGCTGGTATCCAATGGAATCCCATGCTTCATTCCTAAATATCCTACATTAAAGAAGAGAAGAGCATATATATATATATATATATATATAAAGCTATACTTTCCAGAGGTCGAGTAACTTAGTACATGCTTCATAATATACTTCTGGTTGCAGGTTGGTCGGGGCAAACTTGCGTTTCCTTTTTGTTTTTTCCTATTAGTGAACCTGACTGATCTGGTCCAGTCAAGAGTCTCTAGCTGCTCTCTAACTCCTGCAGAAGTTGGCAGAGGATGCTAACCTAAAACTTTCTACTTTGCCCAACCAAGAAAACATCTCCCTTACTTCTGGGGCTAACTAAACAATTAACAAACCCCCTTCAGGATAAATAAGAGTCTCAGTCATCAATCATCATAGATACCAAAATACAATATCGTTGTTCAATATACCTTTGCTCTCTATTTCAGGGGACAGATTTTTACATCCAGTCCAGGGCATTAGTAAGCCACTGGAAAACACCAACACTACCACGAAATATCTATTCATTCAAGTGCATGAGTCAACAACACCGCAGGTAGAATAACCCAGGAAATATCCACGTGCATGGTCCACAGGACAAGTTCCCCAATAATCTAGTTTCTAAAAATTTAATGAAATAAGATATAAGTATTATTAGAAAAAAAAATACAAGCAACCGGATTGAATCATAATTGATAAGAGAGAGAGAAGGCACCTCCTTCAACCACCGGCTCGAGAAAGCCTTCGGCAGAGCGGTCATACCACGTCAGTATCGCTTACGTGGTATATACATTCAATAAGAATTCACTATTTATATATTATTTCTAATTAGCGTTCACCATTTATTAGGTTTTTAAATATTTTTTTACCATTTATATATTTCTTCCAATTATAGTTCACAATGCTCAAGTTCTTCGATTTGCTTGCTCTGCTCAGCCCATTCGTGGGCTCCACCTCTTCATGTGCACAATGCTCAAGTTCAAACCGCCTTTGGACTTATCCAAGGTGCTGGACTTCATCAGCACTCCTACAGGTTTCCAGTAGACCGATCAACAAGCCGACTTCGAGACGACTTCAGCATTCTTCAGGATCACCACTCCTTGAAACCCGAGTCTTTTAGATGATCTTGACAGCTTCTTTTGCCTGTCCTGAGCATGTTTTTTCTCTCGTACAAGTTGTTACCTCCTTGCTATCCTCCTTGATTTATCAACTCCTACTTTCACAAGCTGAGTTCCGGAAATCTTTGTCGACTCAACCTTTCTCCAAGATGTCTCAACCTTTTCTGGAGTCATGTTCTTTCACTGGCTCCGGGAAAGGGAGGGAGAAAGGAAGAGGTTGGGGTGTTCAAGAATCGGTTCGGGAGCCGAACCGAACCACAAAAAACAATTCGGTTCAGTTCGATATAATAGGTATCAACTGTAACTGGTTTAAGAGTAAAAAATTGAATTGTTTTAAATCAGTTTGGTTAATTGATTCGAACCAAACTATTTTAGAAAAAATTCAGTTTGGTTTTGAACCAAACAAATAATTGGTTTAAAGGAGGAGGAGGAGGAGCACCCGTAGCGCCCACCCGCATTACTACGGCATCGACCCACCCATGGTTCGTCCCCCTTCCACTCCCCTCACAATTCCTTCTTAACCTCTCCTATTTCTACTTGAGAACCTGCAAGATTCGACAAGCCAAATACCCATTTCCTTCTCCCTTGAAACTAGTTCCACTGCCGCGCCACACAACTTCCTTCATCCTTGAAACCTTCTCTCCCAAGGTGCTTTGATCTAGTCTCTCCACTTCTCTTCTACCATGGATCTATTCTGTGCTTCTCTTCTTCCATGTGAAAAAGTAGGGTTTGGAATGTTTTCTCTTCTCTTCAGTGATCGACAGATAGTGGGCATTATTATCATTATTTAAAAGCTATTAATAATGATTATTATTTTATTTAAAAAGGTTCAATTTGATTCGAATTGGTTCACTATTATTTTTAACTAATTAACCGAGTTGATTTTTATCTTAAAAACTGCACTGAAATAAAATCAGTTCAGTCTGAACTGGTTCTTTTCAGTTCAATTAGTTCTGGTTCGGTTCTTACCGAACCGATTTTCATGCACACCGTAGGAAGAGGAGTTCTATGCCGGGTGGCAATGTGGGCTTGGGCTGGGCCTTGACATCACATCTTCCGATTTTTCGCTTGTTTTATTTGTTCTCGGAATCGAATCCGTCCTTAATCGTTGGACCAATTGCGACACCGACACTGAACAGCACTCACACCCGCATTTCGAGAGAGAGTGAGAGACTCCTACTGCTACAAACTACAGTAGACGTTCTCCACAAATCCTTGGTCGTTCCAGCCTGCGACACAGGTGCCGCTCGAGGAATATGATACTCGTTGATGGGTGTTCGTTGACGTTGACCTCTTCTTCGTCCTCCTCTCCTCAGGTACTCCTCCTTGCTTCTGTCTGACCCTGCCTGCATTGCGTTGTTACTTGATCAATTTTATGCGTTTTGCAATCGTTTTGTTGTTTTTCGGAAATCTCGTCTTAAGGAGAGGCTTGAGCCGATCGTAGTTTTTTGGCTGTAAGATTGAGCGCATGCTGCAAATATCAAAATCTGCGATCTAGCTAACTGTTGCAACATCTTTACTTGGCGGTAGATCTTCTGGCGTTTTTATGCATAGCTTTGATTTATTTTACAAAAACATTGTATCAAGATTTATTGCAAATACCTGGGAATCCTTCTGCGGGGACTCCATTCGATTATTTTCTTCACTTAAATAGATTCCATATCCGTGTCAAAACTTTTCTTCGATTAAATTGAATTGAAGGCCTTGATTAGCTTAAACCCTGCAAAAATACTCTGGCTTTTCCCGTGCAGTGACATTCATACCAATCGCAGCCAAATGTAAATCCTTTCCCTTGTAATCTATCTGCTGTGTACTCTTCTTGATACAGCTAATTGTTTTAAGAGTCAAGAGGAAAGAAGTGGCTCCACGTGTATCTGTTTCTGCTGATTCCAGTTTTGCTCAAACATGAAAAAGAACTGTAACCATACGAATGTAAATATTTGACTCTGCATGTGCTGCACCGAGCTTGACTACATTTCTGTTCCTTAAGCGGACGTAAGGGACCAAGACAGCTGCAATTCATCAATATTGGACTTCTTGTCAGATTATTAAATGCACTTCTGTAATAGTTTGAGCAGTGGATAAACTCAAATCCCTCTCGTGGACAGGGAATTGAAATCCTAAATGCTTTAATGGGGCACCCCATTTTGCTGTCTTCATCACGTGCATTCAGGAACATCCCAGAGAGGAATTTAACTAGTCCAGAGGAATCTTCTGCAGAGAGATCTATGCAGCCCAAATGTGTTTACTTATTCCAAAGAGAATATGCAACAGTTGATCCAGCAATGGTTGATGTATGTGCAACTTCTATGCTAGCATTTCCTTTGTCACGTAACTGGTAGTGGCTGTAAAATTCATTCTATAGTGTTAGACATGCTTCCTTGTAGCTTATTCTGTGCACTACTCACTGCACCAGATATGAGTATTCTTGTTCCTATATGACAGTTTATTGGCACTGATGAAGCAACAACATGTGTGGGCCTTGCAATCCGGAATCGCCACAGTGGAATGTGAGAAGCGGATACTTCATAAGCCACCTTTTAAGAAACCATAAAAGTTCTGTTGCCAGTTTTTGTTTTTGATAAGTATTCTTTTCCTTTTCTTTCTGAATCTCAGGACCTCTGTGGCCCATATGGACTCTCCGGGTGTTGTTGAGATTGGATTAATGCAGATGCTATCGCTAGTTGTGAATAATGGTCCTGCAGACGAGTTAGATGTACTCTTGCTTACATTGAAGAAAATATTCTAATAATTCTTGTTACACCTGATCCTTGCAATAATTGTTGAAACCTAATGAATGCAGGTGCATCTAATTGGTGGTTTTGAAGATGCTTCTGCCAGTGTATGGCCAAGATCCATTACTTGATGAGTTTCAAGAGACATAGTTATCATTTTGAGGCACAGTTATTTAGTTAAATTTCTTGAATTTTTCATATGCAGGGTTCTAATCAAGACTGTAGGACAGAAACACATGGTGAAAGCGTCGGCCATTCATTGCCTCTATGTGCCAAAATAGTGGAGTTGTTGTGGAAGAGGCAGGAGAAGTTTCATCTCCAGACTTTTTTTGTCCTCAAGCACAACACCAGAAGGGATGCTGAAGGAAATGCATACCCAATTTTTAATGGGTTTGTGGTTAGTTTTTTTCTCCTGGACATCCTTGTTTAGTCTTCATGATCTGTAATTCATGTAGAGGAAGTACAGAGGTATATAGATGTTTTATTTTCCTTGCTCACTTTCCTGTAATTAAACAAAATATGCTTGAATCCTCTTTTAAAATGGTGATATATTGTCTAATCTCTCCTCTGCAACTTAAATCAAGGTGAGACACATTGACTGCATGGCCTAATTTTTGTTCCTGCACAGTGCCTTATAATGGAAAAGGTAGAGGCAGCAGGATTCATTGAAATGTAAACCACTTAATGAATATGATTCAATTGATTCATCAAATCCCGAGATTTGGTTCTCACTGACAGAACGGGTATCCAGAAGTACTTGCCATGCTTTCTGCTGAACTATGATCTCTTTTTGCAATTGACATTTTGCTTTCTGTTAGGTAGAAACAGCCAGCGGATTTGTATTCCCAGCCTCTTTTAATAGAACTTCTAGGTGTCCTGATGAAATAGTCCGGAGGATTCGTGTAACAGCATGCAATGATGACCCACATTGGATGGGCAAGTTGCTGGACACATATGACACTCGAACTGATAAATTTGTAGTTGCTCCCTGCTGCTGGTAAGCCCATCTTTAAAGCCCTTCCCTTCTGGCTTTACTTGCATTAACTTTTTTAATGGTACCGTTATATATCAATCTCAATTTTGAAAGCATTTATTAATGCTAAAGTTTACATGCTTGGCTCTTTGCTCAACTGGTGTAGGTCTAGGAGGCATCAATTACGTACTGCTTTAGCACTTTACAGCCTACCAGATTCCAAAATTCTTTTCATATGTTCAACTTCACCTTTTGCTGAAGGCCCAGATTTTGTTGATAATATGAGAAGGTATGCATTTGATGAAGCAAAGCAACACTTTGCAGATTCTTCATGTTCTTCATATTTCGCCAGCTTTATTATGAGTAGCTGAATGGGACTGCCATCTGATTGTTGTAGGTTCATCTCTAAAAATGAATTTAGTTGACTTCTATTACCAGTGACACTTCTGACTTGTCCATGCTATTGTCCAAATGTGCTGGAGTAAAGCAAACTGAAGATAGTATTAAGATACTTACAGATTTTTGCTACAGCACATATAAGGAAAAAAAAAAAACTATTGAGTAGCTTTTCTGGACAATTAACTACTTGCTTGTATGAGTATACTTGATCTTTTCAATTTTATTTTCATTCTTCTCTGGGGCATTTTCTACTATGAGTAATGTGCTTGCCATCCTAAGATTGAAGAACAGATATGTCACATGTGAGGGGGACTGAATGGTGTGGTCTGCTGGGATTGCAGGCAGTGGGATTATTTGACTAAACAGCCAGATTGGCTGATGACTTTTCCAGGGAAGCAGCCACGAGTGTTTGCAAGGACCAACAGGGGTGGCTGGACGAGGTGCTGATCAACTTTGACAGGAGTCCCGCCCTCTGCTCTCCAAAGAGACATGTAATCCAAACTTGTGGTCAGTAGTACGTGAAGCGAGGGATTTGATTCAACTGTTGTATGTTCATGCGGAATGATCACCGACAATGGAAACCCACTAATTACCATCTTGTATAGTGATCGTGCTCAACTCATTGTCTAGTTCACAGAACCAGACGTGCAACAACTATAGATTTGCTAGGGGGTTTTCAAGCGGGACAAAGTTTGGAGAATAATTTAAACATCAACTAATCCTGTGTGGAGAAAATTCTTATTATTATGCAGTTGGATTGTTAAATAAGACATTATACGGTGCGTTAAAGAGAGGGTGTGCTGGGAGTACGTACGGTACAATAAAGGGCAGAAATGGGTTTACTGTGGATTTTGATTCTCGGTCTTCACCATTAAAAAAAACGTTGCTTTTTTATACCTATTGAATATTTTTAAATAAAATATTACTTTTATCTATAAATCATTTCAAAAAACTCAAAAATTAGAAAAATAGAAAAATTAACGAGAAATATTGAGAATAATTTAAAATCTAGACTTGTCTAGATTGAAACTTAGTTAGCGTTGCCACTTCTGGACATGTTAATTTAAACCTTGAAAGCTATTAAAATCACGGTGGATGGAATGGAATAGTTGGCAAGGCTTGCCAGAATTGGTTAAAAAGACCAGTCCCTTTTTTTTTTTTTAATCAGTAGGTTTAAAAGACCAGTGTAATATCAGTATTTTCGAAGCTTAAGCCTGGAGAATTTTTTTTTAAAATAATAATAAATATAATCCCAGGACCGGGAATGGAAGGGAAGGGAAAGGGGGACGAAGTGGATAGCGTTTCTCCGTCTAATTTTGGGCAACGGCTCCTTCCTTAGCCCATCCGTTGCAGCCTTCCTTCTTCTTCCTAATGGCCCTTTCCGTTCCTCTTCCTCAGTGGAATCCCTCCCTCGGTTCTGATGCTCAGGTTCGTCTCCCTCTCTTTTTCTCGCACTCCCCCAACTCTTTCTTTGTGTATGTGACTCGCATTCAAGCGCAGTTGTCTTGTTGATAGCAGTTTCGTAATTTGTTATCACAGCAATTGCGTACTGCCCACCGACCGTGTCGTGGGTTGACCCTCGGATGGAGACGCAACTGCCTCTTCAACAGTAACGGTCGGGCCAGCTTTCAGTCCATTAAAGCCTCTTCGGTTGAAGCACCCACTTTCCCGCTCTTTCAACCTCCACAGACTGAAGATTCAGACTCCGAGGTTCCCTTCTCTTTCCTTACAATTACCGTTTGTAGCCTGCCAAATCAATCTTTGGAAGTTCTCCAGACAATAAATAAATCGTCAGCATAAATGCATGTTAAAAAATTATCTGCTAATTGTATCGTCGAATCATCAAGTGTTGCTTGTACCTATACGGGTTCCTAAAGTTAGTTTAGTGCCACAGTTGGAGCCCGTAGACCCAGACTTCTACAAGATAGGATACGTCCGGAGCATGCGAGTTTATGGAATAGAGTTCAAGGAAGGTCCTGAAGGATTTGGAGTGTACGCTTCCAAAGACATTGAGCCACTACGCCGTGCCAGGGTGTGTGAAATGTAAAATTCTCCTTTATTTATGCTTCGTGGCAATAAGTTATACAATTGCTAATTTCCCTTATGAAGTATGTGTTCTTTTAAACCGCTCAGGTGATCATGGAAATACCACTGGAACTGATGTTGACTATTAGTAAGAAGCCACCCTGGATGTTCTTCCCCGATATAATTCCCATTGGTCATCCCATTTTTGACATTATCAACTCTACTGATGCTGAGGTACTTAGTTTCTTGTTATATTTCAAGTGCAAATTTCCATGTTCCTTGCCATTTCCTATTTCAGTGGCACTAGAGCCATTGTGGAGAAGTAGTTTTTCATTTCTTCTATAATATTTAGTTCATCAAAGTGCTGCCATTATTGTTTCATTGAAAACCCATTACCTTTAATTTATTTGTGGACCAAATTCCTGTCAGCTTTCCTCCTCGTTCTTCTCGGGAGCTGATGTAGTCCCTTTATGTTGCAGACGGATTGGGATCTGAGGTTGGCATGCCTGCTTCTATACGCATTTGACAGGCAGGACAACTTCTGGCAATTATATGGGGACTTTTTACCAAGTGCAGATGAGTGCACTAGCTTGCTTTTAGCAACAGAGGTGGTTTTTGAACGTTGTTTTCGATAATTTGTGTTACTGGTTTTATGCCGTGACCTTGATTTCATTGCCCTCCACCCCGCAAACAGGAAAGAAAAACCAAAAAGGGGAAGCTTGATTTCCTACTGGGATTTACACAACCATCCATGTTGTAATTCAATGAATTTTCTTGAAATTTTGTTATTTCTTGATATCGCCAGCACACCACTCTGATCCATACAGAGATTCTCTTACTATAATAAAGAACTCAAACCAGACTTGCGTGGGTCAGGACAGGCAACAACTATTCCACATTCTTCCTGGTTTTAGCACTATCAACTTCCATGCTTCCTTTGATTTTATTGGCTGTTGTTCCCCTTTGGAGATTTCAGTTATCCCATCAAGCGGCTAGGTTCTTTCAATGGAAACAAACTCATGGTTGCTATAACTTCCCTTTTCTCAAACATCTCTGTAGATTTCACAAAATTATTTGTTGTCTTTGTTCTTCCCCTTTGCTTTCTTGTGTTACAGGAGGATCTATTGGAGCTGCAGGATCAAACACTTGCTTCAACTATGATACAACAACAAAAACGGGCCTTAGAATTTTGGGAGAAGAATTGGGTGAGTTTTGTTGAACCATAGGCACTTTCCATGCTATATTTTCTTTTTAAAATTTACTTTTCTCAACCCTCCCAGTCTATCTATGAATGAGTGCCTGCAAAATGTTTTGTAGCATAGTGGCGTACCCCTGAAAGTGAAGCGTCTTGCTCGTGACCCTGATAGGTTCATTTGGGCAGTTAGTGTGGCACAATCACGATGCATTAATATGCAAATGAGGGTCGGAGCCCTAGTTCAGGATGCAAATATGTTGATTCCTTATGCTGGTAAGTTGTTGCATTTGCTAGTAAATGCTGGCTGTTAAATCAATCTTCCTTCTTCTCCATATGTGGCACTGGGATTTCAGATCGAATGTATTGAAGAGCACATTCAGATTTTCCCATGATGGGTTCTACATAATTTTATTAGCCATAAAAGTTTTTACTTTCCATGTTTTAACTTGAAGATGCTATTGCTACTGGTTGTTATGCAGTGTGCCTAAAGTTATTCATGTACACCTTTCATTCTATTCTGGCCAAAGATTTGAGTTATTTAGAGCTTCTTGTGCATTTATTTTTCCTCACTCGATGGCTTTAGACCAAAAGCAGATCTTGTTTGGCAACTGGTAGTGGAAATTGATGATTGCTGGCACGTGCATCAGTGTCCCAGCTCTCATCATCTTTACTTGTTTACCCCTTTTTGTTGCCCTACGTAATGATGTAAACTCATCAGTGCCTAGTACAGCAAAGAGAATAAAACAGTTGATAATCCTTAGTTAAAGATGCTGAAATAGATTTTACTTTCTTGCTAGAAGTGTGAGAATCCTACTGGGCACTTTTTTTACCAGTCAGTGTAATAAATGCTCGTGCAATGCAGACATGCTCAACCATTCCTTTCAACCCAATTGTTTTCTACACTGGCGTTTTAAGGACCGCATGCTTGAGGTGATGATAAATGCTGGGCAACGGATAAAGAAGGGTGATGAGGTTAATCCATTTATCTCTTATGCCATTCCATTTATCTCTTATGCCATTCCATTTACCATTGTCATTTCTTCTATTTCACTGTTCATTACCTGTGTTTATGTGTAAACATTGACAGATGACTATCAATTACATGCGGGGACAGAAGAATGATATGTTAATGCAAAGATATGGCTTTTCGTCAGCAACAGTAAGTTGAAACATGGGTAATATGCTTCTTTTTGAGACAATCACATCAAAATTACTTTATCCAGTTATATCATGGAAATGAGACCGGCATAATCCGCGACAAATGTTGGCATGAAGTAGCCCATGTTCAGTTGTCTAGTTTGGGAACTCTTTCTCGATATGATATTTTTTTTGAGCTAACGCCCACAGTTTTTTGTTAAATATATTGTCAATGCATAGTGGAAATTTTTTGTAGAATCCTTGGAATGTGATTGAGTTCTCGGGTGATGCACGCATTCATCTAGAATCATTCCTTTCAGCCTTCAATATATCAGGCCTTCCTGAAGAATATTATCATAACAGTACGGACTTCTGTTATTCTCCACACACTTCAAATGCTGTATATGAGAATTTCCTCTCACTCCTGTTAATCTTACATGATTACTTGAAGCTGCTAACTTTGCAGGTCGTCTATCAGGTGTTGGAGGTGGTGGGGATACTTTTGTTGATGGAGCTGTCCTAGCTGCTGCGAGAACATTACCAACTTGGTCTGAAAGGGATGTTCCTCCGATCCCCAGTGGAGAGAGAAAAGCAGCAAAAGAGCTGCAAGAAGAGTGTCAGCAGATGCTCTCAGCATTTGCTACAACGTCCCAGCAAGACCAGGAAATACTGGGTAAGGGGCTGGCTCAGATTACTGTTGAGAAATCTGGTTTTGTTGTCCGTGTTCAGTATATTAAGTCTCCAGTGTACTGTTTTTGTAGATTTGATGTCAGAAGCTAGGAGGACACTTGAATGTGCTATCAAGTATGTCATGCTTAATAACCCTCTCTCACTCTTCATTGGAAACCTTTGAAAATAAAGAAAACAACTTCTGTGATATGCAGGTATAGGTTGCACTGCAAGCTATTCCTACAGAAGGTTATTCAGGCGCTGGACATGTACCAGGAATTGATTTTGTTTTAGCTGACAAGTTTGTGAGACCAATGAATCAGCAAATCGTCAGAGCAGCAATTGATGCTGTATGTATTCGCAGCAGCTGTCTTTCCTAGTGTAGTAGTAGCAGAAGAGGTAGTACAGCGATCGACATATATTAATTTCTTATTTCTTAGGCAAAAGTAGGCCATGAATAGTGGTAGCGATACAGGTGTTGGTTTGAAAGAATGGGCAGTGTCTGTTTCATGTGGTGTGATTCTTTCTTTTTCCCCACGAAAAGACACAAAAATTCTCAGGTTAATCATCGAATTGGATCAAAATGATCAGGAATTGAACTGGTAGCTTTTGAATCCTTGAAGTTGCCCAGAGAGTTTTAAGTGCGCAATCTACCTACCAAGCCCGCGTTGCCTGGCTGCCCTGTCAAGTGTCAACAGAAAGAGGCGAATCTCCGGGAGGGGGATTAACCGATACAGATAGAAGTTATATATAACATCTATCATCCTCTTTTTAGTCTTCGTTGCCGTCATAGCTGTGGGTGTCAGAAGCTAATTCCATGCTTAAGGAAAGGCAAGTTATTAAGCAACCAACTGGTCATTCCATAAGAGGAAACCCTACTCCTTTTAATGCGGGAAAAATAAATATTTTCCAGAAGGTTTACAGGCTTGATGAAGATACATCATCCTAATCCTGCTCTTCTTCATTGTTTGCTGCAACTTCTTCCATGAGAATAATTTGTTAGAAGATCAAAGCATGTCGGTCTAAGAGTTTTGTAACGGACTGGTCATCTTGATGCTGAATTGCTCAAGCCAAACACGTAAAGATGAACTTTCTCCAGGCTTCTCATTTTTCGTTTCTCATACACTAAAAGGAGAGGGAAAAGGAAATAAATCCCCTGGAGCCACTTTTAAATTCGGAGCCTTACTTAACCAAGAAAAACAGAGAAGAAATCTGAGTCTGAATTCGAAAAACTCCTTTAACCGGATGCAGCACAAGTCAGATTCGGTTCTGGTGTGCACAGAAAAATACCCAACATGAGAAGCCAGTCCCTTGAGAGGCTTGGATGAGCTCACTACCAGAGTTTTATTGACTTCTTTTTGTATTGATATTGCATTACTTTAGTATAGTCTTATAAGAAAAACATGTAATAATCGATATAGTCAGATGCAGTAGCATTGTCCTGTATTGCCTGGTACATCGCCCCTTACTTCGACCTGATAGCTTCACTCTTTTCGCAGATTATCAGAGACCCAGTAAATATTTTTGCTGAAACAGTATTCATTATACATAAAATGATGTCGATTCTGTGGAGTACTAACCAGAGTTCGGATGCATGGCTGTTGTTCTTACTGTTGCAAACATGCAGCAACCCGAAGTTAAGTTACTGTGTACTGAGCTAACTTGCTCGGTTCCTTGGGTCTTCTTATTAACACTGGGTTTTCATCTGATACATATTGATGAAGAACAACATAAACGGGGAGGTATATATATAGGAGCCCTTCGTGTGATACTTAAAATGCAAGACTGGTGAGAGAGTCAGGGGGTTTCTTTGCCTTTTGGCATTCCATCCCCAACGTCGAGCTCAGGGGATTTCTCTCCTTTGTGCTGATGGGCCATATCATAGGTTGCATGGAGTCCAAAGAGAAGATAGTACAGGAGCATTACGACGGTGCAGATTCCGAACCTAATGAATGCCTCGGATCCTAGGGACCCCATGAGAAAGATATTAGTGGCGATGGACAGCGAAGGAAGCCATGGGACCAGAGGAACCCCCCAGACTTTTGGTGTTCTCTGCTGTGGGATGAAAAAGGCAAGCCCTGCAGTAGCCAGGAACCAGATGGGGACAGTAATGACATACCCTATCCACCCACCAGGGTTAAGCCCCCAATAGGCTGAGGTGCCCATGGAGGAGGCCACGATGACCAGCAGGAAGATGACCAACTTCACGAGATTTGTTTGCGGGGTGGTTTCCCTGTCATAGTATCTCCTCACCAGGAGTGCAACTGCCATCATCATGAAGATGAAGAGCGTGCTCACAGAAAGCAGCGCTGCCAGTACATCCAAGCTGGAGAAGAAAGCAATGAGGGAGCTGGAGATGGCGATGAGGAGCGTGGCGTTGATGGGCGTTCCAGTTCTGGGGTGCACCAGGGCAAACCAGGGAGGTATCATGTGTGCCCGTGCGATGTGAGTGGTGTAGCGTGCCTGACCAAGTGCTCCTACGAGGAGGACTGTGGTCATCCCTTTAAGGGCTCCCAGGGCCACCAAGTACTTTGCCCACCTCATCCCCACGCTCTGAAATGCAACCGAGTATGCTGCGCCTGGGTCTATGTCCGTGTACTTCTGCATCATGCCGAGTGAAAGCGCCATCAGGCAGTATATCACGGTGATGATTGACATGGATCCCAGAAGCCCCAGCGGAATGTCTCTAGATGGATTCTTCGTCTCCTCAGCCATCGTGGCAATATTATCGAATCCTCCATATGCGAAATACACGATTGCAGCTGCCCGAAAGATCCCTTCCACCCCAAAAGGCATAAAAGGCGTCAAGTTAGAAGGATTGGCCTTGGCGAACCCCGCAATAATCACAAACAGGATCACAACGGTGTTGATCGCTGAAGCTATCCAGTTGATGTAGGATGAGTGCCTTGTGCTGATCATTGCTATCGTAGCGGCAATGATAAGCACAGCTACAGCGATGGGGTCCAGGAGATTGTAACCATCAGCTAGGCTCGTGTGGATCCGCAACGAATTGGTGGGCTTGTCCAGTAGGGAAGTGAAGTAGGAAGTCCAAGCTCGGGCAACAGCTGCAGTTCCCACTACACTTTCCAGGAGAATATTTGCCGCCGTTATGAAAGCTGCGAAATCTCCGAGCTCTATCCTGAGGTACGCGAAGGAACCTCCGGCGACTGGGATTTCTACTGCGAACTCAGTGTAGCAGAAGACGGAGAGCATGGCGGATATTCCTGAAGCCACATAGGACAGGACGATGGAGGGGCCTGCATGTTCGTGGGCCTCTTGGCCGGTGAGCACGAAGATGCCAGCTCCAATGACAGATCCGAAGCCGAACCAGGTGAGATCCCACCAGGTGAGGCAGCGCTTCATGTCATTCTCACTCCGTCTGCGTAGCTCCCCGAGCTCGCTGGCATCATCGGATCTGGTCGTGATTCTGTCCTTGAGCCGGAAGCATGTCTGGGACAAGGCAAGCCGGTAGTTGTGCCAGCTTTTGAACGATTCCTCGGGGAAGAAATCCTCTTTGCTCCACCGCCAGTAGCTTCTTTGCTCAGTCCCGTTCTCCTCGTTGCTCAATCCCCCCATAGTCCCGTGCGGTAAATGACAGCAAACAAACTCACTACTTATGGGGAGGTAGAGGTACTGAGACGATACTGTCGTCGTTTATATTGTTGCTGGTGGTGCCATTACAAATACATATAGATGGTATGTGATTCAGACAACTTGTGACTTTGCATTGCTGCTAGTGTTGACTTCTGCTTCTGATGACTGGAAAACTGTGACAAGAGAGGGAAGCCAGCCAGCTGGGTTCCTTCAGACTTACTGTACAAGTATTGAATTTGGATTGGATGTGTATGGAGGCCGGCTGATGACTGGTTGGCTCTTCGAAGAAAACAAGATAAATATCTTCCATCGAGGTCCCCAACTGTGATGAGAAAATAATTCAGATTTGTCCTATTAGTGCAGTTTTAAATAATAATATCATAGATTCCTTCTTGTGAGGGGGGAATCTCATGCGAAAAAGGAGGAAAAGCATTGAAAAATCGGATAATATCTCTTACACGATCTGTATGTGTCCCCGAGTATAGTCCCATGGCTAAAATTATTCAAGTCACAATCTAAAAAAGAAAAACCAAAACGGACGATAGCTATGGAGAGACCTTTACATATCACGGCAATGAATCCATCTCTATCTAAACAGACCGAGTAGCATCGAATTTTTGACTCTGTGTTCTATAGCCTCTCGGCTCATAGTTGCCTAAGAAGAGAGTGAACATACCATTTCATTTTACTAAGAAAAGAGTTAGTTGAAGCCTTTTTTGGTGGGTTATAGTTAGTTGTAGTCAACATTCAGCAGTGGGACGAGTCGGCTTGTTCTGATCTTCAGAACCAAAAAAAGAAAAGATTAAAAAAAAAAAAAAGCAGAGAGAGAGAGAGATTCTGATCGTTCTCGCCGACCCTCACCAATCGCTTAGCGTGCACAACTTGCGTGCAAGCAACTACTCTGTTGTCTTACTCTCTATTGTATATCTATAGGTCTCAAATTTCACAGTGGAAAAAAAGGGTCGACTGGCTCCAGTTCGTCGGTTGGGCCCCATAAACATGCTGTCCATGTCAGCTGCTGCCGACTACTCAATCATCAGTAGACCAGAAATTAACAGAGTTGATAAGGCAACCTTTGCCGGTTAAACAAACCAGCGCGAATCATTCATTCAACGCCCTGACCAGTCTCAGCCACGGTAACTATTGTGAATTGCATGACTGATAGGTACCCATTAGTGGAGCTAAAGTCGGGGTTAGGTAAGAGAATCTTTCATGGAAAATTCGGCCGTCTACTGAGCAACCAATGTCTTCGCCATCAATCATGACATGAATGAGAGGATTGTGAAAGGCACCCTCCTTCCACTACGACTCTTTGGTTGAGCTCAGTGCATGAGAAACAATGATGAGTTTAACACATCCATCAACTCAGGGACAAAAACGTATAGTAGATGGAATTCAGAAATGCCCCAGACCGGCACATTTCTGTATCATCTCTATTGTCGAAGAACAAACATCTCGGATAAGCAAATACGATTTGATTGTATATTCTGTAATGCAGCTCAGGTTAATGTCTTCCATGACAGACAAGGGGGCTCTAACATCCCATTAAGTATTTTGATTGATCAGGGCGGGGCAAGATAATACATACAATGGCAATTACTTTCCAAAGGAAGAAACAAACCCCCTCTATCTATGCTCATCATAAATTACTACTGTCAGAAGTAAGCCATTTCTGGGCTGCGATCAAATCCGGGAGCACAACAGCACCCAATTTCCTCCATTCTTCAGCATCGGGCGTCTTAAACCTGTCCAGAAGCAGGGCATGCATGCCAATGCTCTTTGCTGGTACATAATCTTTGCGCATGCTGTCACCTATGTGCAATGCTTCTTCAGGTGCAATATTCCCAGCCCTCTCCAAAGCTATCTCATATATCCTCGGGTCCGGTTTCTCCACACCTTCAAGTCCAGAGAATACACCAAAGTCCCACTCCGAGTGCTGAAAAAGATATCAATTATATTAATAACCTAAACAATTATCTCTCAGGGCCTCGAACTCCTCAGTAGGAGTTTGTAAATTCAGTCACATCCCCCGAAATCATGCATGCACGGCAGCTCACCTGGTTTAAGCCCAGGGCTGGAAGAATCACATCCTGATACCTGTACTCTGCGTTGCTCACTATTCCAACTTTCACGCCCTTCTCACGTGCCCACCTCAAGAATGGTTGTGAGTCAGGGAATACTTTGTAAGGTGCAGAAGAACCAAAAGATGCATATATGCGTCTAAATATCTTCTCAAATGTCTCCTCATCATACTCGTATCCTGCCTGTTACAAAACCACACAATTTCAGGTGAAAACATCACCCTACCTGTCTAAGCCCATCCTCAGGCTTGCGATCACAAAAGCTAGAAAAACCAGCAGATGACCCATTCATTTAACACAAAAGTTCCAAAACTTACCCGAATAAAGGAATCTCTCACGCAAGTCTTCCACCATACAATGTTCGGCATTTTTGCTGTGAATCCAAAGCATGGGTACTTTCTTGCCATTTCTGAATATGCAAGTTTAAAGCCTTCATGCACGCGTTTGTAGTCTGGGCATGGAAGCCCTACGGATTTGGCTGCCATGCAGTAGTAGTCACCGAGCTCCCCTTTATAGGCTATAAGAGTACCGGTAACATCTATTGTGATACAACGTAGCCTTGATAGCATTGACATGGTAGCGAAGGAAGTCTCCAGCAGTCAAAGCCAAAAGGCCCGCCCTTCTTAGATAAATCAACTAGAATAAGGAAAGAAAGATGATCAGATCAGTAGACCTGGTAAAATCAAAGCAAGTCCAATTTTGCCAAAAAAAAAAGGAGAGAGATCTGGTAAAACCTATGGATGCTTAATATGAATAACCTGTAAATGAGGAAATGTCAGTTTAGTTAATGTCCTTTACAAGCTGTGCTTTTTTAAAAATGAGAAGAACAACCACGAAGAAGCTCTTGCCATTGCAAGACATAAGTAAAAACCATAACTTCTAAATCTATTTTAGGGGTGAACTATAGCTGAAGAAAAGCAATGGATGGTCTCAAACCAGTGGTAGAATGACAAAGTTATAACCGGACTATGAACTCACTAGTCTCAAGATATATTCATGAATAGGCCTTTATCACTTTATGTATATTTTGTCAAATGGATGTTCTAAGAGCAATCATAAAAAGGCAAATACACCAGGAAACAATTAATATAGTGAATGCCCAAATATTTTCCCAGACAGGTAAGCATGAGCTTTACAAATGTAGATAGGACAGAAACTGCACAAGTAAGCAGAAACATGCCTTGGTATCACATAAACAATATTTTATATTTTATACTCAAAACCAATAGCAGGCACTCCTGCACTCCAATATAACAATAAAATGCTGCACTGTCAAAAATGTTAACATAAATGACAAAACAGCACCCTACATGGAAACTGCAAGCACCCATATTTATTATCTTCCACCTCCTGTATGTTCTATACATGGTTCTAGTTAAACTGTTTCAATAAGTCATCTTTTCTTTTCCTTTTCCACTGGTTGCCAGCCTCCAGTAGCTCTACAACATTTTTTTACAAGACTTCAAATCAATTAGTACTAGGGTAAGTGGCCTTGCATGATTACAAATTTGCAGATTTTCAAGCTTTTGCATTCTATCATCTAATTCTTAGGAGCACAACCAATTCACAACCCACTACATTTTGGTCCAAAGTCCACAACCGATACTTGCTTTGTTTCAGATCAAGGGATCTGGAGAAACAGGGCTATAGAAAGTCTTATTCTTCCAATCCCCTGAATTCATATAAACAGGCTGGACAATATTTTTTTTTCTTGATTTGAATGTAAAAGACCTTTTTAACATCGAGCAAAAGAAACATTTTAATGTTTTGAGTTTTGAGGAATAATGCAGCAAATCCTCCCTCTTGAAATCCCTCCATCCAAGAGAAGGGCTACTAAGGCCGTATTTTTGCTCAAACAGGGTCAACAATGTCAATGCTTTTGACCCATGGATTATGGAGGGAAGTTCTATGCTGATGCTATGATCATAAACAGTCCGATAGATTCCGGCAGATCAGATGAATTGGTTCGTGAAACAGCAAACTCTCAGCAGGGAAAATCAGCTTCATTGTCAAGCCATTCTGACAATTATACAAGTCAACATCAATGGAAATTCTACAGGTCGTATGCAAGTATACATTGGCAACAGCAAATCTGGGGAAGGATCTAATCTGCTCAGCATCAGTGAACAACAGCAAATCTTGATAATCCGAAGGGGAGAAACCATGGTATATCAAAGGGTACAAGTGTTTCAGATTTCACAATCTTTCAAAGCATCGAAAAGCGTTGACATCCCAGAAAGAAAATTGAGAAGAATAGATGGCGAAATGCAGATAACCTAAATGAAATAGAAAGAGCCCAAGAATATCCTAGAATGCAGATAGCAAGCAAAGGAGTCCCATGGCAAAGCAGAGACTGATAAAAGGGACGATTTTAAGACATACCCAGAAGCCTAAAGCTGGAGCAGAGAAGAAGACTGCTTCACCCAAGCAGCTTTGGCCAGGATCGCAAGCTTTTGAAGGTTAGCTTCACTTGCTCATTCACGGGACCGATGGTTATGTAAATATTTATACGGAGAAAATGGAGTGGGAAGGAAATCGAGAATCAGACGGGAATCTTTAAGTAGTATTCTCCCACACATCACTGCATCAGAAAGAGGGACGGTGGGTGCTGAAGCGAGCTTCCTCTCCAGCTTTTCCCGCAGTCCTAGGGTATGCCCCCAGAATTTGCACTGATGTGATATTCGCCCCCAATAGTTTTAGGAAAATTTTATAAAACCGGCAAGGTACGGTACCTTGCCGGTTATATAGACACGGCGCCGCGGCGCGCCATGATTAAGCGCCACGGCGCCGTGTCTTATAACCGGCAAGGTACCGTACCTTGCCGGTTTTATAGAGGCCTCCATAGTTTTAACATATGACGATTGCTTGTTGTTGCGTGTCATGATGTCAATTGGAACGGCTCCATCCATGCTACAATCATAAGCTCTGCTCTGGTACTTTTTCCAAACATAATAATAATTTTATGTTTTTTTAACCATATTAGTGTCTACATCCTATTTTGTGTCCTTGAACAGTGTGAAGGCTCCAATTTCCAGTTACAGAATTCTACACAGATGCAGACAACTCTAGCTTTTTCTTTCAGATTTTTATGAGTAAAGGAACTGGAAGAATAGTAATACAACTTGAAGATGGAGGTGTAAATGAATAATACAGAAAGATTAGGGGGGAAAGTGGCATGGCGAAAACAGTACAATAATATAATAATGTAGAGAGAGAAGGAAAAAGAAGTCAGTTGGAGGGGATGATTAAGCGCATAGGACGCTTCAATCGAGCCAAAACCAAAAACAGGACATGAAAACCGGGGACTGCTGCCGGTTGTATTTATTTATATCTGGTCTGGTTTTTCTCTCTTTCCTCTTCATTTCATGAAACGGGCATATGGATTTTGGGTTTAGCATAGCCCAAAACATGAGTGAAGATCCAAAGAGAAAACAAAACACGCTGTATTTTATAAAGCCCAAATCACTTTTTGGGGAGGACCGGTGAGGTGATGGAGTAGGAGACTTCAGTCATCGTTCAGTTAATGCAAATTCGTTATTTGAAGAGGTAGAGGTTGTCTTGTCCCTCCTTGTCCCGCGAAGAATACAAATCCTGACAGTTGAATGCACCATCCATACAGATGTTGTTTGTTGTTGTTAATGTTGGGGTGTAAAAGATCGATCCTTTCTGGGGAATGCTACAGCTGAAGCAATTGAAACAAGTCCACGCCTACACCCTCAGGAACAGTGATGACATAATAGACCACACCAAGTCCCTAATCTGCCATCTCCTTGAGCTCGGCGGCCAGGGCGTTCCTTATGCTGACAAGCTTCTGGACCATTCCCCTCGCCTCCACCACAGCGTCTTCCTCCACAACAAGCTCATCCAGGCCTACTCTTCCCTCCGCCAGCCCCTCCAATGCCTCCGCCACTTCTCCCTCATGTGTCTCCGCGGCTGCTCCCCCAACCACCTCTCGTTCACCTTCATCTTCTCCGCCTGCTCCTCCCCCGCCTTCCCTCTCCCTGGAAATGGTATGGCCCTCCACGCCCGCTTCCTCAGGTATGGCCTCGGCTCCGAGGTGTTTGCCCAGTCAGCCCTGCTCGATATGTACGCAAAGCTAGGCCAACTAGCTTCAGCGTGCCAGGTGTTCGATGAAATGGGCAGCCACCGTAATGTCCCCGCGTGGAACTCCATGATCGCAGGGTACGCAAGGTGCGGTGACATGGAGGGAGCTGCAGAGCTGTTCCGCTTGATGCCCTCCAGGAACGTGGTCTCGTGGACCACCATGATATCGGGATGCTCACAGAACGGGCGGTACTCTGATGCCCTGGCCACGTTCCTGAGGATGGAGGAGGATGGCCAGAGGCTGAACGAGGTCACCATAGCCAGCATCCTCCCGGTGTGTGCACATATTGGGGCACTGGAAATTGGGGAAAGGATCGTCACCTTTGCCCGGAGGAATGGATACTTTGACTGTGTGTTTGTCGCCAATGCAGCACTGGACATGTACTGGAGGTGTGGACAAATTCATACAGCAAGGAAGGTGTTTGATGAGATGGGGAGCAGCGGGACGAGGAACTCATGCTCCTGGAATTCCATGATCATGGGCTTGGCCATCCATGGGAGATGCGACAAGGTCCTTGGGCTGTACAATCAGATGCAAGTAATGATCAACTAAGGAGGAGCCTTTTGTATATTCTCAGTATATCCGGATTGTCATCATTCATTCTGCAGCAGTGTAGTAATGTTATTTCTAAATTTAAAGTTCTCTCCGTTGCTGCTATTGCTGTAGGCTGAAGGAATTGAACCAGAGGATGTCACTTTCGTCGGACTTCTTCTTGCATGCACCCATGCAGGTATGGTTGACAGGGGCAGAGAGATCTTTGAATCGATGAAGAGGGACCACAAAATCACCCCTAAGCTAGAGCATTATGGATGCATGGTTGATCTCCTGGGCCGTGCAGGGATGTTACAAGAAGCTGACAGTCTCGTGCAAAGTATGCCAATGAAACCCGATTCAATCATATGGGGCGCTCTTCTCGGTGCCTGCAGCTTCTATGGGAATATCGAGTTTGCTGAGAAGGCAGCAAAGTCCCTCATCGAGCTAGAACCATCCAATCCCGGCAACTATGCCATCCTTTCCAATATCTACGCCTCAACGTGCAAATGGGATGGAGTTGCAAGGCTAAGGAAGACAATGAAAGGACGCAACATCGTGAAGGTGGCAGGATACAGTTGCATTGAAGAGGGAGGCAGAATTAACAAGTTCATAGTGGCAGATAGATCACATCTTAGGTCTCATGAAATTTACTCGGTTTTGGATGCTCTTTCTGCTACAATGGAACCTGATGCAGATGCTGACGAGCCCAAACGTGAACTTCAACATGATTCTTGACTCCATTTATTCAGGTTTTGGAAGCATTTCTATCATGCAGCAGGAATAGGATGGAATGAGACCGATTTATTATTTTATCCTTTCATTTACATTATATTTAGTTATACCCTGAGTAAAAGAGTTCAACATGGAGTCAACACAAGCATGAAGCTAAAAAATGCTCAATCTTTAAAGTTAGAGATTGATGATAGATAGACAGATCGAACCTTTTGCATAGCTGCTGCTCCTATGTAAGTGTGCTCCCGAAGGATAAGAATAATCTAATCATGAATGTATAGAGAGGCTGTGGGGACTATAGATTATTGGTTGATGAAAAGAAAGAAGCAATGCTGACACTGGACCCTCGCTTGACCACATTAGGCCGCTTACGAGGCCGGAGCCAGGCACGAACTTCTTCCTGGAATTCTGGGGGTAACTCGTTAATCACCGTGGGATCAATCTCATCGACCTTGTAATGCCACGTTTCCATTTCCTGGCTAGAGCCATCCCTGCGACTGGGAAGATGACTTTGAGTGCTTTCCGCTTGATCATGCTTCTGAGGAGTGCTGTTTGAATCGACCCTCCTGAAGAAGTCCAAGATCGAAGGAGATTTTCCCTGCCACCCCATGCCAATAGAGAGGTTTACAAATGTATTCTTTCTATGGAACATTATCTCAGGAGAATTTCCAATCAAGCACTTCATCCCAGCTCAGACTAGACAATCCATGACACGGGTAAAATTGAACAGAAATTTTTTTGTCCCTGGAAAAAGACCAAAGTACGTGAAAAAAGACCCAAAAAAAAGGCCTAAATGGCTATAATCAAGGAAAAATAACTTCCAGCATTGATAGTAAAGAGAATGCCAAAATCGGGACCTTTAAGAAGTTTGAGACAATTAGTAAAAATAAGCACTGCATTCTTTTGGCACCTGTTCACTGGGAACCTAATGTCCTATATCCTGCAGGAATATGATCACAGAATCAAATCGGGACTGTCATTTCAAAGGGCGCCATCTGTAAAGAAACATGTTAACGAGGAAACACTCTTTTTTTTGAACTTTTAATTAACAAGGAGATGCTCTTGTCTTAGGATATCACGCAAACACTCACGAACGAGAGAAGATGGAGGGGGGGAAAAAAGCAAAATTGAACCTTGTCCACTAATGATTTCTTTCTAACTTGCTGGTCCAAAGCATGTCGGTTTGGCTCGCAGCTGGGTTGTTCATACAGTGAGCCTGGCGGCTCTATCAGATTCAACTCCAAGCAGCTTTCTCTTCCTATAAGAAAGTAGGCCGACTTGTCAAGAATTAGAAGGTGAAAAAGTGTCACCAACTGAAGTTCACCCCCATCAAAACATTACCTGAAGTTGAAACTGCAGCTTCCTGACTGACATCTGCCCCATCTGGTGGAAAATAAGAAGGGACCTGCATACAGAAGAATCTTATGATTGGACCTGCTATCAGGATTGCTAAATTAAAAACCTGGAACAATGCTCAAGCTTATTGAAAGGCTTCACACCAAGAAGGCACGAAAGAAAAGCCATGTCAATAGATAATGCACCAGAACCTCTTGGTGTGGGAATAAGTTTGATCCTGTTGGTCTATCTATTCGAAAGGAACATCAGGTCACTTACTAGCACTTTCTTAAGCAAGTAAAGTTGCATTCTGAGAGCTTAGTCTTTTTCATTCATGATCATCAATATTGAGCAGAATCCAGATGTCACGTTCAGTCCTAAATCTATTATATGTGAAAATCATCGTAACAGTCCTAAAGACCACCAAGTGGTGACACTGAACTGTTGAAATATTTATTAACAGATTTAAATTCTAGAGAGACTGCATTCCTTCTGTTTCCCTTGGACTTCAAATCTAGCAAATGAATCTGGATACTTGCCTCTTCCTTGGGCGCTCCCATGTGTACTCTGGTTGCATCTTCGCCACCTGAGTAGATGGCATGCTACTATTAAAATGTTGAAAAGTAAAGCAGTCAATGGTGGATATTACCAGAAAGTCAATGAGTAGAGAAAATGACAGTACCAGAAAATGACGAAGATGAAGCTGCTGCTTCAGTATATTCATCTTCTAACAGGTTTGACAAAGAGCAAACTGGTTGCTGACCCTGAAAGTATTTTGTGATCGAACATGTTCCCTGCCAAAAAATTTAGATAAATAATATAATAATGCATCAAAACTATCAGATGTGCACAGTAGATACTAGAGGTAAGTGCCATATCAGAAGAAGTTCCAAACCAATAAGAAGTTGTCAGTCGAATCCATTCTACAGCAATGAGTATGGATCATGGATAACTCATTGGACCTCCTTGATTAGGTTCAATGTTACATACAGCCTTACCAGAGCCTAGAAGGACCCGAGAAGATTTTTTCATCATCTTACAGTATAATAAACTGTCTCTGCCCGGGGTATAGATGCCAAAGATAGCAGTCCCCTTCATTGACAGAAAGATACACTAAGAAGTAAGAAGTTTCCCAACAGGTGCACATCAGAGTTGCCACGCTATGCATAGACACCCAGACACGAAAAAAGATTTCAAGTGGGTCAAGCTCCATGCATCCACACAATGGTTTTAATCAACATGAAAAAAGGGTAGTTTACACCAAATTTTCCTTACAGAAGTTACATAGATGGTTGTGTCCTGTGAAAGCATGTTGGACACCTGGCCTATCCTTAACCAAATAGAGGAATAATATACTCAGAACATATGCAAATGAAGAAAAAAATCAACTTACGCTTGGTATTGCAGCAATCTTGCTGGCAGAAATAGAAAGTCCTGTTATACCCCATCCACCTTGTGTAACCTTGGATGAGCCCAAAAATTCACGCAATCCAACTTGAAAAAGGTTCATGGCATCTTCTTGAATCTTTGAAGTGCCATATCTTAATGCGCATGATTTTGAAGGAAATTTGCTGTGTGGATGAGAGTCGTCAGGCTGCATGATTGCTTGGAATTAATCTACATTGAATATTATCATTTGGCCAAAAGATTGATATAAAACACAAGGCTGATGAAACAAGTTATAACCTAAGAATGTTTAGACTCAGCAAATATTCACACTAAGATGATACCTTATATGCCTGTGCATGCAGAGTCAGACTCCGTGCAATCCTTCTATTATGCTCCAAGTCAGATTGCAGGCGCTCGTTCAGTTCGTCACACAGCTCATTGAGCCAATGTTGGACCTGGAGGGAAGGTTGGTAGATCTACATAACCATAATGAATGGATAAAAATTCTCCAAAACCTCTCAAGCTACAAATGCTAAACCTCCAGATGTCAAGCTATCAAGAAGAAATGCCAGCAGAAAATCAAACGCTTCCTTCAATACACATAACCTTTTAAACTCCAATGGCGTTCAGCCTGTTGCTGATCATAATTTCTTTTTTACGGTACATGACTCTCAACAGCATGCATATGAGTGTTCATCTTTAGGGATAGAGACCCTTACAGAAGAAAGCTTCTTCAAAGCACAGGGACCAGGAAATGACTTCCCAGAACCATGACTCTTGGGAAGAAGGCGCCCCTCAACATCATCCCCATTTATTCCTCTTGCTATATTCCACAACCAAGTACTGTGATTCATGCAAGGCAAAAAGCAGATAGCTAAGTATTATTGGCAAAAATTGCAAAGGAGAAACAGCCATCATTTGGTAAACCCAACACCAGAAAACAAAATCATAAGGAAACAAGGCACAACACACTAAGGATGCAGAAGTAGAACTAATAATCATTTCCAGGGAAAAATAAAAGAAAGAGCAACACAAAGCATTTGATAGCTCGTAGTAAATCTTCCATAACAGTGAAGGAAAGTGTCAGAAAGAGTAAAGCATAAAGTAAAAAGCAACCCGGTATTGATGCCATAACGTTCTTGTAGCTTTTCCTCTGAAAATTTCCATAGATCTCCAACAGTATTGACGCCAAGATCAGTTTGTAGAGAACTTCCAAGCTTTCCTCCAAGCTGCTTCCTGCAAATGGAGTCTCAACCAAAGCAAGAGGAAGTATATTAGAGTTCAAGCATACAAAAGAATCACCATTTAAATACAAGATAATAAAGAAGGAAACGTTAAACATAATTCTCAGTGGAAAGCCAAATTAAGAAAGAGTTCTCCCAGACTTCATTTGAGATTTTCGTATGTCATTGCTAAACATGCTAGCACAATATTTTATCCTATAGAAAAAGTTGGGGGGGTGGCGTGTGGGGGAGCTTACATCTTCTTTATAGGAAAAAACTCGAGTAGTCCTTTTACAGATGAAAAAGGTACTGCTGTTTGTTGAGCAGGCTTATTCATTGCACTAGCAAGCTTTGCTAACATCTGCCAGTACATTTGCAAGGCAATTAACAACTGAGAATATGTCGCCATTCTCACATACAGGAATGGTTCTTCTCCAAAATGGAAGGAAAGAGGGGAATAACAGAATCATTGCCCACCTTATTATGAGCAATGCCTGCTGAGCATGTAAATTCTGTCTCCCGGAGGACTTGCATCCTGAGGTCTGCAACAATAAGGATCCCACAAGCTAATAACTTATCACGGCGATCACCATCACTTCTACAGAGCCATTTCCTGACATTTTCCTTTGCATCACTACCATCCTAAATATAAAACATCCCAGATTGGGAGCAGTAATCAGGACAAAAAACAGCTGAAAGCTGAGCAAACCAGCTCAGTAGCAATTATATCTATAATGCCAGGTACAAGGCCCTCTCCATGCATAAATTAATCAATGTTCAGATTGAGAAGCGCGCTGATTATAACCCTGAAAAAAAGATATGTCTATTGGCAAAACAGAAGGGCCATTGCCTACATCAGGAATTCTTGTGTCATCCTCAGTTCACAATGAAGTGTATCAACTGAGAAGAAAGGAATTTTTAATTCCTAATGGACCACCCAGAATCACAAACATGACTCAGTAACTGCAAACGTCTCAAACTTGGGATCAAGGACAGGATCTAAATCTTTTTCCAGTTCTTTTACTATAAAGATTGAAGCTTTAAGACATCCCACCTCCTGATCAAGCCCCAAAATATGTGACTTCAGAGCCTCCTCACTTACTTCCTCCAATCTCTCTGGAGGAGTGTTGGCGAGCATAGTTTCTGCTGCATCAGTGAGGTCAAGATAGACCTCATCAATTGAAGCTCGTTCACATCGGCCAGTCCTCGCAAGAATTGAAACTACCTGATGATAAATAAAGTTAGCATGTGGCACAGCCCAGACAACCCCTTAGATATGTTGTAGGAAGAGAAGCCAATATATTGGCTATACCTCTGAACCAGCCTCCCTGTATGTATTCAAGTCGGCTTTGCCGCGGGCAACTGGAACATGGACAAGCTGTATGGATGGACAGACTTCCTTTGCTTGGTCCCCTCGCATGAAGCTGGAGGGAGGATGAACTTGGACAAGTCATCATTTTATTTTATTTTTGCAACCTCTGGCAAATGTGAATTCAAAAAGAAGGATGACGAGTGTAGGCGGACAAGTACCGGTTGACACCACATTTACGGGCCTCGTAACTGACAGCGATGAGGGCTCCGCCCTTCCACGAATTATACTGAACAACGGCAGAAGGCTGCCCCCTCAGCTCAGGCCGCTTCCGTTGCTCCACTGGGAAAGAACGAACAACATAATTTGTTGATTCAGAAACACCACAAAAGGAAGAAAGAAGAAGAGTGCCAACGTCTGGGCTTGAGGACCAGCATAGGAAAAGAGACAGAACGCACACGATGCAGTTGAGGGAATCCCGAGAAAAACTGGGGAAAGAGAGAGGAAGGTGAGGAAGAAGGAACCTTGAACATAGAAGCAGTCCATGTCGACGTGAGCGATAATTCGAGAATCGGATGATTCAGGTCTTGCCACCGGCATCTCCCTTCCCGACAGATCGTGCTCAAAATTTTCCGAGAAGTAACGTAATGTCGTCCACCATGAAATGTGGCTGTAGACTGTCGGAGTCAGAACAGTTTCCAATTAGATTAGAAAGAAGCAGCGAAGTGAAACAACTGAGAGAGTGGTGGTCGTCTTTTTTTTTTTGGTCGCCAGCCACGGTATCCAAGCAGGCCCCACCAGCGGTGAGATGGCATCTTTCAGCCAACCATACTTGACTAATCCGTTGGTCGCCCCGGGTCGCACGCCTGGCAATGGCGGGTGAGGCTCCCAAGAGGGATGTCTGCGTACGTGAGGTCTCGAACCCGAGACCTCCTTAAGCGGCACCGAGCTGCTTACCACTCGGCCCAACCCCTCTTGGTAGTGGTGGTCGTCTTTGGGGCTTTCATTCCTCAATCTCAATTTGGGGGAAACTCCAAAGAAAACTTCAACTTGGATAAGCATTCAAAAGGAAGATAGGAAAAAAGAAAAAAAAAATTCGATTTGGAAGCGCGCCAATTACCAACAGCCCCTCCCCACCATGCGATATTCTTCCAAGATGATAAACGATCAATTTATTCACGGCAGAAAGGAAACGAGCTTGACCGAGGAAGGAGTTCTTCTTTGAATTTTTTTTAGATAATATTTTTATGAATAAATTATGAAATAGTTTTTTTTTTAACTTATGGAATAATTAGTGTTTACTGTAATGGAAAATGAGAGTGGTCGGTGAATGAGGAGATAATGACTCGTGAAGTTGAAGTAGGAAAACCTGCCAAAACGACTTCTTGTAATCATGTATAGATGAAACAGATTGATGCTCATTCTGATGGACTTGATTGATGATATGGACAATTACTTTACCATTGAACCGCAAAACTCAAAATTAGGAGTATGGTGCTTGATGGTTTTCAACCAAATGTCGGACAAAATAAGTCGAAGGGAGGGAGAAGGCTGCAGTGTGATGCAAAACTTTTGTGGCGTATCCAGTGAAAACACGAGATCATCTGTTTTTCGAATGCAATGGAATGTGGGTTGCTGGGCTGTCCTCGCTAAGAGCTGAATTTTTCTCGGACCGCTGTCAACTGGGTTGTAGAAATTGACCTGGATCTCTGCTTTCAAACAAAGCAAAATCAATCCATAGTAGCTAAGTTAACCTTTACATGTTTTGTCTACTCTATTTGAAGGGAAGGAAACTTTAGAATGTTCCAGCGGAGGGTGCTTCACTCCCACCTTTTGGAGGCCTCTATTGTAAACTAGGTTAGATGGAGAATTTTCTCAGTTCATAACTTAGAGGCCAAGCTGGGTAGGTCTCCATGGTTTCGACAACTATTAGAGCGGATCTCAGGCCAAATGAGTCAGGTTTAAGTACCTTACTTGTACATTTTGTTTAAATTTAACCATTTACCAAGAAAACAAAACGAAGAAGCATCTCGCCATCTTATCAAAAGGCTTCTCCTGTCTTTTCGTTCCACAAATCCAAATAGAGAGTCATGCATCGTGAAGACTCTAGTTGCCATTCTCCCCATCCTCCTCGGTTTTTCTTTCCTGCCACATTCGTAAGTCTGTGAAAGAGGAGGACAGATTGCACGTTCTAAGATGCAAAAACCGGTTACAGTGGAGATGAACATGGGCCAGCCACCCAATGAGAGATAGAGAAGATTGTCGGCCGTGGTGGGTGTGGGTTCGGTCAGGTCCACTGAGCCAAGAACGACATGCAAGCAGAGCCCAGGAGGAGTGACAGGCTAGCCCCGGCCTGGAGCCTGGGGTTGCTCAGCATCCTGGGACTCAGGTAATCGGCTGCTATCAGGTCCACCAGCGCCATGTATATCAGTATCCCTGCCGATGCCGAGTTTAGAGCTCCCCCCACGATCAGCGCCACCCGGCTGTCCTCCCTGTACACTCTCGAGATCCCCATCCCAACTGCAATCCCTGCTGGGGTCGTCACTGCAAAGTACAGAACCATTGCTGCTATCGCCCGACCCTCAAACTTCGCCTGCAACCATAATGAATGCCAGCCACAACTTCTATAAGTATTTGCTGGCAGCTTTGCACTTACATAAAGATCAATACCATCGTAGTTATAACAGTTGTCGTGAGATCAAGTAACAGATCGACGGACCTGAGAGATGCATCCACCGAGGCCAATGCCTTCGAATAACTGGTGGAAAGTAAGAGCAACCATGATTGGTTTGATGGTGTGTATACTCTGGGAAGCTCCAAGGGAGACTCCAATTATCACTGAGTGGACTACTATCCCCACCTCCAAGACCTGCTCCCAAATCCATTGCCACCCCAACCAATCACCATCACAAGAAAAGAAAAAGGCCATATACTTACTCTAATACAACCACACTACAGTCTACAGACACCTACCTGCGCGATAATACGATGACGGATGAGGTCAGAGAAGGTGGAGCTTTCAGCACCTGCAGCAGAGCCATGGGCATGACCATGGGATGTATGAGTGTGGACGTGAACATGATCCTCGTGCCCTCCTTGCATCTCCTCGTCCTCCCCACTCACCTTCTTCGTGAAGTGAGACCTCCTGTAGTAGCCCGTCACCAAGGTATCAATCACCATCGTCCCGATCGCAGAGACCATCGCGATGAAACCTGCAAAGGGGAAGTCCTTCCATGGAGCCTCCTCTCCCAGGCAGGGGCTTGCCAAGCTCCCAAACGCGTCCGGAAGTATGTGAATGAAACCAGTGGCTAGGATCACCCCTGCCGCAAAGGACTTTATCAGGAAGAAGATGTTGTTTTCAGGGTGGAGAGCAGGGGTCTTTTTGCCTAGGATAGGAAGAGAGACCCCGAGAGCACCTGCTGTTAGGATCGAGCATATTGCCGTCAGCTTGTAGTTCAGCGCTTTGCTACCGTCATGGCCTTCAGGTTTTGACTCACATGTGTATTCTGCAGACACCAGGTGAGGATGAGGAAGGAGGAGGACGAGGATGAGAAGGATAAAGAAACAGGAGGAGGGTTTATCCATTGTCACTGTTTGGTTTCAGGGAGCTGAGCAGAGAGAATTCTGAGTTGGTTCTTGTGGGTCTTCCGGTGGCTCTGCCGGTTGGTTGTATATATGGACTTGATGAGAAAAGTGGAAGTTGAGGTATTGAGGTTAGAGGGGTAACATGGCGACATGCAGCAACACGCAGCTCTCAGTTACAAGTTGAAGGGCAGAGGCAGGCGTAACGTGATTGAGCCCAAATGACGACATTGTGTGTTAATTACGGAGTTTAAAAATGAAGTATAGAAAAAGCAAAGTTGTAAAGGGAAAAAGGCTTCCATTACCGGACTTTCCAACTCCACTTGGCATGGAATCACCATTGATAAAGGATCAAGTCGTCTTCGGCTTAATTCTCATTGATGAGATTTCATATATCTTTTTATTTGCGTCTTCATGTTATCTCTTTCAGGTCAATGGCCTCTTTCAACTTAATTCTCATTGATGAGATTCGATATATATTTTTATTCACATCTTCATGTTATCTCTTTCAAGTCTATGGTCTCTTTGCAGCCGGAAAAAGGTCCAAATTGACACCGGGGTGCCATGTTAGGAATTTTAGATAGGACAGGAGAGGTGAGCAGAAGACCCCCCAAAAGAATAATAATATCATCTGAACCTCAAAAGGTTCATTTCAAAGAAAGGGAAAAGGTCACCAGTTGTATTGTATTATTCTTCTTCTTCGTCTAAGGACAACCACCAATGAAAGTCAGCCCAAATTGTAGCACTTTTGTTCATGACGGGGAAGGAAAGAGAGAAAACTGGTCATTCTCGTCTTTTCTCTTGCAAACGTAACTTAACCATAAAACTGCAGCATAATTGGGCTTTCACTTAAAATGGATACAGATGAATGTCTACCCAACTGTTAGCTAATAAGCCAACCCAAAGATAACCAACCTGTCATGAGCAAACTTGTCGTAAAACCGTTCCTCAATGCCGAACATATCATAGAACATAAGGTTCTATAAGCAGTAGAAATTGCTAAAATCAATGGCAGTCTGCAATGGCAACATCTGAATGCGCGAACTCGTCACGGCTGCTATCAAATGCAAGCAGAAAAAGGGAAAAGAAACAAAGATGCATTGCAGAATGTTGTAATGTCTGCTTTGGCGTTGGCTCACATCCCTTTTTGTTCAAGTCATTTTTGGGCCCAGAGCATAGAAGCCCAATATTGTAAAATAATAACACATGCCCAGATTGCTTAATTTATTTAAAGACAATAAACATATGCCAGAGGAAGAGGCACCCTATGCTACGAGCATAAACATCAAAAGGGATCACAGAACACCATTGAAACTGTCCGACTAGACTACCATACTTTATCCCCTCCATGGACGGTCCACGTTTTACTTCTCTGAAAGATTCTCCCATCAATACATCAATCTCATTCTTATCAGTGAAGCATTTCGCATTGTTTTCTAGATTGGATATGACAGTCAACTAAAGTCATATTCCTCTGTTATAATGTGGCATCATCATGTCAGATTCCGAGACAATTGAGTCACATTCAGCGGACGGAAGAGAACCGACAAAGACATGATTGACATATTCATAAGACCGTACTCCCATAACAATGAAAAGGGACGAAGAAGATAATGGCGAGAGAGAATGCACTGATACCATGATTAAATTGTCAATGGAATTGACTATAGTGAGATACAAAGGTAACTGTACACTTTTAGTTCAGGGTAGCATTTGCATTACATGTCGGTCTCCAGGAATGACAGGACTGCGAGACCAGCAGCCCAAACATCATCATTCAGTACATGCTCCTTTGGGGAATGACTTATGCCCCCTCGGCACCGAACAAAGATCATTCCCACCTGTATTATTAATTTATTATAATCTTTTCAAGCATTGCTTGGATGCATAAGAGCGCAATAATTCAAGTGTGGGCAATTAAAAAGAATTTGGAAGCGAGAAGATAGTGAACCTTTGTAAGATGTGATATTGCCATTGCATCATGTCCCGCCCCACTCATCAGGACAGGAACGTCACCGTCAAACTCATTTGTCATCCTTTTCAGTGCAGTGTGCGCTGCAGATTTCAGCTGTAAGCTCAACTCAGGGTCACACATGACAGCACCTGCATCATGCTGCAGAGAACCACTGACTTAATTTTTTTGCCATCATGAAGCTAATCAGTTCAGATCTGATTCTGAGCTGGGGAGGCACGAGCCACAGAAACACCTCACCTTGCGATCAAGGATACATGAAACAGAACGCCTGTCACAGATTTGGTACATCCGCTTTGAAAATTCATATATTACAGCTTCGCGTCCCATATCATCCATTGCACGTATGTCCACTGTAAAGACCACCTGGAAATGCACAAGAAAAGCATGTCAGGAAGAAGAGGCCCGTGGAACTTGCTTTGAAACACTACCGTTTTCAAGCAAGCAAAGATTTCTTGCCTGTCCTGGAATAACATTACTAGCACTGGGCCAGGGAGATATCTCTCCAACAGTACAAACAAGGGAACCTGAAAGTGATTTGACACTGGAGTCCTTGCAGTGGCCATCGAAAGACAGGAAGTCTTCAGGATGTTTGCACATATTTTCAAGGAATACAATTAGTTCAGCAGCAGCTACCATGGGATCCTGGCGCATGGACATTGGGACCGTTCCTGCATGGCCTTGTGTCCCTCTCACAGTTATCTGTGTAGTTTGTTAGGACATAATATTGTAAAAACAAAGAATCGACGATCATAACTAAGATTTAGTATAGTGAAGGCTGTTTTTGAGGATCTAGAGGTGAATTCATCTCATGTTAAAACATGCCAGGGAGAAAGAAATGATTGCTCTGGCCATACTATGTGAGTTTCAATGATGAGTAAACCACAAACATGATTGGAGAAGGAAAAAAACGTTGTACAATAGGTCATAATTCTCAGACGAGATGGTTTCTATTTCATTAAGGATTACTTCCTGATCAAAGAAACGTAAGATCCTACTTTTTGAGCACCCAAAAAAGAGAAAATCTTATCAAAACCTGTGGAAACCGAATTTCAAAAGAATAGGTTGAGTAATGACTCAGCAATCAAATAAATAATTATATAGCCACAAATTTTTGGTCCAGCATACAAATCAATGAGAAGGGGAGCTCAGTCACAAGTAAGAACTTGACACAGCCTCGTGTACCTTTAGTCTCGTCTGTCCAGCTATTCCTTTCACTGCACCAAGAGGAATACCTACCCGTTCAAGTACAGGTCCTTGTTCAATATGAACCTAAATATGTGTCATAAGAGAATTTTAAAGACTTACCAAAATTTATGGCACTCTATAACTATTCCAAGTTGAAGTACCTCAACATAACCCCAAACAGAATCTGGGTCATACTTGAGCAGATGCAGATTCCCTTCTGTGGCTTCTAATGCATTGCTCATTAGAACCTCTTGCACTGTAGCGCCACTGAAATAAACATAAATTAACTTAGCCAGGTAAGCACAATTCAACTAGTACATACAGGTGGAAGATCACTCTGAAAACCTTTTATCAGAGAACTGCAATGCAGAAGCTGGCAAAGTTCCAGCAAGAGCAGCACTTCCAAGAAAGGTGGACTGGAATCTAACTCCTTCTTCATCACTAAATGCAATTACCTGCAATATATAAAGATCAAGTTGCGGATAGTACGTAAAATATTTTCCGTAGGTTAGGGTGCTGCTGCAGACAGTCAACAAAAGTAAAAATACCCAACAACGCAATCTCCAATGTTGCCCAAAGACAGTACAATGTGGTGGAAACTATAAAACGGCCAGCGAACAAAGATTTATGCTATGAACTGCTGCATGAAGACTTCATGAACTAGGCCTGTATCATGATTCATATGGAATTGAGTATGAACACTCCCTTCTTAAATTACCATGAAATTCCTACTTCAGAGAGTATAGTGGAGAAGAAGAAGAGGAATATGATATTCCTGGCTCTATTATCTGTAGGCGAATATCTAGGCTTTTTACTGGGCCTTTTTCAATTTTCAACTCATTATGGAAATGTCTCCTCTCCAGCTATCTTGCTAAGATTCTATTTCTCCCTCACATTGTCAGGGAGTTGTGAGTTTCTGACTTTGTCGCAAGAGCAGTCCCAATTTGAACTTTTAGGGTGAGACTCGTTCAATTAACTGTTAGTTTTACAGGAAGCCAATTCAAGATTAGACACGTTTTCTTAATGGGATGAATCCTTGCAGTCAAGAGCAAGTGGCAAGATGAAAGTGACCGGCACCTGGGATCAATAATAAAAAGAATTCGAGCTACTGAATTAATTCACGCACCTCTACCGGCCGAACTAGTTTGCCCAATTTTCCGCTGACACTGAGAGCTTTTAGTGCTGATATTGCTGAAATTATGCCTAGCGATCCATCGAAGATTCCCGCATCAACAACCGTATCCTTTTGCCAGGCAAACACTGTCAATGATCAGAATGGATGCACAGGATACAAATGACCATGATATCTACTCATAAAAGATTGACATTGGATATTTTTTAGATAGAAGGATGATAGAAGATTACCAGATGCGAGCCAATTAGAAGAGCCTTGGAACTCGCATTAGAGCCATCCACCCGACCATGCACATTGCCCATGCAATCAATCCATCTAAACAGAAAGAAATGTGTCACCAGAGTGTCTATACTTGTGGCTAAGAGTATGAAGCAGAAACGATAAAGACTTCAACAATAGAATGGGAAATGGAGCAGACGTTCTTAAACCAGCATCTTCCATCCAACTGCGGATAAGATAGCCAGCTCTAACAGAAGCTGGGCTCATGAATGTCCTCTCAAGATAATCCTCTGCATCGCTGACCTATTATTGAAGTGGTACTGATCAAACACATATATTTCTTGATAGCGGTGGCCATAGAAATTAGATTGGCCAAGGAAATCAAAGCATGCCTCTATCTGCAGCACATAGTATAGCCATGGTCACTGTGACCTCTTATCAAGTTTGAGACTCATGTTCAATTGCTAGAAGACAGACGATGCAGCAAAGTATACGCAAAGAAGCTAGCTACTCGCTGGACATAAAAGTCCCATGGAATTTTACACTGGTTTCTCTTGAACTTTGATAATTCGCTCCCCATATGCATAATGTATATATATAGCCTCGTGCAGCATGATGTTAATCACAAGATATAGAGACGAGATATGTTTATCCACGTCCAGTTTGCATAAGATGAGATCTCATATGAATAAAAGAAGTGCACAGGGAGTTGGCATAGTAGTGAGTGCAGAAAATGGGTGACCAAAAGTGGATTGAGGTCATGGCCCAGCACAACCGGTGGATAAAAGAAATTGCGGCATAGAACAGATCAATGTGGGTGTGGGGGCAATCAAGATGAGTGAACATCAGAGAAAAATGACCTTTCCAAGCTCGTAGAGACGGGAAACTGCCTCGTCTCTTAGGATCTCTGCAAGCAGACTGCCACTATCAACTTCATTTTCGAGACCTGAGGTGAGACGAAGATCATGAAATGGATTTTATAATACGTATATCGTATATATCCCCAGTTTACTCAGAGATTCTTGACATGTATACATGTCAACATCAAGAAGAATAAATTATGATATAAAACTGAGAGATGGAGTAACTAACACAGGCGAACGCGAGAATCAAAGCACTAATAATTGAGAAGGAAAAAAGGGGAGCCAGCTTTTGGAGTTGGGACCATGGAGCGAAGGAGAGTCAGAGGCTGGAATATTCAAAGCTTCTTCCTTTTTTCTTTGTTCAAAATAGTTACACAATACGAATCAAAATCCGACGAGAAAGAATGAACGAACTGGGAACAGGATGAGTTGTTAGGGAAGAAGCACGTACCGGAGGGGGCGGAGGAGGAGAGACGGGGATAGATGTAGAGGGTGAAGCAGAGGCAAACGAGCATTAGGGAGCAACCCATGGTTTCGATATCTCTGGTGGAACTGGCAGCAACAAGACATGCAATGGTAGAGCTGGAGGGCGGCCACCGGCTGCAGCTGACGGCTACGCGATACGCTTCCTCCGTTCCTCCACCGTCGTCCTGCCACCAGCGGCTGCTCCCACTAATATTTAATTTATTTGACAGCCAAAATTAACTTTTTTTTCCTCCAATAAAGCTCAGCTCATCCATTCATTGATTCCATTTCCAAGTTTAATCGAGAGAATCTTCCAGATTCAAAGAGAAGACAAGGACGGGGAGAGAAGAGAGAGAGAGAGAGAGAGTTTCTCTTCTGCTCTCTCACCTGCATCCCACTATCCTATGGCTATGGGTCACCGTGGAGATCCGAGAGGATGGTGGAAATGGGATGGTGTGGCTCTCCACTGCGGCGGTGGGCCCCTGACCGCCCATTGGTGCGGATGACGTGGCCTCATCTGAGTCATCGCCCATTGAGTGCGGAGTACATATTTACTCTCGGGGTCTCAGTATTTCCCAAATCGCGTAAATTTATCTATAATTTTTAAAGATTCACTATATAAATATTAAAATTTTGTACAATAATACCAAGAGGGGTTGGGCCGAGTGGTAAGCAGCTCGGTGCCGCTTAAGGAGGTCTCAGGTTCGAGACCTCACGTACGCAGACACCCCTCTTGGGAGCCTCACCCGCCATTGCCAGGCGTGCGACCCGGGGCGACCAACGGATTAGTCAAGTATGGTTGGCTGAAAGATGTCATCTCACCGCTGGTGGGGCCTGCTTGGATACCGTGGCTGGCGACCAAAAAAAAAAAAAATTTTGTACAATAATTTATATAATAAATTATTGCATAAGATAAATGTAATATTTATTTACTCCGCACATTCACTAACTTTTCACAACAGGCAGTTCGATCGTGTCGTATCTAACTTTGCTTCTTCTCACTTGCACCCTCTCTTTTTTGTTGAAATGTCTGCAGTTGCTCTTTATTGACAAAGCATACGAGAAGTCCCACTTCAACCCTCATCGAATTTCGAATTGAATGGAGTGGTGTGCGCATTATCATTATCATTATTATTATTATTATTATTATTATTATTATTATTATTTATTATTAATGAATGTGCATTTCATTAATAAATTGTTACTTAATTTTGATGGAACGACAACCGTCTGAAAATTTAAGTGATATTCATTTTATTATTTCCTTCGATTACATTCATCGTACTTTGGAGATGAATTTAAAAAAAAAAAAGAATAACACTAGCATACGTGGGCTTTTATTCAATCAGATAACGAGACAAAGTTATCCAATAATTTCTGGCGTGCAGATAGAATAACTCTATCAACCGGTCACCTCTTGCATCGAACTCCGACTCTGTGAAATAATTCTATTTTTATTCCTTATGAAGGACAGAAAATATTTTTTTTATATAATCAGGATAGAAAATATCGTTGTTTGTATATTTCAAATAGCGTTCCTGAACCAAACGTGGTAGAGAACTGAGAGAAGGAATTCGTGATGCCCATCCCAAGCGTCAGATCGGGGAGTAAATATTCAGTGTATAGTTGTTATATAAATTTCTCTCAGATCTTGACATGTATAAAATTTTTATAATTTTTTGAGGTGAATTTTACACGTATCAAGATGTTTACGTAACAAACTCGTTAAATATATTACTCACTGAATATGTATATATAATTTGGGTATTAATAATAATGTCATTATTTTGTTGTTTCTGTTGATTGCTTGTCGTGCAGCTTCACGTGACCGGGACCAGCAGAAAGGCATTATTTCGGATTCCTAACTGTGGAAAATTCTAAGAAGCTATAAAAGGCACCATACATTGACATCTTTTAACCGTTGGATCGGGAGCGTTAATCTGAACCGTCCATTCTTTTTCCCCTCTAACCTAGTTGCCGGTTTCCACTTTTTTTTTGCGTCTATTCGCTTGATGCCTTGGTACATAACGACCCGCGCCAAGGCACATGTGTGAATAATTAAAATTTTCGATGTCTTTTATCGCCAAGTCTTAGCACGATAGAACTTATTCCACGGTAGATGTGTGAATCAATTTCTAAATAATTACAATTTATTTAACGAAATTACAAGTAAAAATTATAATTCAGTTGAAAGACTTGTAATATGTGAGTTACAACTTTGTTCATTAAATTACAAATAATACTTGTAGCATACTATTAACACATCATTTACCACTATTTTAACTGAATTATAAGTATTACTAGTAACTTAGTTTAAAAACTTGTAACACACTAATTACACACATTTACAACTTGTAATTTAGTTAAAAAGTTATAAGTAGTACACTATAACTCTTTGAACTTAGTTACAACTATTAGTTATAATTTAATTAAAAAGTTGTAAATGGCTTGTAATTAGCGTGTTATAAGTTTTTAAACTAAATTACATGCAATACTTATAATTCAGTTAAAATAATTGTAAGTAGCACGTTACAACACTTTGAACTTAGTTACAACTATTAGCTGTAACTAAGTTAAAAAAAGTTATAAATAGTGTGTAATTAATGTGTTATAGATTTTTAAACTGAGTTAGAACTATTAGTTATAATTTACTTTAAAAAGTTGTAATTATTCAAAAATCGATCGCACCTTTGTCGTAGCACAAGTTCTATTACATCAATACTACACACTAAAAGACAAAGCGAAATTATTGACCATTTACACTAGTCCCATGGCGCCAAAGGATAACCGGTTATAGCCAGTAACTTGTTCACGGTACTAAACTGTTAAGGTTTTATAGAGCTCTTATGGGCCCACCCTTGTTTGGCGGGGGGACCGGATCTGACGCTTCGTCAGCAGTCACACTTCCATTCAATCCATTCATTAATTTAGTTTAATTAACTGGATGGGATCCTGTTACATTAATTAATTTCATTAATTTTAATTTTAAAGGGAAGCGGGGTCACTGTGCAATGCATCTCATTCTCATCGTGAATTTTTCTTTTAAAGAGACTGAGAGAAGAAGATGAAAGTTTACGAGGAAATCTTAGGTGATTTGAGTTTGTAAATGGTGCGGTAAATTTAATTAATAAATATTTAATATATTAGTAAATATTTTAAATTATATTAAAAAAATATATATTATAATGGATAGATAAAGACGATGTGATATTTTATGATGATATGTTAGACATTCATTGACTTAGTTTATGAATGAAGCGGTGCGTTTACCTGATGGAAGAACATGTCAAAGTTTACATATTCAAACGGTAATCTCCGGAAGGCCGAATTCTAGGATTAAGTGACCTGAAGAGGAGAGAGATTAAGACAGGCAGGTAGTCAGAGACGGCAAGCATTGAGCAATTTGATCATTTGGATTTCTAACTCTTTTGGCTGATTAATCAAAGCCTTACGTAAGAGAGTCAGCGTGCAAGATAGTCCAATCTCGTGCTCCTGCTTGTCCATGACTTCATCGGCCCAACATCTCAAATTTTTATTCTTCTTCTAGGAGGTGTGAGGTCAATGTTGTCTGCACCGCGTATGGCGGCTTCACATTGCCAAGTGTAGTCGCTTCATCCTCGACGAGCTTAACTCGCTGTCATGAATTGCGAGATTTGCCGGAGCTGGATACCAAAGCAAGAAAGAAGTGGATTCCAGCTTGAAGGATCCAAAGCTACATAAGAAAGGCTACACTTTCAGCTCTATATGTGGCCTGAGTATGAGAAAGAGCAGGAGCAGAACAGACATGATTTTTTCAATCTGTGAGACACATCGATATTGTGCCTATTCAGTTTGTTTCCCGTTTGTTTCTCTTGTGGGTTATTATGTCAGATAGCAAGAAGGGACATTGAGCATTTCCCTTCCTCACCTTTCCTTTTTATTTATTCGAATTTTGGTCCTATACTTTTACATCAACTCGGTGCCTTTGTTGTTGGGTATACTAGGGTAAAGCTCACGTTTCGCAGTAGAGATATAAATTATTAAGAATACATATATTTATAATTTGTTAAAATAAAATGATGGCAAAGAGAACATACAATGATGTGAAGATGTGTACGTAAAAATGGTAAAGCGACGTTAGATTTACTGTACATTAAAGGTAAAGAAAGTCAAAAAATAAAAATGAAAGGGAAAATAAAGAAAATGAAAGGCAGATAAAAAAGAAAAATGATGGAGTTTAGGGTTATATAGATTCCACTAAACAGAAAACTTTTAAAAATTGAAAAAAAAAATTACTTAGGAAGCGGAAGTGAATGATGATGGCGTGGAAGGTTACATGAGTCCCATCTCGCAAAAAAAATATTTTAAAAAACAAAAAATAAAAAGAAAATTTCACAAGCTATCACATGGGAGACTAGTAGTGAATTGTAATTCCGTTTGCATATATGAAAGATATATATTATTACGCCCACAAGGGACAGCTCTGATGGTGAAGTTTTGAGAGGTCTTTTAATACCCGTTGAGTTAAAATCTCCATAGGCGCATTCCTCGTGGGTAGGAGCTTTCTCGCCCTCGAATCCTTCAAATTTGTTTGATTTACCTGGCACACGTGGGTTACGGGCTATTAAGTGTGCCCCGAGAAGGAGGTGTTTTAACTACCGGTAGTCGCTAGTCGCTAGTCGCTAGTCGGACCTGGAAGGCCATCGGATACGTCGATTCTTAAAAAAAAAAAAAAAAAAAAAAAAAAAAAAAAAGGATGTAGGTTTCTACATCAACCGTGGGCTTGGATCAGAGATTCTACGCACCGCACGGACCGATACAGGAGTAGACTCGTTGACTGGGGATAACATCCACCATTAGCAAGGGCTGCCTTGCCTTGCCATGCCCTCTGTTGGTTTAATGGGGTGACCAATTAACAAACTTAGACCAATAATACCATACACTATATATACAGAAGAGAAGAATCTTCTTCTAACCTCATGACCGGGATGGGGATGGGGATAGAGTGAATTTTGGGCTGGAATATTGACCCCCACAAACGCATACCATGCACGTGAGTAAGGGGATTACTTTTTTTTTTTTTTTTAGTGTACAGAAAATGCACATATACCTAAAATGGTAGAAGGAAGATATGCTAAAAAGGATATGAAAAATTTCAAATGTGAAATAAAATTTAGGACTTTTAAATTATAAGACGAGAATAATACTAACTGTACCAAGCTCTTATTGTGAAAAGAGGAGCATGTGGGGTAGGTCAAGTCAAAGCATGAATGATCCCGGCAAGAGTGCTTCCAACAGGGACTGAACATGACACTGCTCTTAAACTAGTGCGGGATTATGTTCGATATGTAATATTCATCCACTTGTGAATGATGTGCAAGAAAATTAATGACAATTTATTTAAATTAGATATGAGTTTATTATATTAATGGGATCGATATATTCTAATTGACACTTATATATTAGCGATAGATAGATAATACATGTTGAATATTTAATATTCCTAGTATTCGTATTTCCACGGCCAAAATATGTTGAGTGCATTGACTGGACTTTGTGTGCAGTGGTGAACCGTGGACTTTGACTGCGCCCCGCTCTCCACGCTAATTTGTCTCGCCCCTGGCCCCCAACCCAACCAAAATATGTTATCCACAGTGGGATCGTAGTGCATTCTTGGTCTAATTGTTGAGACCGATCGATCTTGGTCGGAGATCTTAGTCTATTTTCTGGGGTTGGTCTCGATTAGAGTCCCCTGCCAATCTGCTCAGCCCTCTGCCTCAGAAATAATACGTGTACAACACCAAGAGGGGTTGGGCCGAGTGGTAAGCAGCTCGGTGCCGCTTAAGGAGGTCTCAGGTTCGAGACCTCACGTACGCAGACACCCCTCTTGGGAGCCTCACCCGCCATTGCCAGGCGTGCGACCCGGGGCGACCAACGGATTAGTCAAGTATGGTTGGCTGAAAGATGCCATCTCACCGCTGGTGGGGCCTGCTTGGATACCGTGGCTGGCGACCAAAAAATAATACGTGTACAACGATGAATGTCTCAGTAAAACCGAACAAAGATGTGCCTCAAAACCTGCAGGAGGACATAATAAGCTAGCATGCATTGAATGAATGAATCTTAATCATTTATATTTATGGTAGGTGCTGAAACACATTTGCACGATGACACGATTGTGTATCCGGATCCGATCGTGACATCGGACATGTCTTCTAGTTCACGAAACTAACTAACCCGTGCCCATGAAATGAGAACTTAATTCTACAGCAATTATGAGGATAACATCCTGTGCTCAGATGATACATCAGAGACAGCTCCTCTCCACATTCCTACTAGCTTCCGAAGCAGTCTAGTATCCACAGTCATCACCATGGGAAAGAGTCTGGCATAGTAGGCAGGCCTTGCATGGACGCGCCGCCGTCCACAGCACCGGCAAAGCCTCCTCCAAGATTCCCGGCAGCAGCGGCATATGATTCCATTGAGCTAAGCCCAGAAACAAATCCACCACTAGAAGCAGTCGCAGCAATATTCCCGATCGGCGATAGGCTACTTCCCCTAAGAGGGTCAGTAAACACCGATGGCCGATGCCCGTAGCCAGAGGATACCGAAGCAGAAGAAGAGGTAGAGGTTGATGTATTATTGTAAGGGTAGTTGTTGATGATACCAGCACGATCTTGTGGATTGTGGTAGTTGCCGAAGCTCAAGTTGACGGGGCCTTTGAAGGTGGTAATGGCCGTGCTTGGGCAGCCGGTGAACTGTTGCACCAGTGCCCTGAAGTTGTTAGCGTTAGCATTCAGGACTCTGGTCGGAGTCCTCTTCGAAGCTCTTGACCTCCTCCTTACGGGCTTTGGAGATAGGCCAGGGCTGCTGCCGCTCCCAGGGGAGCCCGATGACAATGACACCTTTGGGACCGGCTGGCTGCTGGCGTCGAAGAATTGGTCGGTTTCACCAGGAGGGATCACGTCCTGGGAGTCGACCTGCTGGTAGAACGGCATCCAGTGGTGATCATCGCTGCTGGTGGGATTGAGCATTCCTTCCTAGTGCTAATCCAATATTTCCCTTTGTTTCTCCCGAAGTCCCCTCGATACAGAAGGTAGAGAACACAAGGGGAGTTGGTAGGAGCGATATTTATAGTAAAGTTTTACCGGGATAAAGTGCTCTTCTACGAGGTATTACCCATTTCCACATGAAATACATAATTTTCATACTTATAAAATGCGAAACTCTTAAATTTGAATTTTAAAGAGAGTACTAATAAATTAATTTGACTCATTATAATACGTTCAAAGTCTATAATACATAAAAATTTAATAAGAGATATTACATATTTTAAACATAATTTTTCCAACTTTATCCTTCTAAAAAAGTCTCGTGAAAGAGAGGAATACCCGACCTTGGCTCCATTCCATGGGGCGCTACATTGAAGACCCCGCCACATGGTAACAATTTTGTCTAATTTATAAGTCAAAGGTAAAAATAAACACAGGGGCAGCACTCTTGACTTGACCATTCTTAGAGACAGAGAGAGAGAGAGAGTTTCTTAAGGCCGAAGTTTGCACGGTAGGAGGAGAATAGAGTCAATATTTTATGTATAATACAAAACGAATTTACTGTATAAAATTTTCTCATATCTTACTACATGTACAGTTTTCACAATTGTCAAAAATCAACTTTACTACTGTCAAATTCTAAATAACAATTTATATAATAAACTTATCATATATTACACTTTAAATATTTAGCAGTGGGAACGGGGGAACGGGGTTAGCTTCTGGGAAGCAGCAGATGGAGCTATCAAAGTGATGAGGTCATGTAACTCATCACATGAATTGGTAGGGCATATCTCCACATATATATATATATAGACACATATCATGTAATGTAATCTCAATTCAAATCTCATGTAATTGACTTGTCTTACAAGCTAATTCTGGGTTGAGGATATATATTAGGTAGCAGATAATGGTCTTCTTTCACCCTGATTGAGCATAGAAAGACTTGCGCATAACAGCGATATCGCGTGATAATATTTCATGTTAATATCAACTGATAATAACTGAACTCGAGAAAACTCGTGAAATTTTATGTAAACTTGTTTCGCCTCCTAAAATCTGTTCATTAACTCTTCTTTTAATTTCGTCCCATCGGCTCAGGATCATGGACCATCCCTGCAGCAAAGGGGTCATATTGAGTTTGAACACGATTGTTTTATATTTTTTCGAAAGGAAGAGAGAGTCAATTTTGTATGCATAAAGTGGTGAGTGAGTTTATCTGCCTTATATTTATGTTAATGGGAGACGGTAATGTGAATGTTTGAACGATGTTGGGGTGGGAGACTGACTAAATTTATGGTAATTATCTGACCAATTCAACTCAACGCAACCCAATCAATCCACACCTGTCTCAGATTTAGAAGGCTGCAAGGCTCCAAGACAAAAGGAAACAAACCTGGGCTGCCCGCTTGATATCTATCCAAACCAGTTGGAGTTAGGAGGAACATGAGGTTGGAACATCCTAGTAAATCCGAGAAAAAATATTGAAAAAATTTCAAAAGAATTATTCACTTTTAAGAAATTCTTTTAAAAAAATTTTATACGTAAAATGAAATTTAATTCTCTCTATTCTTTATGTGAGTCCCTTTCTCGACATCTCTTCATTTACCTAATTTCCTTCCATCACCACCAACTGTTCTTTCATCTTTTAAAAAGTACTTGGTTTTATTATGCTAACTGATAAATCATTTGAACCAACAAGCTCCTTTCAAACACACACACACACACAGTTAAATTCGTCGTCCTCTCCCTTCACCTTTGGGGTGCTGTCCCTCTCAGTGGTATACCTCTTCTCCACCCACTTCCTCGAAGCTTCTCTTCTCTTGGACCATGGGGGACTTTTCCACCTATTAATTGGTGACGGGGCAAGGGGGTAAGGGGACAGTGATGTTGATGCTTATTCGGTCAAACAATGAACAGATTTAATGCTTGGACGTTGATGTTCCACCTCCATCTTCAATTTTCCTACCTCCTTTGTTGTTTTCTCCGAGCAGGGTTTGACTGTAATTTTATTTTATGTGAACATGTTTAGCCCCCAGCTGATCAATGTATGATTCCCATCCTATGTTGCAAATTCATTTTAAAAAGTCTCCGTTTGAAACAGTCAAAAGTCCTTGTCTTCAAATTCCGCCACAAAAGAAGGAAGGTGGAAAAAAACTCCTCTTTTTTTTTTTTAAAGCCTTTTGATTCTCCCTTCAGTGTGAGAAAACGCCGTAGAATGGGTGACATTTACACAAGCTAAAAAGGGGAAGAGAAATCAACCATGAGCAAGATGATACAAACAGACAATTAATTAAACCCAAAAAAGAGAAGGGATTAGGTATCTACTAATCATTCGCCTTCTTGTATCCCATTTCTTTGACAAAGTCTTGTACGTAATATGTATATTATGTGATAATACTGATGTGGTGTCATAGCTAATCAAATCAAGTTATTTAAGGTTATTTTCCTTTTAGGTTTTATAAAGAAAAATTCTAAAAATAATTGAATTCTATTGGCTCGTAACACAATGTCAACATTCTCACGTGATGTACCCGTTACACGCCGACTCTCTCCATTTCTTCTCATATGCCCAAGCGCGAGCCCAAAGAGAAGAGATGAGAAAACAAGGGAAGATCAGGAAGTGAAATGTTCTTCCTCATCACTCCCTCTCCCTGTGCCAACTGTTCTGAGTATTAATCTCGAGAATACTGAGTGGTGAGTCTAGGCTTCTTGTATATCCTCCTCAGCAGCAAAGAAGACCATACCACACTCACCGATGAAGAAGCCATTGCCGTGCACGCTCCTACGACCTTGGCCACGGCTCATTAATTAGCACGCAGTTCTGCATCTTCAATGGCAATATCTGTGCTTGCTCCAATCGTCATTTCCACATCAACCGCTGCCAGAGCAGGCGAGTCATTGGTCTCATTACCCCACCATTGCAACCCTGATCCCATCCTTTTGGAAGGATTTGACTGCCTCCTCGGCGGCTTTTCCTGCTGGCATTACCTGACTTAAAGTGTGTTTCGCTTAAAGCGAGTTGACGTGCATCGCCACAGCATTTTTACCTTACATAGCAATAGACAGAATCAGATCATATCACGATCAGATCATATCAGGATTGTATGAGGACTAACAAGTCAATATTCTGCATCTCATTTATATTTTTTTGTTGACTGTACCATGATCTTATATAATAGTGAAATATACACAGTGGCTAAGACAGCCATTTACACCTCTCAATTCTTCATCTCTTTAAACTCTATTGTTCTTCACATAGCATCAGTCCATTTCCTGGAATTGGTCAGATGCAGCTACCTATTCCTATGGGTACTACCATTCAATGTTCATTTTCTTCTCAATTCCATGACATTCCAAATCCCATTCGCAGACCTAGCTAAACTTGCAGACGAAAGGTAAAACCACCTTCAGTTTTACCAGCATAAGCTTTTATGGAAACAAAACTACTCAAATGGACATGTCTCCTATGCGAGTCCAGAACTATTTGGGTAAGACCATATGCCAAGTGGAAAGAATTAGAAATGAGGTTAGTAATTAAAAAGGGGCTTGTTATAGAGATGCCATACAGAAAATTCTAGATTCGATTCTCATTTATGGGAACTACACTTGTACCCCTCTTTCTTATATGTGGGGATATACATTTATAAATGAGAAAAGGAAGGGAACGAGGGTTGATTAATTAATTACATACACACTTATAATTGTTTAGTTCGTGTGAGAGTGAAATAGATGGCTACTAGTACTAGTAGTGGAGTGGGTTAAGTTCGTTCCATCAGAACCTTGGCCCATCTTTCTCCTCCACCATGGACTCTTATGCTTCGGTTCGGTCCAACAAGCCCTCCACGTATCCGCTCCTTCCCGTACGTCTTACTAACAAGGTGCCTCTTAAAACGGATATTTGTAACGACATAAATTTTACCCTGGAAGAACAGGTCCTTAATTTTGTAGGATAATTTGGGAAGCATCAGGTGGATCATTGCCGATAGCACGGGCAGTCATATATGTGGGAATAAAAAGAAAATAAAATAGGACCTCCCTCCACCTGTATGAACCAATGATCAATTGTTATAACATCGGCAAAAATGAGTAGGAGTGTTGACTGCCCCGTATCAGCAAGCACTGCAAGTGTCACAAACTGATTCAGATTGCCAATGTTCATACAGTGTTTTCATGCACATTTCAAATAGCAAGTGCAGCTCGATTTTAGAAGTTTGTGAACAAGCTTATTATAATATAACTCTTGGTAGGGGAGGAGTTAACTTAGTCTGTAAAGCCAAGCAAAAGAGTAGAAAAATGGATTAGACTGGCGATGGATTCCATTCCACACAGCACGAAAACAATGAGCTGGCTGAGCTTTATGCCATTTTTTACATGGATAGTAAGAAAGAACTGTATGTCGATCGAGGAAGATAGACAGACCATACAGCTGAGCTCACTTGATTTTGATGATGCAAATGCAGCTGGGGATCTAAATTGTCCAAGGTAATGCATGCAATTGTTTAAATGAGAGGAGGGAGATTGTGGGGAGTTCCGAAAATATTCAATGTATAATATATGAAGAGTTTATTATATAAATTATTATTTATATTCAAATTTTAACAAATTAATGTAAAAATAGTTCTTAAAAATTGTTAAAATTTTAAACGTGTGAAAAATTAATGTAAATTTATGTGATATATTACACATTATATATTTACTAAAAAGTGAACAGGTTAAGTAACTGGTTAGGACACGAAAAAGACACATGCTGGCTGGCATCAGGGCTAGAATAGAGCCTAGAGAGAGAGTGAGAGGGAGTAGGGCTATATATGGTGGTAAATTGGTCAAAGGAAGTGGCAATGATGGAGTCAGTCTTGGTTGGACTTGGGAGTGTCTTGAAGTAGGGGTCTATTCCCTCCTGTTCCTTTCCTGCTGACATGGGTCCCATCCTTGGCTACTGTGCTGTCTCATGAGAAAGACCAGAGATGGTTGACAAGGACGCCCAACCGTTTTACACATTTAAAAGATACGCATGGCTTGCTCGAATGGGTGCCATAGATAGCATGCATAACATTTCCTCTTCGGAAAAGAAGAGGAAATTGTGCCCACACACATATATATATATATAAACATATATTGCAGAGAATACGGGGTTTTGTTTCATTGCATAGTATAATCCGACAGGGAAGACTAGCTTTATTTGTTGCATGCACAGTTATTTACACACACATATAGACACATACATACATACATACATACATATATAGATGTATGTAGAGGGAGGGAAGGAGAAAGCAATCGTGTATGCAATCATGCACGGGTAAAGATTGACCGCTGGAGGTTGCAATTCATTTCATGCAGTCAGCACAATGAATGACAATTGACAGACAGATATAAGAAGTGAACTGAGAAGGGGTTGGAGGACTGAACCGAAGATAAGGATTAGGAGTGGGACTGTGAATTGATGTGTTGTTGGCTTTTGCCACTCGCTCTCTCTCAATATCAAAGAAAGAAAGTCACATCCAATTTCTCATAGGCAAGGGGGGTCCCAATTTGGTCAGATTCCGCAAGTCCCTGATGGTCTTGCTCTGTGGGTGCCCTTTCACGCCTGCTTTGCAAAAACTTGAAACATTGGCAACTTGTGGGGTGGGGAACTGACTTGGTTCTTGCTACATAACGAACCCCCATCCCACCCCTATCAATGGCTAGAAAAAGCAGAAAGAGAGATGTCATGTGTGATGTGGATCTCTCTTTCCAATGCCCTAAATAACTGGACAGATTTGGGACTCCCTTATTGTTATCAGTGTCCCCCTATCTATCTATCTATCTATCTATCTATCTATCTATCTATCTACCAACCACCTAGACAAGCTAGCTCCGGACCCACGGCATAGCAGGAAGCCTGATCTGCGTTACAGCTTCAGCCCGGCCGGGGACGGGATAATATTCCTGGGTTTACTTGACCATGAGGGAGGGAGGAGTCCCCCTGCTGATAGTGGGTTATGTGCTTTGATAGGGGTGAAGATCGACTCCAATGAATTCCCATATTGTATAACAACATATTGATGAGTTGTTGTGGAGTTGGGAAACGGAACTACAGCAGCTACTCAACAGTAGTATGCTAATAGCTCGATCGAGGAGTCATCCACACCGAACCCCGATTGGAATGGTTCATTGTTTGTCCCCCTGTGTACATGGAAAAATCACACATTATATTATTAATTCAACTTGCACTGCCGTATATATGTTGTCTTGCGATATGGACTGACATCTCATCAATCCCACACGTCAATCTTGGGATCGGTAAAGCTGAGTATAAAAGAATAATGTCCAACTTGTGTTCAGTTGATTAGAACTAGGTGTGGAGTTAGTGAATAGTAAATCAAGTACAAAAGAGAAAATATTAACTAGTGTGAGTTGTCTCTCTCGCACAAGTGTAGAGAGAAATATCCAAAAATGAACTAATATATATATAGTCAAATAAAAATTTATAAGGTTAACCATAACCTCAGGAAAAAAAAAAGCCCATCAAATACTCTCTAATTTTTAACTTTTTTAAATAAAATAAACAAAAATGTATGGGAACAGAAAATCGAGAAGGACATGACAATTAAATAATAAAAAATTGTCATTATTATTAAGGGCACGAGTTCCATTACCATCGCCGAATAATACAAAATTGGTGAGGAGTACGAGAGAAACACAGAGCTGAGAGCTCATTGGTCGAACAAAATTCAATGCCCTTCACTCCCCCCACCTCTATATGGTCATTAATTTGGATTTCCCCCTTAATTAATTTACTTCCGTACAATTTTGACCAGTCACAGGAATGCAACGCATTGCAATTTGCACTTCAATTAAATATTATGTAATTAATTAACTAGTCATCTAATTAACTACGTGATTAATTACTTAATTAATACTTCATACTCATTATTACTAGTATCTCAATCTAGGAGAATGGAGCCCTGTGAGGGGCTCCCTTCCTCCTGCTACCAAGCGTCGTCGTCGGAACACTTCCGCGGCCCTTCTTCTTGTTTGTATTCCTGGAGCACGGCTCTGTACGGCGGTGGTCCACGGCCGTGCTGCTATTCCCGTACTCCATGCCGGCCCGATCCTCTTCGAGAATAATATTGCTAGTGGAATATGTCGTTGTTGTTGTAATACTGCTGTTCATCATCATCTGTTGTTGTTGCGATTCGTCCCCGAACTGATCCGACCCGTCCATCCTTAAACCCTCGAATTGTGAGATCGAGAAATCCGACTCGTCAAACCTCCGCAGTATGTCTGACAGGTCTTCCCCTCGGCACACCATGTGATCCACCTGTGTGTGTACATATAAATCAGACAGTTTTCGCATTAAAATAATTTAAAATTAGAATTTAATCATTCTAAATAAATTTATTATAAGTTAAGTTGAAGAACTTCTCGATTACCACTTATTTTTCACACTAAAATGATTTAAAATTATAGTTTAATTATCTTAGAATTTTTAGATGGAGAAGGACCCGATAAACTTGAACTACTTTAACCCTCAATTCTAGAAATTAAGGATTAATAGATTCGAGTTCATGCCCGTATTCCACCGGAAAAAACAAAAGGAATATAACTTCGATTTTAGCGTGCCCGAGCTGGCTAGCCAGACAAACCTCGATATGAACAACTTCGTTTCAAGATCATTAATTATAAGTGCATTAATGATACGATGCGATGACGAGGAAACAATTGATGGCATACCTTTCAGCTGGCCAGCATGCACTTACATACCTATCTGATCTTGTCGCCCTAAGTAGCCAGCCGGAGACTGGACATCCTCTTCCTAGTGACCAGCTATATTGCCCCATCTCTCTCTCTCTCGCTCTCGCTCTCGCTCTCTCTCAAGTTTTGTCTTGTCGGCCAGTGGACGCCACAGGCGGTGGCTGCTCCCCCGCTCTAGCGGGCGGTTTGTGGCGGCAGAAGCATGCCAAGGAGGACTTTGGAAGAGGATTGCGTTGTCGTGGGGAGTTTAAAGGAGAATATTTTGCTTTTAGAAAAATCTAACAAAATACCTGAATTAATTATTATCATTATTATTTTTTTATTAGTCACCCGTATATAATTTTTTGCACCAAAGCTAAGGGAGCCGGAATTGATTGATTATTTATATATATATATATATATATATGTACATATACTATGTAATATAAATGAATAAGGAGAAGAGGGGGACCTTGCCTTGCATTGGAGGGAGCAGAAGTGGAAGGGCTCCTGAAGGATCCTGTCACAGTTGAAGCAGATGTTGGCAGAACCCTTACAGCTCCTCGAAGTCGTCTGTGGCCTCTCATTTAAGAATATCACTTTTGCCCCGTTAATGGAATATGGCTGCAAAATTATATTATATTATATTATATATATATATATGCACGTACACATATTGGCATCAACATATAGATCATGACATGCGTGGTAGACGTGTACATACACACAGATACACACCTGAATATAGGAGCAGTCGATAAGCTTCTCAAGATCACCCAACCGAATGACATCATGGTAGACATATCTTCTTACCTAAATACATATATCATTTAGCATCAAATTATTCTTGAAAATCTTAGGAGTGAAATTTCAACATATCTATAGCAGTTGGCTATCAGGTGATGACATAACATACAATATTTCCGGCAACATTGTTCGATTAAATAATAAGAAGGGCACTTGGGTCACCTATATATGTACATACAATGCATTGTGTAATATATTTGTGTACGTAAACTACATATATAAGCAGGAAGAGGAAGTCCTGATTGTTAAAATCTTTGGTAGGAAAGAAAGGTTACCAACCAACCTTCCTTCCCGTGCATGGTATTGGTAATAGTAGCTAGCTGGATGGATACAATGAGTGAAACAATGCAACTGGGATGCTGACAACTGAGAAGGGTAGGGTTTAAATCGTGACACATATATACATATGTATATAACAAGAATAATGTTGTAATTTAACGCAAACAATCGAGAACAAAAGATATAAAATTTAAGTCTAGAAATTATTATTTTTGGTTTAGGAGGATATTTAGGATATAAAAGAGATAAGAATAAGATCATTTTTTTCTATAAATTAAATAATTAATTAAGAGGAAGGAAGGGGGGGAGGACTGAAGTGAGTGAGAAGACGGTCGGGTCAAACTTCCAATTTCCCTGAAAGCAACTGGTCAGGGAAGGCTTTGCAGTGAAAATGGATGGAAAGGAAAGAAATGAATCTGTCCATACTTGGGAAACAGACCAAATCAACACATTTACTTGTATTGTGGGGGATAGAGGGAACACATAATATACACACACACAGACAGACATAGATATATTGAATATATAGATCCACCCAAAACACATATAAATATGTATATAAATATGTTGCTTACACAATTAATATATGTTTGATAAATCCAGGACTTTTCAGCGAAAAAAGATAAATCCAGGATTATCATCAGTTGATTAAGGTACTGCTAATTTCATGAAAAATGAACCCTTAGGAACCCTTTTTTTAGTTGGGGCCATTAAAATTAGTAATTAAGCATTCGAAAAATCAAATGACTACTTCAAACCATGCATAATTAGAATTTGATTACAAAAAAATGTAGAAAATGATATAAAGAACTAATTGATGGAAATAGCTATCTGTCGGTATTGATCATCAAGATTACAAGAGTATATAAAGTTGTTGCACTAGAGATTTGATTAAGGTATGTGATCAATTAATAAATTAAGAAGAAGCTGCAGAAGAAGAAGAGCAAGAGACGCAGTAGAGAGAGAGATCTATTAGAAAGATTACAGAGAGATGTATGTATATGTATGTATTACCTGAAGAAGGGGGTGAGAAGGGTGGGCAGGGAGGCAGTGAGGGCAGAGGCAGATGCAGCAGCGGAGGCAGAAGATGTTCTTCTCATTCTTCCGGCGGTCGGAATGTTCCCCACACCCTTCGAAGAACCCTCTCTCCGGCCCAATCACCTTCTCCAGCCACCCCGGCGTCCTCCTCCTTCCGCTGCTTCTCCCTTCCGCCTCCTCGGCCGCACCACCATTCACCACTTCCCCCGTCATCATCAACTTCTTCTTCCTATCTGCCAATACATACATCCAATGTCATGTCTTTATGCATACATACATATATATATATATATGTCACTATAGCCAGAATACAAACCTCCTCCCCTATTAGTCGGTCGGCTCTCTGCCCGGTGTGTTATGAACCAGCAAAGGTGGACAATTATAGCTTTCTTTCTTTCCTTGCAGTACCCTAAATATATATGTATACTCGGTGAAAGTCCAACACTAGTTTTACATATTTTTTAATTTTTTATTATATGGGATTTGGTCTCATCTCACCTTCCCCTTTGAGAAGTAACCATGACATGATGGATAAGTTGCTAATTAGACTTCTCAAATCATAAAACTGCGCTATAATTAGAGGCATCCGGAGTGAAATGGCTCCATTCAATATGGAAAAAAAAAATGAAAATTGGCTCAAAAAATGAGGGACCAAGTCTTAGTCCAGACATCGTTTGATATCTCTTTTCAATATTTTATGCAAAGTCTCGAATTTTAATCTCACAAATAAAAGAAATTATAATTAGGAGGTGAGTGGATTGAAATCATTTTGGCTTTTTAAAGCGGTATCATAGAAAGATAGGACACGCATCCATTAGGAGTAAAGAAGGAAGATCTCTGCTTGGGTCCTGGTCATGAGCTGCCTAAGCCCACTATATGTTGGGGATTCGGACCAATGTTTGAGTGTCAATCGATTTGGATAACAATGAAGATAATAGCGGAAGCAAGAGAGAAAGAAGATAACACACACATATATATGGTTTGGGACAACTAAGTCCGTACTCCACGGGCTAACAATATGCCCCATCTTCTTACAGTAGAAACAAGCCTTATTCCTATTTCTCCACTTTGATCTAGATCTGCTTTTACCGGTACCCTGATTCTATTGTCCTCTTGCAAGCAAGTTGAAGTCTTGCTCATTGGATCTCCTGGTAGACCCGAAATTATTATCCAGCTTCTCATTACTCAATAAATTTTCGTTGATGTCATCAAAGGTCAAGGATATCCTTCTGTAGATCATCATTTTGCAAAAGGTCTTGTAAGAAGACGACAACGAACACAACAACATAATAGCTTGATCCTGATCGTCCACCTTGGATTAACAGTCTTCAAATTATTGATGAGAGTGATAAACTCACTAATGTGAGAATTAATCAAAGTCCCATCGGCCATACAACGAGTATATAAGTCGTTCCTTCAAAACTAGTTGACTAGCAATAGACTTCGATAAATATAGTGCCTCTAATTTACTTAATAATCCAGTCGTTGTTGTCTCCATGTGTATCTCCTGCAATATATCGTTCGATAGGCATAATCGAATGGTGGAAAGAGCTTTTCCATCAAGTCTCTCCCAATCAACATCAGAATGGCAGAATCCCGCTCCTCGATTACTGCCTCTAAACTATTCTACACCAAATAACTAGTCATCCAGATCTACCATAGACTGAAATTCATAACTCCATCGAATTTCTCCATTTCAATCTTCATTAAAGACATCTTGGATGCTTCTTTCAACCAAAACAGCAAATCCGTACTCTGATACCATTTTGTTGGGGATTTGGATCGATGTTTGATTGTCGATCGATTTGCGTAACACGAAGATAATAGCGGAAGTAAGAGAGAGAAGATCACACGCTCATATACATGGTTCTGGACAACTGAATCCATACTCCACAGGTTAAGGAGACTTAGTCGGAGATTTTCATTAAGGGTGTAAATGAGTTGAGCCGATCGAGCCCAAATATGTAACGTTTAAGCTTGGCTTGTTTAGCAATTTGCAAGTTCAGAGCCTGAGCTTGGCCGAACCAAATATTTTACCCTTGGCTTGGCTCGTTGTAATAAAAGAAAGTTTGTCGAGCCCACGTGAGCCAAGCCGAGAAAGAAAATATAAGCCAAGCAGAGACAGAAAATATAACTCGAGCGCGGGATCGTTGTGTCAAGTACATGACTCGTGAGTGAATACAAAAGAACAAAATTAGGATTTTAAATAAGAATTTGAGACAATAGTGTTGATTTTTTATTTTTTTGTAGTTAAATACTAATAGTAATTACTATTATATAAAATAAAAAGTTTGTTTAGACTCACGAGTTTCATGAGCCGAATACTATTAGGATTGGCTTAGCTCGTTTAATTAACGAACCCGAGCCAAGTCAAGCTTGAGCTCATTAAGATCAAGCCGAATTCAAGCTTTTATTAAGCTGGGCCCAAACCATTTGCGAATCATACTATCTCATTTTCACCCCTAGTTTTCACTATACCAAGATTGGGTATAGCATTTCACCACTCTCATAGTCAGGCCCAGGACATTGATCCCCTATTTATATTCATATAAGTGAATTATATAAAATCGAGGAATATATCTAAATATATATCCTATATCTTGATATAAATATTTGATTTGACAAAATCCTACTAAAAGAGTATAACAAATATTCTCTAAAATACCAATAATTTAGGATAACAAAATTTGTGAATTTCATCATCATTCCTTGAGTCGATATCTCGTCAAATATGAGTCGCATATCAACAATATATGTATTCTAATAGGTTGTTCCAGATTAGAATACATCCCCTCTTAAGAAATATAGGTAAGAAATAGTTATATTTCCAGTATCCATTATTTATAAAACTATCTCCTTTACATATATATGTGTATATATATAGAGTGTATAAGCATAAGTATGTTGCTATAGAAGAAGCTGACCTAGCTAGAGATCCATATTATCCATTTGAGGTATCTTACCTGTTGAGGATTGGATAGTGTTGGATAAATCTAAAAGGAATCTTGATATATAATAGTAATTTATCACCACTTATAAATTCAAACTTTCGTGTGGATAGTGGTTCAATCTTTTATAGGCCCATAGATATTTTACAGGTGTGAAACAGGCCATCATGAGGGCTCATACCATGACATATGAAATTCATGATCATTCAATCCCGAGAATGAAAAAAATGCCCAATTCATAACCATTGTCTATTATTAATCTAAGATTGGAAGAGAAAACCCGTATTGTAACCGGTTATGTACCGTTGAAAATTTTACATTACTAACGTTGCCCTGTTCTTCCCTTACTCCGATTTATTTTGCAAATTTCTGGGGCTTCCTTCTGTTTCGTTCTTACCAAGAAAAAATGTTGTTAGATGTGTCCTACAAATTAGTTTTTTTATTTATACCACACAATATTCTCGAATCAGTCGAAGTGCATATCTAAATTGATTTGCGGTCGGGTCGGAATCCTTGAAAAAATTTTACATTAACCCCCTAATTTGGATCGATGCTGGGATGAACTATTTGGGGGTTTAGTGGGGAAACTATTGGATTAATCTCAGATTTGTGTTAATTTGCAACTTAAGTTGGTGTCAAATTGACAAATAGACTTGTCAAATATTATGGCGAGGTGACTTTATTCCCAAAAATTAGACAATTCAAATTGTAGCACGAATCGGAGGGAGAGCCTGTGATGGGAGTAGCTTTCCGTCGAGTTGAGTTGCAGAAGCAAATTGAAATTGCATAGCGCACATACAATTCTTCAGTAGCAGCGGTGTGGAAGGACAGGGGGGAAGAGAAATGGGGGAACTGACTACGACGACCGCTTTCGATGTCAACGCGGCCTGCCCGCCTCAGGCGTTCATGGAGAGGCTCAAGGATTATGGCCAGGAGGAAGCCCTCGCCCACTGGCCCCACCTCTCCCCTCGAGAGCGCCACCTCCTACTCCACGATCTCCAGGTCCGATCTTCTCTCTCTCTCTCTCCCGTTCCCTTTGCTGAATCCTCAACTCTCTGATGTTTTTCCCTCTCGATTGTCTATGCTCTGTTCTGATTAGGGTCTGGATATTCCTCGGATCGACCGTGTCATTCAATGTTCTCTCACTTCGCAAGGTTACAAGTTCTCTCCTCGCTGGTGGACTGTTCGCTTTTCTTTTATCTTATAACAAATGCTGACATCAAGCAAGATTTTGCTCCGGTTATGCGTATACGCTTGCTTGTGTATATATCAGGACTGCCGGTGTCTGCTGCTGCCATCGAGCCGGTACCTCAGAGCAATGTCTCCACGGTGGAGGAAAGGACGATGGAGGACAGAGAGAGGTGGTGGAAGATGGGACTGAAGGCCATCTCTCAGGGAAAGTTGGCCGTCTTGCTTCTTGCTGGTGGTCAGGTAACACGATTCTTGGTTTTATTACTGCTTGCTTTGGAGCGGTACTGCTTGGGGGTGGGCCCTTTTATGAGAAGAAATGTAATAAAGCCAGCAGTTATCATGATGCAAGATTGAAAACAAACCTTGGAGACAAAATGCCCAAAGAGAGCTTAATTATGGGCATGAACTTTATCGTTTGTTTAACTAAAGAAATTATCTATAGAATAGTAAGATAACGAAGGAGTCACCTTCTCACGGCAATTTGGAGCATCTTATCCTTACAAATTGTCATACTGGGAGAAGATGTGCTCCCTTGATGACAGATACAATCATCAATGTGTTTCTGTGATAATATTCTACCTTGTTGAAGTGGTACGGATTTGTTCTATATCATCTGACAATTTTGCTGATATATTCTCCTAAAATGAGGCCTATCAGAGGGGGAATAAGAGATGGAATAAAAATATTCGCCTGCCATGAGAAAGGCAAGGAGGCTTGTGTACTATAGTTTGATAGAAATTCTTCTAATGAATCTGATATTTGCTCTATGTCAGCAAAGGTTGATCTTTCATCAAGCAGCATCATAGGATCTGGACCTTACGATAGTGCAATTGTGCAGCAAAAGGCTTAAGCTGCAATTTTCAGTGGCACGCCCTGCTTTTCTTGAACTGGACGTCTCTCACACAAAGAAATTTAAGAGCTAAAATAAGCTACAGCCATTTATCTTTGTTGAGAGCCTTTCATTGTTATGTTAGGAAAAGGAACACACTGCAGCAGTGGATTGATTAAATATTTGCCTAATTTGGTATACAAACTGGAGAAAGGCATTGGGATGACTTTGCCGCGCCTCGTATAGGATTTATAGATTTTTTATTTCCTTTTAACAGTAAAAAGCTGGTGTTCCCATTTTCAACTGCATTTTTGGATGATCTGTGCACTGTTCAATTGATGCAGGGAACTAGACTTGGAAGTTCAGATCCAAAAGGATGTTTCAGTGAGTATTTTCTGCATTTGATCTGTCCATATCTATAAATTTGTGTATGCTATTTGCCCTTCTGCACAGATATTTCATAGTGAAACGGACATCTTTGATAAACGCCAGATAGCATTCCTTTGTAAGAGAGCTACTTAGTAAACCTTTGAAAAAAGTAGTAAAGTTATTTGCGTATTTTATTGTAGTTTTCTTTTCAGGTTGCCTTGATGCTCATATTTCTTGATAATCTCTAACAATATATTATTAAATTGTATTTCAGATATAGGACTTCCATCTGGGAAGTCGCTTTTCCAAATTCAGGCTGAGAGAATTTTCCGCGTGCAACAATTAGCTTCTCAAGCTTTAAATGGTGGTAAGATTCAGTTAGCCTGTGCCATTAACCTCTATTTTATTGATAAGCAGTTGCAATTCAATGCTGTTTACAGGTTCTGCTGGTTGTCCACCCATACATTGGTACATAATGACAAGTCCATTCACAGATGAGATCACCCGAAAATTTTTTGAAACTCATAAATACTTCGGCCTTGAAGCTGGCCAAGTAAGCTTTCAGCTTCCTTTCTCTTTCCATTTTCCCTCTTTCTACTGCAGCCAAAGTTTATCCCATCAGGCCTTTTGAATATCCAACAACTGTTAATAAATTTTCTTCCATCTATACAGGTTACCTTCTTCCAGCAAGGTACCATACCATGCGTTTCCAAGGATGGTAGATTCATCATGGAGTCTCCTTTCAAGGTATGTTTTACTCTTTATCTGCTTAGCTATGGTAGTGATCATGTCATTATTATGGTAATATGATTGGTTCTTTCTGATGTCAGGTAGCTAAGGCTCCAGATGGTAATGGAGGAGTATACTCAGGTACTCTTGAGGACTGTTATTGCTGATAAAAACTTATTGATTGTGGAGATTTGGTTGATGGAACTCTATTTATTAGCTCTTAAATACCAAAAACTACTGGAAGACATGGCTGCTAGAGGGGTTAAATATGTAGACTGCTATGGAGTCGACAATGCCCTTGTAAGTTCTTGCTCGTAACTCGCCAATCTCGTCCTGTGATTTCAACTTTTTGCAGATTTTCTAAATTTAGATGAAGTTCATATTGGTCAGGTTCTTGAAACAGGTCCGAGTGGCTGATCCAACTTTCTTGGGTTATTTCATTGATAGGGGTGTATCTTCTGCAGCTAAAGTCGTTCGGAAGGTATGATATCTTTCATGATATTAGACCATTTTGTGTCTCTAGTTCATCTGGCTTCAGCATGTACTGGGACAAGCTTGCTAAGGCAGCCTTCCCTTTATGTTTTACAGGGCAAATAGAAAATAGCATTACTTTTGATTGAAGAACGGAAGTTAATTGTAAATTGATGGCTGTTGATGATAGAGGAAACCTTATTTTGCCCTTCCACTAACCATAATGATGAAAAATTGCTTCCTTTTAAAAGCTGTTCTGTAGTTACCATTCATCCCATTTATTACTGTCAGATTTAAATCTTGGTGTGGTACTTCTTTCAGGCATACCCGCAAGAGAAGGTTGGGGTGTTTGTAAGACGAGGTAAAGGTGGCCCACTTACTGTGGTTGAATACAGTGAGCTTGACCCGAGCATGGCTTCTGAAATAAATCAAGAAACTGGAAGGCTTCGTTTTTGTTGGAGTAATGTATAGCCATTGCTTTGCTGCTTGTAAAGTTGAACTTCTCCCCCTCTAATACTAATTATATGTTTTGCTTGGTACTATGAGACATTTGCAAACTATACGTTTTGTTATCTGAATTTTTTCTGCTAAATTTGATTATAGTTCTCAACAAGACATTAAAATACATGTTCCTCAAAAGCAGAAAGTGAAGCTGCTGGCTGATGACCATTTTGTTGCAGATCTGCTTGCATATGTTTTCTTTGGAGCTTCTCAAGCAAGTTGCAGACGGTCTGGAGAAAGATAGCATGTAAGTAGCTTACTTGCATCATATCATCACCATCATCTCTCTCTCTCTCCGTGTGTGTATTCTGGCAAGATGCAGTAAAATTTGACTGCCCAATCACCATCAGTCTTTCATCTTTTGCTCCTCCTATCAAGACACGACCATCCATGTCCTCACTTTCATAGATGCCAAAATGTAATGGTGTTTCTCACAATTCTTAGATCTGAACAAACAGATATCATGTGGCCGACAAGAAGATCCCTTCGATCCATGGACAAACAATGGGTCTGAAGTTAGAGCAGTTCATATTCGATGCTTTCCCATATGCTCCCTCGACCGCTCTTTTCGAGGTTAGACTTTATTCTTCATTTCATCTATCTCGTTATCACCAGTGTATAAATTTTTGGGTTCACTTAGACTTTTTTTTAAAAGAAAAACTATTTTTGGGTGTGAAAAATCAGGTATTACGAGAGGAAGAATTTGCCCCTGTAAAAAATGCCAATGGCTCAAGCTTTGATACGCCAGACAGTGCTCGGCTTCTTGTTCTCCGACTCCACAGCCGCTGGGTAGTTGCTGCTGGTGGTTTCTTGACACATTCAGTTCCCCTGTACGCCACGGGTAATTTCTACTTCAGCATATGATCTTTCATTGCCAGAGGAAAAATGCTATTTGCGCTGATCTCGCTGTGTGAATTGAATCCCAGGTGTGGAGGTATCCCCACTCTGTTCATATGCAGGAGAAGATCTGGAGGCGCTTTGCCGTGGTAAAACATTCCATGCCCCTTGTGAAATTACATATTAATTAGATTTCCAAGTTTCCAAATAATACAAATCAGGAAGAAAAATTCTCGTATGGGAATCATCCATCAGGGTGGTACGACATAGTTCATTTTGCTGCAATCCTTGTCTTGCTTGGACTTAAATTTTTTTGAATCTCATCATTGATGATTTCGCACTAGAAGTGCATCAAGTGTCTCCTGCGCAAACTTGCATCATCATCAACATCATCATCATCGTTAATAATAATTTGGCCAAACAAAAACAAAACAAATCAAATCAAATATTTATTAAACTTGATCCTGGTATCAAGATTTACATCATTATGCATATCAGCACAAGCTTTGCATATGTTCTACAACAATGGTAGTCAAACTATTGGACTGATGTTTTTTTTATTAATATACATGTGTGTGCATGTTCTGGTGGTATCTGTCAAGAGGGTTAATTGGAATTAAGAGTTTATTATTCTCAAAATAGCTAAATTTCGGCTTGGAACTAATTTCTCGATGCAGTTATATTATTGTTCAAAGTAGAATTATATTGTTTTCCTTGTTTAATTTAATAATTATTTATTTAGGAAAAAACAAATAGAAAAGCAAGTGTGTCATGACCATTAGTCCGGCAGATTAATATTCGACACCGACGGAATCCTACGTCAAGCAGTTTGACTGAAGGAAGACTGATACTGATAAGTCTCTCTTTCATGTGGCGGTAGCAGATATTCTCGAATTGAACCTACAAACGAATTTGGCCCCATTGAATGAAAATGCTATTAGGTTTTTCCCTTCTTTTTTTATTTTGCAAAGGAAGATGGACGTCCTAAGCATTTTGGGGAAATTTTACCATGTGTTTGGATGAGGCGAATGGAGGGAAAGTTTTTTTTCTTATTTGGATAATTCTATTTAATGGAAGGGAACTATTCACTCTAATTCCCCTCCAGTTCCACTTTTTTCACCACGATTTTGGGTTGAATAAGGGTGAAATGAATATTAAAATTTTATGTAAAATAAAATTATTAAATTACTCATTTTATTAAATTAATACAAAAATATTAATATTACTTTTCTTTCATGTAAAATTAAAAACATGTCATTGTTTCTATACTTTTAACTTCCGATGAACATCTTCCGCACTAATCCGAGATACGATACTTTATTTTATAATCATATCGAGTATTCTATCTTTTGATAATATGATTGCATTATGCTTTGTAATTATTTCCTTCTATTTATTGAATTATCCATGTTCGAGTAGTGAATATAAGAAAAAAGTTGTAGTCAAGTTTAATATAAAGAAAATGTTATTTTTGTCTATTAATTAATAAGTCATATATATATAGGGTCAATTCTCCTTATTATAATAAATCCAAATAGAATAAATATTTATACTCCGTTTCCCTCCCCTCATTCACCCCATCTAAACACACCCTTAACATCAAAACTGACGTTCAAGATTCGAACTGAAGAATCGAGGCCAAAGCAAAGCAAAGCAAAGGAAAGGAAAGCCATTAAGAAATATAGAGAGGAGCAGGAGCTACAAGGATGAGTCATCTTTATACATATATATATACTTATATTTATTAATAATGATTAGAAATTATAGACCTTATTAATTTACTTGTAAAAATGCTTCAAACGTTCAATCGAATAAGAAAATCCGTAATGGTGTCAACGTGCTCGTTTTGAGATCCATCTTGTATAATGTATGTGTGTGTCTCAGTTGAAGAGGAAATATATATATATATACACATATGTAAAATAGATTCACATATATAAATTAGCTGACGCACATTATAATTTTTATTTTTTGATAAATAGCTGACACATATCTATAATAATAGAGAATACTTTCCTCAAGTGATAGAATTTGGCATGTGGACTGTCAGTCAGTGCTGCAAACTTTTTCAAAGTGTAGTTGATACATTTTACATTCATATATATATATATATATGTATATATTTGTGTGTACATATATAATTAATATAGTCAGGTGCTGCCAGGCATATGTCTCCCACTCTCTCATTAAATATTCAATGTGCGATGCATGTATAATGACTCCGTTGTGTAAAATATAGTTCAGATCTTGACATGTGTAAAGTTAAATCTTGAAAATTGTGAAGATTTTATGCCGTGCCGGTACATTTTGAGAGGAAATGTGTGTGTGAATAATAGAGTCAGATCTTGAAAATAAAGGAGAGTACGCATTTGTGAAGTCTCTCTCCCGTGGCCAGCCAAGAGCCAGAAGGTGAAATATGAATGGGAAAAAAGGTGTTTGTATAGGTTTTGAATTTGCGTACACAAGCATGTTCGTGCGATCGTTTTCATTAATTAATAATTTCATAGCGAGTGAACATGGCATGAGTAAATATTATTTAACGTGTAATATATAACAAGTTCATTTTATAAAAAATCTCTCTCATATTTTAATGCGTGAGTCAACTTTACAAATTGAATATTTACTCAACAATATGTCTCTTTCCATTATATATATGTATGTATATATTTTATTGAGTATATTATGCATATGGAGCCACTGCCACTGTCACTGTCACACACACAACACAGAGAGAGAGAGCGTCCTGCAACGCATGTTCGTCCTCTCTAACCTTTTACTCGTCATGTCATGTGCTCCTCTGGTCTGGTCCAACATGTCGAGTCAGAGTCTCCATTTCTTCCACTCTCGTCAGATTCAGATTACTTACATATGATTCCACAGGATATAATAGATCTCTCCTTATTTTAATTTATTTGCCACTATGTACACATGAATATAAGGAAAACATGTAAAAATACGTACGAAGAAAATTTCATGTTGTGCCATTTCTGTTTATTTTTTTATATATTAATTCATCTTGCAAGTATAATTAAAAATAAATAACGAGAAATTACCCAAAAAAAAAAAACCAACCTCCGAAATTAGAGGATCACACGGGCAATTGGAAGCACTTTAACATGCCAGAGCTCCTGCGAACACAAGTAAAACCTTAAATGGCTGCCATGGATACGATATAGATGTAAATTCGTGTTTTATATGAAACGATTATATTGTACATGAATTTTGACGAAGAAAAAGACAAAAAAAATATGAATAAGAATGATATTATAATTACAATAAACTACTGTAAAAGAACTATATATATATTAATCATAACTATTTTACATTAATCAGAACTAATTATGGGAGAAAATTATTGTAATGGTGAAATGTACCTTCCAAGGAAGAAGGTAGTGAGTGAATTGAAATATAAAATTATGGATATTTTGGAAAAATAAATAAAATATTCATAAAAGTTAAAATTACCCACTCCTAATATATAATAATATATTAATATAAATCAGGATTTGGCAGGATGGTATCCGGTTAACATAAATAATATAACTGATAAATAAAATAATGAAATGAATACATACTGTGTAAAAGGAATCAAATATTAAAAAAATAAAATAAAAGGATGTTCAGTTTGCCTAATTACTAAATGATCCCTCTGTACGTATGTAGGGTTTATTTTATGTTCGGTGACTAATTTTATTGGGTGCATTCACGTGGATGACGAACTCCGTTTTGACCAAAGTGAGCATCATCTAACGTTTTATTTTTTCCATCGTTTAATATTTATAAATTTAATTTATTCTAACTTATTCGTATTCAAGTGAAATCGATCCGATCGATCAACTAATGGGTAAGAGTTTTTCGATATGAATTTTTTTATCTACAAGACTCGATTCGATATAGTACTTATGAGAAAAATGTTAAACCATTTCAACAGATTCATTTATATGATGTTTTAGAGAAACTATTGCATGTAACGAGTGTGTATTGCTGAAGTAGTGTCACAAATTAATATGATTAAGTTATTTTTAGGATTTTATTAAAAAAATCTTATAATAAATAAATTTTATGACACCACGTTAATACTGTCACGTGATACACCCGTTACACCCCAATACTCTCTCCTGACCTTGCATGAATCAATCACATCGTATTATTCATTCTTTTATTGAAAGTGTTACAAGTGTAGACTTTTTGAATTTTTTTTTTTTAAAAAAAGGAGTATTTGTCAAAGTATACTCACTGAGTCACTGTCTATGCCTTCTTTCACCGCATTATAAATATCCAACCATAAGGTATTATCATTTTCAAGATTGTGTCTTTGATCTATTCTCTCGATGCCTCTCCCGGATCTTGAGAAGAGTTGCACTCTGAAGTAGAGAAGGAGAGGAGTTGAAATGGTGCAAGTATGTCTTCTGCGGTGGCCTAAGTGCGGAGGAGGCTCTGCCACTACCACCGGGAATGGCCGTGCCGGAGGAGCCGGGAAGACCTCACTTTCCACGGGCACTGCTGAAACTGGTTCGCTCTCATGCGATACTGCCCGTTCGGTCGACTGTTGTGGCATTGCAAGGTTCATCGAGACGCTAAAGAAGAAGCGAAAGAGAAAGGCGATGGTGCGTCTAAGTGGTACGAGCAGGCAAAGTTCGTTTCAGTGCAGATACGATCCACTGAGTTACTCTCTCGACTTTGACACCAGATCTGGCAGCGGGAGCCTGGTGGATGACGATGAGGATTACTGCCAGCTCTACTCGTTCTCTTCGAGATTTGTCAACAACCCGATCGGGATCGGTTCCGGGTCCCGTTGCCCCTCAATCGCTACGCAAATAGAGCATAACTGATCCATCACTTAGTTATATTAATAATTATCAGCCAAATTTATCAGCTGAATCGAATATCACCTCTCTATTTCGTTCGGCTTTTCTTTCTTGATTCTCTTTTCCTATTTCGGGTTTTAATCATAACATGAATTAGTAAGAAATCAATGATATTACCCTCGATATGATGCTGTCGGTCTTGGCTTCAAATTCCATCAATCTCTTCATCTTATTATACCCTTCTAAGCACATGAAACTTCGTTAAAACTGAAAAAAGGAAGTCGCACCAGCGATCTGTGTATCGGCATCGACAGCAGTACATCCATTATTCCCAACACGCATGCAAAACATTGCATGTCGGGGGTAACAGCCGAGGGGTGGGTGGCCATGGAGGGTGGCAGGCCAGGCGAGGCGTCGCCGCCCTCCACCCCTTCTGCATTCCCTGAATAGTTAGTACGCTTTTGTTTTTTTCTTTAAGGAAAGTCGAGCTGGTTTGGTTGTGGAAGTAGGCAGGATAATCATAGGGACCAGAGACAAAAGCGTTCTGGAAATCAAAGAGAGATTAGCAGAAAACACCAAAACAATTGTTGAACTGAACCTTGAGATCTTATTATGAGCACAGATGAACTTTCAAAAAGGTTAATGGACTTATTTGATGCTCATACATCTGCTGATTTATATACTGCCTACGTATAGTATAATACAACAACAAATACTGGCAAGTTCCATGTCCCTACTTACAGGAGTTCTCTCTACCAAGACTTCTCGCTCCGAAGAGCAGCTTCTTGCTGATCTCGAGCAGGAAATGAGAAAGGACATATGCTATTACTAAGCTGCAGCACCACACAAATCATTAACTCATACATAAAATACTTGTCCAACATTCAATAGACTTTCATGGGGAACGTTAAATATCACACTGTTCTCCCTGCAAATCTTCCGAAGGAACGCGTATATGTAATCAACCACTATTTTCTTGTAGAACCTCGACTCCCTCCTAGCCCTGATCACGGTGTTCCCAAGTATGTGAACCACCCCGGCATCCCTGCAACTGTTGAGAAACTCCCTCTCGTCGATCTCGTTCTGGCTGCTCGTCTGGCCAGCCGACGACATTGTGGTGCTGTTCACGTGTGATGGAGATTTAACAGCCACAATCGGGCTATCTGATGAGATGGTGAGGTCCACATCTGAGAGGGTTGATGAGATGGTGTTCGTGTTGCCATTTCTGGTTTGCAGAAGTCCTTCTCTCGATCGCTCGGTCTGCTGGCCATATAAACTGTATTCATCCGAGTCTGAGCAGCCTTCCATCATTGACTCGAGCCTTACGAATAAGAATAGGTTATCAAAGAGCTTCTTCTCGAAATCATCATCTTTCTTATGGAGATCTTTGTACCCATATCTCGCAACGCAGCGAAACATGTGGAAGCTCTTGGGTCCAATTCTCTTCACTAGAAACCTCTCTTCCTCTGGAACTGTGTAGACGGGAAGATACTTCACACAGACAAAGACCACAACGGAATGGATGGCGGGAAGGTTGGTGATGAAGTGGGAGAAGATTCGGGGGACTCCACTTGCCAGCTCTGTGTAGACAAGACCAATTCCTGGAACTCGGACCAGTCCCAAGCTGGGACCGAGCCCGAGAATCCATGCCATTGAAACCTTACTCTGCATCTCAAATTCGTATCTTTTCAGAGTCCCATAGTGCCACACGTACATGATGACAAGAAAGGCCGCTGCGATCACGAGTGGTACCCACCCACCCTGGTCGACCTTGAAGAGCACCGCTGAAAAGTAAGTGCACTCCACCACCAGGGACAGTCCAGTGAAGAGCAAGACGAGAAGCCAGTGGCAATGCCACACTAAAATCATGATAAGAGTCATGAGCAACGTAGTTGCGAGCATAACTATAACGACCGCTGTGCCTGTCAAGTGTTGAGTGATATACTGTTAGGCGATGAGGCCGAAAAAGGATGGAATTGTCTGTGGAAGGACAACTTACCATAAGCATTCCCAATCTGGCTTTGATTCTTGAAACCAGCGGTCACAGCAATGCATAGAACCATCAATATCCAATTCATATCGGGAATATAGATCTGCCCGAGAAACTGCTTTGAGGTATGGACCACTTTGACTCTCGGAAAGCACCCGAGTGCGAGTGCCTGCTTGATTATTGAGAATGTTGCAGAAATTGTTGCCTGACTTGCCACTATTGCAGCTAAAGTTGCAACTACAAACATGGGCCAGTATACGCTATCTGTGACGTAAGATGTAATTCGTATCAATGGCAAATTTTTGTCTGTTAATGAATGAAAAGTTGAGGATCATAATTATTGCAAACCAACTCTAGATTTTTAGGACAGACCGGGTATGGATCGATAGAAGGCATCATTGACATGCTCCTTATTCACCATGAGGTAGGAAGCTTGACCAGTATAGGCTAAGAGAAGGCAAGGAAAGACAACTACTGTGAAGGCAATCTGTACAGCTGAAACCGGAAAATGGGCCAAGTCTGCAAAAAGTGCCTCGGTCCCTGATGGAATTGAGATAAAATGTTATATGCTGCGATATGATCATATCCGTGAAATCGATATTTTCCATCAAAGTTACCTGTGATACAGAGAAGGATACCCCCAAGTGATGTCCAACCATCCTTTCCTCCACGTTTTAGATAGCGATATATATACACTGGAGAGAAAGCTCTGAGAACGCTACTGTCATATTTCCAGATGTTGAATGCACCAATAGCTCCAATTAAAAGGAACCAGAGAAGGACTATCGGGGCAAAGAGCCATCCAACTCTATCTGTGCCGTAATGTTGCATACTGAAGAGGCCTACCAGGATCACAACAGCCACAAGCACAACTACATCTGTTCCAGAGCAAACAATGAGGAACATGTGAAATCCAAGAGAGAAGAGCTCTTAAACTTATTAGAGAAGAGATTCTTAAATATTTACACATACCATTGCTCAGTCGTGGATGGTCCACCTTTATCCCTCCAGCAGCAGAAAGAACTGTCAACATAGCATGTTAGTAGTTACAGATGAAAGACATTGACTGACTCCCGAAAAGAGAAATATGATAAACGTTACAAACAGACCTGCCAAAAGAGATGCCGACAAAAAGAAATCATATTACAATGAGAATGGAATTGTAGATTGTTGATAAAAGGGTCAGGCTTTCAGTATGTTGAAGTTATTCTTTATATGTTTCGTTGATTAATTTATTGGCATACTCATCAGAGCTTTTTAGGAAAAGCTGCATCGCCGAGTATCACAGTTTCTGGTTTTCTGTGTGAGAAGTTCATGCCCTATCCCAGTTTATTCCTTCTAGCTTTCTAAATTGAGTTCTTTCAGGATCTACTTGGGCAGGCCAAGCTCAACTTGCCGTGAGGAGCAGCATCACCTCATGCCTAGCATACCTAGGTAATGCACCATCCTACCAGCTTAAGGTTTTACTAAAATTCGTATCACTTGAGAAATTGAAAGAAATAGGAGCCAGAACAGTCATCAAAAGGTAAGCTATTGAAGTCAGACCTGTCCACCCTGAAACATTCTCATTGTGTTTGTATCTTGTGTTCAGGATGAGCATTAGAGGAAACATGCTAGGAGTGTACCTGATATGGCAGGAGTGAGGATTCCATCTCCAATTACCATGCAAGTGCCAACAAGGACAAGCATCAGAAGCGTATTCTTCCTGGATGCATGTTTTTCCAACCACCTTTTTGTTTTTGCGGCAAACGATCTCTCAGGGAATGTAGAGCGACTGTATGTTGTCAGCTCTTCATCAGTCCTATGTTGGTTTGGGATGGTCTTAACCTTTGCATGTCGACAGAGCAATGAGTACAGAGCAAATGTCCCCCCTGCACCATTGGGAGAACAGTCATGCCAAATGCACGAAATTTACATAGCCCTTTTTTTTTTTTTGCATTTCTCAATTGAAACTAGGAATGAGAGAGACAGATGATGCGAGTTCCTGATATGATGATCATAAAACTTGAGCAGCATAGGTCAAGAACATTTATACGAAGAAGCAGATATTGATTCAAACATTTCCAGAAAGGATCTATCTATCTAATGCTGGATAATTGATTTGATTGGTTTGGGTTGACAATGAAAGATAACATGAGGAATGAACACTGTATGGAAAATGAACAGAGAAAACAAGCAAATGCGTGTGAAATTATTATTATGTTTTCCTCAAGTATGTTAAGAAGAGAAAGCAAACAGTTCATCCACCAATTCTTGCACTGAAATGTGACAGAACCTTTTCATCTGTCGCTTTTAAACAGGGCAGGAGCCAACTTTACCTTGGCCATTGTCATTTGCTCTGCAGACGATGAAGACATACTTGACAAGCGGAACAAGGGTGAGAGAGTATATGATTAAGGAGAGGGCCCCGATCACATCCTCCTGATCTCGAATTCCCTTTGGGAATGTATTATAGAAAACATACAATGGAGATGTGCCTAAGTCACCATAAACCACTCCAAGACTCTGGAACGATAGCCGAAGAAGCAACAAAGCCGAAAATTTCTGACACAATAGAAAAGAAATAGAAGATCAAATTAAGAATGAATAGACATAACTTGAAGTTGGTTGACTAGATATAGAATCTCCAGCAGTTTGATTGACTTTGTATATACCTTCTCTCTGTACATATTCCTAAGCCTGCCTGCCTCTTCATCCATAGGCTGATCGATCTTCTGATCCAAAGCCCACATGCTGCCTCTGTTGTTATCGCTGTCGTCATCAGTTTCAACTCTCGAAGCCATCTCTCCGACTCGATTGACTTGCCCTTTCGCCTGCAGTTTCTTCCTGATTTCCTCTATCTCCAGCAGCTCATCCCTCTATGCCGGAGACAATGGTGGTGGCACAATTTCCTAAGAAATCCAAAGATTCAAGATTGTCAAATCTAAAACATAAAATCTTCGATAAGGTCAATGCAGCAGACAATGGGATCGAGCAACAGAAAATTCAAAGAACAAGAAAACCCGAAAGGAGAGGAAAAAAAATCCAAGAATCAAAATTAATCAGCTCAAAATCATAGCCAGAAGATGATCCATCTACAAAGATTAAAGTTTTAAAGCTTGCTGGGTCACCATTTCTCTCCCATCCTTGAGCTCCAGGAGCAACAACATCAAGAGAAACAGATAAGCAGGAGCTGCCTAGCGCAGTAGAGAGAGAGAGAGAAAGAACGAACTAATAATCTGAGGCTGCTGCAGAAGGAAAGCAGAATCTTCGGCCTATGAGTCTAAGTTGAATAACCCTCCTATATTTGGGTGGAAGTTAATAATCACAAGCTGGCAAAGAACTTTTTTTTTTTTTCCAGTGCTGACAAAGAGCTTTAATTGAAAGGAAGAAGCTCAAGAACAACAGGTCATGCCAAAGGAGCAGGCTGGAATTACCAGGCGGGGTAGGCTAACCTCAGCCTCACACACAGGATCAAGAAAGAACTTCCCACCCAAGTACTCCTCTTTCCACCACCCAAAAATCAATTCCCAAAAAACTGACCGCTCTCTTCTGTTGTTTTTATTCAGAGCTCACAAGAAAGAAAACACATGAGCTTTCGTTGGCAGACAAAAAACTCTTCCTTCTCAGGCACCCAGAGTTACAGAGGGGAGAGAGGGGAAGAGAGAGACAGAGAGAGAGAGAGAGAGAGAGAAGGAAGGGGAGAGAATCAGAACGGAGGGAGAGAGGAGGTTTCTTCTTTGATAGTTAGATAGTTGTCATTTGCACAGGGGGGGGAGGGGGAGAGGAATTTGGTCTGGGTCCACTCCTCATCTACTGCTCTCTTCCCCTCTCTCTTCTCCTGGAGGAAGATTTTACTCGTGGAGGAGGACAATCAAACTAATCAAGCAGTAGCGATCTATGCAAAAAGACACGAGCTTGAAGTTTGTTGGAAGAATAGTGTTTCCGGACCAATCGAAATGTATATTGAGATTAATTTAAAGTTGGGTTAAAATCTCTGAAAGAATTTCTATCTATCCTTCTAACTTAGAAATTAATTCCAAGATCGCTCATCTGACATCTCAGTGAGGAAATTATTAGATCAATATCAAGTTGATTTTAGTTTAAAGAATTCAACGAGCACTTCTTCCGTGTCTCCAACCAATTTACGAAACGAATCGGAGAATCCTCACAAGGTGATCAAACTTTTTTTAAAAAAATATAATTCTGGGTTAATGTTCAACGTTATTTTTTTTTTCACGAGAAGTTAAACGTTAATTTAACACGAGCACAATAACGTGAACTGAAATAATTTTAATTAAAGAATAATGAATTTGATTAAATTTATTTAATTTTTTTTTACTGTTTCCTTCGAATTTAAGAAAAATGACAACACCAATATCCCTTAAATGAATTATAAACTAGTTATAACGAGAAATTTAAATGGAAGGAAGTCATTACCTGGGGGAGGTCCTCTTGCTTGGATTTGCGTAATGACTGTGGTCCCTCTCCCTTGGCTTACTCTTGAGAAAAATCTAAAAACATCCTGTATGTTCTTGACACGTATGTTTTTTTTTTTTATTAACCGAGGTTTCTTTATGCAATAGCCCGCAGACCACGTATGTCGGGTGAGTCAGACGAATTTGATAGACTCGAGAGCTCTAAAGCCCCACCCACGAGGAAATGCGCCTCTAGGGATTCGAAATCGGGAGGTTTTGAAGAGTCTACCAAAGACCGACCACTCGGTCTGCCCCTCTTGGGCAGTTCTTGACACGTATGTTAGTAACCCATTCAACTACTTATTCCATGCCTCTTTTGATATTTCATTTCATCAAGTCATATGATAAGTCACAATTGCAAAAAAAAAAAAAAAAATTTAATGGCCACCCAACAAAAGGGACGTTCTAATGGTAAAAATTGAACTTAGAATCCCTTAATCTCAAGTCGAGTACGGTACCATTAGACAAGAATTAATAAATAATTTTAATTTGAAATATGATTTGAATTTAAAATTAAATTATTTAGATTTTGTTATAGTCTTTGGAATATCCTTAGTAATAACATGTGACTTCTCTGTCGCCACTCTATGATCCCTTTTTCCCTAATTATTTATATTTTATTTTTTAAAGACTATGCTTCAACAAAAATTAACTGTAATAGTACGGCATATGTTTTGTTAATAAAAATTATTAGAAATATTGATTCATATCCAATTAAAAAGAGTAGTTATCTATAATTAATTTTTCAAGTAAGAATAATTTATGATTAGCTTTTAAATTAAATAACTATATTAATGGAAATGGGTGAGAAAATAGTGAAAAATAGGTAGTTATACATGCTGAATTTACAATCATAACCCCAGTTTTATTCCAATTTAAGGACCAGCAAAACTTCAATTAAGTGCATTTTGGTAAAGGAAAGAGTGACATCAAAAAGGTGGCTCCTTCCCTTAAAGTAATTTTTTTTTTTTTTTTGGTCGCCAGCCACGGTATCCAAGCAGGCCCCACCAGCGGTGAGATGACATCTTTCAGCCAACCATACTTGACTAATCCGTTGGTCGCCCCGGGTCGCACGCCTGGCAATGGCGGGTGAGGCTCCCAAGAGGGGTGTCTGCGTACGTGAGGTCTCGAACCTGAGACCTCCTTAAGCGGCACCGAGCTGCTTACCACTCGGCCCAACCCCTCTTGGTAAAGAAACCTTCCCTTAAAGTAATAATACATTATACAACTGAAAAATTAACATTCGATGGAAAACTGTAGAATGTTATTTAAAAAAGCGGAAATGTCGTGAGAATTTCTTTGCCATTAACTAGATGACAAAATTCCATGGAAAACGTGGGTCGTTGTCTGGTTATCGCTACGTTAAAAGTCATAATCAGATTACGATCCATAGCTCTCTCCTTCAGATACCTGGCGGAGACTAGCATACACATACGCTTGAATTATCAGCATATCGTATTGTCTCGGTGTCTAGCTATCGCTTGCACGGAGTTGGACTGAATTGCCCAGGCTTGCAGGAGCACGGACCCGTCGATACTCTGACCTAGAGAGAGAGAGAGAGAGAGAGAGAGAGAGAGAGAGAGAGAGAGAGAGAGAGAGAGAAATCTTACAATCAGATATCGCAGATGTCATAATTCGGTCGATAATTAGTGTAATAAGCTGAAAATCCATAATTGAAAAGGTAAATTTGACCGCTGCAACGCATCATGCAGGATGAATCTAATGGCATGTTTGTTAGTGATTAACGGAATAGATAATGAATTGGCGATGAACGGAGAGAATTGGGAGGGAATTAAATTGGATAATACCTTTGCTTGGTAACATGAAATTAGATATAAGCATTCACCTGTGATTGTTAGAACGTAAAAAAAAAAAAAACTAAATTATCATTTATCATATACTAATAAATGAATGATTAAATTTTTTTTGTAAATTATTGTGTATCTTTTTATTTATTGTTAGATATTAACCTATTATTTAATGATTTAATTTCTAAAAGATATAATTATTTTTCTGTGGTAAGAGAAACTTATAAACAAGAAGGCATAATTATTTTTTAATTGAAATAAAAAATATTAGCCTAATAAAATAATACAGTATAATATTTATTTCTTATGAAAAATGGGTATGAGAATATTAAGAGAGAGAAAGCGTGTTAAAAAAAGAAGAAGAGAAAATGGCTCGTCAATGAGAAAAGAGATAAATCATTAAAAGAAGTAAGAGAAGGGTATCGATATAATTTAACTTAATTTCTCAATCATTTATCAGTACTTCATTGCCATTACAGTGGCTCCATTGGAAAAGACGATGCAGGATTGATCCGTAATTATTGATTATATATGTAATCACAATTCTACATAAAATAGTTACCAAATTATGCAACTCAAATTCCACATGTAATTGATATGTAAACGGACTGCATAATTTGTCATTTAATTATATATATAGATTGGCATTTTTTGATAAAATTATAAATCGACATTATATATATTATTCATGCTTCTATTTTTTTATATGACTGATTTGCCGTGATTATTTTTTTTATAATTCTTTATAGTACCATGTTTTTATATGACTGATTTGTCGTGATTATTTTTTTTTTATAATTCTTTATAGTGCCATGATTAGTTTTCTATTTTTAAATGTACAAAAAATATGTGAAAATTGTCACAAAACATGCACCTCTATTAACAATAATTTAATGTTGTTGCAAGGAATGCCTTGGAGACCTAATAAAGGAGAAATTACTTTTAGTGCATCTGATATACTATGTGATAATACTGATATGACATATTCATTCGATCAGCATGTACGATTTGTTAAAATTTTTTAATATTTTTTAAGAATTGATAATTATAGCTGCATAGGTATTAATTATACGCAAAATTTTAATTAGACAGATATATTATATCGGCATCGTCACGTGGTATATCCGATTTAGTGCACTTAAAGACTTTCTCCATAATAAAGGGATAAGTGAGAGAGAAATAATGAGGTGGAATAGAAGTCCGATTAATGGGTGTTGAATGTGTTGCACTTAGGAATTGGAATCAAACTCGTACAATCAATGAACGATTAATGAATTAAATGTAAAAATTAAATAATAAATTTATGTATAAAGTTGAATAATTATGTATATAATGAAAGCGTAGAGATAAAGAAGGAGAAAAATCTATGTCAAATAAAAGAGAGGACGAGCGAAAGTAAGAGCAGAGAAATGATAGGTGGTTAACTTATTAATAAAATTACCGTAATACCCATAATTTTTCTCAGCAATGGTTATTAAAAATTAAACTTTATGCACATGGTTCTTGCAATATAATGTGTGTGTGTGTATATATATATTACTCAAAATCAAGAAAATCCTCGAAAGTACACGAGTCACCGAATCTGAGATCTAATCCCGATCTATCCCAACCACGAGCCTCGTCGTTCTGGCTCCTATTAACTACTAAAGCAACCCTTCTTACTTTACCACATCAATTAATAGTTCAAAGAGGGTGTCCTGCGGAAGATATTAATTAGAGTAATTGGGTCTCTTTCATAGTTACTTTCCAGCCGTGGACGTTCTTCAGTTTGACAAGACAAGTAACCATACGGTGCAGCACTTACCTGCATTTATTTGACTCCAGCGGATTAATTAACAACAACAACTTATTAAAATAGAGAAGATTACAGGTCAATGATCCCATGATCAAACTATACATATACATATATATATATAGATATATGGCCGCCAGGTGTTCAAGATCATATCATCATATCATGTATACCAATACGAGACCTTTTCTAGGTTACAAAGGAGATCCGTAACATCTAAAGAGGACACGAGGAAAACAGGATTAAAGGAGTAATGAGAGTCTCACTTACTAGAATCAAATAATCTGAGACCTCGTAATTTTAGATCGACTGTGATACCATTGTATTTCCCGATCATTCAGCATCTCACCCTCCACCTCTTCATCTTCAAATAAGTGGAACATCATATTTTGTTGCATTAGGGTATTTTCCGAAAGGTTTTATTAGTGTTAAATTTTGTCATTTCGAGCAAACTGTTGGCAATGTAAGCAACTGAGTGTAGAGGAGACTGCCGGTTTGCGGGCATAATCATTCGAAGAGGACTACAGGAGACGGGTCCGAGTTTATATCAGACAGTATTGCATGATCAGACGCCCATATATTATTTTATTATTAGTGAGTCTTATAATAGACTGAGCTCGCCTTCACTCAAAAAGCCTAAACTATCTTGTGGTGGTGCCCAATTATTTTATAAATCCAGGATCATTCTGTTATATGACCGATGCGGGATCTAATAATTAGAAACGGAACTGCATTTCATTTATATGTATATGTATATGAGGATGATGTTGGATTTAGTCAGGTTAGTACAAAACCAACTGCATTAAATTAGACATGCTCATTTGCACTGCACATAAGAGATCGAAACAGACACGGAACGTTTTGGTTTTGTGACATATACCTAGAATTGGAATTAACTCGAACCTGCCTACGATTTAAATTTTAAAAAAAAAAAAAAAAAGAAAAGAAGCCAAACTAACATCTTTGGCCTGGCGTGGGGGATCGGATCTGACGATCATGATGAGAGCAAGAATATGTTGCCAGGAAATGGTCGGGAGTCATTTTCATGCACATGGATGCCGTGCGTTCGGTGGGGCTGCTAAATTCCTTTTCCTCTATATACATGCGTATGTGTGTGTATATCTACTTCTTTAAATTGATCACACAGTCGTTGGAAAAGAGAGAGTTTTGAATATTTCATATAAAAAAAATAAAGTGTAAATTAAATCTGAAAGTTTGCGTCCCCTGCCAACCTGAGATTCGCTCAGTTATTCTCTCACTGGACCTCCAAGTGAGTGATCACAAGATCGATTCTTAAGTTGGGAGGATCGATGAGAATTTTCTTAGGGATCTCATCCCGACCGTATATTAGTCTTGAGTTGCGCTTTAGCCGGCTCGGGAATTGAAAATCAAAAAAGAAAAGAAAGTTTGCGTCCTCTACTCTTAATTATATTAAAAGATAGATACATATGTCACTCATCTTCTAATTGTAATTACATACATATTATAAGGGAAATGTACGCGCGTGGATAAAATCGAGGGGTCCTAAGCTGCTAATTTTTTTTTAGATCTTATTATAAATTTATTTTATTTTTTTAACTTTTTTTTTCAGTGGGTTGGAAACCAACGAATTGATGACTTTTTTCCAAGGTGCGAATATTTAGAGGAATCTTATATATTATGCTCTTTCTCAAATTGAAGCATAATCTCTCCCTCTCTCCCTCTCTCTCGTCACTACCTACAACAGGAGAGATTAATCTGTGCAACGAGTGTGCTTTATTATAGTACTGTTGACGTGATATTATAAATTAATAAAAATTTAAATATTTTAAAATTTTTAATAAAATTTTAAAAATAAAAAATAACTTAAAAATAATTTAACTCTATTAATTAGTGATATTACATCAGTACTGACACATGATAGACACGCTATGTATGAGAGTTTCTTCCGCGTCCGGGGACCACTTGAAAACTTGGATATTTATATGTAACAAGGATATACATAATTGTTTCTTAAGTAAACCAATGGTTTCATAGTACAAACAAAGAACTTGATTAATAGATGGCCGACACTTTTATAAAAAGATTTGCATTAATTTTTATTTTATCGACTATATTTTTAATGATATGCAATTTTTAATAATTATGTTATACTTTTTATTGATGTAATGAATTATTGATCATTGCGATACGTGCATACAATGAATACGATAATGTCGGGCATTTGTTATACTTATTTATACACGAATATTCTGGATTTATTGTATATCACATTTTGTACCATTTTGGATAATTTTATATCGTTACGATTGTTTTTGACAATATATATAATACTCAATAAAAGTGAACCATTAAATTGATCTTAAATTTATAGTGAACCATCAATTTAAGTCTTAAAATTTTAAAATTATCAATTGGGTCCTCACCATTTAATTCCATCAATCAATTTGATTAATGTGTTATAATGCCATTTACGGATGCTGATGCAGACGGTAGCTGCCATGTCAACACCCTCCCACATGCTACGTGACAATTAATAAGTGAATAAAATTATATTTTCTTTTTTAACTTCAACCATTCATAATTCGTCACCTGACATGTGGGGCCCACTAACATGGCTGTCACTTACGTCAGTATCTGCAAATGATGTTATAACGCATGGACCTAATTGATCGACAGGAGTAAACAATGATGACTAAATTGATAACTTTTAAATTTTGAGAACCAAACCGATGGTTCATTAAAATTTTAAGGACCAGTTTGATGGTTTACTCTAATAATAACTAAACGCAGATTCGTTCTATAAATTTAGTATAAAACAACCAAGTTAATAATTAAATAAAATTTTAATTATAATTATTGTCTCGATTATGTAATTTTGACAATCCAAACATAAAAATAAAACAATAAATTAAGAGATAAAATTTAGCTGATTTTCTGTGTCGCAAATTGTGAAATGAAAACGGAGAAGAAGAATGCTAGTGAATTAAAAGAGAGAAGAAAGAGAAGGTGAGAGGGGAGATGGTCGATAATTATATGTTAGTAAATTTATCATCGCATTCCTAGATTTTCTTCATTTAATGCCTAAGCGTAATTACCCTTCGTAACTCCGGGTAATTAGCAAAGGTACAAGATATATAAGGCTCGTTCATATATCCAGTTACCCTATACTTTTTAGATACTCGGACGCGATTCTTTATAAGATTAATTTCTAAATTTTAGATTTAGATCTTGTTAAATGTTAGAACCAAATCCTATCGGGAGCTTGTAATATACCACATGCGCCAGGTGCCATTTTAAAACCTATTTATTGTTTTTTACCTTTATAATACAAACTATTTCGGTTACTTAAATTTGAAGAAATTAAAATAGTAAGTAGTTGGCCTCTGGTGGTGTTAAGTCGACGGGTCAGTATTAGTACTGGTTAGTTGGTTCGTCCGATACGTTCACGGTTGAACACCCAAAAACTCGAACATTACGTAACGGAGAGTTAGTGGATCACCACTACTCTAATTACGAAGGTTTATCAGTATCTATTTCGAAGTATTAAGATACTTATGATTGATATATTGTTTTCAAATATGATAAATTTATCGAATATGTATAACTATCGTGTCAAATGAAATTTTAACAACTATAAATCGCGTAAACTAATTTCTGTTTCCATACCTAGTTTCCGTACTTGGGTACCCAATGATTGTGGACCCAAATAGGTTCCAACCTATTTCTTAATTCACTACATAGATCTACCATGAATTCATTGAGATCTGCTCAAAATAGTATATTCACTCGTTTATCAATAATTTTTATCAACACAAGGTTAAAATTTTTTTCCACTCAACTCCATTAACCTCCCCTCTACCTTTCCACTCCTTTGATCCTCGTCCGAATAAGGGAAAAATGTATCGAATCATTACTTCAGCTCTCATTGTCATTGAGGAAGGAGTCATTGTACAGTGGCGCGGGATTTCAGCTCATAACTTAGATGTTGTGGGATCGATCCTTGCCATGAGAAATATTAATCTTTTTTATTTTTCTTTATCTTTTATCCTTATATTAGATCAATGTGTCTCTTTTATCACTAAAAAAACAAAAAATTGTTTATTAAATAATAAGCTAAGTACTAATAATGGTAAAAGATTAATTTCATCGGAATATCCTTAAAGGCTGTGTTTTAAGGATGCTGATTGCAGCTGGGGTCGTTTTCCCTAGCTTTGGACGGTGGCGACGCGTTTGTCTGAAAATATCTCGGGCTCGTACCTGCGTTTGACAATACATGCCATGTCGTGTCCAAACAGGTCGTGTCTAAATAGATTCGTGTCATAAGTGTCTTTACCCGTATACAACGACCCGTTCAATAAACGGATTAGAAATTTCAAACATGAACACGACTTGTTTAAAACCGAGATTGACATGGCCCAACACGTTTAACCCATATAACAAAATATGTGTGGTGCAATTGTAATTTTAACTTAATATATTTAAAATGGTTAATGAATTCAATATATAGATACATAATTAAACAGATTTAATCGTGTCGTGTCGGATTACCTATGATCAACCCGGTTTAACCCATTTATATAAATGGGTTACACGGATCAACCTAAACCCGTCCAATTTCGTGTCGCATCGTGTTAGAATTTACTAGGGCTACTCAGAGCAAAGAGTTGCGTATGGCTGCGGCCATTTTTTGCATTCCGTCTCCATTTCCACACAGATCTTTTTTTTTGGTCGCCAGCCACGGTATCCAAGCAGGCCCCACCAGCGGTGAGATGGCATCTTTCAACCAACCATACTTGACTAATCCGTTGGTCGCCCCGGGTCGCACGCCTGGCAATGGCGGGTGAGGCTCCCAAGAGGGGTGTCTGCGTACGTGAGGTCTCGAACCTGAGACCTCCTTAAGCGGCACCGAGCTGCTTACCACTCGGCCCAACCCCTCTTGGTATTTCCACACAGATCTATGATGTGGGTATGGCAAAATTTTGTCTCTGTATTATGTACGTGCGTACACGTGTGTATGTAATAATAATAGAAAGTGAAAAAGTCAATTATTGCAAGCTCCCAAATGCGATCTTATCGCATTACATCAGCCAACAACACATAGACCAGTTTTATCCCTGTCCCATTAAATCACATTATAGAAGGAGAACTGACACTCCACAGTCACCGCAGTCAAGTCTATATCGTGCCCCGGCGGCCGCCGCCTTGAGTCCTCTTCATTTTCTGATCCTCTTCGACTTCTTTAGCAACAGTAACGGGGAGTTTATCCTTATCGAACTTGCGAAGTTCGGGCATGCTCACGAACGACCCGTCCACCATAGAACACAAATGTAATTAAATGACTGCATCGAGGGTTTTATATTACGAAAGCTTTCTTCTTTTTGATTGACATGTTAAAAATCGTCATGAGTAATATCTGCTACGGACACGTTATCATAGTGTGCAGGTCCACATCTGATCTAAAAATCCAAATCAAGAAGTAATATTCTGAAAATTTACCATATTTTTATTACCTGTTTAATTTTTTGGGGGGTGGTTGCGAATGAAATTGATTCCTTAATTATGAGCAGCTAATCAAGCTAATTGATTACCTGTGAATTTTTCAATGTGGAATTTGTGTCATTGAGAGTTGGTAGTTGCGTGGGACCGTGTCGTGTCTTCCCACACCTTCTCTTCCAAAAAGACTGGGTGGATATAATCATGATGTCTGCTGGAGTGGGATTAATATAATTAATCTTACGAAAATTAATCAAGCCACCCGCTTACATTTTACATCGGAAAATTTTTACGGTTCAATGGTTAAATTATTTAGTAATTTAGTTAAATGCGTACATGAATAGTGATGTATATTAAAGAAATATTTAATAATTTATAATTATGTCATTTACCTATGACGTAATTCGACGTACAAATATTCCGTTTTAACAAGGCTGCTTGTTTAAGCTAGATGGTTTTCGATTCCATTAGTGCCTTGTCTATGTATGTGTGTGCGCGCGCATATATATGTATTCACGATTGTATGTGATAAAAAGTTGATTTGACTGATTGGTTGATTGATCGTGGGATGGAAAATGTCAACATCCTTTGGTGATGAAATACCTAATAATCCATGATAAAATGATTCCGAATAATAATAATAATTATTATTATATTATTATTATTATTATTATTAATCCAAAACTAAATTGTTATGTACATATTTTAATTTTTACCGTCAGAGTTTATCGTATATTTCCTCTATCTATTTACTTCTAAACTTGTAAATTTATTATGTAATTGAAAAAATAACTGCGTCTTTAATTTTATTTTCTTTATTCATTCACAAAAGGCACGATCTCATACCATAGAGGAAGATAAGATGGAACAATTTAAATTTCGATAATGCTACACGATACCATACTGAAAAGCAACGACGAATTTGAGTTTTTTTTTTTTAAATAAAGTTCGAGTACATTTATATCTTAAGACGAGTCTTTTTTAGCATAAAACGGTGCAGATTATGCCCAGAACGGACGATACATTTTGAGCACCCAACGTCGCGGTTGCCGGGTCATGATACATAGTGGACCTCATCGATGTATATTCAATATAGTGGAAAAAACGTGCTTGCAGACATTTATAACATAAAAATAAATAAATAAATAAATATATATATATATATATATATATATAAAGAAGACAGCCCGGCAAAGTTAATAATTTTCAAAAATTTAGGACAAGGGAATGGATAAACGGCATTGACAATAATTCATCTTTATCTTCACGATCGATTTTTTTCCCAGATATTTTAAATTGGGAAAATGAATTAATAAGTTCTGGCCTTTTCGGCTGACATTGACATCAATCAGCTGGAAAATGTTTTTGTTTTTATTTTTATTTTTGGTGTTGAGGGGGTGATGGATGAGAGCAAGCCACGTAGGGAAGGAATTGGGATCATTCGGGGAGTTTCAATCAACTTCCAAGGAAGGAACGTCTTCAGGTTGGATTCTGCTAAATTTTCTGGCTCATCACGCCGCAGATATCGTTTGCCTTAGAGCTGACTGGCTATCCCATTATTTTCTCGATCCCTCAAATGGGTAATGTGATGGGTCCTTGCGGATTCGATCTCTTCTCTTCCACCTCGGCCTGTGAATTTGGACGAGGAATCTCCGATTACCAGATAATTGACTGTTTTACCTTAAGAAAGATAATTTAATATTACAATATCACCCTTACTCTGAAATTAAGAAAAATTCAAGTTTAATTCTCGTAATTAGAGCTCCATGGATCCCTCCTTCTTCCCTCACTTCCAATCACATCATAAATGTTGTTGGAATGTCTCGGCATAAACCGAAACTCGAAGACCGAAAAACCTAAATAACGAGTTGGAGATGGGATTCAAGATACGAGATATGTGCGAACAACGATCAACGGTCGAGATCGCAATTGGTAGATATTTGAGAGATCTTATGAATATTGTTTTCTCGTTTGAATAGGGTATTTTGAATCTGGTAATGTATTTGATTTAGAGAGTATATGTAGAGAATATTTTCTAGAATATCAAATAGGATATGATCTTGTATCTATAAAGAGAGTCTCGTACGAGTTGTGAAGGCAGTGCCTCGTGTAGTGAAACCCCGGGACCCTGGGGTCCGGGTGAGAGAGCATGGTGAAAGATCTTTCAGATAAACTTCTCGGTAGCGTGAGGGTGTAAGAACTTGAGAAATTGAGTTGTGACTCTTTTCTGAGTGGAATCTATAGTGGGACTTGGGATTGGCGGTATTTGGAAGACCGTAATCTCCTAATTTAATCTAGTGGATTGCTTGCTCTGTGTCGTAGAGGTTTCCGTCAACGGAGTATATTCAGTATCAATTTTCTGAATTTCTCGTTTCATCATCTCATTTGGGACATTTCGAGACCCGACAGATGGTATCGGAGTGATCACAATTCCAACAATATACCTCAAATCTTATTGGTCGTGCTACCTAATGATGACATGATAAGAAAATACTAGTTAGACACTGCGCTTAATAATAATTATGATAGCTATGTTAACACTACTCGTTTGCCCTTTTTTTTCATATAATTTATATATTATTTTCTCATGTCACGCGATGAAATAGAACCACCTAATAATTAAGAAAACAAAATTGAGAGAAATCTCCAGGACGTGCAACAAATGCAGCCATTATGAGGGGATTTGGGGCCGACCGTTTAAAAAGCCCATTGATTTTTCTCTGTGGCAGACAGAGTTTTTGCGAAATGAGGACCCCCACTATGCCGAACAATTCATATCTCAGTCAACCTAGCAAATGAGGTGGTAAATTTATTTAATAAATAATTAACATGTAAGTAAATATATTAAATTATAAATAAAAGATAAATATTATTAATGAATAAAAAAATAATGTAACACTTAATGATGACGTGTTAAAACATTTATTTAGTAAAATTTACGGATGATGTAATGTGCTGAGCTCATATAAGAATCTCTTGTCGGACATGCCTGACATCAAACAATAAAATTTAATTATTTTTAAGTTTTCTGTAAAATAAAAAAAAAACTAAAAAAACTTGAATATTATTGATTGGTATAATCCTGTACACACCGCCGTGGAGCAATCAGTGTTCAATTAAAACGCTTTCTCCTGCAAAAGAGGACCAAAGTCAAACCCAACATGTAACTGCAAACGACGTTGGAAACTAATACACAGTTTACAAAATCCTACGGATAAATTGATGCCTCTTTCGTTACCTCGTGGAATTTGCAGTGCATGGACTTCTCGACCGCCTGAACTTACCTTCGGGAAAAGCGAATCCATATGAGCAACTTTGATGAGCTGACTTCTTGTCGTTTGGATCCAGGACCAGGACCTCCCTCGTATTGTTCTTGGAGTTTAGACATCTTCAAGAGCGACTAAATGGTCGCAACTCCATTTACAAAAGCAGGATCCAAGAACTCTTGCAACAGACTAATCGTTGGGGTAGAAAAGTAAATTAAAACAACAATTAGTGCCCACCCTGCCGATGCTCTAGCAGCAACAATTTTGTTCAAGATGATATCCAACATGAAATCAGCAGCTCCGACATTGCGGAGCCTCAAGTCACTACTCGAATCTGCTGAGAAATTATTCAATCCTCTGTAAACAGAGAGAGGACGATGAAAGGGACGACATTGCTCAGATTATGGAAGAAAGAAAAAAAAAAAAGGGCCAGGTAAGTTTCAAGTTTCCTTGAATCTTTGGATCCCTCCAAGTTTAGCCTTCTGCTGCACGAGAGTTTATTTTCTGATGCATAGTAACTTAGTGGGCACCATCTTCTTCTTCGCAAAACTTCGAGTAATTGTCTGAGTCCATCAACTTCTCCACTTCACCCAAATCGCTGAGCTCGACCTTTACAATCCATCCCTTCTCAAAGGGGCTGGAGTTGACCTACCATCGAGGAAAATTTTTAATTGTCTTAGCTGGCTGAGAAAGCCATCGATATTGAGAAGAGCATGCAATGAATCTAGTGGCATGTTCTAACGGGCTTCTACAGATAGAAAGCAACACCCCGAGGTGTCATGCTTCTGTTTGAATTTGAAACTATTTATGAAAACTGAGTGTCTAAAGCCAAATTCAGAAAACAACTTTCAAACCAGAACTATAATTTCCAGGAAAGGCACCATCTCGGCATCTCCTACTTCTACCTCAATTAAAGGGATCCACTTCAACAGGCAAAGTAAAGGAGACTCACCAGTCCAGGGGAGCTACTGAGCTCTTCATTAACTTCAACAACCTTTCCTGAAACAGGGGAGATGAGATCACTGGTAGCCTTGACACTCTCAACAGCACCAAAAGTGCTGCCTTGCATCACAGTGGACCCCTCTTCCGGCAACTCAACGTATACAACATCGCCCAGATGGTCCTGTGCATGGTCAGTTATGCCAACAGTTGCAGAATTTCCCTCGACCTTTACCCACTCATGAGAGTCAGAATACTTAAGGTTCTTGAGAACTGCAGTAATTGGAAATTGCATAGGAAGAGTAACATGAAAGGTCAGCTCTTCTAATTAGAATGAACATAATCCAAGGAACTCTCCTGAAACCATACACACCAATCCTAAAGTTTTTGTTCCTCCCAGATTTAAGATTTTGTCAGAAAATAGAAGATGTAGAAGTACGAATGAGGAATCAGTTCCTTGCCAGAAGAAAAACAGTGGGCGAGCAACAGTGGCGGCTGGGCATGACAACTGCAGAAATGGATCAATCCCTTAAAATCCCTTGTGAAAGCATTACAACGAAAATAAAGGGATTTCCTTGTATATAGAAACTATATCAAGTAGGAACCTCATCAAAGTCAGATCAATGGCTTAATAGTCTTTTTGGAAGAACATTAGACTGGCAGGTCTAACTCGGATATATGATGTAAGGGAAGTTCCTGACTTAAACCACCAAGCACACCTCCATAATGTGTCTATTGAAAAAAATAGTATTTCTTTTTCTCCCAAGTTGCATGAAAGAAAATGTACAAATCCCACAACAAGGGGAAGTAATGTGTCTGAAATGAAGTTGGTTAGATAATTCAATCAATATCCAGCTGAGATTCATCAAATCACCTGATCAGCGCAGAAAAACAAGAAAAAAAAATGACTTGATGACATAAGTCTATGGCAAATGCTATCACTTCCGATAAAACCATGCTGAAAGACCATATCGATTAATGACAAATAATCAAACAATTGAACCGATCGACTGCTAGATCTCAGCAGCCCATAAATCAAAATCAGATCTTTTCGGACCCACCAGGAAAAAATGACATCTTTTTCACAAGAAGGAACAAACTGCACATTCTGAAACCACAAGGGTGAGATCTAACTCCTGACAGATCAAGCATATTAACAACCCGAGTCAAAAGATGGTAAAAGGGGTACAGCATTATTTACCTGTAGCAAAACCCCTTTTGAAGACTGAGATCCTCAGGTGGGAAGCTGCTCTTGAAGCCCACATCAACCTAGAAGCCATCAGTGTGAACACTTCCTCTGCCTCTCTCTCTCTCTCACTCCGAGTAGCAAGAGAATGTCTAGTTGAGTCGGCCCTCAGTTTTTCTTGCTTAAGCAAGGATTAACAAAGGGTTTCGGGATGTTCCCAGCTTGCCTGTAGTGTCTGCGGTGTTTTCATCGCAATCAGAAATTAAATACAAACCCTCCGAACCTTTCCGCAGAAAAAGAAATTTATAAATACCAAAATCAGGAATCCAGACCCAAAAAAAAGGAGCTCATATGAATGATAAAAGAAAATATCAAAAAGATTTTGCGAGGGGTGACATGCAAATACTAAACAGAACCAAAAGAGAAAAAAACAAGAACCAAAACAAACAAACCCACCGAAAAACATTTTTTGTTTGTCGAGCCGAACAGAAGTTGGTATGTGTTGGGATGGTTATTTTATCGTAGTAGTGGTATTAAGTGGAACTCTAAGGTGGCAATACAAAAGGTTGAGCATATTTCTTTTTCCATGAATATGTTCTATTCTCTTAAGCGGAGGAAAAGATTCTTTCACCTGAAGGGATTTTTTTTTTTTGGAAATGAAAAAAATTCAAATTTTTAGAGACCAGTAATATCTAATTTAAAGTTAAATTAGTCACTATTTATTAGACGGGCTTAGAGATATGAAATATAAAAATAAATAGAAAAAATTGCAATATTTTTCTTCTTTTGAATATAAATAGAAAATATTCCAAACCTTTTTTTTTTAGAATTCAAGATGTAGTCTATTACTCAAAAGTGATTTACATAGCATTTACATGTGTCCCAAATCCCTCAAATTACTAGCCAATCTGCTGGAATATATTCTAACATCAATCCCAGGAATGGACACTAGCCTACACTTGACTGTGTACAAAATCTTTCTCACCAAACTTGTTTAGAGATCTTTTGTCTTTCATTCTCTCTCTTCTTGTTTTGGATTTGGAATGGTAAAAAAAAAAATCATGAAGTATGAAGACTGTTTAGCTATACATGAAGAGAAAAATACACAAGAAAAAGGAAAACCTTGCAGCATGATTCCTAATATTGCTATTACTTTGGGCTTGAGCTGCAGAGCATGTGTGTTATTGTCATCCCTGGAGAAGACTGCTCGTACGTCCTCCGACCATTCATTTGTCTTTGGATTTAGCCGGTGGAACTGACCACCAAAACCACAAAATCATGCAGATTTCTTGAAGAAGAATCAGTCATTTACAATCTCCTTTTGTGTCAGCTGGATTTTGCACCATGGAATTTTGTCATTTAGAACACTGAATTATGGTTAACTTTCCCGTTTCTATACTTTTCTGATCAATGGAGCTTATATATTTTCTCCTCCCTTAGGTAGTTCATGGATCAAGAATTTATATCTGTCTCCTCCCTTAGGTAGTCCAACCGTCAAGAGAAGTGCTCTTCCTGCTGTTTCTTGACTGCCCGTCCCCTTGAAATTCCATGCATTCTTTTTCTCCTCAAAGCTCAAATATATCCTTGCCCGTAATTTATCAAATGACCCGTAAAACTCTCCAGAAACTGCCAGATCTCTTTATTTTCAGGGTGCGACTTATCTCCCTTCCGGAACTCGTGGACTTTGCCATTGAGCTCAATAGAACTACACCCGGGAAGCTTCTTGATGTTGCTTGCTTTCATAGACTTCCTAATTCCCACAGCGTCCTTCCATTTGCCTTCTAAGGAATACATATTTGACATCAGTATATATGCACCCTCTCCCTCTGGTTCAATCTCCAGGAGCTTCCTCATCACACGCTCACCGAGTTCGACTTTCCCATAGATTCGGCAAGCTCCGAGCAAAGCCCCCCAAACAAAGGCATCAGGCTCCATTGGCATACTTGTTATAAGCTCTTCTGCCTCAGTGAACAGTCCAGCCCGACCAAGAAGGTCGACCAAGCAGCCATAATGTTCAGTTTGGGGTTCTAAACCGTAGACTCTTGACATGTCCTCAAAGTGTCCCTGCCCTTCCTTGACAAGCCCTGCATGACTGCAAGCAGAAAGGACGCCGATGAAGGTTACTTGATCTGGCTCTATGCCCACATTGGACATATCAGAGAAGATATCTAAGGCCTGCTTTGCTTCCCCGTGCATAGCTAGCCCGACAATAATGGCAGTATAAGAATAAACATCTCTGAGCTTCATCTCTTTGAACACATGGAGGGCCCGGTCTATGCAGCCACATTTCGCATACATATCAACCAATGCATTCCCTATGAACCCATCGGCTCTAATATTATGCTTATCAATATATGCATGGACCCACTTTCCTGATTCAAGCATCCCGACATTCGCGCAAGAATTCAGGACACCGACTAAAGTCACATCGTCAGGCTTAACTCCAGCCTTCTGCATTTCCTTAAACACACTGAGAGCCTCCTTAAATTTACCCTGATGAGCTAGACCCAGTATCATGGAATTCCAGGAAATCACATTTTTCATGGGCATCCCATCGAAAATCTTGTGAGCAAACTCCGAATCTCCACACTTCAAGAACATGTCTACCAAGGCATTCCCAACAAAAACATCTCTTTTAACTCCATTCTCATGAAGGTATCTGTGCAGCCTTCTTCCCAAGCTCAAATCACCCAATTTAGCACAAGCAGATAGCACGATAACCAGCATCCTCTCATCAGGAGCAAAACCGGACTCACACATCTCAAAGAACTTTAGGACCCCTTCCATTGGCAACCCCGTCTTGACATAACCCTGAATCAACGTCGTCCATGAGACTAAATCTCTTTCCGGGCTTCCATCAAACAGTTTACGAACATCATTCATGGACCCACAGACAGCATATAGCCTCATCAGAGTGTTACTCACGTAAACATTTGAAGCCAACTGACCATTCTTAACAGCGTGGGAATGGACTTGTTTTCCTTCAACAAGGGAGCGGGCATGAGCACACGCCTTGAGAACAAAAGGGAGGGTGTAGTTATTAGGCAAGAGGCCCTTCACTAGCATCTCTCTATAAACGGCCATGGCTTCTAAGGAGGTCGAGAGGCCCTGAATGATGGCGTTGTATATCAGCTGGGTCTGAAGCGGCGGCGTCTTGACGACGAGAGCGTGGACTTGTTTGATCTCTGAGGGGCATTTGCATGATTCAAGCACGCCAAGAATTGAGGATTGCACCGAGACTGCGACTGAAACTTGCGGAACCGCCAGCGCGGGAACATTTGCAGAGAAAGGGTGACATGGAACTTGAAAATTCATCTTCTTAAGAATCAGAGAGCGGTTGAAGCAACATGACATGGAGGAGCAGTGAAGGTGCTTGCTTTCCTGTGTCATTGATTGAGGAAGAAGAGCTAATGCTGAAAGATGGACTGGGCCTGAGAAATTGGGCCTAGTTGCAGCGTCGCAACAAGAGCAAACTTTGCATGGGGAGAGTAGCGGCTTCTTCTCCGCCGGAACGGAAATTTGTAATTTGCAGTGCTCAATCACACAGGACAATCTTCACTTCGTTTCCGTATGGTCATCGAAACTTCATATCCGAAGATGCTGGCAGGGATAAGATCTCGAATCCTTTCTGTGAGGACCCCTGGCCGCCGATTCGGGCGGAGCTGTTCGGTTGCAGCAATGGAAGTCCCCACTTGCCCGGAAGATCCTCATTATACGGACCTTCCGCGGCCGCCGAGGAGTAAGTCGGAGAGGAAGCCATATCCGACTCCAATGAAGGTGCTGATTCGGAGGGCGAAGGAAGAGAGAGAAGCCAGAAAGCTGCAGCCCTGCCGGGTGCTCGAAAAACCTCCTGACAATGGCCTCCTCGTCCCTGAGCTCGTCCCCGTTGCACACCGTGTCTATGGAGCTCGGGAGTCCCTGCTCAAGGGATTATATGAGCTCGTGCGCTCCATTCCCGTACAACGTTGCAGGTAATCGAATTGAATCCTTTCCTGATTCATTGAATTCCACTCTCTTCTCGCCTAAAATATGCTCCTTTCTAAGTTCCCACTTGATTCAATTTATATTGCTCAAGCTGTGTGTGGCATTTGCTTCTCCAGATCGATATATATGTGTGTATGTGTTTATCTTATTCTTCAACTATGAGCTGCATTGTTCATCTTACCTCTGTTTCTGATCCCAAGGCATCTTCGTGTTATGTTATGCGCAATCTGTTGATGAACGTGTGAACCAAAGATGAGATTTTGCTCGTGCAATTTGTTTCGCTTGGATATAGATAAAAACCTGGGACATCCTCATGCCGCATGTTTTAGTCATATGTGTTGTTTGTTGCTTCTCAGGTTCTGTTCTGAAGTTCATATCGGTCACGTTGGTCACGAGATCAGAACCTGCACTGGCCCAAAAAGTGGGTTGCGAAGTGCTACCCATGTGTGGAAAAAGGGAGGAGTTCACGATGTTGTCTCCTTCCCTAAATGCTTCCATCTCTATGATCGTGTTGGGAAGCCAAGGGTTGGACATGATGAGAGGCATAGCATCCCTCGAATCCCTGCCATTCTGGAGCTCTGCATACAGTCAGGTGTTGACCTTCAGAAGTACCCTTCCAAGAGAAGAACAAAGCCTGTATATTCTATCGAAGGCAGAATTGTAGATTTTGAGATGGTAGCTCAAGCAGAAGAGAAGGAAGAGGAAACACACCCTCGAGATACAGCTTCTCCGGATTGCCTTAGTTCCAATGCCAAAGAACTGGATAGCTGTTCGACTGAAGCAGTGAAGGGCTTGGAGGAATTGAGCAATGAGACACTGGAGTCATGGTTTGAGATGGTCAGAGGAGCGAAACAGATTATGGAGAGTTACACAGTGTGGGCATGTGGATATTGTCCCGAGGTTCAAGTGGGTCCTAAGGGCCACAAGGTGAGGATGTGCAAGGCATCAGGGCATCAGTCTCGTAACGGTTTGCATGCATGGCAGGAAGCTACAATATATGATGTGATCAGTCATAATTATGTGTGGCATGTAAAGGATTTAAGTGGGCCACCACTTGGTAACCATCTTAAGAGGTATTATGGTAAGGCTCCAGCCATCGTGGAGCTTTGCGTGCATGGTGGTGCACCTGTCCCTGAGGAATTCAGGAGTATGATGAGATTGGATGTGGTCCCACCAGATCGAGACGAAGTCGATCTTGTTGCTTGACTTGAGTCGTCAAATGAGCCACAACTACCGGACTGAAAATGCAATCCAGCTTGAGGTAGTATTTTGTGTTCCTTTTCAAAAAGAAACCGGTAACTCGTCTGTCAAGCTCATCTTTATATAGACTTGGAAATGCGATGGCAGGAGCTCAATTTGACCCACAGGGGTAGCAAGATGGCTGGAGTTAGCCCACCCGGGCCAGTGGAGGTGGTCAAGGCGTGCACCTGAGTTGGGTTGCTTCCCAAGTTTAAGAGTTCGAACCCCACCTAGCGCAGTTCGGTCGAGCGGGTTACCCCGGTGTCTTATGCTGCGCAAGCGGTATTGTCAAAGGCTGGCGGGGGTCATAGGATTAAACCTGCATTATCAAAAAGAAAAAAAGAAAAAAAGAAAAAAAGAAAAAAAAAAAAAAAAAAAGATGAGGGGAGTTGGAGATTCTGATGCTTTGTGATTGGTGAGTAGCATCTTCCCCTTTCAAGGAGGTCATGCGGCTAAATTGTAAGTGGAGATCATAAGTCCAGAGAGCAAGTCTAATTATATGGCCGTTAGTCGTTTGATAGAAAACTCTTGAAAGAAATCAAAATTCAACCCAGAAGTGTTCCCCTGTAAGGTGCCATCCATTTTTCTATCGTCTCCATAAGGAAGTGGATGACCATCTTGTAGCGATACCAATCCTCCTTTGCATATTTTATTTAATTCCATATGCATAAAGAGATCAACCCCCATGAAGGTCTCACATTAGTTTGCAAGTAGAAGAGAGGCACCTGCACTTGCGAGCGCAAGACATATAGAAAGCCTAATATCAATGTGTGAAATGAAGATTATGCTGTTGAAATCGTAGGTATTTAGAGGAAATCACTGCCTCTCCATAGGTTGGAAGTTTTCTTCCTATGAAACATTCTTAATCGGTTCATATGGTACTTTTTTTGGCTCTCGCATAACATGCTATCGATATGTAAATATGCATCAAATTGTATAACTTAGATAATAATGTTCAATTTTTATATTAAACAGTCACGTTATTTTCAGGGTAAGAAATATGTTTATATGGTAATATGTTGACTCTGTATTGTAATCCATACCTAATTCATAATAAAAGAAAATATCGAAGTTGATCTAAACTTAATGGCGTGAAGTTGCCCTAGAAGGGTATTGGAAAAAGTGGGCAATAATGAATGTATCATCAATTCTAAAATCTCAAGTAAGATCTGCTTTGAGGACAACAGAAAACTCTCATAATTTCTTCAAGCCATTCAGATTATGTTTCTCTGCTGCTTACTGTTCAAGTTTTTCTTCAGCTTATTTGGTGAGCGGTCGCTCCTAAGGATGATTACTTGACATCCCTGGCCGAGGCGATTCAATCTCTGCTCATTGCATCATTTCATCTGCCCGTCAGTGCCAATGTCCTGGTATGATACTTTGATCCCAACTATCAGGGATATGGCGTGCCCTCTTTTCACAAGAAACGCAAAACTCCTCATTTTCTTGCAAGAACATATCATGGGTACGATTATTTTATAATACAGGCTGATGTGAGAGAAGTAGAGAGGGGGCACTTACTTCAGCTCTGAAGATCATGGAAGTAACAGCCATCCATGTCTTCAGAGCTTTACCTCCAAAGTTGTCGAAGCTTGAACTGCGAAAGAGATATTTGTTGCAAGCTTTTCAACCCCACATACATGTTGGTGGCTCCAGCTGCAGGCTGAAGAACTGGAAGTATTCATTTTGGAGCTAGCAAGTGTGGCAGGACGGGAAAGAATTCTCGTTGAGGAGTGGGGGGATTTGTCATGTGAAGCATACCATCACTCCCTTGATCTCCCCAGGACAGCTTGAGTTGCCCGTGCAATTTTAGACGGTTGCTGTTGACTAATCCTGCAGATCAGTTCTCAACTTTTGGGTGCGCTTGAGGGCCGAGGGCCGAATAATCTCAACAGCTGCATCAGTCTCAATGCTAAACAAAAAACATGACATTAGGACAATGAAAGAACTTATTCTTGCTCATGGCGATGCCAATCTTTGATGCAGTTCATTCATTCATTCCTTCCTTCTGCAAGGCCCTGTGAATAAGATGATCCAACGCACAGTGCAGATTGAATGCTGCTATTTTTCCAACATTCACTCACTTCTCTGATTTACTTGACCGGATTAGAAGTTTACAGGTTCAGCCTCCACGAACCAATGTGTTTTTCTGAACTTCGGAATTTCCAGCCTCAAGAGTACAATAGGAGAACCTGACATCGTTGACAGCATGAAGTTGAATATAGGAACAGGCTCTTAATGAGGGAAACAAAGCTCCTTATTCACATCCCACAACCGAAACGCCAGAAGAAACAGTATCAAAGTTCCATGACATCACCTAATTGAAAGATTAGATAGCATATACACAAACCTATTGTTTTACAGACCACCAAACAAGCATCCTCCTCTCTCTCTCTGATTGACACCGGCATTATTGAAACCCCGAAGCACCACAAGGCAAAATTGAACCAACCACAGAGCTGAAAGCACATTATCCCCTTCCTCCAAAACATTTAATTGGGTATAGGGATAGCTGTCCCTATCTACATGTACACCACCTAAAGGATCAGTCCTTCGAGAGAGCAAATTTCATAAGATGACTATTTCATAGCACTGAATCAAGATATGAATAGTTTCTGGATCGGTTGTACTGAAGGAGGCTACCATAGGTGCGGTCCCACACTCCAATGAAAAGGGACTCGGTGTCGGGGCTAAATGATATACCAGAGATCTCCCCGAAGAAGTCGACCTCCTGCTCCTCCTGAAATCCATTCCTCACATTGTACACGTGGACGAAATCAGCAGGCTCTGCCATAGCCATGAACTGTCCGTCTGACGAGAATCTAAGGGACCTGATAGCACCAATGTTGCCCTTGAGCACTGCGATTGATTTCGACAGGTTTCGGACATCCCAGACACGGCATGTCTTGTCCTGGTTCCCGGTAGCAAAGATGTGACCATCAGGGTGCCATGCAGATGCAAACGAGAAATCTAAGTGTCCCCTCAATGGCATTATCGTCTGCAAAAGGAAGAGGTTTTCAGAATAGAGATGGGGAAAATTCTTGTATGCATGTGTGCGGGGAGGGAGAGTTGTGCTACCTTTCCCGTTTGAGAATCTACCAACATCCCATCAGGGTCATCACCCACAATGACAAGAAGCTTACCGTCAGGACTCATAGAGGTATGCTGCAAAGAATAACAAGATATGAGCTTAATATCCCAAAAGCCACCAAATAAAAGCAATTGGAGTCTACAAAGGGGCACAGTCCCTCGCAAACAATAACTATATTCTTTCATCACAAGGAACACATCTTTGTTTAACTACAATTTCCATCCTTCCACCCAAATTTGTGATATAAAGATGTAATGGAAGTTCACTTTCTAAGATTTAAGAAAGGAAAATAGTAAGCTGTGAGCATCATCAAAGAGAAGAATGGGTAAAATGAGGCAATCTTATGCATTCACTGTTGTAATTATGCTCTTTCTGGTGGGGTGCAGCACAATTAGATGCTCATCAACGAATAGCAAAATTCACTTGACAAGGAGCACTTACATTTACTGGCCAAGGATACACAAAATGCTTGCAAAGCGTAAATCTCTCCATATCAAAGTCCCGAACTCCGCAGTCATTGTTTGATACCATGAAATGCACTGCCCCACTGAAAATCAAATTATTGAAATTAAGTTTCGATGCTAAGTAACAAATTCTCTTTTATTACTCCTTCCTTTCTCGTTCAAACTTTTTGCATATAGAAAAAGAAACTCTAAGTTGCTTATTGTCGGTCCCACTGAGGTAGCTAGTCATCATAAATACACGAGTAAAGAAGCAATAAGTATGCAATAGCTGCAAAGGGTGAAAGGATGAACCTTGGAGAATCGTATATTTCAACTGCATTTGTAATGGCATTATCATCATATGTTGTCCTTGAACAGAAGCTAACACCAGGCCGGTCCAAGTGCTACATGCAGAAGATGGAACATTCATCAGAAAACAAAGGTCAAGCAACCATCCGGAAAGATGGGAAATAATTGTTCACATTAAAGAGCATAGTCATGAAGGAGAGAGAGAAGATGAAAGGTACCTTACAAATAAGCTCTCCTTGAAAACCCCCAGCAATTAAGAATTTATCACGTACAGCAAGAGTACTGACTTGAGTTTGAGCAAAACCCTCCAAGAGACTTCCAGGATGTTTCTACAAATATGTAGCAAAATGAAGTTCCAACTGATGCAATTGAAAACCGTCAAGACAATACAGCTGATCTGATATAAGCACATATCTACCTCACAAGGAGCTACATGCCGATAAACATCAAGAACTTCAGTCTTCTTGCATGTCAATGATGACCAGTGAATGATGGAGAAGTTGGACATTAGGTAAACATCATGCTTTGTGGTCGACCAAACCAAGTTCCTCAACTACAATGAAAATGACAAACGTCAGCCAACGATACTTAAGTGGGCCAGAATCTTAATGGAACCAATACATGATATATTCAATATGAAAGAATAATGTCTTCATACTTGAAAATGGAGAATTGTTGATTTCACAGATCTCGTATTTCGCCAGAATTTGTAGTAATTTCCATCTCGCTTTGTTGGTTGAAGCCCCTAACAACATTCGGAGAGGGTTACAAAGGAAGGGCGACAATAAAATGACTATAATAAATGCATGAATCATACCATCTTCATAGCACCCAATAATAACTTACCTTTTCAGAACACTCCCCTGATTGTGGCACATTTTCGTAGTTCTTATACTGCTCTAGCCTAGTTTTCCTATATTGTTTGCGGGTGATCCTTAATCTCTCCCAGGGTATTCCTTGTATATCTTTTCCTCTCCTAGCATCAGCAGCTGATATATCTGTTATCTTATTATCCTGCAGCAAACCATCACCTTTCACCCACAATTCCAAAAAATACAAAAATAAAACAACTTTCTGAAGTTAACGTTGTCTAGGAAATCCCTCTAACATCTGTGAAACTGAATAAATAGACTGGGATTACCAAATAAGCATATTCATCATCGTTGTCTGTGTCAGAATCACCCATTACTCTGCCATGAAAATACATTTCATCATCCACTTCTCCCATATCATGATCATCAGCTGCATTCTCCATGTGATACTCTTGGTATTGAGCCATGTTGCCAGAGAACTGAATCACTTGCAAAAGTAAGAAACGTAAAGTTCTTACAAAAGTATGCCACATAAAAAACTACAGATTCCAAATAAAATGCCTCGCGAAGAAATCTCCTTTAGAATCAGATATTTATTCTTCCAAATTTCTTAGAACATCTTCGATCATGAAATCACATCTATGAGCTAGTCAACCATGAATAGCATCTGCATCTTTACAGATTATGCTAGTTGAACTGAATTATTCCCCCAACTCTTTGATGAGCTGAAACAGAGAACTGGTTTGATGCAACCAAAAGAAACATGAACAATACTTGTATACAAAATCAAGCAACGATATTTTCCACGCCAATAACTTTGCCAGACTCTAGGTTTCAAGATCACAAGAGGTAAACTCAGAGAGATGAACAGCACCATAGTGAAGCAACAAAGACCCAACAATTCAAACTTCACGAAAATAATTCAAGAACCAGGTTATGAGACTACAAAGATTGGGATTTCACAGCCACTTGCTAAATGGATATTAAAAACTTTAGTCGACCCAAAGACAAACTAAGTACTTCAACTAAGGTAGAATCAATCAACAAAAGCAATTCAAAAGGGAGTTCAGGATTGAGCCAGATTTTTTTCGATTGATATGCATAAAGAAGTCAGATGGAAAGATCAAATCACATAATCCCTTGAAAAGTTTTCTTTGAAGATGCTCACAATCTGACATATAACTTCTATCTAAAAAGTGCCCGTGAAGAACCAATTATTCTACCTGTATTAGATAATTACTGTGCGAGAAAAGTAAAATTCATCAATACAGAACCAAAAAAATGCTTTAGCAATCAAAATTAGATTATGCATCCAGCTACTGATCAAAAGGAACAAAATTTCAAGAGGAAAAAGCGCAGAAGCACAACAAATTGCAAAACGAGAACCCTAATGAAGCCAACAAGCGCATAACAAATAATAAATCCCTACATATTCAACCTCCACAGACAAACAAAAACCAGAAAGAACTCCAACGCAGGACTAACAGCGACAGCCAAGCCGCCCAACATTCCAAAACAAAACCAACTATGCGCTCTGAATTAGGTAGGACATGCAACAGCAGCACAATAAGCACGGCCCTAAAAAACCTGAGCATCAAAAGTACAATATAATGGAAATCCTCAAATCGACTGCTGCAATCGTATCACAAACGGAGTTAGCGCTAAAATAGATTATCAAGATTAAGATCTACGGAAAAGGGCGGAAAAGATGCAAAACTGACGGTGATTCAATGGCTCGGAGACGAATATAGAAGGCGATTGGATCAAACTTTCGATACAAATCGACGGTGTCCTATTCCGTCTTCAACAACCCATGGAACCAAAGGAATCATGCCCTCTCGCTGCTCTCTGATGGATTGGACCTTGGGTTCGTCTGTCGTCGTCGTCGTCCTAAAATGGATTTGGAGAAGAACTGCTGGAAGCGTGGATCTCCGATTTTTACCTTTTTGCCCTTGACACTTTGGGTTTGGGCCAGATAAACAGCCCTTCTGCCAAAATACATCAGGGCCCGACCATTGGGGAATTCATCAAATTCTTCCCCCCCTCTCTCTCTTTTACACGATGCAGTGTCCCGACCAACTGAATTGCACCTTGAAACTAACTTACAATCAAGCTAGAGTTCTTAAGAAAATTTCAATCAACCCTTCCAATTTAGGGATCAACCCTAAAATCACTTATTTGAGATCTAGTGAGGGAACCACTAAGATTGTTCGCGTCCGAGTACTCTTCATTTTTTCATGATACTTGGATCATATCCTATATAAGATTGATTCCTAAATTTTAAATCTGGATCTTTCACTATTAAATCTTAGAACCGAACCATATTTGGAATTTATAAGATGCCACGTGTTTACGTTACCCTATTAGAACATGAATATTATTTATTTTTAACTTCAAAAATATGGATTACTTTAGTATTTTTTTCATGATGATGATGATGATGATGATTATTATTATTATTATTATTATTATTATTATTTTATATACTTTTTTATCGTAATAAAATATGTGTAATTTTAAGTATATTTGTATTATATTTAAATATTATTTATTATTAATTTCAAGTCATAATGATGGCTTATGCATGAAAAGTTTATTAAATATGCATAATTATTAGGAAAAAAATACTAGTTATACAAAAAATTTGACTAATATTTTAACATAGTATGAAATTTTTAAACCGTTACAGAATGATATAAAATCTTTAAAAAGTTGACGTTGATGGTGCAAACTGTTAATTAATTACTTATGTCATTAGTAATTACTGACGTGACGCTTACATTGCTATTGACGTAGCGCCTATATGGCTACTGACTCAGAAAATTGAATCATATAATAATAAAAACCTAGGGAAAAAAGAATTGATAAGACAAAAAAATTTGTCTAATGTTATAATACGATACAATATTTTAAAATATTATCAAATTGTGCAAAGCATTTAAAATTGTATTATTATCTTATTTTGTTGGAAATTTTAAAGCTTACAATGACAAATTATCACTAATATCATTATCACCATCATTAATATGATATTTAGGATCATAAATATAAGAATTATCATTGAAGTGATTATTATCAGTACCTTGTTATTTTTTATAATATGTAAAATGTATATGTCAATAAACTAAGAAATTTAATCCAAAAAAGTGTCTAAAAATCGAGATTAGAAATTTGAAGTCCTAATGAAAAAAAATATTTGATACTTAGTTTATATTACCGATGGGCTATATATAACAATTTTAACTTAAATATTGAATGAACGTTAAGCCAAGTAATCTCTCACATATCTGTGACTATGTAATCTTTATAAGTAGTTACTATAACATCCATAGTCTCCCTACTCTCCGAGAGATATTGAGTTTAAGAAGATTGTTCTAAAGTTGATTGATGATAATTATGACATATGAGAGTATGTGAGGGGAAAAGGTATATGGATGAATTTAAGATTTTATTTGCTAATAAATATAATTATAATAAAAATATAAAAATTTTATACTATAATATAACTTTTTAATAAATTTGTACCATATTATAATATTAATCATATTTTTTTGTACTATTGGTACTTTTTTTGAACATTTTTATCATCATATTATTCAATTTTTCAAGTCAGAATGCACATAGGTGTCATGTCACCAATAGTTAATAGCGTTAATAAATAATAAATAATTTGTACTATTTATGTCAACTTTTTAAAGATTTTATATCATTTTATAATATCTTAAAAATTTTATACTAGTTAAAATTTTTATATTATTTATATTTTTTAAGCCAAATAAAAGTCTTTTGAGTTAGAAATATAACAGTTTAAAGGGTGGGAGTTGGAACGAGACCCAGTTCCCGTTTGAAGCGCTCTCTTACTCCTCTCTTCTCCTTCTGCTCATATATGCCGAAGAATTTCCACCCATGAAGTTCATGGAATCACCGTCACCTGAAGCTCGGGAAGACCCCAACCTCTCGTGTACGATTGCTCGCGGTGGGCCTATCTTTATCCCCAATCTTGTCGGTCCCCTCACTAGGGTTCCTAATTTCGAGTCTTCTCTTCTCCAACTTCTCCAGGTATTCCTTTTTCCCTCTCCGGCCCTTTGCTCATGGGTCTGAATGAATATCCATCGAACACCAAAACTGCCTCACTGTTCTCGACTTTTTATGCAGGATTTAGAGACTGAAATTTCTTCTGGATTAGCGAATTCCTGCGATGATGATATCTCGTAAGCTTATCTACAGCTGCTACTGTATCAAAGTTTCCGTTTCAAAAGCGCCGAATACTAGAATCTGCCGTTTCTCTACTCAAGTTAATAATTTGCTAAACTTTGCAACTCTGCAGGGTAGATGAGCTTAAAGTTTTCAGTGAGGAGGAGTTGGTTGATATGGCTATGAAGGAAGCATTTAAAGTACGGCTACGGCTACTTTGCTTCGAATTCGATAATGTATCTGATGATGTAGAATACTGGTTAAATGGCAGTTTCTTACACGTGGTTTCTCTCAGGATGGAGAAGCTGCTGATTCTTCTTCACAGCTGCTGGAAAACCAATCTATTACAGGGTGAGTAGCATCGTTGTTGGTAACAGTTTCCTCAGAGTGGAGTACGAATCTGACTTGTTGCTGGAAATAAAAAAAAAATAGAGATGATAATTGCGTTTTCTTTTTGTGTGCTCTAAAATCATTTGATCTCCTCTGCACTGTCTTCAGAGGAGAGTATGGGCAGGGCATATCAAATGGAGAACTTTATCTGGGAGAGAATTTGGCTGGCAAGGAAGATGCTTCAACTGCACCCCAATGCTCTAATGGATTTACGTCAAAAGCTACTTCAAAGACAGCGTTAGGAGATAATGCAAAGAGGGAAGGCGAAAGACTAAGAATAGTCAAGCAGTACACTATTTGCTGGCTTTGAAACTGTTTGCATTTTTTCCTTTGTTTGTCTTGCTAGTTTGTGTCTTTTAGGAAGGCAAGCATGATAAGTAGTGGTTGGTTATGTCATGAGATGTGAAATAAATTAGTGATCATAGGAATATATCTTAATGGAGTAGCCTGCAGTGTAGCCATCATATCTAATATCTGACTTATTCCTCTTTCTGAATTTGTCAACATAAGATTTTTCTGTTCTTCCTGAATTGACCCCTAATATTTTATCTTTTTGTAACTAATCTCCCTTTTGTTCTGCCAGATTTATATAGTAATGTTACATGGTGGGTTTTCTGCAGAGTGGAAGAGGTACTGGCTCTTATTTGCAACTACCAAAGAACCAGTCCAACGCAGGGTATTTAGCATCTCCTTTGGTAGTAGTCACTTCACTTATAATGCTTCGATGTTGTTTCTGGGAAAAAAAATGGAGATGCTATCACTTCATCATTTGCGTGCTCTATAATTATTTGGTCTCATGTGCACTGCATTCAGGGAGGGATTGAGGCGAGGTGTATCAAATGGAGAACATTTTATTTTGGAGAATTCTGCAAGCAACGAAGATGCTTCAACTGCACTTGAGTGCACTAATGAATATACATCCAAATCTACTTCAAATACTAAAACAGGAGATGGTGCAAAGAAGAGAAAGCAAAAAACCAACAAGAATCAATCTCTAGCAGTATGACACTTACTGGCTTTGAAGTTGCTTGTGTTATTCCCTCTGTCTATCTCTTCTAATTTTTCTTTCAAAATGGAGAGCATCAATATGTATAGGTTGGTCGTATCATGAAATGCCAAAGTATGTTAAATATAGCAATATTGTGGTTGGATAGCTTGCTGCAAAGATATCTTGTCTGATAGGAAACTAATTTCTTTTCTGAGTATTTTCGATGGAAAAGTTTTAGAACTTGAATATGTCAATATATGATGCTTGTTCTCCAACAATCGGCATCTAATGCTTTATCTTTTCACAATTGATATCTGTTAGACCATCAGGCTTTGCCGGTATGTAGGAATCTCATTCATAGACTTTGAGTAATAATGCATGGACAAATTCTCAGGTAAGTTATATTGCAAAAGTTGAGGAAGTTGTTAAGATTAAACAGAAGCAGGATGAAGAGAAAGCTGCAGCAGCAGGGCTGCATTCTTACAAGTTTGTATCTTGATAAATTCAGTAAATTCCTTAGCTATATAAATAACAGACTTGAGCTCAGAATTTCTCTTATTTTTGTACAGTGCCAACAAAGAAGGTGGTATTACATCTGCAGAGAGAGCCAAAAGGCTGGAAATCATGAGATCAACTGGTTCCAAAGTTAAGGTGTGCAAACCTTTTCATTTCATGTGTACATGCTGTGCTTATTTTTTTCAAATGGAGAGAATTCAAGGGAGTTGAGTCTAGAAATTCAAACTATGGAGCTTGATACTTTATCTCCTCTCTGCTATATCTATCTGAATGGAAAAGTTGTTAGTTTGTCATTCAGTTACTGCTGCTTGCCATGTTTATGCAGTCCCTTTTGTTGAAGGGCTATTCAAAGTGGCAATTGGAGGTATAATGACAAAGTTCACTCAAGGATCAGTCTGATTAAACTTGGTAAAATGTGTACATAAAAGTTGTTAGAAATTGATTTAAGTTTGGTTACAATAAAAGCTAAAGGAGAGGTAAGGGGGGAAGAGGGGAAGGGTGTGAAGGACCAGAGATAGATCCCTATAAAGGGATTGATTAACTTGAAAATCTCTTAATGATTAAGTTTTGAAACATTTTTATTGAAAAATCTAAGTGATATTGACTTGAATTAATAGTTGAACCTCTTTAAAATCACAAGGTCTCTTCAAGGAGAAATTCTTTGGTTGTGCCTATCTTGCCATGTGGTGTGAAATAAAACCAATTAAATTGCAGCAAATGGGAAATGGGGTTGTTAATCACTTGAGCAATTGCCTTAGTTGCTAATTGTGGCAATCGTCATCGATGTTTTTTCACTACATCATTGCAAGGTATGATCATTTAAAAATAACTCCTCTTTAGGATTTTATTTTTCACTTCATCACATTTATTTTCTGAATAACAGGTGTGTGATTAGCTTAGTTTTAACTCCTGCTTTCATGTAATCTGAAAACAGGTTTCGTCATTATCAAGTTTGAGAATTGTCCTTACAGAAGCTCTCGAGTTTGCAATGCTATGAAGTAGAAACATACGTGGAGGGTAGTGAGAGGGATACACAAAAGGCTTATTGAGGGCAACCAAGTTTCTACATAATTTTCTATTTGTTTAGAAAGCTTTTAATAAATGTAGTAGCCAATTTGTTCTTTGTCTGCATCATAATGTTCGATTATGGCCTCCTTCTTATCTACCTTCATCCATCTTCTACCAAATCATGGCAGTTGACACCATCAATTATTCAAGGGAATGAACCTGTGAAGTATCCGGAAGTTCTTCTTTCTGTTGAGGTTCATCATAACTCCAGAAAATCCAACAAGGTACAGTATGTGTTTCCAATCTATTTTTCTTGGTTTGCTTGCAGTCTCTTATGCTTGAGATTTTCTTGAAGAATTTCTTGTTAATAGAGATCAAGTTTGTGATAAAATTTTTGCAGGTACAAGAATTCTTGGTCCTAGGGTGTCAGATGTTGACTGAACTGAGAGATAAGATATACTGCATCACAGACCATATAATGGAGAAAGCTGGGCTTTACGATCCTTCCGGATATTTTCTCATAGAAGTAAGGATCTCTTTCACTAGCAAAATTTCTCATCGATGAAAAAAACTTCGCTTGATCATCTCTTCATTTGGGGGAAAAGATGTCTGTGTACCTGAATATTGCTATCCTATGCTAGGATTTCTTCTGCAATGATCTTAGAGACCCCTCAGCCATAGACTACAGCAAACCCATACTCCAGTGGCTTGTCTCTTGTAAGGAAGAAGCTCTTCGAAAATGGGAATGCATTGTTAGCGGTGAGTTACAACAGAAGCAGAAAGCAGTTGTGGGTGAGGTAACAAACCTGCAGTTGCCTCAATTCAAAGCTGTGGAAATGCAAAAAACTCGCCTCTGTGATCTAAAGTTCCAACTTGGTGCAGGATATCTATACTGTCACCAGGTAATGCATTCCACTTTTGTCTTTCTGATTGAATTTATACTTTTAGGCCCTTATCTCTGTCTAGTCACAGCAAACTGAACTTACCGGGCAATGTTTCACAGGGTGATTGCAGGCACTCTATTGTGATCCGGGATATGAGGCTAATTCATCCTGACGATGTACAGAATAGAGCAGCTTATCCCATCACTACTTTTCAACTAAAGACTCGAGCGCTGAAATGTTGTGTTTGTAATATATACAGAGCTACAAAGGTGACTCTAGACGATAAGTGGGCACCGGAGAATCCTTGCTACTTCTGTGACAACTGCTATTTCCTGCTCCATTACTCCAAGGACAGGTCTCTGTTGTACAGTGACTTCTCTGTATTCGACTATCATCCTGATTAACAACTGTCTGTCACTATGAAATATTTTGGTATGTTGAGCTGGTATCCATAATGTTTTATACATGTCAGCGTTCTGTTTTTGTCATTCAATTCAAGCTATCAAATGATGAACAGCGTCCGGACGCTTTTGAGAGCTTTTCTTGCTTATTTTGGATCTAATCTGACAGGAAATGAGCCAAAATGTAAAGGAGTGAAGACCCGGCTTCGGGTTTTAAAATAGAACTTGAAAGTATGTGAGAATCGAATTTTGAAACATCATTTCTTTTGTAACAAATGATTGATGATTTAGAGCCTGTAGCCATGCAGATGCTTGGCCCATCTTCTAGCCATGTAAGGGTCATGGTATTCCCAGCTCTCAACACAACTGCTCCTCCCACCAATAATGCTAACGTCTCTCCCTCCACCTTCTATGCTTTTACTTTCCCTTCTTCCCGTCTTATCCCCACCACCCACCACTGCTTCCCCTGTCCTGGTACACTCCCCATTCCCACCTTCTGTGTAGCTATAAGCTATGTAAACATGTTCATCCTTGCACAAGTCCAGTACAATTCTCCTCTCTTCGCCACCCCTTAATTCCCCGAGCCTGACGATTGATCCTTCTTCCCCGATCCTCAGCTGCACTTCTCTGATAACTCCTCCGAGGACTCGAGCTAGGAACTTCTCAAACTCATGCATCACGAAACCATTGGATGCCCCAAAGCCAAAACCAACGTGGAATTGATGGACTGGGATTGGCATCTCGATGTTCATGGAATGGTAAGACCTTGTAGGACTATCAGACAGGTGAAGTATGCATGAATGAGGGTTCTTGTGGGTTTGATCCTCGAATATCTTGATCCCCTTCTTGAACCCTTCGATGGGGTCTGCCTGTCCAGTGTAGAAGAGGCGGTCAATCACTTGGAGGGCTGCTCGCTTCCCACATGAAGTCATTCGCTTGAGAGGGAATAATCGGGCTGCAACTGATGAGTATGTAACAATTGCAAGCCGATCGATGGACCTCAGAGAGAAGACAATCAAGGCCATGGATTGCTTGAGGAGCCTGAGGTGCGGTCCATTGGGGCTGGCCACCAGGACCACGTCTGTTGCTTGCTGATGGGACAGCTTCACTGAGAGGTAAGCTCTACGGGAGGAGCAGATCGGTGGATAGCTCTGTGGTAGTTGATGCAATAATGAAGAGGACCCCGTCAGCAGGTGGTTGTGCAAGGGCAAGGGTGTAATTTCACAAGCGCGGTACGAGTGGAAGCTGGGGTACACAGGCTGGACTGGTACTAGACTGAATTCGAGGCGGGGATAGTTGAATGAGCTGTCGGGCTCTACCGGGTCATCATCATCATACCGAGCTGAGCGGAGGAAAGATTGCCTGTGGACCCTGAAGGTGGCAATGGAGTCATCGAGGATCCGGAAGATCGGATCCATCCTGTTGTTGCAGGGCGTTGAGAATGGCAGGTTCAAGTTGCGGGGTAGCTGGGTCCAGTGGGCACGGCAGATGGGGCAAGTGACATTCCCATGGCGGACATTCGATGAGATGCAGGCGAAGTGGAAGGCGTGCGAGCACTGGGCAGTGAATATGGCCTGCCCGGGACTACTCCCCGAGCTGTAACTCAGAGGATCCAAGCATATCGCGCAGACGTTCTGCTCCATCAAACAACAGAGATTAACCAAACACTAGAGTAAAAAATTTGAGATCGTACAAACAACTACTTTCGTGTGTGATCTCGTTTTTAAAAGCATGTTGTGATCTGGTGTGAGGGTAAGGAAAAGAATCCCCTTTTCTGAATCAATCGAGTGGGACAAAGAGTTCAAAAATGATGAAGAGAGTGAATATCAAGCAAGTTCGTGGAATTTCATAATCAATTGAAGGTTCGGACTAGTGTGGCGATTCTCGGGGCAACAAACAATAACAGTGACAATGCATCGTTGATCTTGCAAAAGACTCGGAAATTCTTGTTCCGAAAGGCAGGTTTTTAGGCTGTCCTCTCTGGATGTTACTCTGGGAAGCAGGTTTCTCTGTGATACAAAATGGGACAACCGCATAAATGGAGGTTGTTTGTGTCATTTACAGCAATCAGTGTAATCCCAGACTAATCAAATCAAATTGGCGAATCCACATTAGCCTGGGATTGCTCTGAAAAGCCAGCCAACCGAAAAAAAATTTCAAAGGAAAGTATGTTTGATTTGTCTATGGGGCCTGGAATTCAGCTCTAGTGCTCATTGCGTCAGGTGCATTCAGCTCTCTCTGCACTTGCCAGTGAGTGGATTCACAGATTTCCTTTTTCTAATTAATCAACTGGTAAAGGGCGAATCTAGTACAATGCAGTGAGACTGACATATAATCCATGGATGTTAGCACGAAAGATGTATGCTGCTGGCTTCTGGTTCTTCTATGTGGATTTAGCTTTACAGATAAAGACAGTCAAATAAATCATCGGACTTTGAGTTGTCAGATTTGAAAATTGTGAGAATTTGCACCCCTTTTTAGGAGTTTGCACCATTCTTTAAACAGGAGAACAACAATAATTTTAATGATGAGAATCGAATATATGACTTGTGCCCTGGCACCAAACTCTCATCCCTCTCTCGGAATCTCGTTCTAGTAAAAAATAGTGCTGACATTGGATTCCAGGGAGAGTCCTGAAGTGCTGAAAGTGAAGCCAAATGGTATAAAATGGCCACAAAACAGTAATTGATGGGAGTGGGATCGGGAATGGCTAGTGATTGGAGGAACAGCACAGGAGGGGGCACCTACCTTGGAAGATACGTTCTCGGTGGTGGGTTCTGCTTCATCTCCTGCGTTTCTTGAGATGCTGTCTCGCTTTCCCGGAGACATTGTCGAGGAATTCGAGATCTATTAAATGACACACATGAACACAGCTGTCAGTGTCTCTCCTCACATTAGTCAAGCACAGAGTTAAGCTATCAAAGAGAAAAATTTATGCTTTTTGGTAAAATTCAACCCCAAGAAATCAGCAAACACAGAGAGAGAGATGGAAATCTATATGCAGATAGAGCAAACGCAGCCAAATTCACAGTAGAGCATGTCTCAATTTGAGAAATCAAAAGATGGGTTCTCCGAGGAAGTTGCAGGAGAGTGCGGGAGAAGAGGAAAGGAATGATCTTGGAGCTTGAGATCGAGGCTAAGAACATCTAACCCAAAGGGAAGAACCGGAATTAGAGAGAAACGTCCGACAGGAGCGGAGAACAGGAAGTTATATTACATGACGGTTGGGATCAAGAACAGATGGGTCGACAAGAGCTTGTTTCCTGGAGAAGGAGCCGCATGCTGCTACCACCATCTTCTTCGCAGCTTTCCTCAGCCCCATTGTTGGAGACTCTCCTCTTCACGCTGCTCCACCCGCCCTCTCGATTCAAACTCTTCTTTGCCTAAGCCTCTGGTCTGGTTGTTGATATATGTTTTGTGTTTTGAATTGAGAAAGAAGAGGAAAAGAACACTGAGAGAGAAGACAAAGTTCTGAGAAAAGAGAATGGTCAGCAGCTTCTGCTATGGCTTTTTAATAATTTGTTTCCTTCGTCGTCTTTTTATTTTTATTTTTATTTTTATCATCCAATATTCACCTAAATCACATATCAATACTAATATACTATCAGATCGTGATTCGTGAAAAAATTTTCGTTGATCCTTTTAATCTTAAAATCACTCATTCGAAGGTCTAATGAAGTAACTACAAGTTGTCCTCTCGGATTGCAGATCCGGTTCACGCACGCACGTCTTCTTACTGAGCAACAAAGTCCACAGTGGCTTACCATATTTTTTTTTTTTGGTTGACAGCCACGGTATCCAAGCAGGCCCCACCAGCGGTGAGATGGCATCTTTCAGCCAACCATACTTGACTAATCCGTTGGTCGCCCCGGGTCGCACGCCTGGCAATGGCGGGTGAGGCTCCCAAGAGGGGTGTCTGCGTACGTGAGGTCTCGAACCCGAGACCTTCTTAAGCGGCACCGAGCTGCTTACCACTCGGCCCAACCCCTCTTGGTCAGTGGCTTACCCTATGACACTACAGTCGGGAGACTATTAATGGATTTACATTATGAAATGACATTACAGCCCTCGTACATCTGCAAAAATTATAATCCTCCCGGGTCCGAGGTATGCTTGCCGTACCAAAAATTCTTAGGTGAGCCGGAGTACATATGACACGGTGAATGTGATCAACAAATATTCGACACGTAAGTAAATATTTTAAATTATCTTTAAAGAATAAAATATTATTAATGAATAAAAAAATATGATGTGATACTTAATTATAACGTATTAATTATTTCTCAATGGAATTCACGTATGATGTAGTGAGTAGAACTCGTATAAGAATCTCTCTTGCCATACAAATAAAACAAACACTTCATGGCGATGATGGGTGGTGGAAAACTGCGCTCTTCGACGCTCTCTTGCCCCTTTTGACTACTGGTTAGCTTACCATACAATGTGTCAATACATCACTTGGGACCAATAATTAAGGGGTATCACTGTAATTTTGCCTCTATTATAACTTTATGCCAATTTAAATTTTTAACTTACATATAAATATTTTTTCATCCATAAAATTCAAATCTTTCTCTTACTACTGCTTCTACTAAGGTAATTAAGAAAGGCATTGCAGGCCAGGCCCTGGTGGTGCTGTGCATCTGAAAACGCCTGGTGTCTCCTGGCAAGGCTCTCGCCAAATCCCTTAACTCCACACAAACGACCAAGAGTAGTTGTAGCTCTACATTTCAATTTTTCTGGTTTTGACTGTGCTCAATGTGTTTGGTTCCACAAGGGTTTGTGATCGGGACTCGGGTCGATGGTGTATGGATTGGATCGGATTCTTCACGGATGATACGATAATGAACCGAACCCCCAAACCCTATCTCCCGTTGTATGTTTTGCAATACTTTCTGGCCATGGCATGACATATTTTGGGTAGCCGTCTGCGTTGGGAGTTAGTGTAGTCTTCCTCCTCCTGCGTAGTAAGAGAAAAATGATCTGTTTGAGCGGCTTAATATAAGAAAAAGAAGGAAGGTCGAGATTTGACGAAAAACATTCGGCTTGTCTTCTGTTAAATCGCGTGAGGACGGAAGAGAAAGTCTACATCGTGATCAGTTGTCTCCCTCGCTCATGTGTGGAAGAAAATATACCCGATTTGATATGTTAGCTATTGAAGTTGAGTATTCAAAGCATACGTTGCGTCATGAGGGTGAGTTTCGAAGAATAAATCCAACATGAAAGAGTTCAGAGACTAAAATCTAATTTACAAGAGAATTGAGTATCATCACCTATATAAGCACATACCACGCCAAACTTGAGTGTAGAACTCGCCAAATTCAAATTCGAGTAAGAAATGTATGCACTAAAGAAACAACTCTCCCGTTCCTAAATTTTTTCAATTCTTACGACTCGAGTCGGAGATCGTATTTAAAAAAAAAGAAATATAAAAAATTTTCTTTTAACTATTGTTTCCGGCATTTGATTAATTTGACACTTTTTGCTACTGCTCTTTACTATTCTATTACCTAGTCATCGTGTGCGTGGCTACACACACACACACACACTCTGAGGTTTTATCTGATCTATAGAATTAGAAATAGAATGAGTTTGATAGGCAGAATAAAATGCAAATATCACTTAGAAAAAAAATTGATAACTTAAACGTTTTTCACTAATTCATGTTCGAACAGAATTAATCTAACAAAAAGATAAAATTCTCTCAATTATAAATTTTTTCAATTTATAATATTCGAATCAAGATGACTACATGTATTCTACTCAATGAACTATAAGATATTATATCATGTTTTTTTTTCCGTTAATTATATATATGTTAGTTCAGATCTGTAATTGAATGGAGACCCGGGGCTTCTCCCTGGTGCTCGAAGGCTCTGGATAATCTACTGATTCTTAAGCCGATGTCGACCCGCATGAACCGATGCGTTACAATTCTGTTCTTTTCCCCCGGGTTTGTATCCGCGACTAACGGTAGAAAACGACAAGCGAAGCAATCGGGTCATGATGCGCACACCGAAGACTACATCTTTTGATCTGTCAAGCGGTTCTGCTGCAGCATCAATCGAGATCAGAATAAAGGCTCCTTAAAATGAGCTTAGATCAGGACCACTATATATGTGAAAGAAGAAAAAAAAGTCGTGGGGGAAATAGCTAAAAAGCATAAAATTGTTGGCAAGGTTCAGCTGCACCTATAAAAAAAAAAGGTAAAAAAAAAAAGCAAAAGGGAAATTAATATTATTTATTTATTGATTAATTAGGAAGGATCACGATATTACTAACATCAGTAAAATAGTCACACCATCTTTAAAAGTAAATATAATTATTTGATAGAAAAATGTTGTGAGACTTTTTCGCATCTATCAGCTAATTATTAGTTCAGTTCACGACCCAGAAGAAAAACTCATCATTATAAAATATTATATATATAGATATGTATGTATATGTGGTATTGAGCATTGGAGAAATAAAAAGGGTGAAAGTGAAAAGAAATTGAAAGCAAAGGAGGAGATATGTGAATGGAAGACGAGAAGACCGTTTGGAGGTTTGAATTTGAAGCTAAGTTCCATTACACATGATGGAAAAGATGAATGATGGTGGAGAAGGTGGCAGTGATGGCGGTGGGCGTGCTTTTTGCGTTTATAGGTCCCTTAGCGCATATCCAATGGATTTGTACTACTTATTCATTACGGATTAGTTCTGATTCGACCGATTCGGTACTTAATTCCCTCAATTGAAACTTCAAGTTATCGAAATTTTGTGAAAAGAAAAAAACTCATGCTGAGAGAGGTCGACCTCTCAGTAGGTCGACCTAACTCGAACTGAAAAGATTTCTGAATACCAGCAGTACAGATCTAAAAAAACAAACAATTGCCCATCAAAACTGATTTAAGAGTAGGAAACTGATATTGTTGGGTCCCATATGTCTCTATTAAATAATTTTAATTGAATTTACCTCTCAGTAAGTCGACCTAACTCGAACTGAAAAGATTTCTGAATACCAGCAGTACAGATCTAAAAAAACGAACAGCTGCCGATCAAAACTGATTTAAGAGTAAGAAACGGATATTGTTGGGACCCATATGTCTCTATTAAATAAATTTAATTGGATGCTAATTACTCATTGTTGTGGATTAATAATGCTAATCCAGTACTTAATTGTCTCTTATACATTTATATTAGATGAGTAACAGAGGTAGAATATTTAATCCTTTGGAGGCCTTTAAAATGATAGGGAAGGGAAGCATGGAGGTGCAGATGCCAAAGGCAAAGCAAGTTAAAGCAAACCCTACCAAAGCAAATCGAAGGGTATGATGAGTAGCAGATGTCAAATATTCAATCAATCTTAGATCCGATTTCCTTATAGGTCCTCCCTGCTAAAGCTCATAGGACCACGTCGAGACCACTAGGAGCAGACGGATATGGACCATAGAACCCCAACACGAGAGCTCAGAGATAATGAACTGAAAGATTCATCAAGAAGCAAATGAATTTACGATCATAAATATTAACTACATGATAAATGTGGACTGGATTAATGCTTTATGTGATTAATATTAATGTACATGATAAGCTGTGAGCCCACAAAATAACATATTTCGATGCCACAATGAGCTTAAAGATTTTGAGGCAAAGAAACAGCAGGTTATTAACCCAATTAAGGTTTGTTTTCTTTGATTATACATGCTAATTGAGGAATAATTACAATTATAGCACAACATAATCAAAAATTACAAAGTGACACCCAAAAAACCACATTTTTCCACTTTTAACTGTTTGATAGACTCATAAACATCTGCAAAAACAATGATATTTGCAAATTGTGTTAGACATACAAAGCATCGACACTTACCATACATGAGTTTATTTCGAGTGTAGCCCACGAGTCTTGTGGAGATATTAGTGTTTCTTTATTAGTATGTGTATCCGTGTGAAGTAGAAATTACATTCCAAAAACCGTTCACGAGCATGTCACGAAATCTCAAGAGACAGTTGTGCTCTGGTATGTAATCGTTAAAATAATTGTAAAACCTATCTTAGTTGATGTGTTGAAGATGAAGCGATATATCAAATTCTACAACAGACTTGTCAGGTGGCTGCAATCATTCGATTAACTATATGACAATATTAACTTGGAGATTCATACAATGAACAAGCCTCGACAACCTAAATCAGTAGGATAAGAAATGTCCCATCTTATGATTGGATGTTAATTAACTTTTACGGCTCCACTAATTTTTATTTAAATTCAGTCAACAATCGAATTGTAATAAACACAAACCCTACCAAAGCAAACCGAAGGGCATGATGAGTAACAGATGTTGAATATTTAATCAATCTTAGATCCGACTTTCCTATAGGTCCCTGCTAAAGCTCATAGGACCATGTCAAGGCCACTACGAGCAGACGTATGGACCATAAAACCCCAACACAAGAGCTCAGAGATAATGAACTGAAAGATTCATCAAGAAGTAAATGAATTTACGATTAGAAATATTGACTGTATGATAAATATGGACTGGACTAACATTTTATATATATGTTATTAATGTTTATGTATGCGATAAGTTGTGAACCCATAAAATAACATATTTCGACGCTACGATGAGCTTAAAGATTTTGAGGTAAAGAAGCAGCATGTTATTAAACCAATTAGGGTTTGTTTCTTTGATTATATATGCTAATTGAGGAATAATTACAATTATAGCACAACATAATAAAAAATTACAAAGTGACACCCAAAAAACCACATTTTCCACTTTTAACTGTTTGATAGACTCATACACATTTGCAAAAACAATGATATTTGCAAATCGTGTTAGACATACAAAGCATCGACACTTACCATACATGAACATATTTCAAGCGTAGCTCACGAGTCTTGTGGAGATATTAGTGGTTTCTTTATTAGTATGTGTATTCGTGTGAGGCAGAAATTACATTCCAAAAACCGTTCATGGGCATGTCACGAAATCTCGAGAGACAACTGTGTTCTGGTACGTAATCGTTAAATAATTGTAAAACCTGTCTTAGTTAATATGTTGAAGATGAAGCGATATATCAAATTCTACAACAAACTTGCCAGGTGGCTGCAATCATTCGATTAATTATATGACAATATTAACTTGGAGATTCATACAATGAACAAGCCTCAAACAACCTAAATCAGCAGGACAAGGAATGTCCCATCTTATGACTGGATGTTAATTAACTTTTATGGCTCCGCTAATTTTTATTTAAATTCAGTCAACAATTGAATTGTACTAAACACAGTCCTCCGAAGTTGATCAAGAGGACAGTTAATTAATCTCACTTTTAGCAAAAACAGAGTTTTATGCAATGACATTATTGCCCTTTATCTGATATTAAAAAAATCTTAAATTCGATTATTATTAGTGAAATTTTCTGTACTCTTTGTTCATTTGTTCCTTTGAGTCCCATTATTGGCAGCAATCACTTGATTTTATAAGGGTTTATTTTCGATCTGACTAAGGTAATTATTACTGGGAGTTCATTTCATTGTATGGACACGACAAAGACAAAGCTACACACCCCCCGCTTAAGACATTTGAGGCAATGCATTCACATAACTTAATTATTGATGGTACTCTTGTCAAAGATAGTGTCATTCACTCACAGACAGACAAATATTCGATCGAGATGGTGCTTACCACCAAACTCCCACCATTTAATCACCTTTTCATACCTTCTTTTTCTCTCTTCAAAATAATCGGGATCTGCGAGTTTAAAAGAAATATAACAGGAAGAGCTAAACGAAGAATCGGATGCAAAATCTCTTAATATCAAATTGAGAGGGATGTCACCGTATCAAGTCCTATTTATATGTGTCGGTCGTCCTCTTTAACCCTATCTACCCTCGAAATTATTCATTTACCTGAAAAAAAAAAAAAAACCTCGCTGATATCCAAAAGCAAAACGGAGCTTGACTAATCAAGTTCGAGCTTAATAGGTCCACTTGGGAGTAAAAATTTCCCAAAACATATTATCTTCATTCACAGGATCCGAACTCGAGATTTATTTAAGGGGAAGAAATGATTTGTACCACCTCAACCAATCCATTTTCGAAACTGTGATCCTTTTTATCTTAACATAATATACACATACATATACACACACGATCAAGAGAAAAAAAATCATATAATCCTTTTGAAGTGAATGCGCGTTGTTAATTCACGCAGCCAAATAATATATGATTAATATTGGCATTATTAGTTTATTTTTTTTTAATTATTTTACCAAGAAAGAAAATTCTTGACATCAAGAACTTTACTAGAGAACCCTAGAGACTCGAGTGGTGGCAACCGGGCCTAAAGCATGAAAAGGTCAATGTTGACTGTATATATTTTGAACCAGCCTGGGAATTAATCTTTACTCTTTTTACTTGACAAAGGAGGTCCTGTTGTCATACGATCGGTCTTTCAATTTCCCATAACTCGGGATCGGCCATGGGGAGAGCGGAGCTCTATCCCGATTAAAACGACCTATGACACCAAAGAGGTTTTTATTCCTTATTGAAATTGAGTCCTCCCCGAGCGGTTGATTCGATCTAATACATGAGCATGTTCGATTTCACATCTAACATGTATGTATATATGAAATGTGAGCATGAACATCGGTATAAGGGCGCAATCAGTGAACAAGAACATTAACAAAAACATGTGTATACGTACGTTATATCAATGGGATGATTAGTTAGGTTTGACTGTCCATCGACCCCAGCAGTCAAATGCTTATATACATAGCAATGTGATATGTCCCCTATACTTGCGACAGATTAAATGAGCATGTCACTCTCATTGCCACCTCTCCTTCCTTCTATACTTTTGACCCGCCCGCCCACACACACAATCAAATCCAAAACAACCACGCAAAATACAAATTCTGAATTTATAATAAAATTAAGTATTATCATTTAATAATTTAGATTTTTGAGTAAAAATTAGTTTAATATTTAATAATAATAATAATAATAATAACATATTTATCTCGAAAATATCTTATATAATCAGAGTAAATCCACAGTCTCACTCTCATCCTAACCTAGTTGAAGGCTCTCTGCAATAATCCTAGCAAACCTGGCTGGCAATCTGTTCACAGCAATTTGGCATGCGCGCATATATATATATATATATATATATATATATATATATATTAATATATGCAAACATTTGGAATTTTGGTATCTCTTGCACCTTCCAAAATTAACCATCAACGTATAAAATTCAATTTTCAATAACAATTAGACCAAGAAAAAAAATGGGATGTGATAATAAATTCTCTAATATTTAACTGCTAAATCTTTCTTTGTTATCACTCTCCCTCTTATTTCTCATTTCGTATATAACTGCATGATAAAAAAACCGATTTTTCTAATCTTATTTTCCAAAATACACCATTCACTATTTCGTTTCTTCGGCTTTTCTGCGCCGTCCCTCCTTAAGTCGAGAGAATCCTTTATATATATTTTGCATATTTCAATTGATTCTGTCTAATTTTTTATTGAGTTATCCTATTTCGTCCCTCTAAACTCGTCATGTTAGTGTCTCATAGAATTTCGGCTCCCTCCGAACCAAGTTTCTGGATCTGTCCTTACTCAACGCACTGCCTTAGTTTATTTATTTATTTTTTTTGCTGAAAGATAATTCCGCTGCCTTAGTTTGTTGAGTGCATTGAGTTTCATGATGGATGATGATGATTACATAAACATGTCAAGTCACTATCTATTGATTGTTTAAGGGTCGGGTCGGGTCCCAATGGCTGGGGTGGACGTGAGGTGAGGCCTCAGCATTTATGAATGGACCTCACAATCATAATCATGGGCCTCGGTCCAAAACCTGCTAAAGTCGCGCTCCCCTCTAAAGTATATCAAATTTGGGTTTCATTAAAGCAATACTAGCACTTACAACCCCCAACTTCAACTTATTTACACACTGCACCACTCTTCCAACCAAGCAACGTAGGGGCATAACCGCCAATACACAAAAGTCGCCAAGTATGTTGCACGGCTACTATCTATTTCTCGAGTAAATATATATATATATATATCTGTATGTGTATGTACGAGACATGGATCCGTACTACGTATGGAATTATCCATAGTATAGTTTATTACAAATTCTTACCTTTGACAATTGATTTTTATTTTTCTATAAATGATTAATCTTTAAAGAGTGTATAATAAGTAACTAAATAAAATATACATTAAAAATGGAATATAAGATAGAAGTTATTTGATAGTTGTGGTTATACAAGTGATATTAACACTTCATCACTATTTATCTTTTTTATTGGTTAAAAATAAATTTGTTAAGAGTATTTTGGGGAGTTCAAAACTGATGCAGCGGGGCAAGCGGGCCGACGATCACGGATAGATCAAACCTTATTGATTCACGTAAATGTCGTGGAAACGAAAAAAAAAAACCACAGGAAAAAATTTCGAATTTTATTATAACATCAGTCTGACGGCTCAATAGCCAAATACATCGTTAAATAGAAAAAAATCACAGACACTAAATAATACAATTTACGAAAAGGCCTACAAGAAATAGAAATTGTGAAAACTCTACTAAAAACAAGAAGCATGAAATTGAGAACCTAAACGATGGAATATGACCAAAAACTACCACATCACATTGCAAAGCAATGTGTTTTGCTTGAAAGTCTATTTCCATACAAAAACTATATTCTTTTGTTGAAAACAAACACTAATGACTGTCGGTCAAACCGGTCAAACTGGTTTTTTGAGCTTCTTTTGAACCCTCAGGTGGTCCAATCTACCCATGAAACATCTGCTCCGCATCAAAAAGTGAGATCAACCAGCCAACCCCTTTTCTCTCAGATAGTAATAGATATATGTATATATATATATATATATAAGATACATAAGTAGGTAAAACTAAGTGATCTATTCCTTCATATTATATGTGAATTTTTACGAAAATGCTTCAGAATGATAATTTTGGTTCAGGCTCTCATCTCCTTAATTCGGTTCAAGTTTTATAAATTAAGAGAACTTACTATTCGAATAATTATATATCTCAATGAATAAACCGAGCTCGAATATGAGTTAGTGATGGTTGACTGAATTTTAATGGGTGAGATGATGCGTGAACAGAAAAAGAAAATGAACGACACTTCCTATTGTTAGCATCCGTTGGAGGAGAATAACGTGACAGTGCTGACACGATGTCACGAGTCAATTAAATTAAGCTATTTTTAGGTTTTATTTTTTTTAATTTTATTAAAAATATCCTAAAAAATATGACTTAATCTTATTGGCTCGTGACACCACGTCATTATTGTCACGTGGTATACCCGTTACACGTATCACTCTCTCCCGTCGGAGAGTCTCAATTTTCCTTCTCTGTCTATCTGGTATGCTCGTGTTGATGAAGTACGGGGATTTATTGAGGTTACAAAGCCATTTGTCAATTTGGATGCAATTCACGTATTTTAAATATAAAAACTTATCGACTATATTTTAAGGTTTTTCACTCATTTAAAGTACAATAAATTTTACAACCAAATATTATAATTCATATTATAAAATTTAAAATAACATGAAATTACAATTAACTTTACATCAAAATAAATGGGTCCTAAGGATCGTTTGGGAGGGACATGACCCATCTCTTGAGAAATTTTATACTTCAATTCTTTATATTTTTTTTAAGACAACTCACTTCATTATTGTAATGGTTGTCCCTTGCAAGTTTGGTTCCAATGGTTCTTTTCTTCATCCGACTGATAAAGAAGTTTATGAGCTTTCCATAATTAAAAAGAAAAAAAGAAAAAATTTCATACATAACCATCCCTTCAATCAATTTTTATATGTATGTACCATTAATATTTAGAAATTTAACCGATTCCAATCAACCCAGTTCGAATTAGGTGAGCTTACTAAGAGGTATAATTCTCTTTATTTATAAAATTCGAATCTAAAATCTCATTTAAGAAGAAGAAGCGTGATTCGAGGAATTCAAAAGTCAAAGTCCCACAGGCCACAGGTTCTTTAAATTTCCCGGTCGGTAGGGCCAGGCCAAATCTTCAGGTCTATCCATCCGGGCCATGCAAGCATTTAATCGATTCTCAAATTCTAACACTGATAGCAACAGCTGTACGTACTGTCGGTGTTAAAAGTCGCCAGTACTTACTGCAGTGTAAAAACTAAAATCACCGTCAGGGTGGTGAACATGGTGATAGAATAATGATCTAAAAATTTAAAAATTAATTCATACGATTTACCGGTTCGAGATTATATATTCAAATTTCCTATGTATATTTGTTAGAAATACTCTTTTAGAAGTGTGTTGTTTGTATTTGTCCGAAGATACGGCTTGTGGAAAGCTAGGTTGCCGTCTAGGGCACATCGTCCAGCTTGCTTTTGTATGAACGCTGTGATTTTACATGTCTGTTTGTCATATATGCAATCTAGTGATTAAACCTTAGATGATTAAATGACAAATAAAGGCGACACCAATGACTTTTTTTGATATATATATGTGTATATATATGTGTGTAAAAGATAATATCAAGAAATTTAATGGGTCATGTTAATCAAAATTTGGGCAGGGCCAACTTACCAACAAGTAACTCTCTCAATATAAATTTTCTTTATTTACACGACCCGAAATCGAGACCTTACTTAGCATGAAGAAATGTCTTGCATATAAGCAACAGACCCATGTTTTTCCCATGAGTTTTCTTAAGACGTGTCTGGAACAACAGGCAGGATTGATTTGACAAGGTGTTTTAAACTAATGCAAATTAACTGCTTAGATTTTAAGACCACATAACCATATCTTAAAATCATCGGTTAAACTATAATTTCCAGCGAGCACCAAGTAGGATCGGGAAGAAAATACATGGTAAGAATAATGGCAAGATTCTCTTGGATAATACGTCAAAGTATGAGATTGTGACATCCGAAATAATAAAGAGTTAGCTATAAAGTTTGGTAAGTATATATATGAAACTTTTGGAAAACTGGTTGAAAGTTGAAATAATCTAAGAATGTCTTGTCTTGGAGGTAAAGACATTATCAGCATCATTGTAAAAACTTTTAAAGTGCACTCTGAAACTTTCTGGTGATAAGGATACCCACTGATCTAAGATAAAAATAAAAAATAATGAGAAATAAAACAATATATAATTCGTAATAATAATAAGAATTAAATTCAAAATATCTTAATCTTAATTGTGAGTTGAAATCTTAATTACATCATTGTATTAAGGCCGCATACTCATTCCGCTGAAACTTACCATGCAAACAAGCTTTACTGAGTAAAAAGTTTACTCAAATATGCACGGGATTTCCCACCAGGAACGATCGATGCCGACAACGAAGGCCAACATTTAGATATCAGGAGAAAACTAACAAGGAGCCGCGGGCGTTTACACTACCAAAAATGAAGAAACAGAAAGAAGGACAAAACGTGGTACCGGTGCATCACCGCATCGTCCTTCATTTGACATCAAAAGATTCTTGTCAGTTCCTACCGGTGCGACTTTGTACTTCTTTATTGTCCAACACGTACCTATTCTAGGCCATGAACCACGAAAACAGAATCAAACGAGCTGAAAACAAGAGGGCTTCGTGGCTTCACTTTCATTTGGAAGCACCGAAGAGTTTGGAAACGACACCGCAGATCTCAGACAGCCGCCTCATGTCCCTGTTCCTGACGGCCATGGTGGGTGGAACCGACGCCGGCTTTGTCGCCAAGCTTAAAGCACGGCCGCACTCCACCGCCGCACGGCCAGCGACCCTCGACAGCCTGCCCAGTCCGGCGAAGCTCTCGGTGTTGAGGTCCTCGTAGGCTGCCTCGAGGGCCGCGACGGCCCCTCTGTAACCGTCCCTGCAGGTTGCTAGGCTCTTGACGAGCTTATGGTGATGGGGGCGGGTGTTATTAACAGCGTGGGAGAAGTAGCCGTGGGTGTTGGAGGCGTTGACGTAGGCAACGCCGAAGGAGATGTAAGCCAGGAAGTAGGAGTCGGCGTTCGGGGTTCTCGGGTCCGAGTACAGGGCGGCGACGCAGTAGCGGTAGTAGCTCGTCTGGTTGCAGACTTTCTGCACTATCTCGGTGGCGGCGTTCGAGGGGGAGACGGTGAGGGAGAAGATCAGGAAGAAGATGAGGAGGAGGAGGAGGAAAGACGAGAGGGCATGAGGGCGGCGGAGGGAAGGAATTGCCACCATTGTCTCACCTTGAGTCGATGGTTGCTGGAGACGAGAGAAGAAACCAAGCGGAGACTGATGAGTTCGATGGATGAACTTCATCGACAGTGTCGTGGCATTTATAGATGACCGAATATATTTTACATTTTTTTCCGATTTATCATAGGAAGATGATGAGAACAAATGCATCAAAACCATCCCTTTGTTTATTAAAAAAATTTTTAAAAACAAAAAGGAAGGTATGTTGGTCTAACCGGGGAGGAAGTATTTTATACAACAGTGTAATTAATTAAATTTAGATTTTTTTAAATTTTCTATTAAAAATCATAAAAATAATTAAAACTTTTATTGATGTCCTTAAATAAATATTATCATGTGATAATACCGTCATTATGCAAGATATGTCCTCCAAATCAAGATAGAAATCAATGGTTTCTTCGTAGTTATCAATCAATACAATACACTATTTTTCGAATCCTAATTTGAATTATCTGTATATAATTGTTAAATTCTCTAATTTATTACGGTACTATTTTAAATAATAACATTGGATACCGCAACGTATATATCATGGAATTATATTTTTATATGAAGTTTAAGTATAACCCGATGTTTAAAGGAAAGTTTATGTATTTAGAAGGATATGAAAAATAGAGGATTAAATCCAATATCCTTTTTCGTATCGAGAAAGATATTATTACACCGTACCCTATTTCAATTCTCTAATTTTTTCCCCCTTATGTTGTGTTGTTCCTTAATTAGGTCACCATGCCAATTTAAAGAAACATCCTCCCCTTTTTTTTTTTAATAATGTGTTATATATTTGCTTGCTATAATACATCGTATTATCGAGAGGGAAAATGGTCTTAAAATCTTGAGGAGATTGGTCTAAATTTGATTTTGGTAGCGAAATAAATAAAAATATTCATCAATATGAGATTTTCATTCATCATTAAACCGATTTGATTCGAATTTAAAATAGTTAATGCCTATTGAATTTTTAATACCATGAATGCGAAAAAAAAAGAAAGGGAAAGAGACACTTTCAGTCATCAACATTTTGCGTTTTTATTATTTTAGTCCTAAATCTTTATTTTTTTGTCATATAAGTCCATTAACCTTTTTAGTTTTTATCGCTTTGATCTTACAGTTACTTTTTCCATCCAAACAAAGAAGATTTCATCAAAACATTATTTTTCAACAAAAATATTTTTTTTAAAAAGCATATTCAGTCCTTGATTAAGGAAATGTTGATTACTAATATGTGTTTCTTCTAAAATTAGAACTCATTTTTCTCAGAATAAGTTATGATTTTATAATGATAATATCTATCAGTCAATTTTCAATCATAAATCTGTCTCAATTTTGAAGAGAATGTGCTCACCTGTAAAATTTTATAGATATTTTTTTACTTTGATTTTGGTATCGAAAAAAATAAAAAAAATTCATAATTGTGAGATTTTTTTTCATCATTAAACCGATTTCACTCGAATTTAAATTAGTTAATGCGTATTGAATTTTTAATACCATGAATGCGAAAAAAAAAAGAAAGGGAAAGAGACACTTTCAGTCATCAACATTTTGCGCTTTTATTATTTTAGTCCTAAATCTTTATTTTTTTGTCATATAAGTCCATTAACCTTTTTAGTTTTTATCGCTTTGATCTTACAGTTACTTTTTCCATCCAAACAAAGAAGATTTCATCAAAACATTATTTTTCAACAAAAATATTTTTTTTAAAAAGCATATTCAGTTCTTGATTAAGGAAATGTTGATTACTAATATGTGTTTCTTCTAAAATTAGAACTCATTTTTCTCAGAATGAGTTATGATTTTATAATGATAATATCTATCAGTCAATTTTCAATCATAAATCTGTCTCAATTTTGAAGAGAATGTGCTCACCTGTAAAATTTTATAGATATTTTTTCACTTTCCTTTACTTTTTTCCTTTTTTCTTTATTTAAAAAAAAATAGTTTTTGTTAACAAAATTTTGGATGGAATATTCTTTTTTATGGAAAAAGTAATAGTTAGATCAAAGTAGTAAAAACTCAAATGGTTGAGGAAGTGAATGACAAAAAATAAAAGTTTAGAATTAAAATGATAAAAGTACGAAAGGTCGAGTACTAAAATATCATTTACCAAAAAAGAAGAAGAAGAAGAATGAAAGTCTCTTGCATGAAAATATGAAATATGTTGCTCTGTAATGGGACTGGATTGGATTTAGGACAAGCCAATGATGTGTCATCATCACATGGTACGCATCGGTCGCCCACAAATATTCAGTGGCACATGCATTTTTCCATTCATAGATATGTGCGTACAATCTCACGACATGGACGGATCTCTACTGAGCTGTCTCTCTGCATGGGACAGACCAACATGCGACATTTAATTTTCTTAGGTACTCTACCAAGAAGAATGGCCAAAAAAAAAACAACTCTTATATTTCGACTTTGGATGTATCGGAGGAGTTTTAGATTTGATTTTTCGTCAGTAGAACTCATGACCGTGTGTTGATACCGATGACTGATTTATCGCACGAATGTGTAAGTCATGGTACGAAAGATGAACACATATGCACACTAGCATATGTTGCAGTATCGGGACAGTGCGCTTATAAGGTTGGGATCTATAGTCATATGTCCCTATCCCCCGATTGATCATACAACTGAACAGTGAAACACTTAGGTTTCTCCGGAGGCTCGAGATCGTTCGCATACATAGTACTTTTTTTTTTATTTTCTTCTGTAATCAACGAGGTTCACATATATATAGTACTGCAGGTTGACCCGTGCTACGCATGATATGTGTTATCTCAAAAAATAGTATATTAGCATGCATGCATATCGCTCATATCCTTGCATTAAAAGGAAACATCGCTATACCATATATATTTATCGTAAGCACGAGAAAGTCTTGTACGTGATGGACACGTCACGTGACAATACTGATGTGGTGTCACGGACCAATCAAATCGAGTCATTTTTAGAGTTATTTTTTTCCCTTTTAGATTTTATTAAAAATATTTTAAAAATAAATGAATTCTACTGTCTCGTAACAAAACGGTACCCGTACACATATATACATGTAATATGTACGTATATGGTCATTCACTAACAAAAACGAAAATAAGTAACAATGATGGTAGCATTGATGAGCCCTTTCAGAGGTTAGGTCGGCTGGACTGAAGAAGAGAGCCAAACAATAAAGAGGGCAAATCAACCACCAGCAAGGAATATACATACGAATTTTTCTCGATGTACATAACCCTAGAAATGATAGAAATGAGAGGTGGATAAAGGAAGTACGGAAAGTCCTGCGAGTGATATTAAATCCAGATCCTCTGGATCACAGTACTGAACTCTCCTTCTCTACATGCAAATTTATCCTACAGCATAGGCATTTGATTCAGCTACATCCATTTAACCGGCCCAATTAATAGTCCCCTGTAACTCGTGGAATCTGATAGATGAAAAAGATGGGTGTCTCCCAAATTTGAGTTAATTCTATCCTTCACTACCCCACACACACACACACACAGATAGATATATATATATATATATATATCACACCAAGGTGGTTGGTTCCTGCCTTCCTGGCATTCAATTGTTTGCCTGAAGTGACGCTCCTTAGCCACGACAATTGCACATAACATATCCACAGCATGTCTTGTCAGTGGCATTAACTTCATGATAATCACTCTTACTAATGCATACGTACGTACACGTCCTCTGATCCCCGACTACCTATTTCTTTTCCTCTTCCTGATCCTCATCCTTCAATCAATTGATTATATCTGCAGAGGCTTACTCACTGAGCTTTTACGTCCTGCTAGCCTCTCCAGCCCCACGTTTGGTTTTGCTCATTAAAACAACCCCCAACCCCTCTTGCAGTCCAAACCCTGTCCCTTCAACATAAGCACTAAATTAAGGTGTTCTGGAAAGAGAAAATGAAAATATTTTACGTGAGCGAAATATTCTGTATAGTAATACCATTATTGATCCGATATAAGTTACGTGATTTCCCAACGCGGTCCTTCAGCACTTTTCCGTCATCTCATCACCTACATTATTAAACTAAAACGTCAAACCTTCTACTCAGCTCCTCTTCATTAATTTGTTTGACAACTTGTCGCATACACAACAGCCATTGGCGAAACTTGCTGCCGAATTAATTAATTCATTGACTAGGAGGAGTTTACGATTTTCATTATTAGTTGCTCGATCATTGATCGATCTAACTAAGAGTTCGATCCTTGTAAGTGCCTTGTCCTCTTCCGATGTAAATGAAGCTAAGGAAGCCAGCACGCTATACATGATCTTATGAGCAACTCAAAAAAAGACACGGGGCGACAGAGCTGGTTGAGCAGCAGCAAATCCATGTAGCCTGTCGGGCAAACGCCGTAGTCTGTCGCTTGAAACCGATATTGATGCATCATATAAGATGCACGTATAGATTGTTGGCCTGAAGGTCCTGAACTTCGCTACGGAACTCTGCTACTCACAATCGCGGCACGACTGCGGAAGGTAATAGTATAACATCAAAATATAGAATCATAAAAGTTACCGAATGTTGAGGCATGTGGATCCTACAGTACTCTTAAGACTAATTTGTTCTTCTATCTTCTGTGCTAAGGAACCTGTGATGTTAGTCTCACAAGACACAACGACAGCTTGAGTTGAAGCAGTATCGAACTTCGACTTCTTGGCGAACCAAATATATGCAAGCAACCACCACAAAAAATGATGCAGAACAATGAGAAGAGAGGATGTTGTGCGTATGCAATGCAACTTTGTGCATTTGTCTATTGTCCTTACATGCAAATGCATCTAAGTGCATTTTATAATGGTTGTGGAAGCTGCAAGCATAAATGACTCTAAACCGGGAATTCAATGTTTGAACCAACCGAATTTAAATTCCGAAATGGCCAATTAATGGCACGAACTAACAGCCAATGGAAATTAGTCCGCCCTTAATTACCATTTAATGTCCAGCTTAAATGCTACAATGGCCATAGCCCAGACTTAAATTCTTACTGTCATAGCCAAAAACTATCTACGCAACCCCCGGTGCAAAATTGAAGGAGAAGGTAAAATTCTTCCTTGCGCAAGGACCCATAGTTGAAACGAACATTCGGTGCACTTGCCACGTGTGCACAAGTTCAATTATATCAACCCCGATCGCACCCCCTGAGTAGGTGCATGAGGTAGACACAAGTCATACAACTTGGCCAAGATGTTTATTTCTTATAGGAGCACTATTCTCTTATAAATTATTCCAACTTTCATTCCCTCTTCCATGTGGGATAGAACTCTTCTCATTCCCTACATGAGCTTTTTGGGCTTGCATATGCACCCAATTTCTCATTCACGTGTCATTTTTCCATCAGATCCGAGGATCGGAGTATTGGATCTCTATGCATAATGTGTGGTTGGAGGTTTGCTTGCATACAACTTTTGTGTCATCTGCCGACTGACTCAGTATCACGATGAGGATGGATTGACAATAGGACGAGGAACGAGGAAAAATAGAGGCTTCGATTATCAAAAAGGAAGATAACAATAGCGGTGACCCGACCACCCTGCTACGTAATGTTCAGGCTTTCATGTTCAACTACGAACATATCAGACGAACTGAACAACCAGTACTAACACTAAGTCAATGTAGCACCACTAAAGGACTAGTAAAATTTAAGATGTCAGTATCCACCAAGGCGCAAATTCAATAGTCTTTTCAATAATATTACTTAGAACAAGATTCGAATATGTGAGTGAGTTTTAAACCACCAAACTACCGTCATTGACGGTGGGAAAACAAGAAGTTAGAAGAGCTTCCACTGCCACTGGAAAAATGACGTTAGTACTGCTTTTGCCTTGTGAGCTAGGTCTTGGATTCGATCTTATCAATGGAACTTCTCATTCCCCTTTTATCCCATCTTTTTTCCTAACCCTTTTAGCTTTATATGCCTGTCTACTTTGTAGGCGAAAAAAGATATCGATGTTTCATTGGACTGGCCGAGCCCTGCAGGACCCAAGCAGACCCAAGTAGTGGCAAACTGGGGCCCAATGTGCTAGTTGTCCAGGAAGTAGGCCCACGTAATTACGCAATTCTGATTTGAGAGGGTAGGGTAATTAATTAGCTTTTAAAGAGACATTTAAGACTTAAAAAATTAGAAAAATAAAAAATATATTTATTTATATTCCAGTAAAATAAAATAAGATCTCTGCATTGTGAAGCAATAACAATATGGATCGGTCCCACCCTCACGTGAGCATAATAAATAAGAAATACATTTCATAATTTAAAGCAACCAAGAAAGAGAAGTGGAACCACGACACTCACCCACATGTAAACCAAGAGATCTCGGGCCAGGTCTTATAAATGTAAATGTCCGTGCTCTTTTACTTTTCATTCTCCTATGTCCCTGAGTTCACGAGTTTTCGTTGTGTCGAAGATAGGAAAATGATGAAAGCAAATATATTAAATTTTTATCAGGGAAACTCCTTTCTCTTTCTCCTTCTCTTACTGGTTTTGATATCTTATTATAAGTTATTCATTTTTTTCCCTCTTCATTATTTAGATAATTCTATGAAATTAAAGTGTGGATCTGGTTTCTTGACTCTAAAAAGGATATGGTTCAGATCCAAAACTAAATGGAAATGCAGATCTTGGACCAACAAAGGATTAATAAACTGGCGGTGGCAAAAATGGAATTTCAAATGAAAGATTTGCAATTTCTGTCATCAGTCACCGGGAGACAGCCTCATTGCTGTACCTGTGTTACTAAAAGAACAGGCTGTACTAAGTGGACAGCTGTAGCTGATATCATATGAAGCATCATACAACAACGAAAAGCTCTCTCTTAATAGACAGAGTACAATCCCAAAGAAACATGTTAAAGACTCAGTGACAAAGCTGTCGTTTTCCCTTTCCTGGCAGCAATCTGCTCCTCCAACTCCTCAACTGCAACTTTCTTTGTAAATGCTTCCATCATCCCACGAACTTACCCTGTGACAACCCAGCAGTCCTCCCAAGCGAAAAAACTTTCTAGCAGAAGTTCCTCAGCCATCATCGGTTATTGCTCGGAACGAAACAATTCTGTTCCATCCCTTGTCTAGTCGTCGAACCAAACAACACCCAGTTCACATCTGAATGTGGATGAGAGACCTAGCAAGTAAAGCACAAACATATGTCTGGAAACTAAAAAAGGTTGTCTCGGGAGTGCATTAGGAAACGTCAGCCTGCTTTCAGTTAGAAGTTGAGAGAAGAATTCTCCAGAAGAAATGATCAGACTCAGTACAATCGTCCTTAGTGATTCATTGCAGGCAAAATCTAGCTCCACCCATTTACAAAATTCACCCGCAATTTCCTGCAGAGATAGCTCAACTGAAGGGATGCCAAAGTTCGACACAGTGCATTTTGTGGCAAACTGTATCTAGCGGAGCCCCAAAAAATGAACATGGACCAGAAAAAAGGGCGAACCAAAATGAATACAGAAAGAATACTACCCGAAAAGATTCCTCCTTTTCTCTCTCTTTTTCACTCTAACCAGGGGAAGGAAGATGAAAAGAAGGGACCTGCTCAATAGGGATGCAGACCTGTAAAAGGAAACAGCGTGCCCACACTGATACTTCGGTTCTTGAAGGCTGCAGTTAAGGGTTGATGTTGCACTCTCGGAGATAGATGTGGTCGTAATCAACATACTTAGCCCAGTAATTGCGGTACTTGGGAATGCCAATCTCAAGCCAAGGTTTCATGTTCCCATTGTAATGAATCACCGCTGCCCGTTCAATCTCCTTCTGACCGACATTGGGATTGTAGCCCAGTCCAAGCACGTGCCACGACCGGTTGAGGGAGAAAGTGCGTTTCCAGTACGTGATAAGCCCTGGAGGCAGTGTCCCCAACTTCCACAAGAGCCTATCATGATTCTGCAATAGGAAAATATCACCGGGTGAATCTAAGAGCATGGGAAGGAACACAGACACTGCATGTAAAGAATCAAAGGGAAGAGAGGATCATCCATGCTGTGCCTACGGTTTTCTGTTTATCATATGCGAAAGAGCATTCAGATTTTTCCTTTTTCTTCAACATGTTTTCTGGCCTCAAACAGGCTTTCATAAATTCGTATGAAAAAAGCACTTCAACCCATTCTCTCTGTGTTCTCCTCATATATAGAGATGAGCAATAGAAAACTGCCAAAGACTATTGAAGAGTTCCTGTTACCAATTCTTGCCACTTGTGGTATATCTCCGTGATGTTTTGCCTCCGCCACTCTTTCAAGTCAAAGATGTTCATCCCATAAGCCCACCCACAAGCTCGTGGATTGAAATTCTTCGCAATTAGAGGATGCGAGAAGTTCAGGTACCGATCAAAGCGATGAAAGCTCTCCCCACAAGTCTCGACAACACCAATAACTTTCCCTTTCAGGTCAAGCGACCAAAGCGCAGTGAGGTCCTTCTGTACAACTACATCATCATCCAAGAAGAGCACCTTGCTGAGCTTAGGGAAGATCTCCGGAAGGTAAAACCGCAGATGGTTCAGGATTGACAAGTACTTAGGGTTCCGGAACTTGAGGTTTGAGTCGGAATTGGCCCGGTGGGTCCTAAAGTAATAGTCTATCATGGCTGGGGAGCCCAACTGTTTCAGCACAGGACTATAACTCGCATTTAACCATGTGAACTCTTCAATGCTCTGAACCTGAATAGCAGCTTTTACAGGACGGTTCACCAAAAACCACATTCTCATGGCTGCATAATTGAGCCTGTCTGTGACAATGTGGAACACATGTTTATCTGGGTCCTGCAAATCATAGTAAATAATATATCAGAAACCACATTTAAAAACCAAGCCAAAAATGTGAAACCTAGATGCTAAAGCACAGCCCCGTGCGTCTCCTTTTTCTAGGAGCAGATAGTAAAAATCAGACTCTGAGCTTCAGATTTGCCTCTTTTGGTGGTATTGCTTTGCCCTATAAATCGTAAGAAATATGATTATCTGATAAGCCAATTATACCCGAAGCTTCATGTCTAGCGTGCAACTAAATGTAACAATGTTACATCACCCTGCCGATTCCCGCAAATCTCTTGAATCAGGCAGGTATAACTAGGATCCCTAGCACCCGAGAATGTTATTTAACTATACCAGAAAAGCACCATGCTTGAGGAACATAGAAGGATTACCTTCGCATGGCTGACAGTCGAGTTCACCACAACAGCTGCTGCCAACACGTTATCGGAAAACAGCGCATAATGGTAGAAGCTTGGGTCCTCTAACTTTTCTTGGCTCGGGAACTGCTGTTGGGAGTAATTCAATGCATAATACCTGGAAGTAAGGTGCAGGGGGAGGCAGTGGAGTCCCTTAGGAATGGTTTTTGCAGTCAACTGGGTCAGGAACAGAGTCTGCTTCCTGTGCGCACGAAGCTGCTCCTCTGTTGAGTGGAGCATTGCCCTGAGTTTCTTCACAGTAGCAGCGCAATCATCAAAAATCTGCTTCCCCTTTGTGAGAGTTTGCTCCATTGCTTTAAATTTGTCATAGGAACTGCGGTGTACTAAGAATCAGCGATCCGGGAAGCAAATATTACATAAGTAAAAGTTTTCTGTGAACTTCGCAGTTCTCACCCTTTTGGCAGTTCTGAGTCTTTAGTTGCCGCTCCTACTACACGCTGAACTTCTTTGATGCGGAGTCGCAGTTCTCTAACTAAGTGAGGGTTGTTTTTGGTGGCAGGAAGAGTCAGGTAAACCTTAGCCCTGATTAACTGGTCCTTGAGTTGACGAATGCGGGCATCAGGTAGAGCCATGGGTTGTTCTTTTCCATTAAGAGAAGACCCATTGGATTGATCCTCAACAGACATATCCTAAATAAAGAGATGAAAGAGGTGTAGTGAATACTTGAGGCACAAATACCTTTCTCATACCAAGAGCCAATTTCTGGGTACATGTGAGAACATAAATTAATCTAAAGGTGACACAAGGAAGCGATATCATGATACTGTAGAATTTTCATTTTTTTTCCCCTTTAAATCTAGTAAGATAATAAGCAATCTCAATTTCGCAGTGCAAACTTTCCTTAGAAAAGGACCAACTGAAAACATCAACAAGAAACAGAAAGGTGCAGCTTGTATTGGATTAGGGATGAAAGAAACATAAAAAAGGATGGTTTACCAATAACCCAAACCTAAAACAGAACAAACAAGTACTTGTATGGCAACATATCAACAGTCAGAGATTTGACAATTGAGTGCATGAAAGCAACATAAAAGACGAAAAAAATGAGACTTACCACATTTCCGGTGGCATTATCAGGTATTTGCTTAGATGATTTAACATTCCGGTCCTTCTCACTCCGGGAGTTTTCCATCTCTCTCCCTCCTTTAGTTTCATCTCCCGTGTCCAGTGTTTCATCCTCTTTCTGAGCTCCATCAGTCACCTGTCTTATGGGATTTTCTCTCCGAGACTGGCTTTCGCCTACCGTGGCTGAAAGGACTCGAGCAGATTTATGCTCCATCTGCTTCAAATCTGAGTTCATAACACCAATTGGAGCAGACTTAATAACTACTCTGCTTAAGTTTCACCTGTGGAAGGAATCCATGAAAGCAATTGGCAGAAATCAAGAAAGTACAGGCAGTACCTTGGGTTGAGTTTTCAGTGTAAACCACTCCAACAGGTTCTCTGAGATTCCTCGATAATTCCTGTTATTAGAAAGGAAACTTGAAAAGGGTGAGATGAGATCTAACTACAACTGGGGAAAGGGACCAAAAATCAGGCGATATTGATGCATCACCAACCTGAGGAAGAACATATAAACGCCTAGAGTCACCATTCAACGTCTGCAAGCAAGGAGAAAAATATCGAAATTAGACAAATTCTTTCCCTTCTCTTGTGTTTCAATCAATGAAATCACAACTAGAAAAAACGAAGCACCCACGAGAGAAAGGAAGAGGAAAATGAACAGAAACTTACAAAAGCTGTAACCTCTTCCATGTACTCGTTTCTTGCTGCATAAGTGAACAAATCAAGAAATGAGAGAACTTACAGCCCAAGTAACAGGGGACAAAAAAAATCAAGAAACCAGAACAATTGGAAGCTAGAAAGGGCAGGAGAGCAGTGTCGAGGTAAAATTCTTGTGGAGAAGGAACTTACAGGAAGCGGACTTGAAAGTTCCAATCCTGTGAGTGTAGAGAACAATCGGAGCAACAACCGTGACGCATAGCATCAACAGCACCAGATTCCTAACCAACATCTTTCTTCCACCCTCCTCAAAAAAGAATCTCTGTCAGATCGAAGAGCCACCACTCCCAGAGGCCTGAAACTCGAGACCCAGAAGATCAATTTTCGGAATCTCAACTCGCATTGCACAAAGACGGGATCTTTGCACCACGAAACCCCAAGAAAATTACAGTAACCTGCGTGGGTACGGAGCTACTGGCAGAAGAAGGAAAAAGGGCGAAGCAGGAAAGGGAAAAGGTCGGCTTTGATGGACGATTGTTGCCTATGCCGGTGAGCAGTGATAGCGAGAGAGCTAATAAGGGCGTAATCTGCTGCTTAATCGATCAGGTTAGTTGGATTATGGGCCTGTTACTGTTGTGGATTCTTGGGAGATGGGTAGAGGTTGAACACAATTATTCCTGGCTGGAGAAAGAGAGAGATTGGGGTGTGGAAAATTTTGGAATAAAAAGTTATATATATATTTATACAATAATATTTGATGTATTAGTATTTTAACCTATGTGTCATAAAAATAAAATATAATATAAAATTAAAAAAATAAAAGAAAATTTAGCAAACAGTTATGAATTGAAATGGTAGTTATATTTTTATAGGTGATTTTTTTTAATTTTGTTATCATTTGTGGTTTTTATTAGTTAAAAAGTTAGTGGTCATGAACATTTTTGGAAGATTGAAAAGAGACTAATCGATCGCCTATGTTGTTCCTTAAAAGAATTGAGATAATACTAGTGTGATATATCCATTCAATTGGATTTTGACATACAATCAATACTTATGTAGTTGTAAATTATCAAATTCTAAAAAAATTTAAATAAATTAAAAAATTTTGATAAATTATGAACTCTAATTGAATAAATATATCACGAGACAATAAGGACAACTAACTACGAGACGATGTTTCCCTTCTGTCCTCAGGTTATATAACTAACGAAGTGTCGGGCTTCTCCCAATCTCGGATTGACGTGATATGAGCCTATATAATAACTTGCTCTGTTAGTCATGCATCAAGATATTACTCACCTAAAGTAAAAAATCTCACACATAATGAATGTATTCCAATATTTTTTAAAATCTCTAAAATCATATCAGATTTCTAAATATCCTTATATCATATATTCTGTCAAGTAAATGTAATCGAATAAATATTGATGCAAAGAATCTAATAAATTAAATTAAATTAGCTTGACTTTACCGGTAGGAACTGATTCAAGTGGTAAGACACTTATTTCCCTAAAACAAAGGTGTCGAGTTTGAGTCTTTGCGACTAAAAAAAAAACTCATGTCGGGAGAATTTTATTTGTTAATGGCCGATCCTAAAAAAGTAACTGCTGCCTTGAGTGGTTTCTATTTTTTGGGTAGGCATGATGATGTATGATTTTGTGAGCCTCTTGAATTGAATGAAATATGATGAATTTTACAGGAGAAAAGACCATGGAATTTACTTTTTTTCATCGGTAAAAAAGGAGGATAGTTACCAGTAGTAGCGGCGACCCAGCTATCCCACTGCATAATGTCTTCGGACTTTCGCGTTCAACCGCGAACATATCAGACGAAATGAACAGCCAGTACTAACACTGTTCCCGTCAGCATAGTACGCCAATTAGTGCTGGCCACGGGCCGGTTTGGGCCCGGAACCGGCCCGGAACCGGCCCGTTCAAAACCGGCCCGAAACCGCCATAAACCGGAACCGGCCCGGAACCGCCCTCGAACCGTGAGGGCTAAGGTTCAGGGTTGGTTCCAGCTGCCTTAGAAACCGGAACCGCCGGTTCCGAACCGAAACCTGAACCGGCCCGGAACCGGCGGTTCCAAACCGGAACCGTAGAGAAATAAAAAAAAATTTGTCTAACCCCCAGCTGCCAGGGGTCCGAACCGCCGGTTCCAGGCCACCGGTTCGGAACCGGATGGAACCGCGGTTCGGAACAGGAACCGTCCGGTTCCGAACCGCCCCTGAACCGTCCAAAGGAAGGTTCAGGGCTGGTTCCAGGGGCCACGGAACCGGAACCGGCGGTTCCGAACCGGAACCGCCCGGTTCCTGAACCGTGGCCAGGCCTAATGCCAATGGCACTCGCAAGAAATTGCAAGAAACATGAAGTTGCAGGAACTCAGAATTGGTGGCGATGTTGTTAGAAGATCTCAGTCGCACTTGCAAGTTCATCTCTTATTGGTCACCATCTTGCCTTATATATATATAATGTTTAATTTTTATTTAGTTGATTTTGTCTATTATTACCCAGGCGTACCACAAAGCTTTTCATATAAAATTCCAATCAGGGTACTCCTTACTATTGTATGCGTTTTTTTTTTTTTTTTAATTTGGTGCCTTCTCTTTTAGTTTTAGTATCTCTCTACTACTACTACCGGGTACTTTTGGTGGGTCCCGCTTAGGGGTGTATGTAAAAAACAAAAAATCCGAAAACCTAAAAAACCGACCAAATTTGAATCAAAAAAACTGGATGCATGAGTCCTGGGATAAATGCAATACAGTTTTTAAGGTAGAAAAAAACCTGGCAGGAAAATTCGGGCCCCGGCCTGAAAAACTTGGCAGGACCCGAAACCCAATTGAAAATTATGTTAAATTTGTATTATATATAATAAATCATTTTATTATTGTGTTAATGGCTAGATATAGCACTTCTCCTCTCCTATCTTTTATAATTAGTACCACTTTATAACTAATTTTAAAAATAACACCAAATTTGAGTAGATGACTAATTTGTCATTCCCTCTTCAAATTTGCCGCCCCTCCCCATCACCAATTTCATCTGCCGCCCACCCCCTCCCTACCACCAATTTCATCTGTTCCCCCCAATTCAACCACTAATTTCATCCACCGCTCAAGCCCGTCGAAGGTGGCAGTGGCGTCGGGCGTTGTGGGTGGCGGTGTCATTCGGGGCGGTGGGCGTTGTTGGGGTCGGGTGTCGGGCACTAGGGGCGGCGAGCGCTGGGGCTTCGAGCGTCGGGGGCTTCGTGAGCGGCGGCAGGAAGAAGGGGAAGAAGAGCCTGGGTTGTTGCAGAAAGAGGAAGAACAGGTGGATGGGCTGTTGCAGAAAGGGGAAGAAGAGGTGAGGAGGGAGAGAAAAGAGTGGGGTTCGAGTTTAGAATGAGATGAGTATTTAGGTATTATGAAAAATTTAGTAAAAAGAATATATATATATATTAGTGCTAATTTTTAAAAGTGTTACAAAGTAGTACTAGTTATAAAACTCGCTCTTTTATTAGTATTAGAAAAATTTTCACCTCTTTTATTATTAGATTTTGACAATAAAATTAATCTATTTAATTTTTAAACTTAAATTTTGATTTGAATATATATTTTTGATCTTTTTAATAAACTATAATATTCATAATTAGTATTTCTTATTTATTATAATGAATTTTATTTTATTATTTTTGTATTTAATATATTATTATATTAAAAATCGGGGCCCCAAAAAATCGTCCGAAAAACCAAATTCAAAGTGGATGGTTTTCATAATCCCTAAATAGTTCTCAGTACAGTTTTTTAACTTGAAAAAACGGACTGAAATAAACTGAGCCCGATAATTTTTGGAAAAAACGGACTGAACTGCCCGTTTACACTCCTAGTCCCGCCTCCCTCTTCAATAATTTATGATTTTTTAAAGAATGGTTGTAATAGTGATGACCGGTCACTTATTACGTGTATTTGAGATTTCATGTTCAACAGCAGATATATCAGATGACCCGAACAACTAATACTAATACTAACACTAACTCGTCAGCATATCACTGCAAAAAACCTAGGATAGCTCAAAAAGCCGGTATCTATCAAGGCGTAGGTTTAAGAGTTTTTGTCTAAGGGTGGGAGCAGTGGACCATCACGTGGTCTATATTTTCTCAAGATAACTGTTTTTTTATCTTCTATTATTATATGTGAGGACAAGGTAGTTTGACTCACTTTTGAAATTTTAAAAATGCCACTGATAAATAAATAGAAGACAATGGTAAATGACTGAAATAGTAGAATTACTATTAAAACTGCAACTATCACTAACTGCTTTTTAATTTTCTTTTTTTGGATACATATTTTATTTTTTATTCATGACAATTGTAGAATATAATAAGAAACTATGTATTCAACTATATATGAGAAGATGGTGACCATGAGCTTGCAAGTGCGACTGAGATCTTCTAACAAGATTGCGACCAATTCTGATCAACCGAGGGTTTAGCTTCTCTTGTCTCGTAACTTCATGTTTTCTTGCAATTTCTTCGTCGTGTTTCTTCGGTCTTCACCATCGTTATCTACCCGAAAAGAATCGCATCAGAGAGAGCCGACAATGATTAAATTTCTCGTGGAATCGGCCTCGTGGCTAGTATCTCTGTACATGGAACCTGTCAGGTTATACGATTTTCCATTATAAAGGACATGGTCCACAGATACTAAATTGCGCGGTCGGCCGTACCAAGATCGATCGGGCTCTGAAACACACTGCGAAAGCTTCAGAAAGGGAAGAAGAACATGGCAGCAGATGAAAATCTGAGGTAGCGGATGATGAGGAGGAAGACAAGTTGGAAAGAGACCCCTCACCACCATCGTTGCCACGCCACCAGTATTATTAAAATCTGTGGTTGTGTTCATTATTCCAGAGTAAGCAGGTCAGGCTCACGTGATAATCCCACTTTTAGATGATGATATTAGTCGGGTTTAAACTTATTTTACTTATTAATACTACCGGACGGACAAGCAGCATGAGGTGATCTAGTTGTCTTTTTTTTTTTCTTTTACATAATGTATCGAAATAAATCTTGTCAATGAAGAAAAAGACATAATCTCCTAGAAGGGTCGATGTATTTGAACTTGTTAGCCAATTAGATTTCTTGATACCAAGTGATTCGCGAGGAATTTACACGGTTGGGCTTGCTTTCCATCTTAATTACATGCACTAAGATCCCGTCAAGAACGAGATACTGTACAAGAACAAACTCAAGACGTGTCGTATCGAGTTTCTTTTGAGATTGTATGCCTCTTTCGCTTTCCTTGAGCAGGCAAGTTGAAGGGAAAGAGACAGGAGGGGACTGTGTCGTGGCATTATTACCACAGACAGAACAAACAATGAGCCCAAAAACAGAGACTGCAAACGGCAGGAGTTGGAAATTGTAGGCGCCCACTGTATTCATTCATTCATTCTTTGCTCTGTGCATCTCCCAAGTCCCAACTCTGTATATTTAAACCTTACAACCCCATGGCTGTAAAGTCGGTTCAATCCATTCCGGTCACTCTCCCGATCTCTCTTTCTGCTCGAAACAAACACGTTCAATCGATACCATGCCTCTGGTATCAGCAAAGCATCCTGTTCACCCCTTTGTCAAGACCAACTTGAGCGAAAAAACACATCCCAGGGTCTTCCGGGTGACGAAAGCTGCTGCTGCTGCTGTCGACACGGCTCCTTTGACATGGAAGAAAACAGGGCAAACGCTGTACGAGGTTCTGCGAGTCAACACCACGGCCTCCCAGAAAGAGATCAAGGCTGCCTACCGTAGCCTTGCAAAGCATTACCACCCAGATTCCGCCTCCTTGGAGTGTGACAGTACTCAGGATTTCATTGAAATCCATGAAGCCTACGCTACGTTATCTGACCCCGCTTCAAGGCTACGCTATGATCTATCACTCACCTCATTGGCAGCGCGTTGCTTCGGGTACCCGACACCAGCAGCAAGCTCAGACTGGGAGCTCCGGTTCACCAAGAGATGGGAAACAGATCAGTGCTGGTAGTGAAGAACTAAGTGGACAAGCCCTAAGTCCCAAGTCTCTTCTTTAAGTGCGAATTCGCCCTATATCAGGGATTTGCGATTCCCTTTCTATTCCATCGTGCCAGATGGTTCCATCGGAAGTGTAATGTATGACATGTCTACATGCTCAAAAAGAGAAAAATCTGTACAGTTCCGAGATTTTTTTAGGAACTTTCAGAAATTGGGTAGTGAGAAATCTTCACTTTTACCTGACTGAGATTTCATCATCACTTTCATTTTTCTTATACATAGTGATGATCCTTCCCAGAATGCATTCACGGCGACTAGATATGACCACTCATGGCAACCGCACAAGATCACGGCCGTGCTGAGCACAACTTGAGCAGTGGTTGGGCTGACCTTTCCAGGCCTTTTCCTGTCCATCCATGCGGAGCCACAACATTCCAGGCTGTGCTGCTTAGCTCATGACCAGAACAGAGCTCCTTGCATGCCTGTCGCTCGACAAGTTATCCTAGAAACCTAAGTGCAGAATGTTCACTGTTTAGGAACAATTCAAGTAGTGGTGCATTATGATGAAGGGAAGTCTGAACTCTGAATTGAGCAATAGTGCTTTTGAGTCCAAATTTCCTACACTGAAAACATGAAAGCTCTCTTTCCGTGTTATCAAGTTTCTAATCTACACAAGCAAGAACTCGGAAACTGGGAAAAGTGAATAACTGAGGACAAACTTTGTCTCTAATTGTTAACAACATGGAATTGATTACATGCCTGAGGATGTGGATGCTTCTGGCTTCAGGAGTTCATGGACAACATGGAATTGATTACATGCCTGAGGATGTGGATGCTTCTGGCTTCAGGAGTTCATGGACAGGTTCCGATGGTGGCCTAGTGGTAATATCTGATAAACCTGATGGAGGATGTGTCTCACGCCGACCTCTGTCACTGGATCTGCTGGGATGGCCACCTGTAAACATCAGTCATCCAACCAAGCTTCCTCAACGTATCGTTGCTGATGTCCCAGGCCAACTGCTGGAGGAGGGCCAGCCACTGCTGGAGGAGGACCAGCCGCAATCCCTGATTAAGAGGCATGGGGACCAGCAACAGTACCCCCGGTAGACTGATCTGAAGGTGAAAGAGAAACAGCACTTTGGAGTTTCTCGATCTTGATCTCAACAAAGTGCTATCAGCATAATATCACGACATCATATTACTGGAAATAGAAATCCAGAAAAATAAATTACACAGCACCTGCTGCATAGCCAACAGAAGAGAAACTGAACTATCCATTTATGGGGCAGGCGAACTACTCTTGTGGTCATTTTATGAATTGATGGAGTTAAGAACTGGATGCAGGTGAAGATGGCCCAACTTCAGATTTTTTTTTTTCCCGTCTGTTTCTTCCCTTGGGCACAGATGGTTTGGCCCTCTGAATCTGCCAAATAATTTGATTCACCAACCATTCCAGGACTCATGGCTAGCCAAATCCTGGACTGTTTCACCTCTAGTAGGGGTCCGATCTGGTGCCTCACTAACAAAAGCATCATAGCTGCATTACGAGGTGCCTCCTCAGCATGATTATCATCAGAAGAGTCTCGGCCCATCTTGACAATGAGACTGGAGGCCTGAGTAGAAGACTCTCCTGTCAGTAGGAAAATGCGACTCTCTCAAACTTGTATTCTTTGTTTTGACTAGTTCTACTCTCTCCCACTACTTTATCCTCCATCTCAGGGCTCTCAGTGCCGTTGGTCACCATAGCATCTCTTACTTTACCCCTCCCGAATTTAGCTCCTTGGATGATCTTAATCTCTGAGGAAGGAGTCCTCAGATATAAAAATCTATGACATAGCAAACCAAGCAAGTGATGCTTGAAAACTACAAGACTTGAGAGAGCGGGCAAATGAAACTGCCACAAAAGTTCTCTTTTTCCAGTCTTTTTACCTTCATCATCATTGGCATCTCCATCAAAACTAATCAGCATGACCAACACGGACCAGTCATTATTTTCCTTAAAAACCCCTTGCTACATAAAAATAGGAAAACAAGGAGAGATAATGGACAACTTACAAGACCAGCCATGCTAAGAAGAAGCATAATGAAAAAATTGAAATCTCACCTAAATCGAGGAAATGGGCTTCATCTCCTTGTAATTGATGGCTGTCTAAAATCAAAGCCCACCACAAGCATCCGTACACTATTCCCACATAAGATGATGGTCGATGCTGACTCGATTTTGATATGAGACCTGCCAGACCTAGACTCCAGATTTTTTATAAGTATATGATTGCACATTCTGCAAAGAGTAGTCCATAATTCATCTGTCGCCAGCTTCCAATCCAATCTCTTCATGTAAAGTGTGAAAAATGGTCGTACTGTACACAAAGCATCCTTGAGGGCACCCTATCACTTCTTACGCTTTCCACCTGTGAAGAAGCCCTTCATGCCACTCATGTTTGAATATGAAATCCGTGGGAATGCTTAGGAATGGATTAGCCGCATAGAATGAGATGATTCCTCTATCCCAGTTCTGCTCCATTCTGCTTCCTTCTTCTGTACCAGCTTCGGCGTTAACGTTCATTGACTCACTGAGGCTGCATTGGGCATTAAGATTACAAGTTTGCCTGCTGAATTTCTTCAAAGTTTGAGATTAAGACAAGAGATTCTACATACCTTCATTGGCATTCAAGGAGAAGCGACACAGGCAAGACCGGGAAGAACTCAACAAATCAATCCTTTTCTTGCACTGAAAACAGCTTAATATATATGACTAGCAAACTTGGGCTACCAATAGTCCCCGCAAGAGCAAGAACCCCACCGAAAAAGATGGAACCGATTAGTGTCTCTTAGAATGATATCTCTCTCCACAACAATCGAAGCAAATTTAAAAGCCGAGTGGCAGTCCCCACAAATTCTAATGTTCTTCTTGATCCGAATAGTGGATCCAGGAGGAGTGTTCAGAATAGCAAATGCTAAGGCAAGCTTCTCACTGTGAACCTGTAATCTCTCCTCCTTCTCCTCCTGGTTCGCATAGAAAAAGACTTGACTAGTGTCTGGAACATAACCAATCTCCTTTATTTTTGCATTTACCTTGTCCCACATCTTTCGGATTTCCTCCCTCTGCGGGTGTATGTCATCGTTAGCAACAAAAGTATGAGCTGAATTTTTTATGTCAACCCAACTAACGGCCGGTTCCTTTTTCACTTGGTTCACTTTCAGCATGGATCTCACCTTTGCTACATCACTCCATTTACCTGCAGAGGCGTAGATGTTGGAGAGCAACATGTGGGGACCAGGATTGTTGGGATCAAGCTCGAAAATTCGTTGAGCGGCATATGCACCCAATTCCAAGTTCTTATGCATCCTACAAGCACCAAGCAAGGCTCCCCAAACTGCCATATTAGGTTCAATGGGCATGTTCCGTATGAATCTTTCAGCTCGTTCTAACAAACCAGCTCGACCAAAAAGGTCGACCATTGTCACATGATGTGAGATCTGTGGTTCTACAGCATATCTTTTCATTAACTGAAAGTAGTATTCTCCCTCGTCAACACAACCCACATGACTACAAGCAGTCAACACAGAAAGGAAGGTTACATCGTTCGGTTTAACTCCAACACTCAGCATTTGTTCGAACAACCTAAGAGTGTCGCTCCCACGCCCGTGCTGAGCATATCCCTTAAGGAGTGAATTCCAAGAGACCAGATCCTGTATCAACAGCATATTGAAAACCTTCACAGCATCTTCGATGCTGCCAGATTTCGCATACATATCAAGGAGGGTGTTCCCAACAAATCCAACCAACTGAGCCCCAGATTTGATAATATGGGCATGGACCCATTTACCCTGCTCCAAGAATCCCATGCTGGACAAGGCACCAAAAATGCTCGAATAAGTGAAAGGAGTGGGTTTAAAGTCTTTCCTCAACATCTGAGAAAACAGGGTAAGAGCCAGTTCTCCTTCGCCTTTCCTTGCGTGCCCAGCAATCAAAGCATTCCATGAGACCTCATTCTTGCTGACCAGCCCATCAAATATAGAGTGGGCCTCATCAATTTTTTCCCACCTTGCATACATATCCACGAGCGCACTGCCCACATAAACATTCAGTATGCAACCATACTTCAAACAGTAGCCATGGAGCTGCCTACCGAACCCATCGCTACTTCTAACTCCAGATGCCTTCAACAAGCTTGACAGCGTAAATTCGTTTGGCTCCACACCCGCCCGAAGCATCCAGGGAAATAGAGCTACGGCATCCTCTGACATGTCACTCTGGGAATACCCACTAATCAAAGCACTCCAGGAAACCGTATCTGTAACAGGCATTTCCTCAAAAACCTTCCGCGCTTCATCCAAGCTCCCGCATTTAGCATACATGTTCAGTAAATTATTGTTCATAACAATGTCATCCCTGAAGCAGGAACCCATCAGGTGGGCATGAACAAGTCTTCCTTCTCTAAGCTTCTTCAAATTGGCGCATTTCTTGATCAGAATGGTGTAGATAGCCCGGTCAGGTTCCAAAGCACCGCGGTCAATCAGATCGAGAACGTAAAGCCCAGTTTTTGAATCCGGGCAGGCTTTCCTCAGCAGGTCCTTGTCCTGTAGAACACAGGAGGCATCCAAATTTTGGGATTCCCATCCATCTGATTTTGGGAAGGTTGCAAGAGCTGCAGATGAGCTGAAGGGTGCTTCAAGATCCGGCTTCTGAATCGCACGGTTTTGAGCATGGGAGAGGCGAACCCCATAACTCCAGATTCGTCTCTTTATTGCGGTATTCATCATCAGAAGCTCATCATACAGCGAGGAGATCTGAGCGCGAGGAAGAAGCTTTCATTAGCTGAAAATTATCGGCACGGCAACAAGCTGGCGCCCAGCAATTCCGAACAATCTGCAGTAGTAAGTTGGGACTCGCACGGGCTGAGGCCCCTCGACCGTTCTTGTCCGATCTACAAAAACATCCGCCTTCCTCACTGTACTCATCCGAGGATGAATTTTTAGGTTGACAAGAATGTTTTATAGAATTTCGTTCGATTACGTATTAGTCTCAGATATGTATTTTAATTGACCGTGAAGCTGAATGGTGTAAATAAAAAAAATAAAATTAAACAAAAAAAATGTGTAACCAATGGTTTGACAGTATGAATATCGAATTTGAGATACGTAAATAAAGAAAAGTTACGATTGGAAATTGACGAGGAATATCGGTCGGCGGCCTCAGGCCAAGATCCAAGCCCGACCCGACATACAGTTCAAATTGCAAGTGCTTTAGGAAGAAATTGTCATGAAAACCTAGTAAGCAAGAGTGTGCACGGGTACATGATAATTGGGAATCCATAAGAATACATGTGATTAGATATCTCTCCATAGATAGATTTTGGGTTGATTATAATAAAATTCAGTTAGATTTCATTTAAAAAATTAAGGACCGATTGATTCAAATTTTAGTTTCGGCTTAAGGGGTACTTGAAATCGGAACTTGTTACAATAACCTAATCACTCAGTTAATTTTAATTACTTATGATTTTCTCATTTGAACTATAATTTTTGAACCATTTAAATATTTATTATTCATAACTCGACGAACTTTCATTTTGACATAGTAATTATGCCAATTTGATGAGTTATTATTTCTAAAATAATATGAAAACTTAGAAATCATTAATAAATAATAATAAATTATATTATATTGCAAATATACTTAAAAATTATATTATATTTGATTGTAATAAAATAACTATAAGCAATAATCATGATGTCTGTTCTTAATGCTATCAAATATATATAAAAAAAATTCGAATTAGTATGTATTATAAAGGTAACATAAAAAAATAATCAAAAGATTCCAACAAGTGTCCAGAATCTGTGCATTCCCCAGGTTTCAAGTAGAGTGAGGTCTAACAGCAGATGGTGGGTCATTGCACGAACGATGAGTGGAAGTACTGCTGCTGAAGAAGAAGCAAGAAGCATGGAGAGTCTTTTGGAGACATTGCAAGCAGGTGTGGAGCAAAGAGGAGGCATCCCGGAGCAAGGAAAAAGATCCACACAACATGTGCATGCCTGATGATTTCCTTACGAGTAAGGTGAACCATCGAGGTCTTCATGGTTCGAAAGGTTTGTGAGCCGATCGAACAAATGTCAAAAGACAAATGAGGAAGGGAAGCAACAGGAAGTAACTTGCCGTACTCAAAAATCAAGGTTAAGAACTGGAGAGCAGCCACTGATTTCATTAGGAAGGCAAGATGAGTTGATGAGCGTCTATTAACAGTTTTTGAGTAACGACAACTCATTTCCATGAATGAGTAATTGAAGTTGAAAGGCAGCCGAATTTCCCAGTTTCTTAAAAAGACGAGATAAGTCCAACTCCAACTCAGAGTCCAGATATCCTATTTGTATGCAGACAGTATATAATTCACAGATTTCATCAAACTACAAAGTCAAAAACTTGAAATCTTTCTTCCTGCTTATCGAGTTCCTAATCTATACAAACCAAAACTTAGAAACCGGGAACACGAAAATAATTGAGGGAGAATCATTTACAGCTCATTAACACGGAGTTGATTACATGCATGAGGAGGCGGATGTTGTTGATTTCAGAAGCAGTGACGGTGGGCAGGTTCCGGTGGTGGCCCAGTATCTGATAAACCTGCTCGAAGATGGGTCTCACGTGGACCGTTATCATTGGGTCGGCCGGGTTAATGGCCATGGCTACATCAGTCATCCATGTGAGTTTCTTTGAGGTGTCGTTGCTGATGTCACAGGCCAATTGCTGGAGGAGGGCCAGCAGCACTCCCTGGCTAAGAGGCAGGGGAACTAGGGATAGTACCCTCTGTAAATCAACCTGAAAAATGACGGTACTACTTTGAAGACACCGAGAGCGACTTAAAAAAGATTACACATTCATGAGAAGAGAAAGAAGGTCCAGCAGATGAAAAGAATCAATATAAATCCTCCAATGGCATCATCATCATCATCCATCACCAGCTGCCGATTGTAGACCATGTAATAAGGAAACAAAGGTTACCTGAAAACAGAGCCAGGAGACAATAGCAACATCACTTCTGTGAAGGGCTGCAGCAAATGCTTCCTCGTACTTGTGCTCCGAAACCAATCTTGACAACTCTTTAGTCGGATCGATCGGTGCCTCAGGCTGCTGTCCACATGCAACACCAACCATCAGGAGTGAACAGAATATGGGCGGGATACAACATCCAGGATTATCATCTGAAGGGGTCTAAGAAAATATACCATTTCGTGAACACCAGCTAGAGGTCCGTTACTTAGCTGAGTTAACAGCGGATTTCCCATACTAGAGCCTGCACCTGCAGCTGCCATTGCCATGAGTTTGCGCTGCCCATCAGCTAATTCTCCACTTAATGTTCGAGTGATCGATGAAGCTGAGTTGATGGCATCCTGAAATAACAGCATTGATCCACCCACCATTTTCAAGGGAGCAAGATTAGATTCGCATGGTTAGTAATGTAAGACCCCGCAACACTAAACATGTCATAATATCCACGTATAGTTTTGTTCCCGTTCGTGCAGCACTGATGGAAAAGGTACATGGTCCAATTAATGCGTGCATCTGCTTGTAGCCACAAATTTCCACTCTCCTTTTATTGGTTATGAAAAAAGAGGGCATAAGGTAATTGGCATTAGACACACTTCAAAAGATATGTTTCCAATGGAAGCATGAACCCTAATGTTATGTTTTTTCTTTTCATTTGTGAGAACTTAAGAATGGAAACTAAGTACACTTTCATGCACAAAGAAATAATAGAAAACAGGAACTACTTTCTTTAAGTAAACTAAGTCAGAGGAACCAGCTAACCGAGTTTCTTTCTTATTGCTCCTTGCATCATAGGCAGGTCAAACTATTAGTATGATATCAATTCCTCAATGTAAAAGAAGTGACTGCATAGAAATTCTGTATCCTCCACTATGATTACCATAAAAGAAAATGTTTTCTGCTATCGGCATTATGCAATGAGGTGAATGAAGTGAGATGCATACCCTCAAGGCAATGGCCAAGGGAGAGTGTGTGGAGTCATACTGCTGCTGAGCAGCAGTCAAATGTTTGACAAGCCCGCTCTGAAGTGTTCCATCAATCTGTTCAAACATAGCTTTACATTGCATCTCGAATGCAGGTATAATTGAAGCTTCAAGACTGGACCTTAGTGCATCCTGAAACATCACCAATCCAAATACATCATTGAAGTAGCTTACCAATAAATTCACAAAAAATGCAGTTCATATAGTGAGGCATAATATTCAAAACAATACTATCATTTTGTTTATATACTATCATTATAATTTTTTACGGTCCCATCCATTCATCACATAAGACGGTCCGCTATTTCATTGTCAACAAAAAGGCAATCTATGTTGCACAAACTATGACGGGATCTACATTGATGCTGAAATAGAAGAAGGAAATAGGTTAAAATAGATAACTAGATTGCCATAACAAATAGAGAGTTTGAGAACTGAGTATTGCCTGAAGCGCTTGCTTCCCAGAAGTCTGAAACTGCGCTTGGATTTGCCTGGCCACTGTACCTTCTAGTTTTGAATTAACTGCCTTTTCCAGCTGGATAACTGCTTTATCTCCAACTCCTTTCTGGTATAAGATAACGGATAAACATAATCGAAGTCAGTTTTATCACTCAGAAAGATAAAAGTACCTAAAAGAGCAGTCCTAAATAACTTGCATTCTCATTTTTCATCGTTCTGTAATGATAAATAATCATGAAATTCATATATAATTACAAATAACAAAAGGGTCAGTTTGGTCTATTTGAATAAGAAGGAAGGCTGTTCCATGCCATTATCTATTCTATTCACATCATCCCAAGGTAAAATACGAACCCCAAAACAGTCGCCAAGCGCCTCAAATCATTTTAATCTTTAAAAAAAAAAAATGTACCTGGAATGATTCTGTGATAGCTGAAGATATGCATTTTTCTAGAACTGGTGTAATTGCGCGAACCACAGCTTGTCCAACCGCAGCTATTTCCTTCTTGATAAGTTTTTCCATAATCGCTGGGAAGTCCTTGTTTATGCAATTGTTGATCAAATTTGTTATCTGCTGGATCCGATCTCGCTCTAGTTTCTCATGTTTAGCATTTTCTTCTTGAACTCGAGCCCATAAGGCATCACTATTGGCCTTGATTACTTTCTCCATATTTCTTCCTAATGATGCCTCCAGTCTTTTACTCTCCTTGTTGACTGGCACGGACACTATTGCAGTCATCTGCTTCTGCATTTCCTTTTGCATGCCCATCACCTGCACAGGAGAAAATGCAATAAGATCAATGCATAAGAATAATACACCAATATCAGACAGGTGGACAGACACTTGAGATATCATCAAGCGGAATTGTAAGAACATTCTATTAATTGTATTCTTCGTGTATACTTCACATTCCCAATCTGATTAACCTTATAATGATGCTATTAATTATCCTATCTATTCAGTACACAGAGAAAAGTATCATGATAGTTCATTTCACGAAATACAACATCGAGCCTTCCAACCGAGATACAATCCATGATTATTTGCATGACTCAACTGAGTTTGTTCCTAGCTGAGACAGTGAATGTTAACGGCTCTAGTTAGCTTTTTGTTCTCCATACATGAGGCACAAATCTATTTGCATTTGATGGAAATTCAAATAGCATCTTAAGTGTTTTTTTTTTCACCCCTGCCCTACGGCTTGGATACAGCATGGTCAGTTTTTATATTATGGGATTCTTAGGTTTTCCCTCAATGCTATCAACATGACATAATAGGGTGTCAAAATACTGGAAACAGAAATCTGTCCACAAAATACCTGGTCAAGCATCTCCTGCAAAGCCAACAGATGAGAAACTGCACTATCAGTAGATGGGGCATGCGAGCTACCATCAGGGCCATTTGAAGAATCGGTGGAGTTAAAAGGACTGGGTGTAGGTGATGATGGACCCACTTGAGAACTTTTTCCTTTCTGTTTCTTCCCTTTAACACTGGTGTTCTGACCCTGTGGGACTGCCGAAGAATTCGATTCACCAGCCTTTCCAGGAACATGATTAGTCAACTCCTGGACTATTTCACCATTAATAGGGCTCTGATCCGGCGCCTCAGCAGCACTATCATCATTAGCTGCATTATGAGTTCCTTCTTCACCATTAACATCACCAGAAGAGTCTCTGGCAATATGGCTGCTGAGATTGGAGGCCTGAGAGTAGAAAGACTTCTTTCTGTCATTAGGAACATAAGACTCTCTCTCATATTCATATTCCTCATTCTGGCTAGTTCGGCTCTCTCCCACAACTTTAACCTCCACCTCAACACTCTCCGTGCTATTAGTAACTACCACATCCTGTACTTTCACCTCTGCCAAGTTTGCTCCTTGACTGATCCAAGTCTCTGAGGAAGGAGTCCTAGATAAAATCTCCGATGGAGTCACCAAGTGAGTGGGATGCTTGAAAATTGCAGGGCTTGAAACAACAGGCAAATCAGTTTGTGTCACATTTTTATCATTCTTCTTGGACATGCCACCTTGAGGAAAATTATCCATGACAACATCCCCTCTCCTGTTCACTGAATAATCAACAGCTGCGTCTCCACTATGGTCCATGACAGGTGAGACCAGATCAAGATTGCTTGATGGGCCTCTAGACATATGAGAAAGCCTAGGACTCAGAGAAACAGGAGAGGCAGGATGGATATTTTCAAAACTTCTAGGCGAGGGAAGAATGCTTGAATTAGTTTCCACCCCTGAAACAGCAGTTCCAGGAGAGCTAGATACCATCGGTGGAGTTGAGGTCAATGGCTGAGCCGTTACTGGGGCAACACCTGGACTGTTTGATAGCATCAGAGAATTATCACCAATATTAGGTGCATCAACCACAGCCGAAGCATTAGATTCTGGCTTCTCTAGTTCTGAGTTTTCTAATGGTGGTGGAAGGCACTGAGATAAAGCTAAGGCATATTGCTGAATAGCCTGAGTCTGAACGCAATAAATCTGTACAATATGTTCTCCATCAGCCAAACTTTCGCTGGTTCCTGTGACGCTCAAAATGGGCATCGTCACTGTGAACTCAGCAATGTAATCCATTCGAGTGGATGTGGGATTAACCCCGTAATCTATATGGACTGCATATATAGCATTCTTCTTGGCATTTGCAAGCAAGAAAAGGCCAGCACTAGGCAAAGCCATAACCTGATTGAAGAATGCATCTTCAACCTTGCCTTCAGCAGAAGAGCTCTTCAGCTCAAGAGTCTGAGTGCACTGCCACAATTCAGAATCACTGGGCAACAACCAGCCCTCCTCACTTGTCGAAGTCCATATTTTTAGCGCTCGATTGAGTGGTCCCTGCAGATAGTAGACACATACGTGAAATGAAGTAAGGGCAATGCACCAAGTTCCATTGAAAAATATTCTTCTAAATCAAGGTCAACAAGTTAATCTATTCCATCCCTTGAGTTTAAGTTTGAATTAAAATTTACTTTGACATGGATCCAAAGCAAATGATCTATTCTGAGTCTTGGTAGCCCCCGTGTATGAATATATCGTATGTTCCAAGTATTTGGTCTCTAGGTTACTCAAACCTCTGATTAGAATGTATTGAGAGTCAAAACTGGTTCACAAGTGAAGGGAAATATAAATAATGTTAAATATAAATCTTGGTCAATCCTCCTAATAATTTGATTTTTGCAAGTTGTCAGTTGATGGTAACCACATTCACTATTTGCAAATAAGTGAAACAACTTCCATGAAACATATTAGAACTCACCCCTGTGATAAGGACAATGTGATCAGGTCGGTGAGGAGCAGTCAAAAATGTGACAGAATTGATTGGATGACCGTCATGCGGTCTTAGCACTGCAAGTGGTAAAGGTCTACGGTCTTCCCAAATCTTCACCTGTGAAATCAGCAAGTAGTGACAAAGAGAAATTCTAAAAATTTGAAAGATGCCCCACATGGTAAGAATTCAACTGGTCAAAGCGGAAGCATGCACATTGCACAACTCAATGTGAAACTAGTCTAGAAGCCATGGCAAGCATGCGTTCGATAGGTAATAAATTTACCCATTGAGATATGAATTTCAGATGATCTTACAGCTTGGGCATTATCATCCATGATTTCATTCACTTATAGGTATATACTTGGTTTAGACGTAAAAAATAAGTATATACTTCGTTTTCCTCGGTCATAGTGAGAAAAATCATTTTAAAGTTAGCATAGAGCCAGATAGAGGTGTGAAAGCAGATACGAACTGTTCCATCCAACGAAGCTGACGCCAAACGAGTAGTCATCCATTGGCACATTGAAAGATCAGTGACAGTGCCTTCATGTTCACCAACAATCTGAACCCCATCAATTGGCTTTTCTAAGGGGCATCTAATAGGCTCCTCCGCTGAAAATCCTCCACCTTTTCCAATTTTTGTGCTGTCAATTTTGAGGATGTGATTTCCAATTGCAACCATCAAAATTTCCTACAAGTTTGATGGCAATCAATTAGATAAATTGCCAAAATGACCAAATAATTTGCAGTGCATTGAGTACAAGAAAAATGACGACAATTTCTTTACAAGCCAGACTTACTTGCTTATGAGGATGCCAACATAGTTGTGGATGAACAGACTCTTCCTCTCCAACTATTTGAATTGCAATAACGACTTGTCCCGTTATTTGAGGCTTTTCTTCTTCATCTGGACCTTCATTAATCTTCCATATGAAAACTCGGCCATCATTGCTCGCGCTGCAAAGAATGGAATTCAGCAACATTCAAGGCCTAGCCTTGGAGAATAATTTGACATGCTGAAAGAGTTACCTGGCCAACAGGTGAACATCCTCGGCAAAGAAAGCCATATCTGTTACTCTCTGCATAAGAAAGCTCAGCTCCCATAGTCAAGCGAATAATACATCCACTTTGGTGATAAAAATAGATATAGCAATACAAGTCATAACACCCATGATGCTGATTATATTGATACTACTACAATCAAATTGACAGAATTTGTTTCATTACGAAAACCAGGCATCAGTAGGGGAGCAGCACCTGCGAAAGCATCGGTGGATGAAGACTAATTTGGTTTACAGGAAGACCAACCTGAGTATGGCCGCGGAGCAAAGACCGCAAGGCAGTGTTGATATTGAGTACTCTTATGTTTCCCATCTTCAACCCATAGCAGATGTAGCTCCTATTCAATGCGATCTGCCGCCCCAAGACAAGTCCAGGATCTGAAACGTATTTGGTTATCGGGGTGACCTCGAGCTGAGGCTGCACTTCCCCTGGGAGCCTAGCATCTATATCATAAACCACATGGTCCCCAATCAAATGCCTCCCCTTCGGCAGCTTGCTGCTCTGCAGCCTCATCGGGGATGGGTGCCCAGAAGCTGCCATACTAACCTGCGGCGCAGTGGGGACAGCAGAGGTCGTCCCTGTAGGCTGGGGGACGAACAGGAAATCGGCCGGGGCTGAGGGGGACGGGCTGAAGTTGTGGGGCGGCAAATCCAAAGGTGCTGTAGGGTTTTGGGTGCCCAAAAGGGCCATGAGGCGGGCCCCACCGCCGGTATTAGGGTTTGGGGGAGGAGGGTAGGGGTTGGGCTGGTGGAGATTTGCGAAGAACTGGTGATCCTGCTGGTGATGGTGCGTCGGAGGGTAAGGCAGATACTGGGCCGGGTGGAAAGGGTAGGGCCCCGTGGGCGGCGGATAAGAGGAGGAGGGCGTCGGATAAGGGGCGGAGGAGGGCGAGGAGGAGCCGGCGGAGGGGGCCGGAGAAGGGGCCAAGCTAGGGTTCGAAGAGGGTCTGAAGAGTGTCTGCTGATGATTCGAGTTGCCAGGTGAAGCCATGGAACAACGAATCCACGAAGCTCTCTGCCTGCTAACTGATCAAATCAAGAAAAACAACCCAGAGAGCAAGAGAGAGAAATCCAAACGAAAGAGCTCTTCCTAAAGATCGATGGAGAAGACGAAGGAGGAGAAGAGCAAAGAAGACATGGATCCGCTAATTGAGATGGGATTTAGCAAATCGAATCCCACCCTTCTTCTCTCTTCCTCCCGTCTGTATTGAAGATCCACGACAGACCAATCCCAAAACAACACAGGCGCGCGCGCGCACGCAGAGAGGCAGAGATGGATGAAGATGGAGGAAAGAGAAGGAAAGAGGGTCAAGCAAATGGTGGAAGGAAGGGGACTGGAAATCTGGGAACAGTATTTCATATAAAAATTGCCCTTTTATACACTCTCTCTCCCCCCTTCCCCATTCACCTTCACCTCCTTTTGTTTCTGGGAAACGTAAATATTACTAGCTGTCTTTCATAATCTCTATGTCATGCATCATCGTCGTCATCATCAACCCCATCCCAAGCCCCCATGACCGCCATTGATTGTGCTCACTGCTCACCCTCCCCTCTCCCTCCCTCTAGCACATTCAGTAAAATAGTATTTCTGGAGAGAATCCTTTCCAGCACCATTATCTTATTCTCAAGACATTCATGAGAAGAAGAAATTACATGGGCTGAAATTAAACAAAACTCGGTCGAAGAATAAATCTCACATATGAGAACTAAATAATTGAAGAAAAAATTAAATTTTTAGGTGGAAACGTACTTGGTATTCTCTTATAAGCTTTCACAGGGTATGGATATGCTAGACCAATATATTTGAAGGGAGGGACTGGCCTGGAGAAGGTATGTGGATTATAAGGCATCCATCCGGAGCCTTGTCACCGATAAGACCGAACCAACATTAGTCACTAATATACCATTTCGAGTTAACAAATTTACAACTTCAAAATCAGCACAAACCAAAAAGGAAAAAACCTATCCTATATTGTCAAAATGTCCCACGTACAGTTAGCATACATAAGCCCACAGATGCTAAGGAACAACGAAAGTGAAATGAAATGAAAGTGTCATCTACAGTATAGACCTCTTTTCCATCTAGGGACATGCATTAAGAGGGTTCGAGTAGATCGGAAATGGATGGGATCAGTAAAATATGACGGGCAGAAATCAGAAGCACCGTGTATGTGAATCGAGGACGGATGCAACCTAAGCAACCGAAATCTTCACGAATCAGCAACCAAACAAGTGATTTGATGAATTTCTTTAGAAAAAGAAAGTTCTAAACCATGTTTGGCGCGTTCCAGCAGAGTATAGAAACTAGAAGCTGATTCCACACAACTAAAGAAGAAATCTTTAGCATGTAAAGTCTTCGACTATTGACAACTTGCAATAAGATCCAAAACACCTTATGAGGAACAATTAAAAAATTGATTAAATCAGTGATATCAGACACAGATTGCAAGAACCATGCAAAGTGAAGGGTCGTCTAGAGAATCAGTAGAACGGATTCCTCCAAACCTCAACTGCAACAGCCATCCCTGCCTCCTGATGGTCCGGGAATTCCACCATACCCCACTTCGATTTCTTCAAATTAGCTGATCCCCACAATTTAATATGTAAAACAAACAACGGAAGTACTAAAGGAAGTGATGTTACAGCTATATACCACCTGCATGCTCCCACAGGTTGAGAGTTGTAGTAATGCTAATGAGATTGCCCAATATCTAAATATGGGACTTTCTGATTTATACCAATGGTAGATGGGGAGTTCTCACCTCATTGGAAATGTCAAACATGCCATCCTGAATTTTCTTGTACATGGTTGCAGCTGTCTTGATAAACGCCAGAAGAAATTCTATATTTGATAATCTCACACGTGATCCAGCAAACAAAGAAGTTGCAACTTAAGGGAATAGGATAGTTAATAACACATAAAAGCGAGGATAAGAGACTTTTAGAATAGGTTCTGTAAAAAAGACTTCCAATCTCTTCCACATTCTGAGCAGTTTTTGCAGAAGCCTCCATAGATATTAATCCATGCTCTCTCACAAACTGTTCACCTTCTTCGATGCTTACGGCCCTCCTGTGAGCAAGATCGCGTTTGTTCCCGATGAGCATTGTTGTCATGTTAGCGTTTGCGTGCTGCCCTGCATCCTCCAGCCAACTGGCTAAATGATTGAATGTTTCTCTCTTGAGCACCAAGAGAAAATGAAAATTAAAATAATAGCACAAAGTCCCACCACCATATATGGATGCCACTAATCAATCATTTGTTTTAACTATCCAAAGAACTGAAAGTGTGCATGGAGGCACCTAGTGATGTCGTAAGCCAGCAATGCACCAGCAGCCCCTCTGTAGTAGGAAGGACCTCGTGATAGATCTAAAGGACTCTTGACCAGCCTAGCTCATCAGGAAGATCAAACACTCAGATTCATTCCCAATCTGCTTTACTTGAAAAGATTACCAGCTGATTCGCAGACATAGACTTACATAAGCTTGGATACAAGTAAAGATATAGTACACGCTCAGATTAAGAGGTTGTTTGGATTGAGAGTTACGGAACTATATGTTATGCAAGAACAAAGTAAAGCCACATTTGGTAAAACAAGCTGTGGAGGATTATGGATGGCTACCTAATCCCTCGTAATCCCCAAATGTTCTTTTTTTTTTCCATTCAACTGATTTGAAGGGTCATGGAGAGTTTTGAATCTTTACCGTTAAAATTAAAAATTTTGCGTGTAATGACTCATATATAAAGTGGTGTACTATTTGATTAATGAAATTCTTGTAGTGCAAGGCTCTGGAGGGCTTGCCCTCCACAACCCACACCTGCAAGAGTTTCAGATGTTATGCAATGAGATTCAAGCAACCTAGATAGGTTAAAGCAACATGATCGAACCGTATCCCGAATTTGCAACTTGATAGGTCTGTTGCCCCGACTTTGCTTGTCGTAATTTTTTTTGGGCCTAGGAGCCCTTCGTCACCCCAAAAAGAAAAATGTAGCCAGTCTATAAGGCCAGGAGCGATTTTGACCTGACGGTGAAAATGCTTCTGCATAATCCAAGAGAGGGGCAGGGTTAACTTTCCTAACATGGCACGTTGGACAGCGAGAATTGAGTGAAAATAGGGTAGTTTTTGAAAATAATTCGTGAAAAATAGTTCTTTTAAAAATAATTACGAAATTAGGGATTTAAAACCGCATCTCGAAGATGCGGTTTTGAAACTTCAAGATGCGGTTCTATTTTTGTTTTGCTGGGAACCGCATCTTGAAGATGCAGCTCCCATTTTGGTTTTTTTTTTTCGAACGGGGAGAAAAGATTAATTAAATATTTAATGTGTAATATGTAACGAATTCGTTTTAAAAATTTATGTCAGATCTTTATATATATAATTTTTATAAAATTTTATAAGTATGAATGCTTAAATGATAATTTATATAACGAATTCTTATATATCATAATACTTACTAAAGATTTCAATAACTTGAAACCTTTCATGTAACTTTTCAACGTATAATACATAAGAATTCGTTGTATAAATTATAATTTACATATTAATACTTATAAAATTAAATATTAAAATTTTAAAAAAAATTTACACATGTAAAAATCTGATAAAGATTTATAAAATGAGCTCGTTATATATTACACATTAATTTTACTACGAGCTTATTTTGTAAATCTTTTTCAAATATTTACATGTGTAAAATTTTTGTAAAATTTTAATATTAAATTTTATAAGTATTAATATGCAAATAGTAATTTATATAACGAATTTTTATGTGTTATACGTTGAAAAGTTACGTCAAAACCTTCCGCTTATTGAAATCTTTAGTAAGTATTATGATATACAAGAATTTGTTATATAAATTATCATTTAAGTATTCATACTTATAAAATTTTATAAATTTTTTTATATATAAAGATCTTACATAAATTTTTAAAACGAATTCGTTACATATTACATATTAAATATTTAATTAATTTTTTCTCCCCGTTCGTTAAAAAAAAAAAAAACCAAAGTGGGAGCCGCATCTTCAAGATGCGGTTCCCAGCAAAACAAAAATAAAACCGCATTTTAAAGATGCGATTTTAAATCACTAGTTTCGTATTTATTTTTAAAAGAACCATTTTTCACGAATTATTTTCAAAAACTACCATATTTTCACTCCATTCTCGTTGGACAGCACCGCGTCTAATAAACGCCGCACAGGTGATGCAATATAAAGTTCGGCAGTATTAATGTAATATTAAGAGCTAATAAAATTTAATTATTTTTAAAATTTTTTAATAAAATTTTTTAAAAAAATTAATGCAAAAAATTATTTAATTTAACGTGATATTACATTGACACTATTACGTAGTAAACCTGTTATTTACTAAACTTTCTCCAGGAGATGACACGTATACTTTTCCCAGAAGCTCCCGTCAATGAATGTTCATCGGCGCTGCCACCTGTGTCTTCCTCTGCATTCGTCGAGACGTTGTTCTGAGTGGATCACTTGCCTTCTTTCCAGAATCAAGGCGATTTCAGTCACAGGGCGATCATCGATCGCGCGATCACTGGCCCCGCCTGATCAACACGACCATCATGGCCACCCTACCGTCTCCAGAGACGGCCAACCTCACTGAAAACTCCATCGCCGCTACAGGCACGGAGCCGGTGGAGGGACTATCCTTCTCGTCGGTGACGCTGCAGAGGCTGCCTCACCTGGCGGACTACCTGCCCAAGTCGGAGCTTCCAAGCCGTCCGAACCCGCTGGAGAGCAACAGGTTCTTCCACCCGACGGAGGGTTTCTACATATTGCCGTCCGACATCATCCTCCGTCAGATCGTCTACGACCTCTCCGGCACCTTCCCTGACAATTCCCCGCACTTGGCCTACCACCGGTTCTGTCATCTCATCTCATCTCATCTCTCTCTCTCTCTCTCTCTCTCTGTGACTGAAATTGTTAAACTGTTTTGACTTTTCTTGGCCTACCCCGTGGCCTATACAGGGCCGGTCCACGGCGGGAGATCTTCTTCGACCCGGCCAATGTCAGGGCTGCTATCGTCACCTGCGGCGGACTTTGCCCGGGGCTGAACACCGTGATAAGGGAGCTCGTGGTGGGCCTGTGGGAGCTTTACGGGGTTCGCGAGATCTACGGGGTGATCGCTGGGTACAGAGGGTTCTACTCGTCCGAGCCCAAACGGCTTAGCCCGGAGATGGTTCATGGGTGGCACAAGAGGGGGGGCACTGTCCTGGAGACCTCTCGTGGTGGGTTCGATCTCGAGAAGATCGTCAATGGCATTCAGCAACGAGGATTCAACCAGGTTTGTGACGCCGACCTGATCACTCACTGTCCGGGTATCAAATGCTCTGTGGCTGATATTTTTGTGACCAGGTTTACATCATAGGCGGCGACGGAACGATGCGCGGGGCAGTGAAGATTTTGGAGGAAATACGTGGACGGAAGCTGAATATCTCCATCACTGGCATCCCCAAGACGGTAGATAACGATGTGGGGATCATCGACCGCTCATTTGGGTTCCAGACGGCGGTGGAGATGGCCCAGCAGGCGATCAGTGCGGCACATGTGGAGGCTGAGAGTGCGGTGAACGGGATCGGGCTAGTCAAGCTGATGGGCCGGAGCACCGGCCACATCGCCCTCCACGCGACGCTGAGCAGCCGGGACGTGGACTGCTGCCTGATTCCCGAGACTGACTTCTTCTTGGAAGGAAAAGGAGGGCTCTTCGAGTTCCTCGAGCAGAGGCTGAGGGAGAATGGCCACGCGGTGCTGGTGGTCGCTGAGGGCGCCGGACAGGACATCATTCCTCGGACCGGCAATGCCCACGTTGAGGAGAGGGATGAGTCGGGGAACCCGGTGTTCCTGGACGTCGGCGGGTGGCTGAAGTCCGAGCTGAAGAACTGGTGGAATCGGGAGCACCCGGACGAGGTGCTCACGGTCAAGTATATTGACCCGACCTACATGATCCGTGCGGTCCCGGCAAATGCCACGGACAATCTCTACTGCACTCTCCTGGCTCACTCGTCAATTCACGGGGTCATGGCTGGCTACACAGGGTTCGTGTCGGGACCAGTGAACGGGAACTACGCGTACATTCCGTTGGACGAGGTGGCGAGAGCGGAGAATAAGGTTAAGACGCGAGATCACAAGTGGGCATGGGTCAGGTCCGTCACCTGTCAGCCCGATTTCACCAGGGCTTGAATTGAGTCTGCTGTTAGTTAGTCCATTTGGTCTGGCTGGCACCGATTACGTACGAATATGCTGCCCAATAAATGAAGGGGGGTTTATACGTGGCTGTGCTGTACTCTTTCTAGTGAAGATTGAGCATATGTTATGAAACTTGGTGCATTTTTTCCATGTGAACCACTTGGGATTGATAAATTCAATCGGTCTGAGTAATTTCAATCTGAGTTGATTTTGAATTGTATATAAATATGACCCGTAAAAATGAATATACTGCCCCATAAATGAAGGGGACTAAGTCACATCATCTGGAGCTTAAGTAGATGATGGGGTTTGGACTGATCCAGCATAGTAGCAGTAGTGACTACTGACCTTGGTCTGTTGTGGGTTTATTCCACTGATGGTTGAACTTGATGGACCATTCTCGCAGCTTAAATTCCAGCAACTGAAGCCGACCTGGCTAGAGGCAAGAGATGAGTGTGAATAATAGCTCGATATTCAGGTAAAAACTGAATTTCAAGATCCAGAGTGGTCTTTGAAGGATCCAAACTGGACGAACTTGTAAAATTGGGCAGAAACTCATATCAGCTGCTGCTGTTAGATGAGGGCAGGACAGAGAGCAAGTTGGAAGTGAATCAAACAAAACAGACCATCCATGACTTAACATCAGAGCCCCTTCTCAGGAGCTGGGTACTAAACTCACAGAGCTAGTGAACAAGGTGACAGGTAACTCCAAAGGGTGGGGAAATTAACCAAGAAAGATCCAAACCAAGGAGTTGCTGCTGTGAGGGAACTGATGGGGGGTTGATTTCATGGACATTGCCTCTGAAACCAACTGCTAACCTAGAATGGGAGGAGAATCAACCTTCTCCATCCTGGAAGGTTAGGAGGAAGCTAAGAATAAATGGATATCTGAAGTTCATAATGCCGATTCAGCAAACCCCAAGCTCAACCGCATCTCCACTTTTGCTGTCAAGTTGTCAATACATATTGATAAACTTTCATTCCTATGATCTCTGAGGGCATAGTTTCTAAATTCCCTAGGAATCAGACAAATATAATCAATTTGAAGGGTTGGGAACAATTCAAACAGAGAGAAGTTATAATATCAGGTAGACTTTGTATTTTTGAAGTCTTTAAGCTCAATTTTCAACAGATGCAATACAATTATTTAAAGATCCTGGCGTAAGCCAATGTCCTTCAATATCAACCGTTGGATGTTGCAGTCGAAAGTACTAATGATCCAACTCCCCAGGTCTTCAAGAAAAAGACCAAGCAATTCGATCTATAGCTGTATGATGATGACCCAGAAACCTTCTCCTTTCAGCCGTCAGTGTACTCTCTTCTCTTGTTGGCCTCCTGATATGGCTATACATAATTTTCATATTATTCTAATACTCGATGGTCGTCCTCAGAGTTTGCTAAAATTGACCAAGAAACCAACATTTCTCTCTTCTCGATTCCTATCTTGCTGTCCTTGATCTCAAAGAGCCAACTTGACCTTGACCAGTACAGTTCATCAGATTCATTATACCGACATGATAAAGCCATCAAGAGGACAAACTGAGATTAATCAAAAAGCATAACTATCATGTACCATGGCTGTCATCAGGATGTGTATATACATCGAATTCTCAAAGTACTAATAAACTCTTGGTGAGAGACACTAATTCTGTAGACATCTGCTTAGCTACTGATAACAATCAGAACTACAATCAAGAACATCAGAATGAGTAGGCACATGATGAATTCATTCACTGGACTCTCTGGCTTCTGCTTCTGAAGAACATTGGATGAGGAGGCCGATACACTCTGTAACACAGAAACATGATACTAAACTACTCAGCTAAATAGTTTTTAGAAAACATTTGACATGCCCCTAAATGAAAATGGGAGGAGGAGGAAAGAACCTACTGCTGAGTTCAAAGATCTCGACTTCAGTTTGGCTACTTGGCCTGCTAGTTCCGTCATCTTCTTCTCCACTGTTGAGAGTCTATCGGTTTCGTTCAGTTTCTTAGCAGTCTGATCTGGGTGAAGTTTCTGCAAATTGGCAACTTTGGTAATCAGTTCTGTGATTTTCTTCTCTGTTGCAGCACTGCTCTCTTGCAGTCCATTTATGTCCTCCTCCTGTTTCTTCATCAGCTATAAATGACCAGAAGAAGAGATAATCAAAACCGATTGCTTCCGCCCAAACAGAACACATAAACTTCAAAATAACACACACCGGGTCCAGATGGATCTCGAGCTCCAAAGTCGTCAACCGGGATTTCAGTTCTTTGATCTCTTTACTTTCTTCTTGTCCTTTGTTGTCAACCTGCAAACACAAGGGGAAAACACGGGTACCTGAAGCTGAAATCCATGCCATATATATATATATATATATTCTCTTCCTGGGAAAGAGATGATCGAGACCAGTGCCTTGGGAGGGAGAAGTTCGGACAAGGAAGAAAGCTGTGACTGGAGCTTCAATAAGTCCGACTTCAGCTTGTGGACTTCTTTCTCTAGTTCCTCATTCCTCTTCAGACAGGCTTCGATCTCATTGCGGTCCCGTTTGACCCTGTCGGACTCGGTGGTCTGTCAAAACGAGAACAAAATCTCAAGTAACAATGTGGGGAAAAGGAGCCACTCTGCCTTTCTTGGGGAACAAGTTTGTGTTCTAATTTCACCAGCGCAGAGAAAGGGAAGCTGCAAGGTCATCTTTTTCTCACTCCACCGAGCCAAACATACCTCGTAATTTTCGGCCGGCAAGGGCGTGATCGAGATTCGGAAGATGCAGCAGGCGGTAGACGGCTGTAGTTGAAGAAAGAAGGCAACAAGTGCTCGATCTTACGGCCTTTTCCCATCGCTTCCTGGAACTCAAACTCACCTTCTGAAGTGATGGTATAAGCTTGCGTTCCTGAAACTCAAAAATTGATTTTTTTTTTTTTGGCTGATCAGCGAGTTTGAAGGGTGCGAGAGAGACTTCCAATGACCAGAGTTATTGATCTAAACGCGTTTTAACCATAAATGGAAGAAAAGGATAAGACTTTCATTCAATGTTGGTTGTTGAAACTAATCGATCATGAGTCGACGAACAATCACCTCGAATGCTCTCAAGGAATCCTCGGTTCGGCTCTGGCTCGCGCTTCTCGCTTGGCTCGGGACCTGCGAAAGTGAAGAAGCAGAGTCTACACCCGAGTTCTCAGTTATGCAGGAGATGTTGAGATTTTGCCTTGCAGTATCAGGCTGGAATAAAAAAGGCGTGGGACATAATAGACATTGATTTTGTTTCTTGATCTCGGACGATTCTATCCGAATCAATTTTGAATTTGCTAGGAGAAAATGCAGGAGACTCGTATGTACTTCAGTTATAATCGGTCTGCATCTGCAAGAGGGTGAATCGGATCCTCTAACATGCAAGTATCAGGAGAAAGTCTTTAATAGAGTAATCATACCATGTAAATAGTACTGATATAGTATATCAGTCAAATCAGAATTCATTATTTATATATTTTTCTAATTAAGATTCACTATTTATTAATTTTTTTGATTTTTTTTACTATTTATATGTTTTTTTCTAGTTAGTGTTCACCATTTATTTAGGTTTTTATATTTTTTTTAAAGATTTTTTAGGATTTAATAACTATAACGGTATAATTATTGATTATATATCAGCTTTTGATCTGACAGATATACTACGTCGGCGTCGCTTGCGTGGTATGACTACTCCACTGAGAACTTTCTCCAAAAGTAGAGAGGTCAGGGTTCACTCTTTTCTAAATCGACGTTTTTGGGCTCGGGATGACAATAACGAAAATCCTACATATTTTTCGTTTTTAATAATTGAATTTTATATGTTTAAAAATAGTTGATTCAATCTTATAAAATTACTTCCGTTACACTTTCAGTTCGAATTATTACTGTTCTATCGATATAATTAATATTATATGACTGAATTAACAATTTTTAAATTTATAAAACACAACTCCCAAAAAAGAAACACATACGCCTCCCAGTGTCACTTTCCCTTCTTGGTTCTAACCAAAACTCTACTGAGAGAAGAAAAAATCTTAAAAAGTTTTATCTCACAGTGATGTGATAAAAAAATTAATTAAATTACTTCGATCAGTAGTAATTATGATAATAATTCGAGTGATTAATGTCAACTTATTCATTTGTCGTAATTTAATTATTTTTTTACGTCATATGGTGAACGAGGATGATATAAGAATTTCTTCTACGGAGAAGACATCTCGTTTACAGTAAAACACCGAAGAATTCACACACTGCACTTGACAACATATGCGTTTTTTTAAAAAAATTTTTCCTTTATTTCCTTATGTTATTTTTAACTTTTTTTTTGTCTTTCTAGCTCTTTCCTTATTATTAATGCTTATTATTTTATTTTGTCGATTGTTTTTTGTTTTGCTGATTTTTTCCCATCTTCCGTATCTTTCTCTATTTTTCTGTATATTTAGGAAATTTTCTCTAAATTCATTTATAAAATTTCAAATGATGTAAACTTTCTTATGCATATGCATGAGGTTATATATCTGAATATTCTTTACATTTTTTAAGTATTTTTTTAAAATATTTTGGAGATATTTCAGGTGGATCAAAAATATCACATAATGTACTGATGTGATATAATTATTTAATTAAGATTAATTATTTATTAAAAATTTTTATTATTTTTTGAATTTTTAAATATAACTGTATAAATATTGATATTATATCGCGCATGGCCTGTGTCGGACCACATTAGCACAATACTAACATCGTCTTACTTTGCAATAATGTGGTAAAAAATATTAATTAAATTATTCTAATTAATAATAATAATTATGACAGGTGATTAAGACGTATTTTCTCACGTCACATGCCGAGGTGAAATACCTAAGAATTTCTTGCTATTCACAAATCTAATGAGATATTACTGATTTAAATTCGAACTAAATCAACTCATTAAAATATAAAACTCTCTTAACGATGAATTTTAGAAGATTTCAATAACAAAATGACCAAACTACCCTAATCAACTCAACAAAATTACCAATACTGCCACCTGCTGGGCGAAACCGAAACTGAAACTTCTATCATTCAACTGGTGCAAGTCCCGCGCAGTCTTTCTCATTATCTACAGTAGAATACCTATCAGTACGCTTATGAGAAAAACAATAACAATGAGAAGCCACGCGGGCCATCTATCTCGTTCTTCTCGAGCTCGGAGGATGTCGGTCGCTGCCGGTCCCCTCTGCAATGTCGACGAGAAGACGACGAACATATCAGAAACGCATGCATGCAACTTCATAGAATTGTACATACTGAACCGTGAAAAGGGGAGAGCTTGTTGTTATTACATTGGACTTGAACGATAGAGTCTTCAACTGAGCAACTGCAGCCCAGAGTTCGGCGATCTTCTCCTCCGTTGCAGCAGCTCCGTCGATTTCCCTTGATCTCGTGCTCATAGAGCTCGAGCCTTGATCAGGCCCCTTAAGTTGTGCTACTGCGGCGGTGAGTTCCGCGAGTTTCTCCTCCATTGCAGCATTCGTCTCTGTCAGTTTCTCGATGGCCTTCGCTTGCAACCTCACCGTCTGCACCAAACGAAAGCAAAAACCGATAACGAGTATTCGGGACAGAGCACCATGCAGAAAGCTTTCCACGGATAAATGACGAACCGCGTCCAGGGAATCCAGCCTTGCGGCTCGAGATTTGAGTTCGTCAATCTCAGTAGTCGTTCCATTCCCTTCCCGCCGTTTACTGAGAGCCTTCAAGCCCGGCGGTAGCTGAAACAGAAAAGTTGGAAACTTTTTCTGTGAACGAGGAGACAAGATCTCGATACATTGAAGACACTTTGCAGATTCTGTTTCGTAGAGGAATCGAAAAGTTCGGAACTGTACCTCGTAATCATCCTCCAATGAAGACCATCTCGCAGAAGCGGAAGGATCGGGGCCTTTTGACAGTCGACTGTGACAGAACAGCGAGGGGAATGTCCTTTTGATCTTTGTCCACCTCGTCTCCTGTCGCTGTTCCATTGATTTTCCAAACCGAAGACTCTCTGCTTCTGCTGGGTGAGTGAACTGTTCTCCGTCTGTTGTTCTGTGACAGACTGCCAACGTAAGATCATATGATATATACCCATATATATTTGCACCCATGAATTTCTCAATTGATTCTCTCTTCAAATATTTGATTTTAGTTTTAGAATTTGTGCCAATATATTCTATCTTTGTATCCATAAATATAGCTCAAACTTCTCATATATATATATATATATCTAATTTAGTAGATTTCTTTTTCTTTAATGTGTTATTTTTTCTTGTTTTTTCTCATTGACCATCCGCTCCATAATCTGTTATAGTTTTTGCTTCTCACTTCGAGGGATCTGTTTGGTACTGAGTTCGATTTCGGATCTGCTAAGGCATCTGCTCTAAACTTAAAAAGAACATGTTCGGTGTTCAGTTTTCTTCTTGCATTAGGATTTGGACTTGAATTCGGATCTTGATGGAAGGCTAGCTGAAAGGTCGCAGTTCTCTCCTCGGGATTACTTAAGGGCAACAGAATCCCCTGAATCCCTACGGTTTCTACTGATTTAAGATTTACATTTGCAACTTTTGAAGTCCTTTTTCATTGACATCTACTCGAATATCGACTCAAATTGCAAGATTCCACAAAATTTCAGCTTCCAACTTTAAGGATATGACAGTATTTTGTCCTCTCTTTTTTTTCTGACCATCAGATCGAATATCCCGATCTTGTTGCAAAGAAATAGAGCTCAGTGCGCTGATTTCGCTCATCTAATTTTCGACATTGAGATTCCTTGTGTCACTTTATCCCTCTATTCTCCTCTGCCAACCATGTTCTTTCTAGTTTGAGGGATATTTCGGGTCCAAAAGCTTCACACTGCAACAATTAAATTACTTGAACCTAGTCAAGCTCGAATTTTGAAGAAACAGTAACAGCAATAGCAGGGAGAATCACTTGTCCTTTTATAATGAGAGGCGATAGAAGGTCGATCGTGCCAGAGTGTTTGTTTCTCTGCATGAATGTTGCACTTACGCCGGACTGCTTAAGGTTTAACTAGCTCGTTTGAGGTGCTCCATTGCCGGGCTCCATAAGTTTCTATCTATTAGCCTAAGATCGAAAATTTACCGTAGTAACTGGAGCTGAACTTGGCTTTTCCATTGACAAACTCGAAACCTCAGCAAGGAGTCCGAGGACGAGAGTCAAGAGGAAATTCCTGATCAGCACAAATGTTGGCAACCGCACACATCTGAAGTTAATACCAATGATTAGCAGGACACTACTGTGAATGCCTTTTATTATGAAGATATTGGATCAGAGAGCGTCAGAATGATACCCCAGCCTTCAGTGACCCCGTCTACTTGGGAGCTGCCTAAGACTGAGCTAAGGTTAGCCAACAAAATGCCTACCAGTTACAGCACAAGTCCATCCATACTAAAAAGAAATCATAGTATAGAAACAGACGTTGAGAGGAAAGGATACTCGAGAATTCTTCTCACAGATTGGTAATCTAATAATCTGTGTAGGGGTTACCGTGGTTTTAAAACAGCAGCAATACCTCGGTCGAAGGATCTCTCTGTGACAGTATGACCATCTGACCTCGGATTCCCTGTAAGATCTGCAAAGCCACGGCATCCACAGTGCATTTAGCATCTTTCTGGATATCTGAAATTTTTCATAATGAAGCAGGAGTGATATAACTCATAATAGCAACAGCATACCTGGGAACCTCCCTCCCTTCCTTTGATTTTGCTTAGCCATCTTCCATCTGTTTCAAGGACCCTCCATGAGAACTTGGAAAAGAAACTAACAGTGAAACTTGTAATGAATGTTTGATGAAGGAAAGACAAGGAGGATCGAATGGTTACAAAATGAACAATGTAAAGGTGCATATGTAGCTGTGTGATAAGAAAAGAGTTGGCATTTATAACATATGCACCAAATAAAGGTACTGAAACTGGTGGGCAGAAATCAAACTGATTAACAGATCGATTCTTCCACTCAGTGTTCTCTCTCGAATCTCTCTTCTTGTGCTCGCTTGGTTTTCTTCCTTCTGTGATTCTTCTTCCCCTGTATTTCTTCATTTCATCTTTGAACCACAACACTTCAGCTGTTCCAAGATGCATAGGCCTCAGGTACTGCAGATTCTTCGAGTCAAGCGTATGCCCAAATCTTTTCAGTAATCATGTGTCAGTAGCAGAACCTAATGATAAGTGTTAAATGGCTATCTGAAAATGGAAACAAGACTGGTTTTTTGATAACTGAAGACCCAGAAAAGTAGATCAGTCTGAGAGAATACACATTGTCTGCAGTATCTTTTAGAGAGGGCTTAGTCCTGCCGTGGACTTGGACTGTGAAGTAGAGCACAAAGATTTTGAAGAGCTTTATTTAAAAACAAAGTACTTTGTGCTAATTTGAAAGAGTCTTACTGGAATTGATTGTGCCTACTATTACTTCTATTGATTTTACACTGCACAGAGTTTCCTGCATTCTGATGAAGTGAAAGATTGCACACTAACAGTACAGTAACAATAATCTCATTTATTTGTGGCCATCCTTCAATCTTTCCGGGCAACTTTCTACCTGATAAATTCAATCAAACATACATTCGCTTGCTGTTTTCAATCTTCCCGCACATATTTCTCCATACCGTCCTCCATAGAATAAACAGCCTAGCACTTTCGAGCGGTTTACCACCACAACTCGAAAACCCTAGAGGTGCCCAGTTGATGAAAAATACATGAATCAGAAGATGTACACATAAATTATGGCAATCTGCTGTCTCTTGCTTTGCCACTGCTATGGTCTGATTTACTTCTCTCTATGTTCTTATTACTGGGACCAAGCCTTTCCCTTCTCATCCTTGTCTGTTCAATAGCCTCCTTCCCTTTCGCCGAACCAACTTCCTCTATTTCCCCTATTGTAAGTTTCCTCTCAAACTCGGGTGCTAATCCCTTCATCTTGTGGACCTTAATATTGCCACTGCTCCCAGGAGGAATCACCTCAGCTCTGTCCTCTCCTTCAGGAGATTGATCCTCTCCCAGGTTCTGCTTCCTCTTCGAGAGGATCTCTCCAGGCAACAATTTTTGTGGTGCATTCGATTCCTTCGTGCCTTTCTCCTGATCGAAGAAAAGGACTTGAACAACTGTCCTAAGAGGCAAGCGTTCGTTCTTTACTGCATGGGCCCGAACCTCAGGTGACAGCTTCTGGCAGTCTAGGATACGGCAAAGACGTTTCTTATCTGCCTTTTCCAATCCAGGATGTTCCTATAAACATATAATGGCACCAGATGAATGAATGCAAAGGAAAATGAATCTTAAGGGGTCCACTAGTTCTAGGAAACCTTAGTTTTCCTCTTTCAGATGGCAGAATTCCAGTTCTTTTTTCTTTTTGAGACTGAAAACCAAGGGGTGCAAGCAATTGGAATGACAAATTCTGTACCTTTAGATAGGTGTTTATTGCTTTGTAAAGCTCATCGTGCTCCGGCCTCGCAACATGGGGCAAAGCTTCTGCAATGGCTACTACCTTTGAGACAGGCAAGTTCACATCCTTGGAGATGACTTGGAGATATGAATCAATGACCTTGGCAACCTTTCTGATCGAACTCAATGACTGGCTATTTCCATCTTTTCCTAATGGCTGTCTTCTCCACAGCACACTATAGCTCTCAACAACTGCCATAACTAACTCAATATCAAACTGATATTGAGTTAGATCTTCCTCAGAGGAAGAGCATGAAGGAAATAACAGGTCATTAACGGTCGCCTCATCCAACTGTTGACTAGATCTCTTAATAAGTTCTGTCTTTGTCGCAGAGGACACACCTAGGAAGTTTCCTATGCTTAGGAGCCTCAGCAAGAATCCGAAAGAGACAGATCCTCGATCCGATGGAATCATACTTACGACATTTTCCAAGATCCTTCTGTTCCTTTCCTTCATTTCCCTGGATTGTGATGCAGAACTCTCCATGGACCTGATCCTCGTCGTGTTAGGCAACCACCGGGAGGCATACACGTGGAGGGCCTCACCAATGAGCTGAGATGGCAGCATGTTCGAGGCTCTGGTGGTAATTATTATGCACCGGAAAAGGTCTATCTCGAGAATGGAGATGTCTTCGGTCCACCAATCTCGGGGCACACTCTTTTTCTTGTTGTACCCACGTCTGGTGTAAGTGTAAGACCAAGATACCTACAATATAAGATGGGAAAGGTTCACTGAATTAGGAAATCTGCAAAGGGAGGCTCTACAAAACCTCGGTGTGCTGTAGCTGATTGGAACCTCAGTTTAAAAAGTTGCAACATCAGTTTAAAGAGTTGAAAAAAAAACTGAGATTGCAATTCCTTGGGCTAAGATTATAAGTTTCGAAGCAGTACCATACTTCTAAGGTTCCATAAAATTTTCCAATCCGCAAAATAACATGATTAGGAAGAATTAGACAACTCAGATCACTTCAATTAATCATAATGAGTACTAAAAGAGATTTGACACTCCTAACCTTTGGTGGTGGTGTGAGGATTTTTTCCACGATAGAATCTATGCACCTTCTCACAATCCCAAGATTCTCAGACCATTCAGGCAACTTGCTCGTGGTCTGAAGCGTTATGATCGAGTCTTTCCATCCCTCGAGAATGCACGAGCTGAAAAAGGCCTCGAGCTTTAGGACAAAGTTTCCTTTCTCTACTGATTCTATCATCCTCAGATACTTGGCCGCACATAATGCAGGCAAGAAGTTATGAGCGCTGAGATTGATTGTGATTCCATAGCAGTACTTTGCGCATAATTCGAATGCATCTTCTCCTCCCGGGATATCATTAAGGTCTATCGTGACGCTCTCCGTTTCATCATAACCAGAGCAGTGTCGCTGCAAGAGACCGCATTTTGGCAGCAAAGGAAACTGCAACTAAAATTTGCTCAATTAACACAGGAATTAACAATCTCTTCTACATTAGATGTAAACTTGTTTATTTCAGAATGAAGCTGACAATTTTCTAATCGAACTACACCTTATGGAGGAGATAACTGATGTTGTTAACCCGTAAAGTCAGGTCGGTTGGTATGTCTGATGCCACTGTCCTGCATTGTTTAGCTCGCAGCTGTTAACGATCATCATGAGGGAAGAGAGAAGATTGATGTGTAGAATTACCGGGTAGCTTCTTCAGTGTAGAATGTATCCGGCCTCGTCCCAAGTTTCATAAACTTCATTTTCTCTGTCTGTTATTACTTGTGTCCTGATGGCTCATGACCTGCTACGAGTACCGTCTGCAGCTACTAAGAATCCCGAAACGAAAACAAGAAAGCACGGAATAATATCATTCATCTGACACGATTAGAACAAATATCATCCAGAACACTGCTTTCGAATCACTGTTTACTTCCAATTACAAGGGAGTGGATCAATGGAATCTCTCAGCACAGCTAGAGGCAGAGGGAAGAAAACTGAAAGATTCGACAGCTAAACAGAAGGAATACTCAGATCTCCGATGCAAGATTTTCTTTTCCATGATTTTGGTTGCAGCCTAGACTTACAGCTGTAGAAAGGATAAGTGCATCTTCCGTAAATCCGGTAGGTTTCACCTAATGCATTCGAGTTTCCCACGAAAATATTGAAACAACTTCAAGAATTGTATTCAGGGTATGTTGAAACAACTTGTCATCTCCTCTAAGTTGGTGCTTGTTACCAACTCAGAGACAACTCTCAACTCATACTATCAGCAGCAGTAAAAGGGTAAACTAGAAATAGTCCTACAGGAATGCTTATCTCCTTAGCTCTTGCTTCTCAGACACATTGTGGGCTCCCATCCATGTAAGAAAGACAGTTCAAAATAAACAAGATGAAGAAAACAGAAAATGCTCTGACCCAGAAAAGTACAGACAATCCCTAAGTTCAGAATGGTCGTGTCGTGTTCATCCAATAAAACAAAATCATCCAAACGGGGTTTCAAATCAGACAAAAGTTGTTAAACAAAAGAGAAAAAAAATCGATAGATATGCAACAACCTCAACGCTCATGAAACTCAAGCGTACAAGAAACGGTTCTGAAGTCAGAAGAGAGGAAACCAAGATTTACCAGGAAACAAGCAGATTTTTCTCTGTAATCTCTGTGGCTTCACTTAAGGAATCAAAGGAGTGGTTGAAGCTCACTGCACGGTCTGGACTCACCGCCTTGAAATCTATAAACATCACAGCTTTTTGGATGAGCCCTTGACATATGTTTGTTGAAACAAGAGGACGGTATATATCAATTTCGGTAGATAAGCATCAATTCGAATGCGATGCTAATGGATTCAGCAAAAAAAAAAAAAAAAAGAATGCGATGCTAATGGCTGATCATTTTCCAGTAAGGAAATCAATTGAGAAAACGTACACCATCATTAATGCACGTTGATTTTTCTTTCCATTGGGGGAAAATAAATGCCAGAAAATCTCCGGATAACACCATTAATGCACTCCATTAGATCAGCCACAGGATCATGGCCTCTCTTATTCTGCTCTACAGCTCCTACAGAACAGCTAAAACAAATTACAGGCTCACACATTGACTGTCCGATCGATCGATCAATCCTCAGAGGGACATAGCTTTCATTCACAGGACCGCGAGAGGAATTATACCTGTCCTGGACATCAATTATGATATTAAACAGTTACTTGTTTGTAAGTTTTATTGGCAATAATTGCAGGCAAGCTTCCATGTTTGAAAAAAAGCCATTATGTTTCACCCCAGAAAAAAACATCATGGCATATATTGAGAAGATTATGTACTTATTTCTTTGACCACTGCCTCACTCTTGACCAGGAAGTTAGTAGTACTCGAATAATTTGGTGCATGTTCGGTATCTACACTTTGAACATGAGATCGAAAAATCACCACTTACCTTGACGTACACTCACGTTTCGTATTCTATTATGGGACTATCCTCACTTCGGCCGTGTAATAGGGAGGAAGATGATGATCTCAGACCAATTTCTGCATCGTTACTTATAGCTACTCCCTCTCTCTCTCAATCTCACCCAAGTTAACTTGTATCCTCAGTGGTCCAGAGAGGGGGACTGTATGTGGCAAGTGACTTTTGCTTGGTCTGTCTTTATCACCACCGATCTTCCCAAATCTTGTCCTGTGATAGGAGAAAATGAATGCACCTTTTTTTCAACTTGCCAGAGGCAAGTTCAAATACTTTTCTCTTCTTGATCCCTAAAGATTCCATGTGGGCGTCGGAGAATCAAGAAAAACAATGCAACCCTTTGTTCAACCTTTGTCGATGGGTAAGAATCATTGGAATCTTGAAACTACTTGAGGTTATATTTATATATATAAAGATTAAAACTTTGCAACACCCATGTGCAAGTTAACTCCATAGGGTTCAAATTCTCTGCTGAATTTGATAAAGATCTGCTGAATCGAAACCTTTATAAGCAGGGGGTGTTCACTCTTTCTCCTTGTACCGAAAAGAACAAAATAAATATAATAAATAAAAGCAAGGTGGGGAATTCTTTGTTTATGTTGGGAGAGGTTTTTGTCTATACCCTTTTGGAGTTTTTTAGTTAAAGCTATGTCCTAACGCCCTTTTGGAAAATTCTTATATCCTTAAAAGCAAGCTTATGGCATAATCATCCATATCTGGATACAAGAGAATCAAAGAGAAAATTTTATTGAAACAAAAATAAAAAGGCGCGAACAACTTCTTATTTCTGTCATAAAGGATGCTCATAAGTCTGAAATGTGCATGAAAAAAATGAAGCGGTATAGATAATCATACTATAAAAAGTGAATCTAATATCTCTTAATCTCATGTCTAACAGAACTGTTACGTCGAACCTCTTTATTAAGAGAGATAAGGACTTTTGGTTTGGAGTATTCAGTGGCAAACAATAATAAAAAGTCAAGGAGATTTCAATCAATCAGGTCACCCTAATTATCAATATCTCTCCATGCTCATGTCTCCTCTCTCTTTCAAACTTAATTCTTCTTCTTCAATCTTCACACTTGAGAAAAGCCATCAAGAGACAGAGATTAAGCTTCAACAAATTGCAATTCAAGTACAACCAAAACAAAAAAAAAAAAATTGTTTTCAATCCTAAACCAATTCAAAGCCACCCCACTCGGCAAACAAACCATATTGTTTAGTACTAATTTATAAAGAACAAAGCTAAAATAAGTTACAAACCCGTACCTTGATGTTAAAAAATCAGAAGGTGCAATTGAGTGATCAATCTTGGTCTGAGGCGGAGAAGTTAAGACCCAGAGTGCGTAGACTGGAGATGAATTCAGCAACTCAACTTCAATTGTAGTGGGCAAAGAAGAGGATCAATCTAGGGACAAAAGAAGCAGGAGATAAGATTAACTCTATCAGTGGCTATATATGAATATGTGTGTATATATACTGATGGAAAGATCAGTAGAGGTTTTAGGCTATCACGCACAGAAGGAGAAGACAAGTGAAAGAGGAGGAACTGCTCCTTGGTGAGAGTTTATTAGCAGAAATATAGAAAGCTTAAGTATGATAAGGGAGATGCGGGTTCATCTAAGTGTCTTTACCCACAAAATTGTAATAAGGAAAGGAGAGGGAGAGGGAGAGGGAGAGATCTAGAGAGGGAGAGGGGGAGGGAGAGGGAAGATGTGCTGGTGGGGTGTTAGTCAACATGGGTAACGCATAAAAGGATGTTATCACAAACCCTAATTAAAAAGAGAGTCATAGAATGAAAATATAACCTAGAAAACAATGGAATCCGTCTGAAATGCTGGTCAGCGATTAAATTTTCATCCAAGAGTGTTCAACTATCCATCAAAAGAAGATTATGTAATGTTGTCTGAAATGTCGTGATTGACTTTTTTTCGTGAAGTGTACTATCCATTAAAAAAACTCTCATACTAACTGGCATACGAATCAGACGGTTAACGAGTTCTTAGGTTTTTATAATTTAGCAGTTTTTCCTTTAAGGCTCTAATCGCTGCTCTTTGAGGATATTGTTGGGATTTCTATACTCCATTTTTGTGTTTGTAATTAATTTCTTTCATAATGTATGAATTTTTACTCCCATGAATTATAGATAGAAAAAGCTTATGTAAACCTCACCATTGCTTTTTGTTAATTTGATCCATCTAATTAACTCATATTATATTATATTAATCATTGAATTCTTCGTATAGGTTTAGACATATAACACCCCTTTGAGTTTGGGTATTAAGATCCAAGTCATATAAGAATGATGCCGAAGCCCATTAATTAACATTGTAATAGTAAAGCTGCCGATAATTATGTAAGCTTGGCATAACTGGACTTCAAATAAAGTTGGCAACAAGATAAAAAAAGAAGCTTTTCCTTTACAAACGAAGCCTATGAGCTAGACGGTGACACAAGGGGAAGAGAGGAGCAGGGTGGCAGGAATTCCACGGGTGGAAATCGAAAAAGGATATATTGTTATCAGATTGAGAGTGATTGCAACAACACCGATTCACAAGCCTTTCTTCATCTCGTTTTGGTTCGTATATATTTATTTCTTCCAAACACACAAACTGGTGAAATTGGGTGGTCTATGATTGGAACAGCAAAAGGCATGCAAAATGAGAGAGTGGGGTGCCGCTCAAACAGATAGAGAGAGATGGAGTGCTCCTTCCAGAAAAGCAGTACTAAGCACAAAGGGACCCCTTCCTCCCCTTCCCCCGCTTGAGAAAAAAAAAGACCTCTTGTTTTAGCATTCATCACCATCATGTTTCTCCCCACAATATGTGTATGGGCAGGTATATTCTCCCCTTTCTTCTCCACCTTCCTTGATCAGTAGACCCGACCTTGATTTTGCATGTCTGCCACCTGTCGTGTTCCCCACCGTCGACTCAATAATTGCTCAAACTATCCTCACTAATCTAAATTTTAGATCAGCTAGACATGTCTATGAAGGTATGAAATACTCTTCGTTTAAAAAATTCGAATTCGAAATATTGTTTCAGGTGAGAAGATGTCAGATCTTCTTAACTAATATATATATTGGTGATACAATCTTGATCTGATATGTATGTATATATGTATGGCATCCATTTGCATGGATATGTGTATGCATATATATATGTATATGTATGTATACCTGATACTGAAAGAGAGAAACCTCAAGACCCTAGATGATTAACATGTAACCCTAAAACCTTAAGGATTGTTGTTGTCTATGTCCTGGCTTCGCAAGTTAACCAATGTAACTGTGTTTATACACAAGGGCATGCAGAGATATAGATTGACATTATAATTACTTTAGGATTAACTTTACCCATCGGTGATGAGAAAAAAGTATGTGATAAAAGTTATGGAAGGAATCTCTCTGCAACTTCTTTATATATATATATATGTATATGTATATGTGTATATGTCGATGCGATTGTTGGGTTGGGTCCATTCTTTTTGAGTCGGACGATGGAAATGGAATCCCTAACTTTGTTGGTTGTTTCGGAGGCCAAACACAGACAACAGTATTCCTTCGAGTCACAGTTGTGCTGGTTTGTACTTTGCAGCACAGCTTGTGTTTGTGCGTCCCCCGCGTGCATCTCCACCAGCAGCCGTAATTTCACTTTGGAGAATTTTGGTTCGATATGGTCTCCGAATCTCGTCGATATCCCGCTTTATATCAGCAGAAAACTTTTGGTATTGTCTCGGAATCTCTAAAAGATGTTACATAATCAAGCCTGTGATCATGGACGCAATATTTCAAATCTGAGAAAGACGGTATATACAGCAACATGCGAACAGGAACGGTTTTTCTTTTTTCGATTATAAAGAATGCACATTGATTAGAAGGAGTACGTGAAAGGGAAATTAAAGAACACGGGAGTTTGCTCAGTTTGAGAATCGGACTCAGTCTCAATTGAGTGTATTATCATTGCACAAAACAGTATTACAAAATTATAAGGTCTGACTGGCAGATGATTTTTATTAAATAATAAATAATAAATCATATTATTATATGATAATATCAACAATTTAAAGTAAATAAATGGTTATCACACCGTCAATTCTATTAATTTTGAGCTAATAAAACCAAGCTATAGGATTTTTCTTAACTATCTTTCTAGAACTAGAATATAAATTATTTAAGTTATAATGGTTCTGAGATATTTTATTTCACAAAATTCCTTGATTATCTATTTTACTTTCACAAATTCAGGTTGATTTCATATTAATCTATTAAATGGTAAAATTTTCTTGATTATAAATTTTTACTTTATTAATCTCGAACCAAAATATCTCATTTTTTGTTTTTTAGCCTGAACAACTTTTACCAATAAAGCGTTAACATTTGTATTCACTAGACACATAGCTGTCTTATACACAAAAAGAAAATGTGAAATATTAGAATGAACTTGTATAATTAGATTATTGAATTATATTGTAATACAATTAAATTTGTTTAAAATTCGTCAATTTACAGTAGTAAACAAAACATTCTTAGTTGTTGTAAGTATACTATGTCATTTATCTTTTTCAAGTTTATAATTTTAAATCATTCGTTCAAAAAAGTGACAGATTTTCGCTACTAAAATTATAGATATTGAGTGATATAAGGTGAGAATAGAGAATCTGAGCAGTTAATGAAAATTTTTGTGGTTAAAATTTAGATATGGATAGAGAAAAAATTAACTAAAATGACTATTTAACACTTAATTGATAAGATCTTATAAATTATATACGTATTATATATTTAAATATTTAAATTAGATTATGGAAAAATGTAAAAAATAAAAAAAGACACCAAACTCCTTAAACATTTACATGTAATAGTAAATATAAGATATATTGCAAAAATTGATATGATTTAATTATGAAATTTGACATTTTTGCTCTAAAAAATTGAGAGAGTAATGCAAACAAAAAAAAAGCTAGCCTCTACAAACAAAAATATAAAAATAAAGTTAAGGGTTAAAAGTAACAATTTCTCTAAAATTAAAAAAAAAAACAGAAGTATTGAACTCAAAAATCAATTTAACATTCTTCTATCATCTAAACTGTTTCGGATTTTCACAAAATACATAAATAAATAGAATTAAGGAAACAAAGCTTATAAAAAAATGTTCTCTTTTTTTTTTTTGGCCAAAAGTACTTCAATTTATTCATAATCAAACCAAATTGCAAATGACATTATGCATGGAGTTTGATTCTCGCTCGGCTGCTTACAATGGAAACAAAGAACGTGGGACCCAAGTGACCCAGTCCACATGATACATCTCCTTCCTAATAGTAGTTGCTTATAAGACGAGAAAATGATATCAAAAGTCCTATATATTTCTTGCAAGTGAGTTTTAAATGTTTTAAAGTGGCAAATCAAGTCCTATATATTGTCTGTCGTTCCAAGATCGAGTCCTTTCGGTTGGATGCCATTATTTTAAGTTAACATGGTATTGACACGTAGATATCAATATGACATGTCAAATTTTAATAATGACATGGACAATTTTAACCTGACGTGTATCCTCGAATTTAGAAATATTATTTTTAATTTCAAAACAATGCGCTTACTCTTTTACCCCTCATTATGTACACATCAAATTAAAATTATCTACGTCAGCATTAACATTTGACAAATTATACCGATATCTACGCGTCAATATCATGCTAGTTTAAACTGATGGCAATTAACGGAAAAGACTCGATGTTATAATGCAGGCAATATATATGACTGGATTGACCACTTTAAAGCAGTTATGATCCACTTATAAGAATCGATAAACATACAGGAATCCGTATCTTCTTCTTCTTATAAAAGGGTTCTGAATCAAATACTTATATATATATATTATGCTTTGTTATTTTGAAAGCATGTGAATATACTCACTCTAGTTGAATGAGTAATGATTAACATCCACCTTGTAATTTATAAAAAGTTGACATAATTTAGAATTCCATTTTTTTTTCATTCCTAGTAGTAACAAAAAAATAAAATGAAAAGGTATTTGAATAAAAGTAATCTGTACCAGAGGGTTTTGTTTAATCATCAGATTTATATAGTATGCCAGCTAAAATACATTTTTATATTTCCTTTTCCACTAAAAAAAGAATACCATGATATTCTTAAAATCCAAAGAAAAAATTTATGTCATAACAAGGTTCATGATGATGGTCATGATAATAACAGCCATACTCTCATTAGCACAAATTTCTTCTAAACTTTTTTTTTTTCGATGTACAATACATGATATACAACAAATTACTAAGCTTTAACTAAATTAGAGCGATTTATCTAGAATAAAATTCTTAAATAATAAATTATATCCATTCTATAATTTTTATCATTAGGAAAAATTGGTATCCCTTAAAAAAAGCCCTGAAATATTATTTTTTGAGCTTGTTCAGTCTCTAAGTTGGGTACACCAACTAATGAAATTCATCTATTCTTTAATTTTTTTGTAGAACCTTAAAAATAAAAAGAATAATCCTAAAAATAATTGAATTTTATTGGTTAATATTACTACGTAAGTAATACCACATGGTGGCACCATTACAAACAAGATTTCTCCTAAAATTAGATGGTAACATGTAAATTTTAATAATATCGTTTTTAATATGAAATGAAGAAGTTCTAAATGAACTCATCAATCATTCACTAGGACATCTTAAATGTGGTCACCCTGAATTCTCTTACATTCCACAATTCTCTCGCTTCTTTCTCGAGCCATACAATTAATGCCATGTAGATTTTTTCACTAGACTAGAAGTTTGTTCATATTTACTGAAAATTTACGCTAATAGATGGGTGATATCCAATTCTGTTATATTTTTTTGATACATTAAGCTGATATATTTCAGGATTTTTTTCCATAGAATTTAATTATCAACAACTGCAAAGGGGAAAAAAAATGTCGTCAGGGAATTTAAATTGAAGACTTGCCCACGTCCCATGGCTCACAAGGTAAGGCAGTAGCTCGATAATTAAGTCTGACATTGACATTGGCTGTGCAATTTAGGTTGTCTGGGACCAAAGTGATGAAGTCTTGAATTAGGTCCACTTAACGGAGACACGTTCGTGAAAATGAAGACTGTGAAGGTCGCAATCGTTGCATGAGGTCGCCCTTAAATTTTTGAAAATACTGGCACATTGTCGTCGGCATCTACGTGGCAACTCTTTCGAGAGAAATTTCGAGAAATTCTTTAATGCTTTACCCTACTTTTTTTTTGTTCAATGGGAGCAATTATAGCATGAGATATGAGTAGGAACATCAAGCTCTGTACAATTCAATGGTGGCAAGGAGAGGGAGTTGGAAAAAAGGAGGAGGAAACCCTGATTGTTGCTCATAGTCAATCCTTTCATCCCTAAGATGTGGGGAATTGGACCTACTGGATATGGTCCTAGAGAATAGATGTTCCTCCATTTACAGCCAGCCAGCTTTCGGAGACGGGGCACGGCCTACAAGGTAGAAGAAAGAACTACTAATATCGATAATAACGATTGAAATTATTCGCGATCTTTCACAGTTTTTCTCGTTACTGTTGATTTTGAAAAACTTGATATGCTATTCGAATTGAAAAATAAATAAGCAAATATAATCTTTAAGCCAAACTTTAAGAGAACTTTCCCCTTCTAATTAAACATCCAGGGAAGAAAGAGATGGTTTGTGGGTTTTGCATGAAATTCTCCCTTGTAACTCGATTTGATTTGATCCCATTGTCTTCTTGTTTTCTTTTTTTCTTTTTAATTTGAAAGAAACAGGAAAAGAGAGACACGGGAGAGAAGTAAAAAATGCCCTCTTATCTGTTGGATAAAAATACAGTCATTGCTACCCGATATCCGATCGGAAATAAATTTCAATTAATAGGTTGAGGATATCTCGTGATCTCACGTAAAAAGAAAAATGAAACTCAACGTAGAACTGAATGACAAGGCCTGATGCTTTTCAGCCCATTGGCCATGCTCCTACACTGTATGGGTCCAATACGCTCCAAACTGAATGACCATTTTCGATTTCTTGTTCAATTTTCTCTTCGATCGGTTCTTCTTTCGTTTTCGATTTAACTTCTGAAGCTGAGTTCAAACTGGAAACCATATAACACCGAACTTCCCCAATTCAGTTTTTGAATAATACTAATTTGAAGTGCACTGTATATAACAGTTGGACAGGTTCATGCATCAGCTTGATTGCCGTTCTAGTTCTGCTCATTTCAATCACCTCATAATACAAGCAAGAAGCTACAGAACAAAGACCAATTTAGTGAGATAAACAAGACAGTTGTAAAGATTCACGACAAAAGGAACCGACAAAGGGAAGACAACATTTTCTCGTGGAAGATTGAGAAAAGGGAATGATTCTAGGATTGTGACAGCAGCAAGTGACAATGGTTGCGGAAGATTCGAGTTTTGGTGTCCTGTCGGAAGCAGCAACAAAGCAATGCAACCCTGTGAATGTGATCAGACAGAAAATGGCCAGAACTTGAAGAGATGGGCTACAGTGGAAAGAAATAGAAGGGGCTGTCTCTTCTGCAGATGCTGTTCTTCATACAATAACAAAGATCAAGAGCACCGTCCCTGCTGATCGAATGACAAGATGGAACGAAACTTGAACTTGCACTAGTTTCTCAATCTGACCCCTCCACGAAGTCTTTGAAGGGAGAGTTTATAGCCTGAACAGCATAATGCATGGACGGTATAATACCTGCAAGGTAATCGCTGATCAGTTAAACTGATTAAACAATTGTCACCCGACTAAACAATGAACCGGCTTAAATAAATAAGAAACTGGCGGATGATATCCTGTAACAATTACAGTAGACTGACACTTAACCATGAACTATTGACAAGTATAGACAACCAGCACAATGGCACAAAGAAATGCAAAACAATGCTATCACCAGCAATTGTATTATCAAAGTATCACTCATAAAACTGATAAAAAACTTGGACAAATTTAGTATTTCAATTATCAATTAACTACAGTATAACTAACTTTATCACGTCATCATTACTTGACGAAAGCAAAAAAATAATTTAGTTCATTCCTTTTAGGACTGTCCAGTTCCGATCGATTCCAATAGATAAAAGAAAAATTTTCCTAGACTCTCTCTCTAAAATCCAAGCCTTCTTGAGGTCCACACTTCATCGTCATGTAAGGATATTCTTTTACACCAAAGCAATCACAACAATTGATTAGTTTTGAGCCCGTCAGAGGTGAATTCTCTGAGAGGTGGGTGCAATGGCTTCACAGGAAGCGCATATGAACATCCAATGACTGAAGAAACAAAAGTATCACCGGTGAATTACAACATGGAATCTCCCTTTCACACAGTTCTTGGAATAACTCCACACACCAAAAACCTCTAGCTCGAGAATGACACTGCTGTTCTATGAACGACTCAATTTATTTAGTCAACCAAATAAAGCATCATCATCATTAGCATGACTCATTTTGCTTGATACACCAGCAAGCTTTCCTGATGAATACTTTTTCAGTGAAGCTGGGCTAACAACAGCACTAGAAGAAAGAGCCCAAGAAGAGCCCATTTTTCCGGAGAACAACTTGCCTTAAAGACATCATAAATCCCACCTTTCTGAGGATTCTTCACCTTGTTCACTATTTGTTGCAGTCTTTCAGTAATGCCCTTTTGAGTATTATCGTCCTTCAAAGAAGTAGATTCCTTTCCCTTGGGAGTTATAGTTGTTTGTACCAGTGATTTGTATTTCCCCATTAGGATTCCTTCCTTCACACCTACTGGACCAGGTTCAGTCTCCACATCTGCACCATCTGATACACCAACAACTTCCACCAATTTTTCACCAACTTGATCCTTAAAAGTCACTCTCAATCTCTTGTCTCTTAGCAGCTCTCTGTGATTGGTCGCTTGCATCTTCACTGGAATCCTTAGATTTACCTAGACCATAGTGATTTGCAGGTGTGTTATAAGCCACAATTGCTTCCTCATCAGAAGGATCAGGAGCTGGGGGAAGATTAATCTCTGCGGGTGATGGAGCAGGGGGGGAAGAAAGCTGCATTATTCCTTCTCAGGATGTAGCTTCTAGTTGATACTGCAAACCTCAATGACTGCCCCACTTCGAGCTCTACCGGCATACCTTTAGTCAGTCGTTCATTTGCTACAAAAGTTCCATGGGCTGATTGATCCTAGATCAATTATATATATGATGCCAAAGAAATAAAGGTTTTTAAGCACAAAATCCTTATAACTGTGGTGTCAAGATGAGAAAACACACAACTATAGTTCCATGTTTTTCAGCAGAGGGGCAAATGGAGAAGGGATGGCAAAGACACCTAAACTATTCTCAGAGGCCTACTATTACGTAACTCATGTCTTGTCCTTGAAGAAAAGCTGAAAAACTCCTTTCTAGTGGAAAAAAGGTGCAAAGAAATGCATGTAGAATAGGGTGTTAGAGTAACTGAAAAACTACACAATTCAGTCAGTAAAACCCCAATTGAATATCCCTCCATTTGAAAATTGAGTATTTACATACTCCTGTAGGTGCTACTCTCTGAGATCATGTCTCAAGATATGAACAGGTTTCTTCCCCCAAAACTGCAACTTGTTTATTCTGAAGGTAATTCTACAGGAGTCTCTCATTGCAGAAGTATCAAACAGAAATAAAAGCATTTAACACGAACAGCAACATGGAGAAGGAAGTATTTCTTCAAGGGAACAATTTCAATCTTCTTTTAATTGCATTGCATCCCTACAGATGCTCGAGTTTTTCCAGATCATCCACATTTCCCTTTGCATGTAACATTGTAAACTTTTAAAAGCAGACAGTACGGAAACTGACAGCAATGCATTATCAGAGCAAATACAATGGCACTAGTCCCCTTCTCCAGGCTCAAGGTCACAGCAAGCAAGCCACTGAAGAGCTCTGTAGAGCAACAGCCTAATACAAGAAAGGTGGAGGAAAGAACCAAACATTCCATTCTTATGAGGAACAACGGCAGCATGCTGACGTGAAACAGACCGGTGGTCGAGCACGAAATCACAAGTATGAAACTGGCGACCGAAAATTTGCATCCCCTTGTCCAGATAAATCCGATCAAGAACCTCCCCATCCGTCAAGACCTCGAGATAATATGCACCAGGTCTTGCCTCAATGGCCCAATCTGGCGGCTGCCAAGTGGTTTGACCCCCACCAAGCGGTGTCGCAGCCTGGGTCTGCCCAACAATGGTGCAGCTTCCTTTCTGCTGAATGATTGAACGGAACCACTGTAGAAGCTCGCGGAAACCGCCCAATCGACAAAAAAATGTGCTAGCTTTTACTTCAGAGACAGTCAAAGCTAATAACGATCACTGAATGAGCTCAGATTCCTACACGAACCGACGCAAGTAATAATTTTTTTCCAGTGGCGATGATGATGGATGGAAATGCGGCTAGAATCTAGAACAACGGAGACCGTCAAGAAGTTGAGGTCCAGCTATCGTCAGGAAGCACCGGAGAGCAGGGAAGGTAATTCTTTTTCTGTTCGATGACAGCAGAAAAGAGTTGAATGCATCCACTTATGGAAGAGGAACTAATTGGAGAACAAATTTCCGGCGACAAGATCAAATTGAACCCTCACCGTCGGCGTCGACCGCTCCAATAAGGCTCTCACTGAGGAGCGAAGACATGACGGAAGAATGCAACAAAAGAACAGAGGAAGCTGTTCTCCCAGCGACAACAAGCTAAAAAATTGTTAGGACGGCAAGTTCATAGATGAAGTGTTCAACTTAACAAATATTTAATACATAACTAAAATATTTTAAAATATAATTAAAAAATAAATATTTTTAATAAGAAAAAAATAATGTAGTATTTAATAATAATAATGTGTTAAATATTTATTAATAAAATTTATAGATGATATGGTATGACCTAGGTAAGAGTCTCTCACCCTCAAGAGAAATGGGTGAAAGTAGTGTTAATTTTAAAAATATTTCACGAAATATGGTTAATTCAAAAGTAATTATCAAAATAGTATTTTTAAACTGCAGGTTGAAGATGCAGTTTATATTTTAATGAACCGCATCTTCAAGATGCGATTCAATCTTTTTTTTGATATAGCGAAACTGCATCTTCAAGATGCGATTATTTTTAGTTTTTTCTTTTGCTTTTGAAAAGCAGCCGCATGTTCGGGGGATTTATATTGACTATTTAGTGTGTAACATATAACGAGTTCGTTTCATAAATCTATGATAAATCTTTTGTGTAAAATTTTTACAAAATTTTAAGAATAAATTTTACAAGTGTAAATACCTGAATGATAATTTATATAACAAATTATGATATATCATATATTAAGTACTAAATATGTTAATACCTGGTGGCAAGTCTTTCAATTATAACTAAATGTGTGACACATTAGAATTCGTTATATAAATAACTATTAAGGTATTTACATTTATAAAATTTACTCTTAAAATTTTGTAAAAATTTTACACTTGTAAAATTTTTACAAAATTTTAAGAGTATGTGAATACCTGAATAGTAATTTATATAACGAATTCTGATGTATCACACATTGAGTTATAATTGAAAACCTTACGCGAGGTATTAACATATTTAGTACTTAATATATGATATATCAGAATTCATTGTATAAATCACTATTCAGGTATTTACACTTGTAAAATTTACTTTTAAAATTTTGTAAAAATTTTACATATAAAAGATTTATCATAGATTTATAAAACGAACTCGTTATATATTACACACTAAATATGCAATCTAAATCTTCTAACATGCGGCTGCTTTTCAAAAGCAAAAAAAAACATATATTAATGAAGATGCGGTTCCGCTATACCAAAAAAAAGACTTAACCGTATCTTGAAGATACTGTTCATTAAAATGTAAACCGCATCTTCAACTTGCGGTTCAAAGATACTATTTTAATAATTACTTTCGAACTAATCCTATTTCGTGAAATATTTTTAAAATTAACACTACTTTCACTCATTTCTCCTCACCCTCAAAGTCTCTCAGAAGCTGCTTTTTCTCTTTTTCCTTTTTTTCATTTTGCGCCCCCCCTTTTTTTGGTGTGTGTTGCAGGTTGCACCATCAAGGTTTTTCCTCGGAAAGTTTGCAGTTTGCACCTTCAAGCTCTTACCTGATCATTTTGCCCCCTGCACATTCAAGAAAATCTGTTCGGACCCCCGAGGGAAACTCGTTTAAACCGTGGAACGACTTTGAAAAGGTTCGGTTTCCTGTTATCGTGTTTGTTAGTAATTGGTAGTGAATAATCTACGCCCCTCATCATCTTTGCGTTCCCTGAATCGTCGTAAGTTTGCTCAACGGTATCACCACAACATTCTCACGGACAATCTCCAGTAAAACCATAAAGTCTACAAAACTAAGCAGCTTGACGAGGTTCGAGATATCGAGACCCTTGTTGGGATTGTATCTTGAATTTTGAAGGTAGTCTAGATTTGATTTGATTTTTTTATTTTTATAGATTTGATATTCTATTTTTTGAAAAAATTATATCTTGCAATATTACATTTTGAGATATTTTAGATAGAGATAAAAGTAGGGATATTCTAGATTAGGTGTATTAAATCTATAAACATGAGCCGAGAGATTTCATTTAAGGTGCGTTTGGTACGCCTAATGGGTATTCAGAGTCTCGTGTTTAGGGGTTTTGAGATTCCTCTTTTGTTCTGGGCTGTGTGCCATGAGAATTGGGCTGTGTACCTATCGCATTATCCCGTCTTGTACTCGTCCAATTGTTGCACAGTAATGAAGACACGGCTAACCCTCCTTTTGGTATGAATGTACGGACGGCACTCCACCGCTATCTCAAACTACGTTCATCGTGTGTATTATTTCTTCTATCTTTCACTTTACCTTTGTTGTTCGATTCAAAAAATTTCCTACAACCGTTTTCCGTTCAGTTCATAGTAGCCAACCTATTTCCAGACTACTTTTGTAATGCACGTACAAAGAAATGATAACATTCATTTTAAAAGGAAAAAAGGAAAGACTTTCTTCCTTATCAAGTACAAATATATAAGTTCAATAAGAGCTTCTTCCATGGCATTTGAACGAACAATCGACAAATCACTGGTATCGGGACTGAGCTGTGGATACCTTAACTCAGAAGACAGGACAACCATCGGCCTTGATCCCGGGAGCAGTCGGGCACGTTGCCAGAGGGCAGTGGTCGTCCAACGGCATACCCCACCAGCTCACTCCGTTGATATCCTTAATCTGCAGAGCAAAGTACGAGAGAATCGCCATGAAAGCGACTCCTGCATCGAGGCTCGCAGACAGGATATAGTTGTGGCGTGCCCACCACCTCTTGTGTCTGTTGTAGATATAGATGTTGAAGAAGATTCCCGCAGTTCCCCAGCAGATGTAGTTCACTGCCTTTGCCGGCGGCATCCCACCTGCCCCACCGATGATCACGGGCATGTTGATGAGCGGGATCCACTTCTTCTCGGGGAACTTCCGGGAGAGTAACCAGACTGGGACCGGGGCAAGTAAGCCGAAGAGGAAGAAGTAGTTCATCTTGTTGTACACTCCAAGCTTCCCGAACATCCTCAGCGGTCCCACAACTCCCCATATGATCGACGCATTGTAGAAGACATCATCGTTGGGACATGTCCAGGGGCTTCCCTTGGGCAACTTGTCAGGATTGCAAATATCTTTCACTGAGGTTAGAAGCCACCAGCCAGTGCTAAAGTAGACCGAGGTTGCTACGAGGGTCCCCACCAGCTGCCCATCAAAGAACGGTTCGATCTTCCGTCACAACTTTACATTTTTGAGGGGTCAGTATCAACTGATTCATTTTCGATGGAACAAAGCAATATACTATTACTATTTACCTGGACCAGAAACATGGATCTTGGGGGGATTTTCATGTAATGGCCAAGCTTGAAATCTGAGAGGAAATTGATTGCCTGCCAGAGGCTCATGAAACCGTACGTTTTGAATGTGACATTTGCCATCGGTCTTCCAGGGTACATGTAACCGATTATTAGCTCGGTGATGACGTTCAGCCCAGGTTGCTGCATATTGTTAGCAATTTTAAAGATTTTATCCATCGAGCAGAGTGAGCAACTCATACAAATCTGCAAGCTTGTTAAGTTTTCCAGATCAAAACTTATGATAACTACTGCAATACCTGATTTGTTGTGGCCGTAATGACGCCAATTGGTAGCATGAAGAACAAGGCTAACCCAGCTGCTAGGAGGACTCCCCAGTATGGAAGTTGAAGTTGCCGCCCGAACCCTTCACAGGCGACCATGGCAAGGGCGATGTTTACTAGCAAGAGCATGTAGAACCACCACTGGGGAACCGGAGCGTAGTTCTTCCTCATTATTCTAGTGTGGACATCTTCGTACTTGTGCTTGAAAGTTGCCTTTGTCTGCTGCCAAATAGCCCTGCAAGTGACAGGACAATGAAGAGAAAGATAGATGTCTCAGGAAAACAAGTCCGTCTAGGGTCTGAAACAATGGATCAAAGAAGAGAAAGATAGTAGGATAAGAATGTACCTTCCATGGAAGAGTGCTACGTGAGATACTGTAGCAGCCAAAGTGGCAAAACTTAATCCGTAAGCAAATGCAAACAGGACACTCAGATAGATCCTGCTGTATGAATCGTATCCTTGATGAATGAATTCAAAGGTTGTCTCGTTCAGAACTCTCGAGACGTTATACCGGGCTCCATTGATGTCAAACACATGTGGGGAGTAGATTGGGAACCTCTTTGCCTCGAATGCATTTGTCCAATAAGCTACCGGGATCACGATATATAGCACTATGAAGAAGCCGACCATTATATTGATTATCGCAAACCCGGGGGCGGCCAATGGCGATCCCATGAAAGCTGCTGTGGTGGCCCAGTCAAGTGCAAATGAGCCAATCCCGAGGCCGTTAAGCCCTGAACCGATCTGCTGGGCTGTTACAGAGTCTTTCCATATCCAACACACAATGGAGAGGGCAGTAATGGAGGGGAAGAGATAGTTGGGAACAATATAATAAGCGAAGCTCGATGTGAGAACCACAAGGAAGAACTGCAGCCTTGTTAACCCTCCTTTCCTCCTTTTCTCCTTCTCATGCAGTGCCCTGAAAAGCTCAGGAAATAAGAAAAGGAATATACGGATTGTTTTCTAATTCTGACTGGTAGAGGACGTGGTTTTATGGCTTAAAGGCAAAATAATAATGACCTGAAGAGGGAGACTTGGACCAAGTTTGAAGGCCACCACATGTGTGGAGAGTCGACAAGGAACTTCCGGAAGAGCCCTGCCCATCCGTACCCGAGCATCTGTAGATTTTATCCAGCAAGTAAAGCAAACAAATGGGGTTAACATCGCGAAAGGAGAGGTCCGGTGGTACTAAGTAGAATCGATCACCTGGGTCGTTTGAGACAGCAGATAAGCTGCAACTGGACTGATGGGACGAATATAGAAGGCTTTCACTATGGTAATGATTCCTATTGCATACACAGCATTTGCACCGGCATTTGCGAATATCGTGATCAGGACGTGCTCTTTTAAGTTGAAGGGCCCCGGGTTTAGAGAAAACGACCATTTGGTTCCTGGAATGCGGATTGCTTTTTTTGGCAAAGTAGCTGCCAACAGTCTTCCTACTGGTAGCACCACGATTTGTGCAGAAACAGATGTCACTGCCAGGAGATTCTGGCGGTACTCGAAGAACTGGTTTGCGAACGCGAGAATGGCACAGGAGATCAGGCCTAGAAGCCATGTTCGGAATGTCAAGCAGGGCAAGGTCGGATCGTCCGTAATAGGAACTGTCAGTCGGACTTGCTCGATTGGAGAATCATTCACCTCTTCTCAATTCCAAAGCACATGACAGGAAAGCAATCAAAAGAAGAAACATAATAATTACTGGATTGCACTTCCAATGATGTGTTTTTCAATGAAAGCCCGAACACTTAACATTTTCTTCTGAAATTATAAGGGATATTAGATGCACCTTTCAAGCAAGAAAACAGAAAACCATAGCTGTTTCTTTATTGTCTTCGGTCAAGTGTTTCTTGAAACTCAAGAGTGTGATCAATGAACATGCACACTACACAGTAACAAATGATAGAACTGAGAGTATAATTCCAGAGTCTCTGGAGGAACCACGTCGAGATAGAGCAGCAGGTGAAAAGATTAAATAAAACATTAATGAGCTCCTAAGTTGGGCAAATGAATGGTCAAAGCACTAATATATAGCAAGATTGATGTCACAGGATGCTGAGGAATCTGACCATATGAATCGAGTTTCTTGAACTGGTTCTGGGCCAGAGCTTCGTCAGCAGCATCTTTATTCTCCATCCCTGGCTGAGTCTACTCTATCTTTCAAGAATACAGAGCTTAGCAGCAGCCTTGGATCCTAAGGAAGTTCCTCGGAAGTATTTCAAGAACAGACCGAGTCAGGAGTAGATCCTTGTTTTTTATCATAGACTTGACTCTCATAAAAAGAACCCCCCTCTGATCCTCATATAAATACACAAACTCAGCATATGAAAACGGATTTCTGTCCAGGAGAGCTCCGTGGCCTTTACGCCCGGATACCTCATTGGAATCTCCTCGCCCCTTTTGATGAACATATTTTTTTTTTTTGTAGTAGTGTGAATTTAAATTGATTTCTTTAACAAATTCAGAATTTCCTGATCTTTTAAGAAGATACAGTATAGGCTATCCCTTTTATTTACTGATTTCAGTGCACTGCCACAACTCCATGTAATCTTCAGTTAATTTGGGTTTTTTCTACATTTTTCTGGGACCTTTTTTACGCTAGACAATATAAACAACCGTTCTTATACAATATCAAAACTGCCGGCTCACGGTGCTGCTCCATAGGGAGCACTCTTGTTCTCTTCCATAAGGCTGTCTCTTTTACAAATTTTGTTTATTCATTGGTGATGGGATAACTTCGTAAAGGACACATATTTGGTCCAGAGGTGGAATGAAAAACTGAATCGTAGGACCAATCCAAGGTTTGAGGGAGTGGGAAATGTACGGCAAAGATTCCAATCTGCAAAAACAAACATGCCGAAAGGAGTTAGCACCATTATTTTAAGTACTTGGCAACGAATGACGGGCACAATTAGGGAGCCATTCCAAAGCCCAGAGGCCCGTGATTTGTTTTGTATCAGTGCTCCTCGTTTTCTTCCTTTGAATGGGTCTTTTCCTGCTTAGTTGGCAATGACAATGATGTTATTTACTGAACCGAAAGAAGATTGATGGACAATACAACATTTGATATCAGATTCCAGGAATCAGGATCAGAACAACTTTCTTGTCTATGATATACTTGAGTAAATGTCTATGAACGGATCACGCCTTGCCTCCACCGTGCCTTGTACTTCCTATATTATACAAGTCGAAGGACATTCCAGTGGTTCCTTTGGGTGATTTTGAATGCTGAAGATACTTTCCTGCTGCAGTCAGAAGCCACAGACCTGTGGCAAAATTGTTTATATTTTGTTTTTCTCAAGGAAAAAGAGCATGAAACAAAGAAAGAAAGAAAATTTTTCCAAACATAACGAGCCCTGAAATTGCGGAATGTTATTTTATGAACTACCAGAATCAAATATGTTGTCTGACGAGAAATCTTTGGATCTATCTCCCCTTTCTTTGATTATCTGGAAGACTTGAGGATACATATGGAGTAAAAGACCTTGAATCCCTATCCTCATTATTTCTTATATGAAAAATGACAATGAGACTCTTCAAGGTAATGGACTCCAACTGATGCAGATGGAGCAATTTGTATCTGTTTACTACCTGCATTACACAGTTTCGACATATTGGAGCAGATTCATTGCTTGATTGAAAATGTTACATTACAGCCATACCTACGGAGGATAGTGTTAAAGCATCTTCCTTTTATACACAGACATGCATTTTTCCAAGACCTCCAAACCAGCAAGCTTCCTTTTGGTCCAATTCAGTCACTAAAAGACAGGACAACCATCAACCTTGATCCCGGGAGCAGTCGGGCACTTTGCCAGAGGGCAGTGATCATCCAACGCCATACCCCACCAGCTCACTCCGTTGATATTCTTCATTTGCAGTGCAAAGTACGAGAGAATCGCCATGAAAGCAACTCCTGCATCAAGACTTGCTGACAGAATATAGTTATGGCGAGCCCACCACCCCTTGTGTCTGTTGTACACATAGATGTTGAAGAAGATTCCTACAGCTCCCCAGCAAATGTAGTTGACCGGCTTTGCTAGGGGCATCCCAGCTGCTCCGGCTATCAGCACGGGCATGTTTATCAACCTGATCCACTTCTTTTCTGGGAACTTCCGGGAGAGGTACCAGAAAGGGACCGGAGAGAGGAGGCCAATGAGGAAGAAGTAGTTCAAGCTGTAGTAGAGCCCGAGCTTCCCGAACATCCTCAAGGGGCCTACCACTCCCCAGATGATTGATGCATTGTAGAAGATATCATCCCCTGGGCAGGTCCACGGGCTCCCTTCAGGTAGCTTCACCGGATTGCAAATATTGTCCACTGTTGTCAGGAGCCACCAGCCTGTGCCGAAGTAGACCAAGGTCGAGACAATGGTCCCTACTAACTGCCCATTGTATAATGACCGTCGCTTAAAGTTAAAAAGGCGACCGTAATCGAAGTGTAGGACAAACAGGCAACAAAAAGCACACAGGATTGAGGGGATTCATTCACCTGAACCATAAACATCGACTTCGGTGGGGTTTTCATGTAATGGCCGAGCTTGAAGTCCCCGAGGAACATTATTGCCTGAGACAAGCTCATGGTTCCGAACGTCTTGAATGTGATATTTGCAAGTGGTCTTCCCGGGTACATGTACCCTATTATGAGCTCTGTTATGACATTCAAGCCAACTTGCTGCATATAGTTGATTTCGATAATCTTAATTGTTATGATTAAGAAAAACTCGGTGATTCAAGCTTCGTTTGTTAGATAACTATACCATGTTTGTGGTAGCAGTGATGACACCGACCGGTAGCATGAAAAATAGAGCTAAACCGACTGATAGGAGGACTCCCCAGTATGGAAGCTGAAGCTGCCGTCCAAATCCTTCACAAGCAACCATTGCAAGTGCGATGTTTACTAGCAAAAGCGTGTAGAACCACCAATGTGGGACGGAATCGTAGTTCTTCTTCATAATTCTCGTATGGACATCTACGAATTGGTGTTGGAATGCCACCTTCGTTTGCTGCCAAATGGACCTGCAAATGAGAGTACACAATCTATGAGCCACCTCTTTCAGATTCCTGAAACATCTCAAATGATGACCCACATGTCCTTAGTGCATAAAACGGGAGATATGGAGGGTTTAAGCGAAATACTTTACCTCCCATAGAATAGAACGACGTGAGATATCGTGGCAGCCAAACTCGCAAAACTTAAGCCGTAAGTGAACACAAAGGTGATACTCAGATGAATCTTGCTGTACGAATCGTATCCTTCTTGGTTGAATTTGAAGGTTGTTTCATTCAGAATTCTCGATACATTGTACGGGGCGCCGGTGACATCAAACACATGCGATGAAAACATAGGGAACCTCTTCGCCTCAAATGTATTCGTCCAATAAGTGATTGGGATTGCAATGTAGAGCACGATGAAGAAGCCCACCAACGTGTTAATGATTGCAAAGCCAGGAGTACCCAAAGGGGATCCTAAGAAGGCCGCAACAGTGGACCAGTCAAGGGCAAATGAGCCGATCCCGAGCCCACGAAGCCCCGAACCAATCTGTTGGGCAGTTACCGAGTCTTTCCATATCCAACACACGAAGGAGAGGGCAGTGATGGATGGAAAGAAATAGTTGGGAACAATGTAGTATGCGAAGCTCAATGTGAGGACCATGAGGAAGAACTGCAGCCTCGTCAAGCCTCCTCTACGCCTGATCTCTTTCTCGTGCAGAGCCCTACAAGAACAGAGAAAACGAAATTAGCTGTTTTCTTTCCTGGAGCTGATTCTCGAATAACAGATTGATTACTGCCCTTCATCAATCTAAGAAGTTCAAGTTTCTAGAACAGCACATAATAATCTTCCAGAGATCAATGTTTGGGTGAAGAGTGTTCCAAATCATTAACCTGAAGAGAGAAACTTGAACCAAGTTTGCAGGCCACCACATGTACGGTGAATCCACGAGGAACTTTCGGAACATTCCAGCCCATCCAAATCCAAGCATCTGTATTTTGTATTGAATAAGAAAAGGAAATTGATTGGAGCAAGATCCTAGGAGGAAAGAGCTTGTATTACTGAAAGTGTAACAGTCACCTGTGTTGTTTGGGATAGCAGAAGAGCTGCTACAGGACTGATCGGACGCAGATAGAAGGCCTTGACTATGGTGATAATTCCCAGGGCATACACGGAATTGGAGCCGGCGTTTGCAAATATAGTGATGAGGACATGCTCTTTTAAGTTGAAAGGCCCGGGGTTGAGGGAAAATGACCGTTTGGTTCCTGGAATGCGGAGGACTTTGCTTGGAAGAGTTGCAGCCATGAGATTTCCAAGTGGGAGCACCACAATTTGAGCAGAAAGCGATGATACATAGAGCGAGTTCTGGCGATATCCGAAGAACTGGTTCACAAATGCGAGGATGGAGCAGCACATCAGGCCCAGGACCCAAGTTCGGAATGTCAAGCAGGACAGGGTCGGATCATCCGTAACAGAAACTGTCAACCGAACTTGTTCGATCGGAGAATCATTCACCTCATCTGCGCTTTCCACGATGGTCATTGTCAGTAAGTATGAAATTCAAAGGAAACCGAGTATTGCCATTGCACTTTGTAAACTCAATGTGCTCTCCATAAGAACCTGAAAACTTGCCCCTCTTTTTCTTGAAAAAACTTGGAGAGATATGGAAACCAGCATTGCAATTTCTCCGGCAAGCAAGAAAACCGAAAACCATAACCTTATGTCAAGTATCTGGTGAACCGATCCTCAAAACTCAAATCAATGAACCACAGCGTTTTCCTAGAGACTATTGCACGTTGACAGTATATACTTTTCGATATTAAACATTTCACAAGTCGATGTACATTGAAGTAGACTTGCAGATCGAAATCATTTCAGAGGGAATTGTTCTTGGACAGGTTCCAAAAAACCGAACCGAAAACCATAGCCTCGTGTCAAATTTCCGGTGTAATGATCCTTGAAACTAAATAAACAATAACAATTTCCTGGAGACAGTTGCCACGTGACTGTTTACGCTTTTCGACATTAAACATCATTATACAAGCTGATAACAATACATAATCTGTGTATCAAAGTAAACTTGCAGATTTCTCCAATCGTTTCAGAGGATTTCTTCTCAGGCAGATTCTTGAAAACCGAACCGAAAACCACAATCTTACGTCAAATCTGCGGTGAACTGATTCCTGGAGATCATTGCTCTGTGACTGCTTATACTTTTCGACATTAAACATCTTATGAAGCCGATAACAATACATAATTTTGTTAGAGGGAAGTCTTCTTAGACAGGTTCCAGGAAAGCTTAACAAAGCTTCCCAAGGACTGAGAGAATCCTAACTCTGACAAGAAAATGACCGAGTACTAATCTGAAGAAAATGATTATTTAACGAAGTATTTACGAAACTGACCATCCGGGTTGAGTTTCTTGAGCACCTGGTGCGAGCCAGGAGCCTCTTGAGCATAATCCGTACCCTCCATTCTCCTTAGTCACTGGCTCTACTCGAACTTCTTGCTCAGCAGCACCCACTGAAGCTTGGCAGAAAACTTTGAAACAGACTACCAGGTGTTGCCATTTAAGTAAGAAAGAAACGGAATAATTCTCCCTTCTGTATCATTAACATAAGTCTCCTAAGGGGACCCTCACTCATCAAATCAGTATTAATAACTATTTAGGAAATTATGCACCTTTCACTATTGATTCCAAGAGTTGATGTGCATTGGCTTGAAATGCACACGGACTGCTGGATCGATTCAACACAAACAACAAGAACATACATTTCGATTCAATTAATGCTGCCGGCACATGTCGGGCAGTATGCAGGTTTATCTTGGCGGTTCCTTTTCCACTAATTGTCTGTTTCTTTTAAGATGTGGCTTGGCACTTTGAAATCTATTTCCTTCTCATGTCAGAGTTCTACGAATTAAGAAAATTATAATTGCAAAAATTTACCTCTTAATCATTAAATAGTCAGAGACCATACAGACAAAGAAAAATTTATTCGAAATAATTCAGTGAGATGATAATGTTTCCAGAAGGGCTGACTCTAAAATTGGACACAAGCATTAGTATTATTAGTAGTGGGGCTGCACCCCGATGGGTAATTGGAAAGAGGTCCTATGTTCAAATCCCAGGAGAGGCGTTCCTTCGTGGGTGGGGACTTTCAGTCTTCTTGAGCCCATCAGGTTCGCCTGATTTACCCTATATACGTGGTTTGCAGGCTATTATGTATACCCCGAGGAGGAGGTGTCGCAACTACCGCTAGTCGGACCCGGAAGGCGCTCGGATATCTCGGTTATAAAAAAAAAAAAAAGTAGTGGGGGCTCTATCCAACGTGTGGAGTGAATGAGTCGGAAGTTCCTCGGGCAGACCATTGACCTGACAGTGTACCAGAAATAAATAAACGGCTAAGATTCTGCTCTATGGAATCTCGGCATTAGACATGTGCCATCGACAATTATGTCAGTTTAAATCAAAAAAGGAAAAATCCAACTCAAGTGTGGAATCAAGCAAAGTAGTGGGTGGGCGCCTACAACCTTATCCCTGCAATGGTTGAAGCTCTCTAAGCAACCGCGCTTCGTTTTGTGGCTAAATCGCTGTACACATAGAGCTTCAACTCTCAAGTCCACGTATAGACACATAGGAGAACAAAGGGATCCTTCCAATGTCTATGTAACATGTTGATTACACCGTGGATCCTTTATGATCGGCATGTGGTTTTTTTCCCTCCGCATAGAGAGGGTTTCCCACGTCAAATATGGGTGTCTTTCTATCCTTCATCTTATTACTATCCAAGTTTAATTTCTCACTACTATTTCAAGTTATAGCTCGATATAAACCTGCGAGTATCCTCTCTGGACCCAACAACTAGTGTTAGAGCATGAAGATGCATATGTGCAACACAAAAATTGATAAATTCGATAACCATAAGGACTTCGAGTTTTGGAAGATCAAGATTTGCAATGTGTTTGTTAGCAGAAAATATTACTTGGGAGAGGATAAAGTTAGAAGCCATGAATAATGAAGAACAGGACCAGCTAGATGAGAAAGTTACGTCCACCATCCACTAGTGCCTAGAGGATAAAGTGATCTTTAATGTGAAGGGACGACAAATGACGATCCTTGATTTGTGGAAGAAGTTGGAGAGCCTACAATAGACAAAATCAGCCCTCAATTGGATTCTTCTAAAGTGGCTACTATACTCAGTGAATATGAAAGAAGGCACCAAGGTGTCAAAACATCCGAATACTTACAACTATATCCTTAGTTAACTAGAAAGCCTGGGCATGAGGACAGAGGAAGAAGACGAGGCAGTAACTTTGCTTTGCACTCTACTTGATGGTAACGATAACTTGGTAATAATTTTGAATTGTAGTAAAGCTAAAAACCTTAGAGATGAAGTAGCAAATGCATTGTTCCATGAAGAACTACGAAGGAAGAAGGCATCTTTTCAAAACTTAGAGAGTGCCATTCTCACAAAGAGTAGGGGTAAAAATCATAATAAAGAAGCGAGAAGGGACGTGACAAGTAAAAGGGCATATTGAAGTCACAGAGTAAGATAAAATGTTACTACTACAGTGCGGTTGGTCATATGATGAGGAAAAATTGCACGTCACTGAATCATGAGTAGGGTGACAATCAAAAGAAGGATGATAGAAATATTGTAAACATTACACCATCATCCAATGCAGAAGACGAGACCTCACTTTGTGCAAGCAATGATTGTGATCCTACCAAAGATCCAACCATCGATTGGATAGTTAACTCAGTGGCCTCACACCATTGCATTCCAGATGGAAGCCCCTCACAACACACAAGGTCAGACACCTTGACAGTGTGAAGTTGGGCAGCTGAAGTACTGCAAATATTGTGGGGATTGCTTATATTATTGTACAAATTAACACATGGTGTACAATGACCTTGAAGGATGTGTATCACAAATCAGAGCGATCCAACTTAATGTACTCAACTGTGCTCGATAGAGAAATCATATAATCAGCAATTTGGCAGTAGTACTTGAAAGATTATTAAAGGATGGTTGTTGGTTATAAAAAAGAGTTTGTGTTGTACACTATATAAGTAACGTGCTATTATCAATTGAATACAAATAAAGATGATGCTTTCCCAAAATTTCTGACATAAGTTGTTGGCTCACATGAATTAAAAAGGGATTGTAGGTTTTGACAAGAAAATCTCTCATTTTTTTGGGTGAAAGATTCGTCAGTTAACTCCTGTGAGTATTATTTACTTGTGAAGCAACATAGAGTCTCTATTCATACTTAGTTCAAATGGAGAGAAAAAAAGATTGGAATTAGTACATTTTAACATAGGTAGCTAGCACCATGGAAATGGAGTCTTTAAGTGACAATTAAATTTCTAATTTGGAGAGTTTTGCTCCTTCGCAAATTAATTCGACTCAAATATGAATTGTCCAGTAGTCATTAGATTTCTAAATGATAAATGACAATACACTGTGTAGAGAAATAGCAACACAGTAACCACCTCTCCTTCCATTCTCCCTTCCCTTTCTCTCTTATCCATTCAACTCTCTATTGGATGTACATTATTAAGTAGTAAATAATAAATCATATCATTATCTAATAAGGTTAACCTTTTAAAGTAAATGGTCACAGCGCCTTAAAATTCTATTATTGTATCATAATACAAGTTTGAACCATCGCACACGCACTAACTCCCTATTTAACAAATTTCAAACAATGGACTTCAAAAAGTAATGTAGCACATTACTAAATAATAAACCTCGCCGTTAACTAAAAAATTTAACCGTTTAGAGCACTTCAAATTTTATTATTCATGGGTACCAAGGAGAACCAGAATTTATAGGAACCTACTCACAAGATAGATCCTAGTGAAATTTGGTTAGATTCTAGATAATTTCTAGTGAAATTTGGATAATACATGGGTAAATAAATAAAGAAACAAGTTTGAACTATGTTTTGGTTCCAGTTAGAATACTAAAAAACTGTGTATATAAGAATAAGTCAGTTTGTACAATTGATTTCAATTCCCGTGTTGCTTGTACAATTTGAATACTAATTCGATAAACTTTCATTTGACATAATACTTATACATTCTTGATGGATTTCCGAACCAGTAATAAAATATACTTAGAAATATATATATATGTATAATTAACTAAAATCTACTCAATTTTAATAATACAACTATGCCCAACTAATAGAATTGAAGTTAAAATTATGAAAATTTATCATAAATTTAGATGCTTAATAGCAGTTAAACTGTCACAAAGACCTCGAGATGAGAAGGGAAAAAGCACAAGTTCCATCGAAGTTCCTTGAACTTGTGATACGTACAAGCAAAATCTACTCCATATGCAAAGTTTAGAAACCGGTCCTATACAAAATAGAGTTAGTAGACCAGGACATCATAAAAATTGCATATTTTCAATTAACTAATATGTTAGCCATTCTCTATATTAACTTAACAAATCCGTGCACATACGTGTGTGCGCGTGAGTGTATCATACAAGTTGTTCTGCACTCAAAGGGATGATCTTGTCTGAACCATAACTCAGAAGAAGGGTCCACCACGAGGATCGGATTTGGACATTGGGCTTTGAGGGACCAAGAGGCCTCAGCAAGTCTTATCTTCTTGCCTTTTCTTCCTCTTCTTCCTTATCCTCCATTCCCCTCCTACTATAGCCCAATTTCTTTAACCTCCGAATCAGATTGAATGGAGGCAAAAGAGTTAAATAACTATGCTCTTCTTCTCCCTTTTGTTAAGAAATTCGCAAGGAAGAAAAAAAATCTTCCTCGTCGCAATTCACGTGCCACATGGCATATTCTTATCTACTAGTGACCCTCGATTATCTCTTCTCTACTTTTATGGATAGAAATCAACGTTTGATTGGCCACACCCTCTGAAAACTCTACACTCTGCCATTCTGCCACTATACAATATTCTTCATACTCGTTTATGAACTTAGCTATTAGAGGGCCTAAATCAGACTGTCACCTTCAATTCAATCCGGTTTCCTCTTGTGTTTCAAGATCCAAGAAGATGATGGAAGACATAACACCAATTGGTAGAGACAAGAAGGTCTTCTATGTGATAGTATGTGATAACACCGACTAATAAATTTTATTATTTTATTATTTTTAGGGTTTTATAAAAATCTTAAAGATGGATGAATTTCATTTGTCAGTGTCATCACGTAAGTACTACCACATAATGATATTATTATATAGAAGACTTACTTGGTGGAGACACACTGAGGACCATTGAGTTGTTTGGCGAGGAACCTTGAAAATCTTACCGAGACGTATGTAACCTTAACCCGTTAAACCTCTCGCATCAAGATTCAAATCTTATATATATAGATATTTGATTTTTCATAGCCCATTATGACCGAAGCTGTGATAATTAATGTTGCTCGGCATGCTACCAAATTTTTATGTTTTTTTAGTGGAAATGTAATTGAATCATGTTCCTTTCAAATCTTACGCTTACATAAAACATATCTATGTTCATAGTTCAAGATCTGTCACAGCTCAGACAAAGGAAGAAATTAAAAAAGGAATATATTTCCACTGTTGTCATAAGCAATAAAACAAAAAGTTAAGCTCGTTTCTGCTATTTTGACATGCAATATACCCATGTACGTTTATATATATATGTGTATATATATTTTTTGGATAGGTTATATATATGTGTATATGTGTATGTATATACATGCATGCTGTACGACAATTATTGGACATAATAACACGAGTACAATCATAGATAACTGAAAATTAGTTCAAGTAGATAGAATATGTGCATATATTTAATCGTAAGTTCGAAATTCCCTTAACTGTGTAAGTATTAATGAGATCATTCACACATATATTCGCTCATGAACTTAACTTAAATCTGAATCATGTTAGAAATCTGCATGTTTAATGCCTAGACTATATATATATATATATATATATATAATATGTGTGTGTGTGTATTGTGGTGTTCCCTGTAAACCTAAGGTTAGTAGGCACATAATAAATAACTGACACCACCATCCACAGTTGGATTATTATTAAAAAAAAAAAAAAGCTTGGAGATCTCCACACACACACACATATATATATAATTCTTTTTTTAAAAAAAGATATCCGAAAAATTATAAAAATGAAAAGTAGGGAAATGCATGTGGAGCTCGCAGCTCTATGCATGGAGCTGCGAGGATGGGATTTGTTTTTTTAGGCATTATTCATTATATATACTGAATTACACATTTTTTTTTAACAAAGCAGATGGTTTAAAATGGTATCACACATCTTCTCTTTAAATAAGGTCTCGAGTTTAGTTCTTATAAATGGAGAAAATTCATCTTGGAAGAGGATTACTCTCTAGTGGACCTATTTGTCTTAAATCGGATTAGTCAGAGTTCGATGAGCTTCTGAATACTTGTGTTACATACTGAAAAAAACTAAGCGTTTATCTTCAATCATGGAAGGCAATTTAGAAGAGGATAAAACAAAGAAGAAAATAGAAAAATCAGAACTTCTTAATCTCATATCAAACGCAATGCATACCGTAGTAAATGTCCTTTCTGACAATCAATTAAATTTTCATCTACAAAATTATATTAATCCAATCTCTTTTTTGAATAATGTTTTTCTTTATATAATTTTGTCCATTTCTCATCATATTATATATAATGTATATATATAAGAATCATTTTCAGCTTACCAAACTCTGAAAGTATATTCGATTTTCATATTCCACTAACAAGTACGGGAATAAATTTATCGGGTCGGAGACCCTAATGGACCCGAAAATGATTGATTACTTCTTAATGATAGTGTGCTATTATATTGTTTACAACATCATATGGTCACTGATCAAATTTTTGTTTAATTGGCAGTGGGAACTGAAAAAGGAAGGTGTAATGTGCATGTGTATATATATAATTGAGGGAGCTTTTTTTCTTTTCAAAATGGGTGAAGACACTATGGAGAATGGGGTTCGGTACAGTGACATCACTCTCAATCTGAAATCAAGAGTTTCTGAATTCAATTCCGGTTTGTGAAATTTTCTTATACATGTTGATGGATAGAGGGGCAAAACTGAAGCCTGGGGATAATGGGGTTTCTGGCCAGCCTCTTGTGTTTAACTAAATTATCTTTGCTTTTCTCTTTCTTTCCCCTCAAATGTTAGTTTTTTTCTTATACATATTGCTTGGTATGCAGAAGTACAATCAGGTCGAACTAATTCAAATTCAAATTAGATCGATTCACTAAGAGAGTAGATAAAACTTTTCCAACTTGAAACTTTTTTTCATTTACACGACTTAGTTCCGAGATCTTAAGACGAGAGGATAAAATTTCGGTTTTTGTTTATACAGAGAAATATGAATTCTCAACAACAATTAAACTTTCTCGGAATGTTAAAAGCATCAATTGCAAGGCAAAGGGAAGCGCCATTTGTAGCAGTTTTCTTTGTTTTTGCAAGCTTAATATCTAGAAATTCAACGACTCTAATCAAATCAGGTTAAAATTAGATAGGTTTATTAATTTCAGATTGTAATTTTTTTTATTTACAGTATTCAATTTCGAAATCTTAACAAAATTAAGGAGATATCAAATCATATGTACCATGCGTTGGTTTAGTCGATCCTAAAAACACAAAATTTTTCCACATCTCTTTTTTTTTTAACATATTGAATACAAACAATAAAATTCTTATAATTATAATTTTTCTTTATTCACAAAAGTGGAATTGAAATAGTCATGTGAAAGTGTAGACATACTTAATTATTCTGTAAAATACCCACCTGACCCCACAAAAAATTGTGTTAATATCCGACTAAAAAATTCAAATTATTATATAGTGGTACCTAATTTTCTTATAAATCATAATCGTTTTATTAATTCTCCTATGTGGAGTTGATTCTCAACATACTCAATTAACCCATGTTGATCATGGACTGTTTTTTTTTTTTTCCTTTTCCCTCAATGATTAGATGCATAAAAATTTTTAAATTCCTATATGATATTTAGTCCTTTTTTTTGGCTTAATATGCTAATTAGTCGATTGAAAGCTGAGTGGTCGAATATTATATACAGGCTGCCTAAAATCACAGAAAAGAACATAAACAGGTCTTGGTACAGTAACATGGAAATTTTTCTCATAATCTAGATGTAGAAGCCCAATTTCTACAATTTAGTCATGTGTCATTTTTATTTTTCTTTACTTTTTATTATTGCATTAGACATATAGGTCTCGTTTATTAAAAAAAAAAATCACGCAAAAGCAAATGGGCTCCTGCCTTTTGCTTTATTAAAAGCCATAAAAAGACATCGTACTACGTTGGGGGTATAACTGACGACCTAGCTTGAGTGCCAAAGCTTGCCCCATGCCGGAGTTAGTGTCTGCGATGGGTGCAAGAAACTTCGATGGTGACCCACACCAGAAAAGGTTGCCCTAGACAAAAGCGAAACACCCTCCACATATCACCGGACATCATCGATCTTTACTACGTGGAAGCTAAAAGATTCGTCGGCTTTTACTAGGAATGTCGGTATCCCGGCTAGCTCCTGGCGCGTTCAAAAGACGACACGAACGCGATGGTGTCTAAAGCCGAGAACCGAGTCAATTAATTCAGAAAAATTCAACGATTGCTTGGTTTCCTCGTATAAGTTGTCGACGATAATTCTCCGAGCTTTGTCCCTGAACCTCATTGAATATGCTAGCTAGTTTGTCAACGGAGAGGACGACCGATCCAAGAAGACTTTGAATGTGTCTGACCACCTAGGTGCCCGCATTGGTCTCGGAGTCTAAGCCCACGTCATGTGACTTCGCATTAAGGAAAACCTCACTAGTGAGAGATTCTTACTTGACACATCATCTGTGAACTTTACTCGATCAATAATTATTTGACACGTTAATAAAGAGTCACACCACCGTTTTCTCTATATTAACAATATTCACCTTTTAAATATAACATAACGATAAATTTTTAGATGATTCTATTTCATCACGTGACGTGAAAAAATATCAATCAGATTTTGACAAACGAGCTGATCGGTATCAATCACCGAAGCAGCTATATTAATTATTACTAATAAATTGTGTCACTGTGAGGTAGGACCATTTAATATTTTTCTGATACAGCACTATTTAATGATATATCAAATGATTGTGAACCGAATTTACCACGTCATGCATGATTTTGACTCACCTAAAAATATCTCCACACTTTTTTTTCTGTGATCAAACGAAGAGAATGTTAAGGAGAAAAAATAAGCCACAAAAAGAATCCACCCCAAAAGTTATCATTTGAAGGTATTCAATACATTTATTCATCTCTTAGTAGTATCGAAAGTGACACATGGTGGTTAGGATAGGTTGATTGAAATAGTTCAGTGAATTTTTTCTAGCAAGATCTCGTGCTCGAATATTATAAATATTGAAATATTCGTGATCATGAGATTATTATACATCTCCTAATAGGCCGATTTGATTCAAATCTCACCGAAAATAATAAAAGTGACTACGGTTTCAATGTCCAAACTCGTGTACAAGAAAATAGCATAGAGTTTGCTTCGATTCGAAGGGGCCCGACTCAACTTCGTGCTAAGTTAAATTGCCTGTAAGAGGAGAAAGTCTTCGGTAAAGCGGTTATACCACATGTCAATAATAGCATGATATATTCGTCCAATAAGTACTTGATATGTAATCAGTAATTATACAATTATAATTATTAAATTCTAAAATTTTCTAAAAAATATAAAAAAAACTCTAATAAATTGTGAACTCTAATTGAAAAAATATATATAAATGATAGATTTTAATTAGATAGATATACCAGATTACCATTATTTACATGATATCACCGTTCCATCGAAAACTTTCGATGGTAGGAGAGTAAAACACTTCCATGGAAGTCAAGATTTTGCCTTTCAATGTTATAAATGGTTTCTAATTATGCTCACGATTAATAGGGAGGAAATTGATAGCTTTTTTTTTCGTGGGTGAATTAAATTCGTAAGGATTTTTAGAAAAGTGGGGGAAAAAATACAAAGAGAGTCATCTTTTAGTATAACACATATATTTATAGAAAGACTTTCTTCATCTTTGGACTATTAGTCAATCAAAATATAAGTTGATGAGCTAATTAAAGGCTCGAATTTGGAATAACCGATATTCGATCAATTAATATATCTGATTTTTCATACCAATTATATATTTGATTGATTATATTGCATTTTTGGTACTAATGCTTGATATATCCGTTATATACAAGTAATTTTTTTATTTTAATATGATATTTTTTAAATTTTCTGAGGACTAAATTAAGAAAAATACAGAATATACCAAGACAGGAGCCAATAATCACTCGTGATTAGGACACTCAATTTTGGGACAAAATGCCCCCAACAAAATTATTGAATTCCCAAAGAGCTTTTTCTTTTTCCGTTCACATCACTTATATTTAGAAATTTAATATATATGTTATATCCTGATGTTGTCAAATAAATTTTTCAAAATTTTAATAAAAATACATTAATTTAGCTCAATTAACTCATGTGACTAGTTCTTAAAAAGCCTTTTTATCAACCATACAATATTCTAGATTAGCTGAAATGTATCTGAAAATTAATTTATAATTAAATCAAAATTTTTAAAAAGATTCTCATCGACTCTTATTTAAAGATTAATTTTGAGAGCATTTATTTATGAATTTGACGAGGAACATTATTCATTCAAAAAAAGGCTTTGCTTTAGCTCTGTATTGACCCCTGCTTTCTCTCTCCTCTCATGCCTTCCCATTCACTCTCTCCCCCCCCCCCCTCTCTCTCTCTCTGCGCCAAGCACTTCACAGTTCACAGGAAGCAAAGAGTAGAGGAGACCCCTCACCTCACTCCCCATTTCCGGTACTCCCTTAAGCTTTCTCTCTCTTCCCTCCTCCCTCCTTTTTTTCTCCCTCTAGGCCTCAGGAGCCAGGGCTTCTTTCTGCCGAGCTTCTCATCCTTTCCAGCCCTTCCACGCCCACTGAAGTCCTGCTCTGATCACTCCAATTGGGTAACTTTCTTCCTTTTTCTCTCCGTGCTCTCTATCTCTCTTGCCCTTCATTCTTCTGTTTATCTTCTCCCCATAAATTTGCTTACTTCGCCTTCGAGGCTCACTTTTAGCATCGGGGCCTGTTTCAGATTTTGGATCTGCGTTGTCGGATTCGCTGAAAGTTCCGGTCTTGAAATCGAGATCTGTTTTCTGTTAAATTGGGTCTCGGTCTTGTTTACTCGTATAGCGATTTCCATTGGTCTAGTAGCTTTCCGGGTTAATTGGGGGGACTCTGTTGGGTCTGCATCATCGCAGGAGCTGACCAGTTGCTAGTTCTTTACAGTGCTGTGGTCCTCGACGGCTCTTTATTTTCCTTTCCTGATGTGCTCTTTCATCTTTTGGACTGGATATATTGAGTTTCGCTTCCATTGTTTTGGTTCAGAAAACCTCTCTCTCTCTCTCTCTGGATCTGTAGGGATTAGCAGCTAATTAAGGTTTCCATGCATGAGTGGTTATCAACAGGGAGCCATGATTAGGCACAGCATTATGGTGATCATTTTTGTTTTGTCCAGATTCAGCATATGTGGTGCCTTGATTTACATCCAAAGCTACCCCTAGTTTCTTTTGCATCCTTTACTTCTTCTTCTTCTTCTTCTTTTGCCTTTTCTATTGATGGCTCACAAGACCTTTCTCCCTGACTCTTCCCAGGAACTTTCCTTGTTCTATAATGCTTACAATAAAGAGAAGCTTGGCTATAGAAAAATTATACCTTTCAGTGCTTTTTAATTTATTTTGTTTGCTGATAGATTTCTTTTGTTTTTTTGGCAGTTTGGTGGAGTTAAAGAAAAAAATCATGCTGTTCTGCTGATGAGAGAAGGGTACTTTCTGATGATGGGTGTGAAGAAGCCATGGATTTGTTCAACCTGACCTGTTAAGAAATTCCTTTCCGCTTCTTAAATGGCCTCAAAACCTGCCTCAAGAACTCCCCCTAAGCAGCAGCATAAATTGGCCGGTGCTCCTGAACCTGGGAAAAATGAACAAACCACGAAGCAAGGACCATCTGAATCTTCTGAAATAAAAATGATGACGAGTTCGGAACAGAAGGGCTCTCTGGAATCTTTAGTCAGTAAAATGAGCATAAATTCTACCTCATCAAGGCCCGTGGAAGCAAAGGGGCAAGTTAGTTCTCAGGACAGTTCTCTTGATCATGAGAAGAAGACATCAGACCAAGGTGTCAAGGAAAGTTCTGTTTCTGCAAAAGTTGGTGACAGGGCAGATTTTGTTGAGAGTGGAATGAGCAGTATCTGCAGAGGAAGCACGAGCAGCGACATTAGCGATGAGAGCAGCTGTAGCAGCTTCAGCAGCGGCATCAACAAGCCCCATAAAGCAAATGACCTCAGGTGGGAAGCTATACAGCTTGTCCGAGCAAGAGACAGAGTCCTGGGTCTAAGTCATTTCAGGCTTCTGAAGCGGCTGGGTTGTGGAGATATTGGGAGTGTTTATCTGTCAGAGCTGAGCGGAACAAAATGTTACTTTGCAATGAAGGTGATGGACAAGGGGTCTCTTGCAGGCAGAAAGAAGCTGCTTCGGGCTCAGACAGAGAGGGAGATTTTACAGTGCCTTGACCACCCGTTCCTTCCTTCTTTGTATAGCCACTTTGAGACCGATAAGTTCTCGTGCTTGGTAATGGAGTTTTGCCCTGGAGGAGACTTGCACACCCTTAGGCAGAGGCAGCCTGGGAAATACTTTCCCGAGCAGGCAGTAAAGTACAATTCTTAGCCTTTTTTCAGAAACTTGATGCTCTTTAATTGATTCGGTGCTCGTTTGGTTTCTCATCTGCAATTATGATTGTCTTTAAATGAAAATCTACATACTTGGAAGGTTGAAAACCTAGTACCTATTAGGCGCACAGGGTAATGAGTTTAGTTATACCACTTCGATGAAGCACTTAGATCATTCGAGATATGATAGAATCTAAAGGCAATATCCAGGAATTGCCATATAAATCAGTTGCCTGCATATTTTTTATTTTTCCTTGGGACGGTTTCAACTCCGAGCATTTCCCTTAATGTCAAATTTTCTATTAGAGCTTTGTTGATTAGATGCCTAAATATTTCAGATCCAATTTCCAGTTGAATGATTGTCTTTAGATTGATTATTGAAGAAGGGGTTTCAGACGTTACTGCAAACAGGTCTTAAAGCTTGTCATCTTGTTTGACACTAAAAGGCTATGGAATGCTACACAGATTCTGGTGCTGTGGCACTTCATTCACTTTCCATTTCATAGTACTGAATGGATCATAAGATCATTTTCTTCCAATGAGACTGAAGTATTCCATGTAAAAGTCAATGAGTGAAACCTGAAATTTCTACCTTATCATGAAACTCACCAGTCTTTGCTCTTTTACAGATTTTATGTGGCTGAGATCTTACTGGCTCTGGAGTACCTCCACATGCTCGGGATCATCTACCGAGACCTTAAACCCGAGAACGTCCTCGTTAGAGAGGATGGTCACATAATGCTCTCGGACTTTGATCTCTCCCTTCGCTGTGCTGTCAGTCCAACTCTCATCAAAACCTCTTCTCTTGAGTCCTCAGAGCCTCTAAGAAAGAATTCCACATATTGTGTCCAACCTGCTTGTATTGAGCCCTCATGTATTCAGCCTTCTTGTGTGGCCCCCACAACATGCTTCTCTCCCCGACTCTTCTCCAGCAAGTCTAAAAAAGACCGGAAATCCAAAACTGAAGTGGGCAACCAAGTGAGCCCGTTACCCGAGCTTATTGCTGAGCCCACAGATGCCCGTTCCATGTCCTTCGTTGGGACCCACGAGTATTTAGCCCCTGAGATAATCAAGGGAGAGGGTCATGGGAGTGCTGTGGATTGGTGGACTTTCGGGATCTTTCTCTACGAACTTTTGTTCGGGAAGACCCCTTTCAAAGGATCAGGAAACCGAGCCACACTCTTCAATGTCGTGGGACAGCCCTTGAGGTTTCCTGAGTCACCAGTAGTGAGTTTTGCAGCTCGAGATTTGATCAGGGGTTTGCTTGTGAAGGAGCCACAGCACAGGTTGGCCTATAAGAGAGGGGCCACCGAGATTAAGCAGCATCCTTTCTTCGAAGGCGTGAACTGGGCTCTGATTCGATGCGCAACACCTCCTGAGGTTCCAAGGCCTGTCGAGTTCGAGAGGATACCAGTGGGTCCATCGTCAAATGAAAAGGTTGCTGGAGCCACTGCCATCGCCACCGTTGCCACTCCTGCTACCGGTCCTGAAAAGAAGGGATTGGACAATTATCTCGAGTTTGATTTCTTTTAGTCTTACTGAACATCACGGTTTGAGGTACGGTCGAAATATGTTGTTCCACTGATGGAGGGATGAGCCCTTGATGATGATGAAGATGATGATGGACTGCTTATGCTGTAGCTGATCCATGTTTTTGATTGCCTGAGAAATGTGTATTGAAATTATTATTCTTACTGAATGAACTAAGCAAGCCTCCTCTTCAGCTCTGCAACTCTACTAGCTACATACTCATTTGTTTAGATGATGAGTCCTCTCTGGTCGTCGTAACCCTTCTCGGCTTATTCTTTGCTCAGTCAAAAAACACCAAGCGTAAGGTACCAGGTGCCATATTATAGTTCAGAAAGTTGCGTTGTTTCAATGTGAGATTATCGGGAGAACCGGCGAAGGAAAATCGGGAGTTAGATGCACATTCCAAACAGGAAATTGGTGCCACAGACCTTGAAACTTTCGATTAATGTCTGTCTTGTTTTTGTCATCCTTAGCATCTGGAAACCTTTTACTGAAGAGGCCTGGACAGTTTTTCCAGGTCTGGCCGGCCTCAGCTCAGCAGAACCTCGAAGTTGGAACCCTTGGGAAAATTTTATGTGCAAGACATTGGATAAAAAGAAAAGCAAAAGGCAAAGAGTAAGCAAAAGAGGACAATGAGCTTGGATCAAATATACAACATTTGTATTTCTCAGTCTGTAGGACTCTCCCAAACTTAGCTGCTCCACTGCTCGGTCCAGTAAGATGCTCGCCCGTAAACCAGCAGATAAGAAGCACATGACACAGTCCTTTTTGTATGCAAAACGTAATGATTCGGTCTTAAAATCATGATATGAACTTGGATCTGAAACATGTGCAGGACACATAACTGTTGGACCGGTTTCCTTCCTGGACTGATGTGGATCTATCACCATTGTCATTGATCATCGAAGGGGCCGGTGATGGTGGCGGTGATTGATCATTACTCAATTGATCAAGAGCCACTTGGTTTCCTTCACAGATGATCTTGAGATCACAGCTTTCCGGTACGTTATGCAGTAACTGACCAGCTACCCCGCTTCCCTTCCTTGCCCTCAGTCTCCTACAGGCCATACACATGCACATTACTTCGGTTCAGAGGTTCTTAGTAAAACTCTCGACTTTTCGTACCCCTTTACTTAATTCCTTTTTGGCTCATCTCCCTGTTTTGAAAGAGGAAAAGTAGACAAATTTGTGCTGTTTCTTATGATTTGGAATGATTTACCTGAGACTGGATTTGTTGGTTCCAACAACAAGCTTGCTGATGTTGAGGACAGGGATGAGGTCTGTGATGGCCTTTGCAACCGTGTCACTTTCTATGAGTACCGTGTCCACCTTAACCTGTAATACATATACAGATACATACATACATATATATAATGGGCTTCAATTAATATTATTAATGTATTTCACTTCTGTAATGGGGAAAAAATGACTAAATAATAGTTTAATGCATGAAAAAGAAAATAACAAGACAGAAAAGTCTGAATTAATACTGAATAATAAGTATACCATGGAGGCATGACAGGAGTTTAGGAACTTCTGGAGGAGTTCTCTCCTCTTGGCTCCTTCTTGTGCCATGAAGCTGTCCAACTGCTCTCGGTTGACTCGGCTTATGGGTAAGTTTCCCACTGCCAACATTAAAAGGAACAGAATTTAGATGTCTGTCCATGCACACGAAAAAGAACATATATTTGAACTAGGTTGGATCTATCTAGTAACCAATTAAAGATTCAAAATCTAACTCTCTCATCAACGAAACTTGTCATACAACTTATGTAGTATAACCTTGTATTGTGTATTACTAGTCAAACTAATTTTTTTGTTGTCTGCACTATTGTTTGTTAAAAAATCCTCTGCACCTTTGACCAATCTAGTTTGAGTCGGGTTTGGATTACTGAGGGCAAAGTTCTCCTTCTTTGTTTACGAAAACTCCAATTGAGACTTCTGCTAAAATGAACCAAGTATAGAACTACTTGACCCAACCCATGTTGATTTCCAAATTGAAATTTTAATGCAACCATGGCCTTACATATCCAAATGCCTTTTGGAGAAAAAATGAAAGCAATATATGTATATGTGCTTATTTTGTCTCATCATATTATACATTAGAAAATCATATGGCTTTGTTTTTTCTTTTCTTTTATCCAAGCTATAAAGCCGGAGAAAATCTAAAATATTATAAAAAAAATTTATCCATTTTATATAATTTCATAGTTAAATTATCATATTTCATCCATCAAATCTATTCATTTATTCTTTTTTGGCTCCTATCTCATTGAACAAAGTTTCTGCACCTGTCCTTGTAAATATGCCATTGCATTAAAAACTTGCATCCATATCCATATGATGAACAAAGCTTAGTTACTGATTTCTTCCACTCTCTGTGGTCAGGACGGATTCGAAAAATTTATTAAGGTGGATGAAATTCAATAAAAGAGTAATTGAACACTCACAAGGGATGAGAAATAAACTAATTTAGTAAAAAATATATAAAATCAAATTAAATACATATAATATTTAAGCAGATTTTCTTGAGTTCAACTCGAGTTTCAGATCCTCATCAGAAAGCCACTGTTTGTCCCATGGGAACCACATGTTTTCTACGGTCAAAATAATGCTTTTTTTTTTTGCCAGTACGGTCATAAAATAATGCTTTCTGCTAGAAAACAAAATAACAATCAAGCTCAAGTCCTGGAGGGCCAACTTTTACCGGAGCCCCTAGTTCTGAATGATTCGGATTTAAATTGAGTCAATTTAAATTTTTTTATTTATAAAATGTAAATTTGAGATTTATTATTTAATAAGAGGAAAGGGCGTCAAACCGTGTCAAGCAAAACACATTGGCAAAATCGTTGAACCCTAGAAAATTCAGTTGACTGAGCGCAAAAGCCCAATAATTATCGACAATGAATTACGATGACCGGCAAGACTGAACAGAAACTAATGAAGAAAAATCAGCCATTGAAGAGATTGAATTGAGACTGTACGAATGGAGGCAGACAGCTGTTCGAAAACTCTCTGAAAACAGCCACATTTTGTGTAAAGATTCGATGAAGCTTCTCGGGTTTATATAGCTCGTTTCTCCTCATTCTCGATCCCGTGGTCATCATGATATACGCATACACATGCCGATTGAAAGGAAGGAATTAAGCATATATAAGTTGCAGATGCGGACTTACAAGGAGATGGAACGGATCGAATCTCGGGGAATACATGGACAAGAAAGACGGTGGTGGTCCGGCCAGGCTCGACGGCATGCTTAAGCGTCCATGTCAGTGCATCCATGCTCGACTCGCTCTTCCCAACTCCGACGTAGACGCAGTCTTCTGAACTCCGGGAGCCGTAAGAACACAGACTGATGCCATCGATGTCTTCTCTGATGGACGAGAGATGAGGGAGGCTGAGATTGTTCGTGGATAGAATACTGCCCTCCTTCGAGTCTTCTTCTACTTCCTCTATCTCTGACACGTTGCCGCCTCCTCCTGCTCCTCTTACAGTGTTGCGATCAAACGTCCCTTCGCCAGAGCTGGTGTGCTCGCCGGGTTCCATTTCCGGTGGGCTTCCGGCAACGAAGGATACGGGTTCTGACTGTTGATAATATCTCTTGGTCTTCTTCCTCCTCTTGCAATTGTTAAAGGGATAGCTCTTTCACACACGCGCGCCGAAGAATTTAAGGGGTGCGGAGGGAGAAACCGCAGACGTGCGGTTATACTATGTGTCAATAATGATATAATATATTTATTAAATCAGAATTCGAAATATAACTAACAATTATACAAATACAATTATTAAATCTTAAATTTTTCTAAAAATGTAAAATATCCTTATAAATTGTGAACTCTAATTAGACAAATATATAAATTGTGGATTATGATTGAACGGATATACAACTTTAGCGTTACTTACGCTACACAGTATGACCGTTCCATTAAAGATTTTCTTGTGTAGAGGGTGACCCACCAATGAATTTGAAAAAAACCTATGAGCTCTTATACAAATTTTTACTGATTTTATTAATATATTCTCAAGCTATCTTATTTCTTCCCCTTGAAATCCCTTTTTACTCTACATTTTATTAATTTTGTTGGTATATTTCTTAAATTATCTTATTTCTTCTACTTTAAAATCCTTTTTTGCTCTCTCTTTACTTTTCTCACATCTGTCCACTTAAAAGATTTTCTAGATTTATCTATGCTATGAGAGTTTTAAATCTTATTAGTTTATAATATCACATAAATATTATTAGTGGAATATCCATTGCGTATAAGACTTTCTGTTGCGATAATGACAGGAGAAAGAATTAATGCCGAGTTGTTTGTTCAAGGAGTAACAGGAAAAGAAGCATTTTCACATTTTATTCTCCGACTTCAAAGAGCATAAATTTCAACGTCATGCATGAGCTTAAAAATTCTTATCATTATTATGGCAAGATAGTCAAATAGAGAAGGGCTAAATCTATGGGATTACCGATTAGTCCTTCTTTTTCTTGTTTTGCCCCTATTCATAATTTCATTCTTTATTGAGTTTCACTCCTTGTACAGTTTTTCTATATTCAACTCCGACAAAGAAAAAATTTCTCACAATTAAGAATTTTCTCAATTTATAAAATTCAAATCAACCTAACAAATTCATGTTGATTGCTATTTATTTCATATATGTGGGTGTCAGTTGGTAGGAGTTATAAATGGTCTTCTAGAAATTAATTTATGACAAGGAAATATATATATATATATATATATGAGATATTTATGAGACAGTTAATAGAGTTTAGCACTGTTGGTACTGTTCTCGTCATGTGACTTAGAGGTTATATGTTCGATCTCATCTGTGGGACTTCTCGCGCCCCACATTTATCCCCTCTTCCTTCTACTATTTCTAGGCATTTTGTACCTCACCCGTGCACCAAAAAAATATATGATATTTATAATGGATGTATATTGCATTATCCACCCAAAGAGAAAATTTTCAGTAAAACGGTTACCCCACGTGTTAATGATGAAGTGGTATATTGATCAAATTAGAACTTGATATATAATCAATAATTATACATACATAATTATTAAATTCTAAAATTTCTTAAAAAATATAAAAAAATCCTGATAAGTAGTGAACTCTAACTGAATAAGTGTATAAATAGAGTATTTTAATTGAATAAATATACCATATCAATATTGTCTATTAAAGACTCTCATATCCAAAATTGTCAAAATTAAATTTCTTTTATAGGAGCAGAAAAAGATTATTGGCATCCTGGGCCCCTCTTTTCATTTTTGTTCAATAAAGTTATATTATATTAATATTAAAATAGTCCAAACTGAGAAATAGAGGCAATCGAGGGTTTGGAGTTCAGAGCATTCATAGGGGCGGCGACAAAAAGAGTTCTAGTTCTTCCCTTCCACCAAAATCAAACCCTGAAAGTTTCTTGACCTACTAATCCTTATTAATACATCAGCAGCACTATTCAGATCACTACTAATCGAAAAGCACTCTCAATGATTGAATCCTTACAGGTAACGTTGAATATCAAGAGCAATGTTCTTGATTTCCCACGGCACTTGTTGTTGTTTACCGCTTTGATTAAGATGAGGGAGTCAGAATGGAATTTGACTTTCATCCCATTTGTTTTGTTGTAGCAACTTGAATTGAGGTCAATAGCGCAATTGCTTCAGCATCCCGGGCTCATATTATTTCAAAGAAGGGGTATCTTTGTATATGGGAAAAAAATGGAAATGTTGATGGAATATGCGAATAAAAGGAATATTCCTATAAAAAAAAGTCAACATGTTGAACCTCCCATAGTTGACAAACTCGTAATTAAGAAATCAGATTCCGGAGGTACTGGCTAGCATTACATATGCAAAACTCAATCATGTCTACAATTTGAATCACTCCCTTGATAGCAAATTATATAATTAACTCCTCTTGCAGTAGAGAGAGTATTCTGTGTGATAACTATATCACGTAATGATACTTATATGATATTTCAAACTAATAAGAATCAATTATTTTAAGAATTTTTATAAAACTCTAAAAATAAAAAACAGCCATTGAAATAATTGAATTTTATTAATTTATAATAATAACATATATATACTGTCACGTGATATATTCATTACATACTAGACTTTCTCCTTGCTTGGATCTTTTGCTCTTGATTTTCATTTTGATAGATGCATGGGATGGTATATTTCATGTGAGCTAATGCGGTTTTAAGGTGAGATTATGGAAAAGATGTTGATATTATGATCTATATAATTTACTTACCCATTCTCGACTTAGATATTTGAGATTTAGACTACTTTTCATATATTTAGAGGTTAATTGCATATATTTTTATTCATGGAATTTAATTATTATAAATGATAGTTTTGAGAACTTTAAATATAAATTAGATACTCTTGGAGTCATTTGGTATGTAGGGAATGGAAAGAAAATACACATAAAGATGAAGAAATAGATTATTCAATGATTCCATGTTCGACGCAGCAAATCTAAATAGAAATTTCTCACATTCTATATATTTGATATCAAAAACTTATTGAGTCAGCATTCCAACGCATTAAATGGATCATAAATTAGAGCTGAAACGGGAAAGTTATGGTCAAAGAAAGGAAACTGCGCGCAAAGTAAGACGACCTCAATTTATGGACCACGGCCTACAGAGATCACACTCAGACGACTTAGACCACAGTTTATAGATCGTGGTCCACTGGGCGGCACATCAATTCACTTAGTTTTCAAAATAGAAAACAACCCATTCTTGATCCTAATGACTCAGGAGAGTTTCTATTTGACTTCACACATTCATTACAACAATTAATGGTCTGGAAATAAAGAGGCAAGTGGTCAAAGACTTGTGAGAAGAGACAGCTAGCCAAGAGGGAAAGTTCAAGATCAAGAATTACCTTGATAGATCCCAACTTTTCCATTATATAAAGGGGGCATCATTTCAACAGCTTGGGAGACAACTTCTGCAACATTATTCAGCATATTTTACTAGTTTTTCAAGAGTGAAGAAAGGCAACGACTTGGAGCAAGAAGAAGGGTTCGCGCTTAAAGATTTTAGAGGCGTGATTGAGATATTCGACTCCACTACTCGCTAGGGTTACTTCTATCCCCTTCCTTCTTGTTTTCATGATATTGTCTTCTCTTTCAACTCTTTTATTTTCTTTTATTATGTTAAACTACAACCCTAGATTCCTAGGGGATCAATGGAACCTATTTCGATGTTTTAAGTAAAGTTCTTTTCTCCCATGTGTATGATTTTATTGAGGTACGCATCCTGTGTGTTATTTGTGCATATCTTGTATCCTATACTTTCTTTTGGCTTGATCGCCTACGAGAATGATATTGAGATTAAGAGGAGCCTCAAGAGAGGGAATCAAAATCATGTTAGAGAGTGCATAGTCTAGATTAATTTATATCGAGAGGTGGGTTATTCATGTAAGCGCATCGAGAGACGGTGAGCACCCTAAATAACTAATTAATGTTGGTTTAAATTGGTCCTTCAACACTGATCGGCTAGAAATATAGTGGGTTAATATCTTCCACTTAGGTGCATTATTACAACATCAAGAGGTGCATAAAGAGGTAGTGGGGAAACCCTAGAATCCCGGATTAATAACATAGTAGAATTAATTGCATAAGAGAAAGACTTGGCTAGAGACCGGGGTAGGGGAGATTGTGAACCTCATGAGCATTTTAATTGATTGATTCCCGTTTTCTAATTTACTTTCTACTTCCATTGTTCAATTGACTTGACTTAAATACAATCATGCTAATTTTAGTGCTTAGTAGTGGATTGGAATGAGTTCTTGTGGGAATGATACTACTCATCCTTTATTATTTGATTGTGATATGTATATTTGTAGGCACTCTTATTTACGCAACACATGACAACCGGAGTTTTCTTTCTGCAAGATATGGAAAGTTCATAACAAAAAGAGAATCAAATGGTACAAGAACGGAGTAAAATGACTACACCTAAAATATGTAATCCGATATTAAGATGTAAGTGATTTGAGTACAATAAATCATATTTGAGTCTTGTAAATTGTGAGAATTCACCTTAAGAGTACTTTACTGTCTAATAGCCCTACCTGGTTCTAACTGAATTAGTCAGGATTCGTTGGACTTTTAAATACTAGTGGTTCAGACAAAAAAAATACCATATATAAACGTAGTGATCTAATGGTTCCAAGTTTATTTACATGAGGTTTTGTAACTTCATGATCTTATATTCGAATCTCATCAATGCATTTGTATCAAAATATTTGCTAGAAGTGCAACTTTTGGACCTAAACTTGCAGACATGTGACTTCTGTGGACTGTAATATGACTTTAATAGTGTGACGCTGGAATTATGCGGCAATTCAGTTTGTTTACTAAGCTCGGGGTTGAACATGAAAGGTAGACCATTGGATATATAGCTAGGTGGTAAAGTCACCACCACTGATATCCACATTATAAATCAACTAAAAAGTGTTCAAAGGAGTGGACGCCACAGGGAAGACAAGGAACATGAAACTTAAAACCAATTCATCATCGATCATTCCAATTATAGAATAACCACCTCATAATATTAATGTTATCATGTTATTACACCTATTAAAGTTCTATAAGTACGAAAAAGGGCGCTTGGCGCAGTTGTATTGCCCTCCGCCTGTACCACTAGTAAGTACTCTTTAATGTGCTATTTAATGGCTTTCGTTCAATTCGAGCAAAATATTTTCGGTGCTTAATATGATAAAAAAAAATTTATTTTAATCTAGAGGAACTATTTTCATCAATTTAAGGATTTTCCTTTAATTTTGAACTAGATAAAATTTGATAATGACAAGTATATAAATTTCTTATTGTTATTTTACCATTAGTTATCTTGTGGAAGTCAATATATACACATAATAGTTTTAAAGGTGACCACAGCTTATTGAGGCCATGAATGCTGGCAAGCTTCTAAAATGGGCCAGACCTTGAATACTGTTAATGAGGCAGAAATTATGAAACAATGTGAAGGCTCGATATACTCTTCGGAGTGCATGGGTAGATATTTAGAAATTTAATAAATTTCGACTAATTTTCTTTTTGCTAGATATAAAAGGATGGCAGTAGTATTGACAACCAAGCCACCCTTGCTAAGTAATATTTGGACCCTCGTGTTCAACTGCGAACAAAGATTATGATTTATTAAGAGATTAAGAATTCTCTTAACAGTGGTATTAATTCATTCATAATACTCGAATATGAGACAATACTTAAGAAAAAAGAGACATTGAACTATCTCAACTAGTTCATGTCCGTCAATTTGGAGTTGCTCCAAACCGTCATGTTAACAGTTCGCAATGTACCAATTTTGGTAGAACTTTGGTAGTAAGGAGGGATTAACAAACGATGAGATCCTCTAATGATGATTGATTGTATTGGGAGCTAACGTTCCTTCTCAGTGAAGGTGAATCGATTATTGCTAAACCAATCTTGACTTAATATGGATGAATAGACCATTGCCAAACCATCTCAAATATATATGTATGTATGAAAAGGCCAATGTAATGCATTCATTTCCTCCCAACTTCAAATACACAACTATGTCTATTTTCAATCTCGACTTCAATGAGTCTTATTATTAAGAATTGAATGCAAACACTTTTGATCTAAGAATGATACCACTGCATTACATCCCATTTCTCAACTTAACTCATATTTAAGTTAGTGAGAAAACCCATTGAAGTTCTAATATGTTGTAACTACTCAACTCTAATATATGCTATACAAATGCATGTGTGATCCAGCATAAATTGAAAAGTTGAAAAGAACGGTGAATAACACGCTATTGTCAAGCATGCTTTCAGTGCAATTAACTTTCTCCTGTGTTCATTTCAGTCCATTTATAGGGATGGTTAGGTTCAGGTGATACCCATAAATGAGCGGACCCACTTATTGATGGGAAACTGTACTCCTCTTGAAGATGAAACCCTAACTTACAACGTAGGCACCTCTCATAAATTCACGGTTCATTTTTATTTTTGGTAATTAGCTTATCTCTCACCCAGACTTGGTTCGAAATCAACAAGACCTCGTCTTTACTCTCCAAAGCTCCAAAACAAGAGACTTCAATCGCCACAATCAACTCTGCGTTCTTCCCCTTCCATTACTGTTGTTAACATGGTTTCAACATCATTTTCAAGAATCACCCTTAGTTCATTCCCACTTGTGCTACGACATCAACTCCTCAAGTATAAGGGACAATGCTTTAACAACTACGACTGTATCGCCACATCCTCCAAAAAGGCCCCCCCTTAGCATCTCTTACCACACCTCCCATTCCTACTTCACCAGTTGCAGTTCACTTTGATGTAAACATTATGAGGTTTTGTCTAGAAATTTAGGTAACATACCCTTAGCATCTCTTACCGCACCTCCCATTCCTGCTTCACCAGTTGGTGGGTCATAAGAAGCGTAACAGTTCATTTTGATGTAACTATTATGAGGTTTTGTCTGGTAGTTTAGGCTACATACTTCAACTCCTTTGTTCCTGGGCCATCTGCACCCTCTCCTGTCGTTCATTTAACAAACTCGACTCTATCAATGTCGGCTTCAGTCTATTCACAATCCGCACCACTCGAGGCTACTCATTTTTTAATATATTGCGTCATCCCCACCCTTCCAATTATATCACGTTGTATAAGCAGCCTTCATTGGTGAGTGACCATTCTTTCAGACCCCTTCCCCATAGTGAGTTTAGGCTTCCTTGGGATCCTCCATGCCATCTTCAAAAATGAAGCTCTATTGACAATTTTCGTTCTTCCGTTCTCTTTTAGCTTTGTCATCTTACTCTAACTGATTGATTTAGTCATGATTACCAATAAAAAAAACGACAACTCAATTTCAGGTGATCATTCTGTCTGCATGATACTCGAAGAATTCAATCGATACCCTGGCATGCGATTGATTGACCCAAAATCAATGAAGACTCCACCTAGAACAAACGGGTGAGGATGGATTGATGAAAGATGGTGAAGTTGGTTAGATCGGTTGCAACAGAACATACTGTCTCTGGGATCAATCATTGGGATAACCTAGCCAGAGGTTCTCTCAAGTTTGGAGAAGATTTTATTTCACATGTATTTTTGAAAAACATTGAACTTTGCTTATTCAATTGACTCAGAAAGCATCTAAAGGGAAAGTAGACAATTACGATGATTACTTTTCAATCCAGATAAAAGAAAAAATGGCATCCTTTATAGCTGTCATTGTAACTTGTCATCAGAATCAATCCAAACTTCTCCATGATGTTGGATGGAACGATGCCAAGAACAAAGTCTTTAGTAGAGCGATCGTTTTATATAAGCGATGCTAATATAATATATTCATCCAATCAGAACTTAACTTGTAATTAATAATTATACAATTAATAAATTATGTACCCTTATTGGAAAAATATATAAGTGGCAAAAAAAATTAAAAAATTATAATAATTGGTGAACTCTAACTAGATAAATATATAAATAATAAATTCTAATTGGATAAATATATCGTACTGTTCTATTAAAGACTTTTGAATCGAAGGGGCAAGGCCATATGATTAAGATATGAACTTGCCATAATTTGCTGATATTGCTTGGTATAGTTAAACATCCGAGTTGTCCGGTCACAACACATATTAGAATCTTTTTTCTTAATAAATGAGACTTATAATTTTAAAAAGAGAAAAGATGGAGAGCTGGACAGAGAGTAAGTAATTAGTTTGTAGCACAAAACAAACTCGTCAGATAAATCTCTCTAGGATCTTAACATTTATAAAATTTTTATAATTTTTAATGATCAAAATAGTAGTTTAAATAATAAACTCATTGTGTATTTGACGTTGGACATTTACTGCAGACTAAATGTCTGAATCAAGTCTAGATCAGGGTCATACTGGTCTCGGTGGATGATTGCATCGAACCCCCTTGTCCAAAGATAAGATATTTATTTGGGATGGTAAGAAGCGCCGGAGAGAAAAAATCTTGCAAGCATCATAAAGCAAAGCTTTGATCAGATTAGACTTGGCCAAATCCGAATTCTCACACGAACTTTTGAAGTTTCTTTTCTCCTTTTTCCTATCTTTCCTTCCGTCCCAGAAGGAAAAGAAAGCAAATTGACTAAAGATTACCCTCCCTTTTTACTGGTCCAACGTGACGCAGACAGCAACAAGAGGAGCTCCATTCCCTGAAGCGATGCAGAAGGGACCGAACAGGTGGGGAAATCATATCGAACGGTGCACCTTCGTCGGGGATGGCAAGCCCAAAGTAGTGAAAACAGGCCGAAAGGAACCATTTGGCGGTGGTGATAAAACAGCCATGCCCGCCTGAGATTCTGAAGCTTCCTCGTTTTTGCTTTTATCTATGATTTTTTTAAGAATTTTCTTTAGTATCCCAAGTCAAAACAAAACAAAATTTATGTGCTTGGTCTCCTTTTCTTATAGATCTGACTCTTCACTCAGCAAAGAAAAGACCTTTCCTCAGTTCATCTTCTCTGTGAAGGGAATTGCTAAGTCACTTCCTATGCCCCGCCCCTATTGACCCATTGCCTACTCTCTTCTCTGTTCTCCATTTTGAGAGTCGAGAAAGTCCTTCCCTTTTTTGTTAGGGGGTTTAATTTAATTTTCTAGTGCACTATTATCAGTGGCATAGGAGTCAACGAGATAGAATCCCACCCAACCACGGGAAGAGAACTTTTCGAGTGCTTTGCATTTTTGGGGGGCAATTTTTAAAATATGGGGGCAGTTTCGCAGGAGGCGATCCGGGAGCTGAAAGCATTAATGGATCGAGGTAAGTTACACACAAGAAACATGGATTTGTCATTTTATATGTTTCTTGTTCATTTTTGGTTTTCACAGTTCTTTCTTTTCTGTTTAACTGTCTGGGTCTTCTTGTTTTGCTGTGTGGGCAGTGGATGAGCCGTTGAAGAGAACATTTGAGGTCCGCATTCATCCCTTGAGCTCATTTCTCTCACTGAATCTGTCTGATCTCTCTTTCCTTGTGATGTATTTTTGTGTTTTCATGCCGGGTACTGTTCCGGGGGCAATTTCAGTGTGATTGCTTCTGCAGCTACCTGAATCTTGCTTGGACATTCTTTTGAATCCCTGTTGGGCTTTGGGTCACAATGTCTTGCGGCTGGGTCTAGCTTTGCCGGTTGTTTGTTATGGGGCTGAATTCTGCTGGCAGATTCATTAGATTGTCCGATCTGAGAGGATAATAAGTATCGGGTCACTGAATTGCTGTTTCTCGACACTTTAAAGCCGAGATTTTCTGTCTTAGACATTTTCATCCAATTCATCTGAGTTTGAAGATCACTGCCAGATCTAGCTGATTTGCAAGTTCCTTTCCTCCAATGGGTTTTTCAACAATGATCAAAAGGTGGGAAAAATTATTATGGCTTTGTTCAAGGAATCTTGTAGATTCCGGACGTTATATGGACTCAATAAACGTCCGATCTCACTTTGGCTGTTAAGTGTCTTGTGTCTGTTCACCTGATCGCTAGGACTAAGATTAATGCGACCAGAAGAACTTGAGAGGAGAGAGAAAAAAAGATCACTTTTTCAGGAGATTCTGTGGTTTGTTCGTCACAGCAGTGATAAGATACTAAATATTCTTGTCAATTAACACATTATCTTGAATCCCAGAATGTCCATCAAGGCTATCTGACTGAAACTTTGGTGCGATTTCTAAAAGCGAGGGAAGGGAATGTTGCCAAAGCCCATAGAATGGTAATGACTTATCAAAACCCAAAAATTTGAGACACCATTTTTCAGCGAAGATATAATGACTCTTCTTCATCTGAAACTTTTCAGATGTTGGATTGTCTGAATTGGAGAATCCAGAATGAAATTGACAACATACTAGCGGTGAGATAACATATTCCTTGTTGAGTTCCTTCCTCGGTCTCTCATTTCTTCTCTTTTCCCATTGGAATATCCAAGAAATTTGGCATATAGTAAGTATCTAAACTTTGATGTGAATCTCTCTTGCAGAAACCCATAATTCCTACAGACTTATATAGATCAATCCGTGACTCACAACTTATCGGATTATCAGGCTACTCCAGGGAGGTGTGCTTCTTCAGGACTATGTGCTCTTATTTCAGACTCCAGTTTTTGGAGAGTTAAATGTTTTCTTGGACAAATTTACTTTGCAGGGTCTTCCTGTTTTTGCTATTGGAGTAGGTCTCAGCACGTATGACAAAGCATCTGTAAGTATACTACACAAATAGCTTATTGATGCATTCTGTTTATGTTAGATGTATGAAATTTTCTGTTTGTAACGATCAATGAATTTCTCGTCTTTTAGGTTCACTACTATGTGCAGTCACACATCCAAATAAATGAATATCGGGATCGGGTGATTCTGGTGAGTGTCAGAAACCACACATTCTTTACTTAGTCGATTCAGTAACTATATAATTGATGAATGTTTACTCCAGCCTGCCGCATCGAAAAAGCATGGAACACCTATCACTACATGCGTGAAGATTTTAGATATGACGGGGTTGAAAATCTCAGCACTGAGCCAAATTAAGGTATCCCTCTGAGGATTTGTTTAACCGTTCTCTTGTCTTTCAGGACATTGCTCCATTCTAATCATACACTCTACGAGTCTCCTGTAGCTCATGATGAAGTGAGAATAAGTTAGTACCTTTTTCCTTATTGGCTTCATTTTCGTTTTTCTTCAGCTGTTGACAATTATATCAACAGTCGATGACTTGAACTACCCAGAGAAGACAAATACATATTATATTGCAAATGCCCCGTACATCTTTTCTGCCTGTTGGAAGGTAAAGTGGAGCTTGTTCTTGAGCAGGTTCTGATTCTAAGTTCGTCTTCTCGCTTGATTCTTGCTCGGTTTCTTATCTGATGAAGTACACATAGTTCTGGAGTTGTCAGCTATTTGTTAGCAATCTCTTATTGATGCTTTTGATGGTTAACAGGTTGTCAAGCCCCTGTTGCAAGAGAGGACAAGAAGAAAGATTAGGGTGTTGAGCGGCTCAGGAAGACAAGAATTGTTGGAGGTATGTTAAGTTTATTCCTTGTTCTCTACATATGTTCTCTGTTCCTTTCCAACCATGAGACAACAAGCAACTCGCAGTTCAGTACATCCAAGCATGTCTGAAAGTCGTCGCTAATCTCATCAAAATCTTAGACAGTGGTAGATGAGTCGGTGCGTTGCAATATTCATGTTATCCGATCTGAGATTTTGATACCATTCACTGCCCTCCAACATTTCAGTGCTGATAGTTTAGAAGACTTCTTCCTCTACCAATGAATGAATGGTTTTGTTATAGCAAACAGAAGTATCTGCCTCAGAGTGTACAGCCAGTAGGCATTTTGTGGAAGAACCCTCACAGAAATTTGCTTTTTTAATGATTGATTGTCAATTCCTGTATGTAGATAATAGATGAAGCCTCACTCCCTCATTTCATCAAGCGGGAAGGCTCGGGGTCTGGATCATCCCGTCACTCGGGCCATGGAAATGAGAATTGCTTCTCACTGGACCATCCCTTCCACCGGGAGCTCTACAGCTACATCAAAGAGCAGTCTCGGATCAGGGAACAAATTGAGCCCGTCAAGCAGGGCTCGTTCCATGTGAGCGTCCCCGACCCTCCCCTAGAAGGCACCGAGATTGCCAAGACCATCGAGTCCGAGTTTCACAAGCTCAAGAATTCAAACGGTCTCTGTGACTCGATCAATGGGATGAAGATCAACAGTACTGACTGAGATCTCCAGATTATTAATGCTGATGGTCCTTTCTTCACCCTAAACACGAAACCATCACTTCCATTATCGTGATTTGAGGGTCTTTCTCGTGGCGCCCCATCTTCTACTACTATGACAATGGATGTGCTGAAAGAATCCATGCCTGCCTTAAATCTATATGGTATCCAGTAGGAAGCTGGAAGAAACTACTCCCATGGTTTGTATTTCTGGAGCACAAGGGGCTGTCTATCTTCCTGCTCGGCTGATGTAGGAACTTGTCTATGACAGACAGGTGTCTGTAAACTTCAATTAATTAATATTAATTAACTCTTAGTGTGCTGATCCTGGCCAAGTCTGGACTGGCCAGATGCTGCATAATTGGTCCTCTCTGAGCTTGCTATTGTTGAGTTTAGCAATCACTCATTGAATAAGCATTTTATATCGATTTATTATTGTTGTGATATCCCACTTTTCTCAATCTACGTAAAAAAGTTTGGTCACTTTTATCAATAGGCAAATCACACTTTAAATTCTCAACCTTTAACATTTTTATCATTTTTATCATAAATCTTTATTTTTTTATTCACATTCTCAACATTTAGAACTTTTACCATTTTGATCATATCATTATATTTTTCCATCCAAAAAAGAATATTTCATTCAAAAGTTATCTTTTTTGAAAAAATAAAAAAGGAAAAAAATGAAAATGAAACATATCATTAGAGTTTAATTGGTGGTCATATCCCTTTCAAATTGAGACATTCCAAATTGAAAATTAATTAATGATTATTATTATTATAAAATTATTATTCATTTTAAGAAAAATGAGTCTTATTTATATTAGAAACACTTGTTAGTAATCAATATTTTTTCAATTAGAAATAAAATATGCTTTATGGGTTGAAAAAGTGATGATATGACCGAAATTGTAAAAACCCAAAAAGTTAAAGACATGATTGATAAAAAAAAAATATATTTAGGATGAAAATGGCAAGTTTTCCCTTTTTGTCATTAGGAGATACAAAACAACCAAATCACTTGCAAGAAAGAGAGAGAGAAACATCACTACAAACAGTTCCTCTCTTCCCCCCACCATGGACTAGGAATAGGAAAGAATAAGAGGGCACAAAGGTACCAAAAATCCCACGGGTAAGAACTACCTGTGGTCTCATGATCCCAATACCGAATTCAGATTGATGTCATTGCATCTAATCTTAAGTGAAGAATGAGTCCAAGAACGACCATCATCATTCCATCAAATCATCTTTCCCAGTAACAGTTTATTTTAAGAGTTCTCAACATATTTTAAGAGTTCTCAACATTTCTCAGGGCCATGCCCTTCATAGATACATCTTTGCCATAACTAAATAGAAACAGGAAATATGATATTGTTCTCTGGACCCAACAATTTATTTTTTTTTCCCCTTTTGGGTTCCCTGGACCAAACAAATTAAGATTCTATCAGAATAGTCCATTGTTATCTACAATGAGGATCTTCCCACCTTGGCACCTGACCTGCAAGTAAAATTTCGCATGAATTATACCGATAGAGACATGTAGCACAAACTAACTGCTTAGTGCTTGCTTACCCAAGAAACCATTGAAAGCAACATGAATTACCAAAAAGAAAGAAGAGTGCTTACATGAGCTCGAGAACCAAGGCGGATGCCCCTCCTCCTCCATTGCATATTCCTGCAACCCCGTACTTCCCGTTCCTATGAGTCAGCACCTACAAAGAATACAAGTCAAAGGACCTGAGTGCTGTCGAGAAGGCAACCGGGGATCTTAGCAGTAAAAAGAAAGACAGAAAGTGAAAGAGACGAGAAGTTACCCCTAACAAAGTGACCAATATTCGAGCCCCACTGCATCCTAATGGATGACCAAGAGCCACTGCTCCTCCATGCACATTGACCTTCTCCTGCAGATGTAAAGGCAAATATCTCTAGAAGTACGAACTTCATTTAAAGGAAGAACTTTTTATGACAAAAGAATATTTGCAATGAGATAACAAGAAAGTTAGACCAAAATACTAACGGGGTTAAGGCCAAGAATTTTTTGATTGGCAAGTGCCACCACCTGCATCCAGAGGAGATGTGTGAATGTAACAACGAGATATGATCCAAAAGTTCGGCAACAAACATGAGGTTGAACTAGTATCATCTAGTTCTTACAGAAAATGCTTCATTTATCTCATAGTAGTCAACTTGCGAAGCCTCAAGGCCGGCATTTGAAATGGCTTTTGGGATTGCAAGGGCAGGGGCAGTCGTGAACCTTTCAGGTGCCTAAGAGGCAGCACAACTTTAGAAAGGAGCAATGCCAAGCAATACAATAGGAGAGCAAAATAAAGATTCAATACTATTGCTAGAATTTACTTATTACTTCTTTCATTAATCTCTTTCCCAGTTTAGATATTGTAGATCAAGTTTCTAGTACCTGGGCTGCATCGGCAAATCCTCTGATCCGAGCAATGACCTGCAATTTGAGTTCGAGTGCTTTCTTCCCGCTGACCAACACAAGTGCAGCTGCACCATCACTGGAAATAAAACAGGAGGACTATCGCTTCTAAGCACTTTTTTCAGGTCTGGAAAAGAACGAGTTATTGATTTTGCAGGGGAAAGATAAATATGAGGGAGTGAGCTGGTGTTACAGGAAATGGCAAGGACCTTATGATAGAAGCATTGCCTGCAGTTACAGAACCTCCATTCTTCTTAAAACTTGGTCTGAGCTTCCTCAATTTCGTAGCGTCAAACTATGGAAACACAACTAAAAGTTTATGGAGGAAGAAGCAATAATAGGAAAGAGAAGGAGCATCCCAATTCGAACTCTCAAATTTCGATTTGGACAGTTGGATTAAGCATCTGCAAAGAGTTGAAACCGAGGACCACGTGGAGTGAAACAAGACACATGCAACTAAAAATATGAACAGAAATTCGATTTTACCAAGCAAACCAATGGTGTGCCTGTTCTTTTACATGATCCAATGATGCAGATGCACTGCATTTTCTATGTGACAACCCAACATGCTCTATCAATGAAAGGAAATGTTAAAAGTTAGAAAAGAATGCAGATCCCCATTGGAAATCTGCACAATTTAGAATTTTACAAAATTCATGAACTCTCCTTTTTCCCCACTATTTTCTTCACTTCGCATAGAGGAAGCTGCAAGTTAGTACCTACTGAATACAAGAAATCGGCAAAAGAAAAAACTCCAAGAAAACTCAAGCTTTGTTGATGAAAAATTACATGGATAGGCTATGTTTCAATTTATTTACCTGTTCCAAGCCTTCATCCTTATTGATAAGTGCAGGTGGCTTTCCTCTTCCCATGGAAACTTCAACCTGCATGTGCAAGAACTTAAAAATTGAGATCACACAATATCACATCCATGCAGATTACTGTTTTGTAAGAGAATTGCAGTCTCACTGGAACTATCTCCCATGCAAAGCGACCGCTCTTCTGTGCAGCGATTCCACGCTCAAAGCTCCTAATAGCATAAGAATCCTAACAATAAAATATCACAAAATAAATGTTCATATATATCTGACAGAAAATCTCACACTGATATTCTTTTGAATGTTCACAGGAAAAGATATCTATGAGTCACCTGCTCTTCCCTTGACACTTTATGGTGTTCAGCACAAATTTCTGCACAAACCCCCATTCCAAAATTGTTGTAAACATCCCAAAGACCGTCTTTCAGCATACCATCTATAACTGTATCATGCCCTAAGCGTGAACCATTTCTGGTCACAAAAGAAAGAAAACTGTTACCAGGAAAGTAAACATAATGGAATATTCTAGAGCCATTTGTGTAAATCCTCCTGTTTAGGTCAAAATTAGGATTCTATCTCTCTGAACAATACTTCTGCTATTCAGAACATTTACAAAGTTATGCCACCTTTGGCAGTACTACCTAGTGATTGAACACATGAAACTAAAACTGTCTTGAATTGAATGTTAATCCATTTTCATCCACATTCCATTTTATCATAGTAAACATAACAAGAAACTTGTACGCATCGCCATACAATCAAAGCAACATATTTGAATTAAAGAAGCTCACCTTGCTTGAGCTAGATACTTTGGTGCATTTGACATGCTCTCCATGCCACCAGCCACAACTATATCATTCATGCCCAGTTGAACACTTTGTGCAGCAATCATGGTCGCTAAAATAAGCACCAACTAGCTATTGTTAGTCATAAAAGACAATACAAATTCACAGGAAATGCTCAACTCTAGTATAAGTAAAAGGTTGCAGACACCTTTCATTCCCGAAGAACAGACTTTGTTGATAGTGGTACAGATGACCGAATTGGGAATACCAGCCCCTAAAGCGGCTTGTCGAGCTGGGGCCTGCCCGAGATTCGCACTGAGGACATTCCCGAAGAAGACCTCTTGCACAAGTGATGGATCTATATTTGCCCTTCTGAGCGCACCTACAGGATACCAATCATACACTAATTAATCAAAGTGGCATCCTCAACTACGACTGCCCTGTGAAGAGGACAGAAAGAGAAGTGTTACAAGAGCTGTGCGTTGGTTCTTTACATTTAATGGCTATAGATCCGAGCTGGGTAGCTGACAGAGAAGACAAAGAGCCAAGGAAGCCGCCCATGGGTGTTCGAGCAACACCAACGATACAAACATCTGAGATTTACCAAAATCATATGTCAGAGGAAAAGCTGTAATTTTGGACACCTAAATCATGGTTTACACAGCAAAAGCTATTAACTTTTCTCATTTATGAGAGCCACTGTTGAAGATTATACAATCAGAACCTCCTAAAGAATTATGACAAGTGCCAGCAGCAGCCCATGAACAATGTTACAAAAAAAAACAAGAGAACGTTAACTTGCTTGATTATCCGATCGACCACTATCATGAACTCTGGAATTGCCCAAAAGGGTGTGGTTTACGGCATACAACAACCACTTCTATAAGCTTCTTGATAAAGAAAACAAAACGAAACTGAAGTTGAATGATAGCACAGAGCACAGAGAAAAGCATCTTCTGTTATCTTTCACTCAGATAATTAGTAACGAAAGAGGGAAGAAGCAATAATAAATAACCTCGTGGCTGAATAGTTTCTGAAGGAGGAGCCATTCTTCGGGGTAGTTCCGGCGACAGGAAACCGCTACTGGAAAGGGGCGACGAGAATAATTACAATTTTCCGGTGAACTAGATGACAGAGGCCGTTAAGGGTTCTCGCAAAGGGAGTATGAGTTCAGGCGACCAGTGAAGAAAGGGGATGGTGCGTTTCGAAGAGGGGAAGAGGCAAACTCAAGCTCGAGTTGATTACTTATCCAAGATGGTGATGATGCGATGAAGACGATGACTCATATAACAGTAGAGCTTGATATCCTATTAACAAGACAGTAAATATTCATAATTAATATATAACGTGTTTATTATGTAAATTTATTATATTTTAACATATATATAGTTATCGTAGTTTTCAAGAGCTAGCTTTACATGTCAAGGTCTGCACAATAAGTAATCAATTTTACACGTGTTAAAATTTGAACAATAATTTACATAACAAATTTCTCATATATTACATATTGAATATTTATTCATTAACAATCTCCCAGTCTTAGCTTTTAGTTTTTGAAGAGTGTGCCAAAATGGTAGGTGAATAAAATAATTATAAATTATCGAGATTTTATTGTTAATTACTAATCATTTGATTGAGTAGTTAAATATTTCATAAACGGACCATAGAAGTTTTCAAAATGACAAATTACTTGTCGGTAGTAGGCACCTTCATCTTTAAACATGATCTCAGATCTTCTAAAGAAGGAATTGATGCACGAGAGACCTTGACATTTTTTTTACCATTCCTTTTTTATAGAACTAACTTGAGTTTGAACTAGCTGGGTTTTTTAGGAAAAAGAAGACACTCGTTTCAACTTAAGGTGCTTAAGATGCCTTTGCTTTCATTCACGAACGAGTAGCAGCAAAAGCTCGAGTTGGGTAGTGTCGAGGCTACCTCATGAAACTTGGGTGTTGAGGTCATCTTCGCACCGTATCGACTTGGTACAGGTCTTTGCTGTTTATTAACCGTTGACACATCAAAGATTGCAATACCGTGACTGAATGATTATGCAGGGGACTTGAGGTGCAGATGTTCTAACTGGCTCCATGGAAGGAAACTATGGCCGAGTTTGAACTCGAGTTCGATTGTAATGTCTGTCATTAAATCAAAACTGCTGCAGAATCAAACTTCCATAAACTCGAACTAAATAGTTTGCTTGCATATGGTCCTTGGAGGCCCTATATCTACACATTTAAAGGTAATGGGTACAATGAGCAGAGAACATCAGCAAAATTTGCTGCATCAGATCGGAAAATGGGCACAGAGAGCAAATCACATCTTCCATCCCACTGGTGCTTCAGAACATGAATCTAAATCTAATTGTTACGGTACCACACCAGCCAGAGAGTATAATGAAACAGGGGCTTAGAGACAGAAGATTGAACAGTTGTCTGCAAATGCTATTGTTGAAGCTATCTATCAAAATCAAAGGACATGCCTGAAGGTGAGGTTAATTCGGACAGCATCCACTTTGGCGCGTTTGGGAACGGAGTGGACCCAGTCCCGTTGTGTGTAGCCTCTCATCACCAGCATCGAGCCATGCTTTAGCACAAATGACCGCTGATCAGAATCGCTGCTCTTCCTTGGTCTCTTGCTTGCAGGTTCGCCATCCGGTCTTTCTGCTGCCCCAAGGAAATTTCATTAAAAGATGCATTACAAATTCATGAACTAGGGAGAGGAATTTTCTTGAGAAACCAGAAGGGAATGTTCATTACCCCGAGATGTCTTACTCGGTTTCTTCTTCAGAATGAAGTCCCGCTCACACCCCAAGGAAATCGAGGCAATTTCAGGAGTGGACCCATAGAGTTTCTCATCATCAGAATGCCAACCCACATAGTCATTCCCACCTTTATACCGATTCAGCAGCAAGCTATTGAATCTACTTCCAGGAAGCACCCTGTGAACCTTTCAGACAAGATGTTTAACCGGAACTCAACATCAACAGGCTTAAAATAATTGACAAAAGTGAATTTGTACAAGAAAATGATCCCCACCCACCATCTCCAGCGCCTCCTTGAGCGGCGGGAATTCATCCCAGGAGTAGGCATGGGGCTGATATCCACTGTAAACCAGGTCTGGGAGGCCTGGGCTTGCTACATAGCATGTGTCTCTTGGCTGCAAATGGAATTACGAGATTCTGGGAATTTGTTCAAGCAGTCTCTTAATTCCATAAACAGAAGCGAGTCTAAAATCTGTCAGGGTAGTAAAATTTGTCAACATTTTACATGTTTTTCCGTGTACAAGCCAACGATTCCACAGTGGCTCTCCATAGGCTAAAACAAATAGACAAAACGCCTGCAAATTACTTAGATAGTGCTCAGTTGGTTGTAATGTGTGGTGCAATCTTAGTTACACTGCACTTTGCACCACCGATAGCGTTTGATTGCGAAGTTGAATATAATATGAAATTACATGAGTTAAATTTTACAGTGTGGTTGGTAAAAACTTTACATCTGAATCAGTCGACATTCTCAAATTACACCAATTTTACAACTCTTTTACCTATGTTCACCAAATTTTACAATCAATTTTACATTATTCCAAACACCACAATCTCAAATTCCAACTCATTTTTCAAGAAGATTTTACTGTGGTTCAAATTTTTAATGTAATCTCAACTTTACCCATAATCTAACAATAGCCAAAGTCCACTTCCTTAGTCTATCTTCCCAATCAAACACCCTAAGCTGAGAAGGTTTTCCTGTGACCAAAAGCTCAACTTTTTTGCCTTTCTCGAAGAACATGGAAGCTTGTTTCTATTGAATTCAAAATCTTTCTAGCAAGAGACCGCGACATTCTCTCTGCATAAGCCTAGCCATGATACCCGACCAAGAAATTCGAGGAAACCAAATCGAAACATGTGAACTGCTCACAAAAGGGTGCCTGAAACGTCCGGAAAAATCAATCACCTGAACACAGGAACGGCCGAAGACCCGAATGTTGGGTCGGGTCCAGGGGATGTGGGCGTCGAGGTAATCGAAGAGTTCCCACGATTTATCGCTCGACAAGAAACGAGGCATGTAGACGACATCGCTTCCGTTTCCAAGATCGAACCTCGTCTGTTTCGTCGCCGTCTCCGCTTCAGAGTCTGGAGGGGTTCTCTGATTTTGGTAGAGCGGTATGAATCGCTGGCTCATTCTTGATTCGCTGAACAATGGAAACGATGAAGGGAAGAGAATAAAATTTCAGCGCCAAGTTCGAGTCTTTCTGTGAGATTTGGCGGTCAATTCATTAATGGACTATGTAAAATAAAATTTCTATGATTCAATCAAAACTTCACTAACGTTAAGTTATCTAATAGTTACCAAGAGGGGTTGGGCCGAGTGGTAAGCAGCTCGGTGCCGCTTAAGGAGGTCTCAGGTTCGAGACCTCACGTACGCAGACACCCCTCTTGGGAGCCTCACCCGCCATTGCCAGGCGTGCGACCCGGGGCGACCAACGGATTAGTCAAGTATGGTTGGCTGAAAGATGCCATCTCACCGCTGGTGGGGCCTGCTTGGATACCGTGGCTGGCGACCAAAAAAAAAAAAAAAAAAAAAGTTATCTAATAGTTCGTTTACTAAATCCTTAAATGAGTTATTTCAAAATTATTACTCAGGCCAGAAGGGTTAACATTAAGTTGTCAAGGTATGTGGTACAAATTAAAATGTAAAAATAAAAATCTCATAATCAATGATAAAGAATTATAGATTAAAAGACAGATCCAACTGTTCTTAATTATTTTCTTTCATGTCGTGAACGGTCTAGTAATCGTACTGCAAAATTACCCATAAAACAAATACATCCATACCAGCCATTAATCCACTTTGTTCAATGCCAATTTCACTACAAGAGTGAAAAAGAAAGTTAACAGTTAATAGTTAATGATCAGATTGATCAGGACGTATCGAGTTCTGGGTATGATTTCCCGCCAGTAGTGTCATGGAAACTAATATGACGAATAATTCCAGACATAGTATGTACCAAATGATCATGAGGAGAATATACCCAGGATCTTATCCATGATTAACTTTGAATCTGGTCATTGATAGCAAAAGCCCAATTGAATTGTTCAATAACTTAGTACATGCGCAGAACCATCCAAGGGATGGAGAAACCAATAAGCCATCAACAGATCATCTTAGCAGTCTTGGGAAAATAACGTTCACGTGATTCTCAGCAAGCAACATAGACTAGTCAAACTTAGACTAAGACAATTTACAGGTGAAGCCATACAACAGGAGTAGAAAACATCTCTCGGTTCACGAAACCGAGTTGCTTACGAGGACATGCTCTTGTTTTGTCCATCGGTCTCGGCTTAACCTCGAATGTCTTTCTGCACTACCTCATGCCTCCGGCGGAAGATTCGATAAACTTGAGCTTTAGTTCGACCTCTCCCGACTCAACTTCGCAGAGCCTCAACCAAACATCTTGGACCACCTCGCCGTTCAGAAGGCTGATGGAGCTTTCTCGCACCAAACAGTTCTCATTGTCAGGGGCGACTTTCTCAGTGTCGTATCACCTGAAGAGAGCTTTAAGATCTGTCTCAAGCGAGACGCTGAGACTATTGGTTGAAGGTTGACGTGGGCATGCCCCATTTTGTCATCGGCCTTGAATCGATCTTTATCAAACACTTCCTGCACAGAACACCAAAAAACGGTACCAAAAAAAATGAAGTTATCTCACAACTGTCACTGAAATCCTACTCATTAGATGGTTTGGTCAGAATAAAGTTTGTGTTTGCTTAAGACACTCATATCAACAGTTAGGTTGCCCTTGATTGAACTTAACTAAATTATTAATCTAAAGCTCTTCAAACACCTCGTCATTGTCCTCTCATTTTTCTACTTCTCTGCCATTCATTCTCCCTTGCAAAACTTCAACAAAATAGAAGCAAGCAAACAATCAAACAAGTTTAATCAGACACACTAATTCCTCCCAACGATTATGCAGACCCAAAACCATGGCAAGAAATGCAAAGAAATTCGTTTCCATAGCCGAATTCTGTTCCACAACAATTGCCCCACTGCATATTCTGATCTCAGTAAATCTTTGAAAAGAGGGCTAGCTACATAATGCAAGTAATTACAAAATAATGTGAAAACAAAAGGTTGATCTCCAGCATATGTGATTTTCAGTGCAAGGCAGTAATTCAACAAAGCAATAAAGGACTTGAACTCACTATATTTAACACTCCAACAGGTTCTGAGAGCGAGAAAGTAAGCTCCTCGTTCCAAACAGGATTCAGGCAGCTATTTATAACCTTCGTCTTTGCAGTCTGCCATCAAGAATGTGCAATTAACCATACAGTTGACAGTTACAGCAGCATATATCACAGTAATGAAATACATTTTCAGCATCAGAATTTCCAAATTCCAGGAGCTAACAGCAGATATTTCAGAGCCCAAATCACATTATAAAACTTGGGGTCCAAAAAGTGTTCTGAGCAGAGGCCTCAGGCCTTGTCCTGATTAAAAATAAGTTCGAAAACCAGTTTTACACCAAATATTAAACAGAAGTCCTTGAAGAAGAAAGATGCGTTTAAGGAGGAAAAGGGAAAATGTGCGGTGCGTTTGCTGATTAAGGGCCTAAGAGGTCACCTGACTGCCCAACTTGAGTACAACATAAGGGTCACTGCTCTTGAAGTCTCTTATCACCAGCTTCTTCCCCCTGATAACAGTCACTTTCAGCTGCCCAAGAGGCTCTCCCATCTCTCTCTGCTAAGCCTGAGATTTCCATTTACCAACAAACCCTCAGCAAAACTCGGTAAAACTCAAACTTTGTCAGTTAATGGGAAAATCAACCGAGCAAGCATGAGTCAATCTAATGAGCGAACAAGAACCCCAAATCAAATTCGAGCCAATTCAAACCAAGGGACTGAATCTTTGTCGGGGAATTTCACCCCCAATGTCATCGATTCAAGCTGAGAAGAGGTTAAAACTATCAGAAGCAACCCCGACCAAAGATATGAAAGATAAGCTCTCCTTACACACACACACACACCCAACTCCTGATTCTATCAGTGTCGGAATAATTACTCGAAAGCATTCAGAATGCTAGAACAAAGCATGCAAGACCCAGATAGATAGAGAGAGGACCTGTAGACTCGAGATCGAAAGGGGATGGAGATCATTCATATGCACTGAAAAGGAACAATTTTTATGGCTCTTTGAGCTAATGGGTGCTTCTAAGAAATGACAAAGAGATGAATAAATGGGCATTAAAAGGGAAGGGAAAGAAAGAAAGAAGCACCTGAGCACGCCTTATGAGGCTGAAGAAAGATTCGCCCCGTTCTGGTTCCGTCTCTAGACTTCGTTCTAAGGGGAAGCACAATAGAGAAAAAGAAAGTGAATGGAGGATGGAACGTTTACCGGCGGATCACAAGTTCGGGACACAAGTCCTCGTCCGCACGTCACCTGAGGGTTGGTCGGAGAACGGTGAACTAGACTGGCACGTGGCGGTGGCCAAGCATTCTTCTTTATCTACTGATTTCCTTCCCCTTTTCTTTTGTTCTCAAAGGAAGCCAGCAGCCCGAAACGCGCTAGAGGAAAAGGAAAAATGGTGATTAGTATAACCTGCAATCTATCATTATATTGAAGAAATAAAATAGTTTTGATCTCACTTTTAAATTTTAAAATTATCACTCTCTTATTTATTTTTATTTATTAAAAACCTTTTAATCCTCCAAGAATTTCATCCATCTAATTTGATTAGTAAAATATTTAACAGATCATTTTGCCCTTTTAGAAATCACTTTTACACTTTCATTAACATATCAGTAACTTCCAACGATTTCACTGTCTTTGGAAGGTATCTCCTAGAACTTCATATGTTTATGCATTGTATTTCTTCCTTCCCTCCTACCACAGTAACATTTTTCTCATTCGGACAGTTTTAACATATGAGCACAGTAATTTCGATCGATTCACTCAATAACAATGAGTTTATCTTATCCAATAGCATCTGATAATATTTACCGTGCGTAGCATAGATCGTTCCATTAGTCTTTTTTATCCGTAGATTAGTACATAAAAATTGAATTAATTTATTAAAAATAAAATGCTTATGGATCACCAATGTCTCTGAAATTCTGAAGAATTATTGTTTGGGACCGAGTCTATCCGTCGTCTTCTTCATCCCGTGTATGCTCTGCAACGTGCTATCACCGTCAGCCCTTGGTCTAAGCGTTCGACCGGACTGGGTCCACGCGCGTAATGGATCATTCTGTGGTCCTTTGATTTGAGAGGATTGCTTACTGATTGTCAGCCAGACCAGGTGTCGGAGTTTTTGACTAAAATAGTCGTCTCTTTCGAAATAATTCTCAAACTAATCCTTTTCGAAAAATATTTTTTATTCTAATCTTCTAAGTATTGATGTGACAGAAAAATACTGATCCAAAAAAAGATGTTGACTTGGTAATATTGCCATTTAATTTCTTACATTTTTTCCAACCGTGTGTCTCCAGGGAAATTTTTAATTGATTTTACATTATTATGTGACATGAAAAAATATCAATTAAAATGTAACAAGTAAACTAGTATTAATCACTCGAGTAGTTGCGATATAATTTAATAAATCAAAGCAATTTGATTGGTTATTTCATACCATGTCATTGGGGTGTACAATCATATAAGATTTTTTTTTTCGTGTTTTCAACTCATTTATATATATTCAGCCATAAATCTTTACATATATGTATAAATATATTAATGAATCATGTTTCAATTTACTCTTTATTATATATTAGCTTAATCTTGTTTGATAAATTTTATATATGAATATTATGGAGAATATCTTAATTAGATTTTCATAAACCTAATTTGTATAATCGAAAATATATTGGTCGGATTTTCATAAATTCGATTTAAGTTTTAAGATTTGAAAATTTTTAATCCTTATATAATAAGAAGTGTATTATTATGAGTTCTTTTCCTCTTAGTAAAAATTTGGAAGCCTGATTAAAATTTGAACTATTTAAATTTGGTTATAAGAAAATTCTTGTTTCACATGTGATCGATTGGACTCCAAATTTAGTTGGCAGTGGGCCCTATATATTAGTTGAAAGACACGTAAGGATAATAATCTTAGATGATCTCATCTCTTAGTGACGTGATGAGTAAGAATTAATTAACTTTTTCTGATTAATAATAATTAGACAATAACTAGAGTAATTAATACTAATTTACTCATTTGTCAAAATTTAATTGATATTTTATCATGTCACATGGTGATATTGGATCGTGAAAATTTTTTTTACACGAGGAGTGAGTTGAAACGCATGAAAGAAACTAAATGGGATCTTGCCACATCAGCAATTTTTTCAACGTCAACACTTTTTTTACCACATAATACGTAAAATATTAGAGTGGGAAACATTTTTTAAAAAGAGTAAACCATCAAAATGGTCCTCAAAGTTTTGACGAGCCATCAATTTGATCCCCAAAGTTTACAACCCATCAATTTGGTCCTCACTATTCACTTCCGTCCATCAATTTGGTCCAGACGTTAAATTGCTGTGACGGAAATCCACGTGGCACCGAGTTGGCAGCTGACATGTACTAATAGAGTCAAATTTTATTTTGAAAATATTTAAAAATACAAAAAAAAAGAAACAACACTGTTTAGAGTATTTTTGTGCCTCTTTCATATTCTAACGATACCATTTTGGAGGATTGCGAGTACATGTGTTAGCAGTATTGCATCTCAACAGTAGGAAAAAGAGGTTGAAAGAATCCAAAAGGCAACTAAATAGTGTCGTTATAATATGAAAAAGGACACCAAAATGTTCTAAACGATGTCTTTTTCTTTTTTTCGGTATTTTTAAATATTTTCAGAATAAAATTTGACCTCATTAGTACATGTCAGCTGCCAACTGGATGCCACGTGGATTTCCGTCACAACAGTTTAACGTCTGGACCAAACTGATGGACGGAAGTGAATAGTGAGGACCAAATTGATGGGGTGTAAACTTTGAGGACTAAATTGATGGCTCGTCAAAACTTTGAGGACCATTTTGATGGTTTACTCTTTTAAAAACAAAAGCTCCCAGATTCGTGGCCCCCAAATACGCGTGACAGCCAATAGCCTTGCGCCGCGTGGAAAGAAAGCCGCGAGAGCAAAGTTAACGGACCAAAAGGCACGGCGCTAACGGCCTAACCTAAGCTTCCTTCGCCCTGACTCTCTGAAAAAATTTTGGGGATGGTGTACGGTATGACGAGAAAAAAATTAATGAGACTACAATAGTTAATAATTTTTTTGATAATTATTTAATCGATTAAGACTTATTCACTTATTAATCAGATTTAATTGATTGAGGTGGTAGGACGCAAGGTGTCGGTTCTAATTTTGTAAATGAAGAGAACTCTTAATAGGTTTTTATTCCTAGTGGGCTACCCGATTCGAACTGGATCAGTCACGGCATGTTTGACTTATGAATACCATGATATGGACGTGAAAAAAATTTATTCACTTATTTACTGTAATTTAATTAGTATTTTCTCATTGAGAGAGGATACATAGAAATATAGAGAGTAAATCAAATTTTATAAGGCCCAATTAATTGGATCAGAGTCTTTAGCTTGGATTCAATTGGGTTTAGCAACGCTCTGGAAAATCTCCCCCCAAAAAAAACTTAAACATCCACTTAGTCCTAACCTCAACCTGAGGAAAAACTCTTTTACACAACAGTGTTATCACGTGACAGTATTTATATGATGGTAGTGATCACTAAAGAAGGTGCCAAGGATATGAACATTGGATGCATGGAATTCCATTGGCCATAATTGTCAAGAAATAAATTTTATCAAATAATTAATAGATCGAAATCCTGTATATGATAATGTACTTTTAGATGAATATGAGTTCAATCACTTATAAACCTGCGTGGACATTTCATAATAGTAAATTTCATGGCATCAAGTCAAGAGTAATACGTACCAAGATCACATTCTTTTACTCTTGTTTGAGTCTCGCCGCCCTTAGGCTCGATTCTTAGATATGAGTGTGCTCTGGACAGCTATGATCTTTGTGGAGCACCAGAACTTTTCTGCAGTCGGGCGGTTCTTCCTTCCATTCAACTTCTCATTTCTTCCCCTCCAAATGCAATACAATTAGTCGGCATGCCAATCTTCCGCTGTTCCGTGCATCCGACCGAGTAGTACCAAACCGATGAGGAGTCAATCCCACGTCAAGTAAATAGGAGGTTAAAGCCTGGTTTATAAGAGGGTGATTATCTACCAACTTATCACCTTATATTTTTGGGTTGAACATGAACACAATCTTTTATCGGCCAAGATGGATATTTTATATGATATTGGAGCAAATTTTCGTGTGAGCTCAGACCACGCTGGTCCAATGAATGGAAGAGAAGGTCAGCCTCGTGCCTAAGACCATCTTGTTCGGGGACAGTCATCAGAAGTTAGAGGGTCTGTACGAAGAAGAGAGGGATTCATTAACCAGGATACTATCCGATTTACGAGCTTGGAGTTCGTTCCCTTCGTTTGTTGGTCGGTCTAGGTGAAATCATATACCACAATGAGCCAAAACCCGAAAGAATCAACAAGCATGACATGACATTTCTAAGAACGCATTGTTCAGATCATTCCACCGCACACAATTCGCTGACTATGAGAGAGTTATCAAGTTAGGAAACATAGCATATCTTATAGCACAAACCCTAGAATTAACATGTTCGAGTTTTCAGGATACAAATTACGATTATTTTGAGTTCAGCCACAAGTTTCTGGACTTCGTTGTGCTTGAGAATAGGCTTTGTTGAAACCAATGATGACAAATCCTAGGTTTTCTGGATAAACCCTAGGAGAGTTGGGGACCGGCCGACAGTCACATTTTTCTTGAATTTAATGTTAATTATTTGAATTTGCTCATTGCTCTATCCAAAGGGTGCCACCGGGGCTTTCTCAAAGAGTGCAAAACTTCTCCCTGGCCAACCATCGCGTCTCCCTTCTACCGTTCTCCGATCCTGCCATTATATAAACTGAGCACACCTCGGACCCTGACACAACGCTATCCCGGTCACCAGACAACGTTCATCCTAGTACTCTAGGAGTGTGCATGATCAAAGAGTGCGAGCATTTCTCTCTGTGCAAGGTGTGAAGATATATATATATATATATATATATATATATATATCTATATATAGGGAGAGAGTAAGAGTCAGAGATGGAGGAAGAGTACGGATGCGGTTTGGGTTCTGCGGTGGTGATGGTGGTGGTAGTGGCGGCGATATTCCTGCTGCCTCTGGTGATGGGCCCGGTTCAGCCGCCGGGATACTCCCTCCTCATTTTCCCAGTGATACTCGTCGCCATCTTCATCTTCCTCTCCCAAGCCTCCAAGTAATTATCAAAACTCAGCAGGCAATCAACTCTCTCCGTCGGCCCTAGCAGTAAGCATCAGCAAGCATCAGCAAGCATCGGTGTTCGTTCTTCTCTTTTTTTTTTTTTCCCTTCTGTTCATGCTTTCTATTTTCGTTTTGGTAATAAGCTCTTCATGTTTTATCATTCCTTGCTTGTATAAAACACAAAATATGTAACCGTCGATCTTGTTATAATATCACAGTGGGTTCCTCTTCTTCTTGCTCTTTATTTGTTTGATACGACAGACAAGGGAAACATGTTTCCTATCGGACAACCCTTGTACTTAAGTTATTTGTGCCTAATCCTCTGAATGGAACGTGTTTTCAATAAGATACTTTATATATATATAGACACTAGTGTAAAACCCGTGCTTTGCAGCATAATATAGATTATTAAAAATACAAACATTTATAGCCTGTTAAAATAAAATAATGGCAAAGAGAATATATTATGATGTGAAGAACAAAAATACTTCCAGCATAAATCGTACGGTATGAGAATACAAATTGCTTTTTAGGTTTCTGTAAAAAGTAAAAGAGCTCACTCGATCTCATCGTACAAAAAATAAAAAACAAAAGGAAAAAAAAGGCAAAAGCAGGTAAAAAAACGAAGGAATGTGGTGTGGAGAGTTTGTGTGGGCGCACCACACATAAAAATTTGAAAAAAAAAATGAAAAAACAATTCTCGCATGAAGGGCTAACGAGGTTGCCAGTGAAGAGTTAAAAGAGTTATAACCTTATTTTAATATATTAAGAACTAGACGTCCACCCCTACTATGCATGATATTTTTTATCTTAACAGAGTTCCATAAAATTTAAGGAATTAATTATAATTAAATTTTCGAGTAAAATATTTTAATTACACTTCTAAACTATATTGTTTTAAAAGAAAATTATAATCAGTAAATTGCAATTTTTGGTTTGAGTGTATGAATTATTGATGAAGAAAATAAGAAAAAACCACCAATAAAAAAAAAAGAGATGCCAAAGAGAGAGGAGAGAGTGCAGGTTGTAAGGGAATGATGTGATGATTGTATATTCACGTGAAATTACTATTATGCCCACATTTTGATATTTAACTAAAAGTCATTAAAAATTTTAGTTTTTTATATATAAAGGGAAAAGGAGAAAATCCAAAAGTGAGACAAAAATTGATAGCATCCTCACCTATAATAATATAAGATATATATATATATATATTGTAAATTTGAATGTCAGTGATGCATAACTAAAAAAGATTTATTAACCAAAGTGAATTGGTTGAAACAGTGTAACATTCTTTCCCTTAAGTAAGATTTCGGTTCAAGTATTGCACTGGGGAAAATTTAAGTTTTAACCCTTAACAGGCTCTTCTAGCTCGAACAAGATACTAGTGAAGGGAAGGGACCACCATGTGCCTTCTCTGTGACTCCAAGATGCATCTCTTCATGTTAAATAAATTGATTGGACTTGGGCCTGAAAATGGGCCTATTATCCACTTAAGAACGAGGCCCATTGGCCTCTTGGGCCATTTGACAAACAACACTCGTAATTACTGTTCCCTTTCACTTAGTATCGTTTTTTTAATATAAAATTAAAAAGTTATGTGTTTACTTCTTATTAATGACACTCTCTGTATCTCTTTTGAACATATCTGCGGTCAAGTTAGGATCCTTATGAAAATTTCCGTCGACCCTTCTAATCTGGGATTCAATCATATGATCACCCATTTGAAAGTCTAGTAATGGAATCACCACACCAACTCCAAGTTGATATTATACTGACTCATTCACTTTCCTATTTTCTTTCTACAACATGATACTGATTGAATCATTCATCTAGTCATCTTTATCGTGGCGAAACAATTTAAAATATTCCCGATTAAGTACCATTTTTCAAGTACCATGTGATAAGACAATGTTGCTTTCTTAAGGTTGTCCCAGGTTCGACTCTCGTGATATACTAGAATCTTATATTTGTCAATTTAGCAAGTGAAAAATAGTTATAAGATTATTTTTTATTTTATATTTGTTTATTTTTAACCGTCTGTGTTTAATCAAACTGTTAAATGGTTGGATGAAATGGAGGTGGAAGCTTTCTTAATCTTTTCTACTCTGCTGGAAAACATTTTACTTTTTTATTTGTTGTTGTTACAGGAAGCAAAACACTTAGAGAAGCGGTCAATTTGATAATGATAACTGGACCGACCAGTAGGGCTTAGCTTTAGGAATTCGCATTAGCATCAAATCACAGCATTAACAGTAACAAGCACACGGCATCTGATCTCTCTCCCCCTCTCTCCATCTGATTGACACAGACGGCGAGAAGAAATTGAGGAAAGGAACCGACTTTGTCAATGAAAGAAAGAAAGAAAAGGGTGAATTGATGACGCAAGCAACATCCCCCACTTGCTCCGTTTGCTGGGCCACCATTCGATCTTCCAAACTCGTCGGAGAATACTCATTATCGAAGTTTTCATCTCTCTCAATTCCATCCCATCTCCCCTCCTTTCTGATGGTTCTCTGCTGATGGGGCATCGCTGTCGGCTATTTACCCTGATGGGTATTTGCTGAATTGGGTGAATTTGCTTGTCTGTGGGTATGAAACGGAATCAAGATTGAGATTCTGCAACCAGGATTTTCTCTCTCTCACCCCCCACTTTGTCTTCTTTTTTCTTTTTCCTTTATTTTTTTCCCTTCCTCTGTCTATAGTGATCGAAAAAAATCAATTTTTTTAATTAAATCTGTAGTAGACATGGGAAATGTGAATGGAAGGGAAGATGCGGTCGGAAGCTCGTCGGGTGTCGATGAAGAAGACGGCGGCGGCGGTGCGGGTTCGCAGGAGAACATGAGGCGCTTGCACGATGAGGCCCACGTTAGCAGCTATCTTGCGCCGCCCCCTCCTCCTCTGACTGAGGCCATGGGTCAGTCCCCTCCTCATAGCCCGAGAGCCACCCAATCTCCGCTCATGTTCACCCCTCAGGTTAGTCTCAGCAATCTATTTTCTTGTCAAGGATCTGGTCGCTTTTGGCTTTCAAGTGATCTGAATTGAGGTGAAAGATTTCATTTTCTGCGATGTGAGTTTGATGTGGAGCTTGCTTTTGTTGGTTCTGATTTTGATGACTGCTTGCTTGGTTGCCCTCAACGTTCCCTTCTTATCGATCCAGTGTTTAGTGTAGTATTAGGAAGTGGGAATGAGTAGGGTTTTCTGGAAGAATTCGATAAGCAAGAAAAAGGTGAAAAAGAAGGAAAGTCTTTTGAGATTTATTTGTTTCACTTCACTAGTGATCAAGTGCTTGTTGACTTCATCCCCATATTGGGATCTCTTTAAAACATTCCAGTCTGAATTATGGATCTATCAGACTCTGGGAGAAGGATGGTGTTCATTGCTTTTGCAGAGCAAGAATATTAGGCTTTTTTGCTCCTGCATCTTTCTCCTTTCTTCGATTGAAATACATCTCGAGAGACATCTATTAACTGCAGACTCTGGATGAAACTAGTTTCATCAAAGTTATTGAGCACGCATGCTATCTTTTTAGCCCTGAACATGCGTCTTTGAACTTAATTTTTCTCTTCTTCCCTTTCATATCTTTTTCCTCCTTGTGAGTTGTGAGCAAGTCTAATAAGTTGATTTGCTTTTCCGTTCGGCCTGCAATAACCCCAGGTTCCAGTAGCTCCTCTCCAGAGGCCTGATGATATGCATGTCTCGAGCCATTCTTGGATGCAGACTTCTTCAGGATATGATGAGATGTCTGTGGAACAAGGAATCCCAACAATGATTACATGGTCTTACGGTGGAAAGGAAGTTGCTGTGGAGGGATCTTGGGATAACTGGAGGACTAGGTTCTTGATTTGTTCTTTCCTTTTATCCTATTCATTTCAAATAGTTGCAAGTTAGTTGTTTGATTTGTGCTTGTAAATGAATTTTTTGTTCAATATCTTTACCAGGATGCCCTTGCAGACGTCGGGCAAAGATTTCACAATCATGAAAGTGCTGCCATCTGGTGTGTATCAGTACAGATTTATTGTGGATGGGCAGTGGAAATATGCACCGGACTTACCATGGGACCAAGATGATGCTGGAGCTGCCTATAACATTTTAGATTTGCAGGTAATTATTTCTCTCCTTAAGCACTAATCTGGCTCTCGTAATCCTTAACAGAGAATCTGATGTTGATTTATGGCAGTCCATTTTATATGCACCTGTACCGTTTCACTGTTTGTGCTGCTTATTCTAAGCAACCTATAGTTTGAGATTCAGGAGGGTAATACACAGATGATGGAAACAGATAGACATTTAATTATCCAAACAGATTTCAAATGACCAGAGGGAATCTGTAGATATCTCTAGACTACCGGCAACTAAAGGAGGCATCCTGCACTTATAGACTACTGTGATGAGCACTATAAGTGACTCCTGTTGAAGAATTGCTTCCATGGTTCCGGTAGGTGGTAGACTACTATGATGGACACTTAGGTGACCCCTGTCGGAATTGCTTCTGTGGTTCCAGTAGGTGGTGCACATTAATGCTGCCCTTATAAGTTCATGGGGCATTCTGGCCCGTAGTAGAAGGCGGGCTTGTTTTTTAATGTAGTTAAATGGGATCAGGGAAGGTTCAAGACTGGTTATGTTAGAATTGCATTCCCTACTTAATAGTTATGATTGAATTGCTTCCTCATCAGATTGATGCTTTTAAAATGGCCTGTTTAGTTTATTATCGTGGGTGATGCTTGTCCATTCCAAGAAACTCTTGAGGCTGGTATTGGTAAAAAGAGGGGTTATTGTTATATCTTAACTATGAAGCTGGTTAATAGTGGAACCAGCTTTCCTAATATAGAAGATCTTTTAGATACCGAGATCAGGAGAAATGAGCAGGAAATTTGGAAAGAATGCTGAAGTTTTTCATCTCGACTCTATGTAGGAAGTTGCATTATATATTGGAAATAATGAACAAAATTTATTCTCATATTCTGCAGAAGATTTGCCAAGTTTCTTCTTCTTGCATTGGAAAATTTTCTGTTGCTTGCTAAGATTACGTCTGGCAAATCTGTGACTATATCATTATGACTTACTCTGGTCTGGAGACTTCAAAAGAAGTGGAAAAAAAAAAAATAAAGGACAGTTGATAGATGCAGATGAAAGAGTCCACCGGTGCTTCAACTGGTTGACTGTGGCTTGTCAGGCGGGCTGGCTCCAGATCTGTCCAGTTTTAGCAGAGGTGCCTGATATTTACTTCTATCTCGGTGTTTTCTCTAGGATTATGTTCCTGAAGACCTTGAGAGCATCTCTGGCTTTGAACCACCTCAGTCCCCGGAGACAAGTTACAACAACCCGTTCCTCAGTTCCGAGGACTATGCGAAGCAGCCCCCAATGATGCCTCCTCACCTGCAGCTAACCCTGCTAAATGTGCCGTCCGTCCACATGGAGATCGCCCCCACTCTCTCAAGACCTCAACACGTAGTCCTCAACCATCTCTACATGCATAAGGGGAAGAGCAGCCCTTCTGTGGTGGCCCTCGGCTCTACCCACCGGTTCTTGGCCAAGTACGTGACCGTGGTTCTCTACAAGTCCTTGCAGAGGTGAAACAAGTTAAATTAGCCCCGGGGAAATAGAGGGAAACAAAAAATCGGAAACAAAAGGAATCTATAGACCTGATGGATATTCTCGATTGTTTTTTGTAGTCGATATTATTCAGAGAGTTGAAATGCTTAAGCAGTGCCTCGGTTTAAGGGATGTGGAAGAGTGATGAAGCCTCAAAGTGTTGTAATATGTAGGGATAATGTTCAGGGGCTTCATTCCCATCTTTCTAGAAACAAGCCTTCTGAGTTATGATCATTATAGAGAGCAATAGACCCTTGTTGGTTTTGTTCAACGGGAGCTCTGCCCCTTGTCTTGATTAATGACGATTCATCACAGCACATTCTCAATATTTCCGCTGGCTCTTCCAGCCCTGATAAATGATTTTCTATACTATACGAACACATTAATGGGCTACATTGTCCACAGAAATTGTTCATTTTCCTTAAGACTAGCAGGTGTATTTCGAGACTTTTAACAGTCGACCATGATCCTGGGCTCGGTCAGGCAAGAAGCTGGATGACCGTGGTCGAACTGGGTTCCTGTGCTTTCGTCACGGTCACATCCACGGGTTGTCAGGCTGGAGTGGTTCTCTGTCACAGATATTATTGATTCTTGGACGGCAAGTTTGATGTTCCAGTTTGACACTAGAATGAGACCCATAACGGAGACAAAAGCCATATCGACTCTTGAGAACTGGAGCTGAAAGGGAACCCGAATGATCTGTATTAGTTAGTTCTTACCATATTGATCCATTGCTCTGATGATCGCCATGGCAAGGGTGACAATCAAAGCAAACATCATCCCAAACCAATGAAGCTGCTTCTCGTCCAACAATGCTCACAAACCAACAAGGAGCCTGCCAGTGGCTATTCATCATCAGATCGCATTCCTCGCTGCTATTCTACTCTGCCTACTGTGAGAACTTCCTTGCATACCATGGGGCAGTGCCATGTGATTGATCGAGAAACCACGGTGATTGCCTAGACCGGACAATAATGTCTCTGTTTCCGTTGGAGCTAAAGTACCAAAAGATTCTATTGCATAAACTGGATGCTGTGGTGAGGCCGCCAAGTTGAAGGTTAGTGCACACATGATTAATGGTTGGACGGACATGGGAAAGCAAAGCAAAGGTCCACCGTAAAATTTGAGAATCTTGACTGGACCACCACCTGGGCCCCGGTAATAATATTCTTCTACCTTTGCCCTACGGAGAGAATCTTCTATAATCGGAGTATATCACGTGATACATATCACAAACGAATAAGTGGTTAACATATTTGTATTGTACGTGTAATTTATCAGATATTTCTAATTATTTTTACTAAAAACATATTAATAGTTATTAACTTGTGACATATAGCACATACAGTATCCATTATACGTAAGATTTTCTTTTTCCTTGTCCCAGAGGGGATCCATCTCTAGCAATCAACCACTTCATGGAAAACAGTGGGTGGCTTTTGGTAGATTCATGGCAATCAACATTGCTGCAAGATACATCACCACTGCTTGCTTTTTCATTGTACAGCCTGGGCATTCAGATGTCTGACAATCTCTGTTAAGACTGTCGAATTCCACATCCAGAAAAATCAGAGAATATAGGAGTCGCATGTACCATCACCCATAATCTATTGAATTTATAGTTGGGTTACTTGGGTATACTAAAAATCTGAGCCCATGTTCGGACCAAAATTTGATAGATGTTGTCGTCTCTTATACGTTCCTAGCATTTTCTTAATGTTTATGTTTTTTTCAAGTACATTCAGTCCTGAACAACACAGAATCGAGCCCGGTTTACATATCAAAGAGTACATTTCATGTCTTGCTCCGGATCCTTTGCGACGAACAAACGTATGAGAAGCCCTTCTGGTGAAAATACTTAATGCATCCCAACAAAAGCCAAGAACTTGTAATTTGGTCCGGAACAGAATAAACTTATTCTTGCCAAATCTTGTGACTATCTCATCTACAGTTGACAAGAAGAACAGGGAATTAAAACTAAAACACGGCTTTTACCAGCACAGACTACACAGCGTCGAAAAAGCAAATAACACTCTGACTCATTAATTCCGGTCCATGCTATTTAGATTAACATCGGACTCTTACTACATCACACACCGAACTGAGCAACATATAGATACACGGAAAATTGCTGACCCGACCGGGAGGACATGGAAGAAGACGACTACATGACCGAGCAGGCGTTCGGGTTCTCGTCACTGAAGATCTGAGGTGCGTATGCGTTCTCCATGTAGTACTTGGAGGGCCAGTACTCGCTCCGTTTGATGTCGATCTTGTTCTTGTCTTCGTCTTCCTTGCCGTCTTCTCCTTCCTTCTTTTCTGGATTGCCACCCTTGCTATCGTCTTTGGGCTCTTCCTTCTTCTCTTCATCTTTCTTTTCTCCTTCTTCCTTCTTCTCCTCATCCTTCACTATCGAAGCTTGCTTCCCGGTCCTCTTCTTCACGTAGTCGACCAGCATTTGCGGTTCGATTATGCCTTTAACTATCACCTTGTCATTGCTGAGATCCGTCTCCACTGATTCCACACCTGCCGACAGAAAGACAATATAAATTTCAGTACTCTAGCGGCAGCTTCATGCATGTCGGAGAGGTGTGCAGACAAATATAACATTAGTCAACATATCAACACTGTTCTTCTCTCCATATGGATCTTCTTAAGCTAAAACTGCTTTTCTTCCTTTTATCGATCGGAGCCACTGATATCCTATGTTGATGTCTTCGTTCGTGTATGGTACATGAGAATTTTACTCAAATCAATTGCACCCTCGCAAAATACTATGTATTCATCCTGTTTTAAGCCTATTTCTCGAAGGAATCTCTTCATCCACAATATTTCATTTCCGACTTCATTTGCTGCAATGTATTCAGCTTCCATCAGGAATAGAGCAACAAACTTCTGCAACTTAGATAACTCCCCTACAAAAGTAAATAAGTACTCCAAAATAGATTTCCTATTATCAATGTCTCTAACTATACCTGCATCTATGAACACATTTCAGGTACCTCTCAAGCATCTTAAGATCCAATATGCTGCTTTCTAATGTGACTTCTCGAGATTAGACAAGTACCTGCTCATGACACTCACTGCATGAGCAATGTCCGGTCTTGTACATACCATGACATATATTAGCAAATCCACCGCTGAGGAATAGTGAATATCTGTCATGGCCATTCCTACTTGTGTTCAAGATCATTTACTCAACTTGAAGTGGTTAGCAAGAGGTGTCCTAGCTAGTTTGGCATGCTTATAGTCTGTTTGATCATAGAAGAACCGAACTTCTTGTACCACTTCCTTGAAACCTGCTTTAGTCCGTGCAAACTCATCTTCAACTTGTGAACAATGCGTTCACTACCCATGACTTTAAAAACCTTTTGAATGCTTCATGTAGATGAAAATCACCAAGCAGGAATGTAATCTTCTTGTCAAGTTGTTCAAGTTCTAAGTTCAACCTAGCTGCCAAACCAAGTATGACGGCCCTAATTAAACTCATATTCAAGATTAGAGAGAAAATCCCATCAAAGTCAATGCCTTACTTCTATTCAAAGCCTTTGACGGCCAATCTTACCTTGTACATTAAAAGCTTATTGCCACCATCATTCTTCAACTTGAACACCTATTTGTTTTGTGGAGGTTTCCCTCCCTTAAGTAAATCTACCATTTCATATTCTATTTTTTTTAATACAAGGAATGCATTTCTTCTTGCATTGCTTGCATCCAACGCTCCTTATCTTTGTGCTCCTGCACATCCTGAAAATTCTCTAGCTGCCCCTCATCGATTATCAAAATATACTCAGACCCAGGATATTGAATAGATGATCGACATTCCCTCTCCGTCTCAGATCTCCCAACTTGAGGGATTGAGGCGAGGGACGGCCCCTCCAGCTTGGCGCCTGCTGTGTCTGGCTCACTTTCATTGTCCATCGTCATTGTTGGCTCCTCCTCAACCCTTAGTTCGACTGCACGGGAGTCTCCTCTATTTGTGGCACTCTCTAGGGTAGGAATTGAGACTAAATCAGAAATTTTACCTAGAGCACCCATTTGCTTTTCTTCTTCCATAGTTTCACTCTCATAGAAGACCTGCTTCTCATCACTGGGCAAATAACCCACTATGCAATCAAACTCGATCTCTCTGTGGACCAACACTAATTGGAGCAATGCAAGAAATTATCAGCTGGCATGGATGGTTATAGAGTTTTTTTATACTCGGTCTAAACCATAAACCAGCACGGTTTGGGGCTTTGCTAACTTTTCATGTGATTCGGGTCTTCACTCCCCACTATGGATAGCCAGCAAATTATTCAAAACCGGTTCGCATCATATCGGTTCTGATTTTGCTGGTTCGAGTATACGGTTTTCCTTTCCATACCAATAGCTTTCATGGACATGGCCGGAAGCTCAGTAGTAGCTAGCTAGAAGATAACGGTCATGTTGTTATAGGAGACTGCACGCAGCGGACTCGGCACAGTAAATTGAACTTGATAAATCGGAACCGAGGCTGAGATCAAGACCGAAATATACGAATACGTAATATACGTATATGTACGTACCTTTGATTTTCCGAACTCGTTTCCGTAGGAGTTGAGCGCATGCTTCGCAGTGCATTCGAACACTCAAAACCACCGTCACAGGAGCCGGAGGCTGTCCAAGAATAAAGATCCGAACGTGAGGAGCAAGTCTGTGACAGTAATTACAAGGCGACACCAGCTAATAAAATTCGGCTTTTCTAAAGACTTTTATAGATTCAAAAAATAAAAAATAAATAAAAATAATTTAATTTTACTTATTGATATTATTACGTAAACACTGTCATATAATATAATGACACTATTATATACAAACTTTCTTTAATATGAAATTTTAGCCAAGGAAATTATCTGAATTAATTTATATTGAATAGCTGGGCTGAGCATCCTATGCAATATATATGGCAATTGATATTACGGAAATAATTCTAAATTTTAATTTTTATGACGAGAAAAGGAAGAAGCAGCCAAATAAATACTCGCAAACCAAGGCAGTGAGAGAAAGGATGAAATGACAAAAAGACCTCACCCACAGTGGCAAGGGAGACCCTACCATCACATGCATGCACCTGTTTTCATGTTTTTTTTTTTTTAAAACTACAAATTATTTTCATTTGTTTTAGAAATAAAAACATGTGGAGATAAATGAAAATTACTATTTTTTTTGTTTAATAAAAATATCCGTGAGTAAAAGGGAGGGGAAAAAAGGAAACAAGGGGTATAAGATCTTTCAGTAAAATTTAAATTCGAGATCTTTTAATATCTTATACCAGCTCTTATGTGACAACGAAAACTACACTTATTATGTAATTTTAAACGCTCATTCTTATTTGATACCATGTAAAATATCCGTAAGATCTATAACAGATTGAACTCATATTTACTGTAAAATTCAACGTTGATTTAAAAAGAAAGATCCCTTCTTTTTATACATATTATATCATATTTAAAATTTTGATAAATTCTAATTAATATAAATAAAAAGAATATTAATCCATTATAAAAACTCTCTCCAATTATAATTTTTTTAAATTCAATTCCATGTCCTCACCTTTGGTTGTATTGTGTATAGTGGGTGGCTATCATCACATGACCAATGTCATCACTATTATTTGCTATTATTTATTGAAATCGTACGGAAATCAAGTTGGGTCTTACGTGGGTCCTAGGGCAGGTGCAGTAGTTACATTATTATTAAATAGTGTTTCAAATTTTACTGCAGTAAATTTCACGATACAATCGCTGAACTGTTAAGCATGCGAGGGAAATAATGAAGTCGTTGGATTCTGTTGTTTAATATATTGCCGTCGATTATGAGTTGTCTGATAAAATTATTAAATGATACGATAACCGTACAGTAAAAAGCTTGCTTTATTTTAGTTTTCTTCTACCTAGTAAGATGTGCCCTACACCCATGTCGTTTTACTGGCCTTGTTTTGTTACTTTCATGTCAGCTCCTAAAGCCGACCGAAGGCCCACTCCCCCACAAGACTTACAGATGCGCACTTGCCCACCCTCAACTACCCAAATTCCTAATCCCCTAATTGCATTTGATTCCTTTACTTCTTTTGGCCCTTGACATTATTATGTTAATCATTATATCAGCTAGCTAGCTAGGTGGTTCATTTGTACGTAACAACTTGTATCTGACCCGACTCGTTGAAAAACATATGCAAAACTGACCGGGAATGTGATCTGATTGAACCCGGGTCAAGTTGGATGAAAAGTTAGAAACCAAGTCAAAAGCTCAATGCAAGATCTCGAGGATTTTATAAGGTGTTTGGAGCCTTGCACTTCATTTGATATAATAAATATACATATATATGTGTGTATGTTTGGATGTATGTATGTATACAAAGTAAATATTTAGTGTGTAATGTATAACGAATTCTTATTTAAATCATTGTTCAGATCTTAACATGTCTAAAGTTGACCTTTGAAAATTATGAAAACTTTCTACGTATCAAATAACAAACTCGTTATATATTATACATTAAATATTTACTCATGTATGCATGCATATAAAATAAAAGAAACTGCGATCAAAGGTGGTTCGATATCGTTTTCTCTCAAGTAAGATATCATATTTTAATCTTATGAATGGAGAAAACCCACGATTGCGAGAGATCTACCTCCCAGTGATTTCACTCGGCCAGATTAGAAACTTATCGAACTTCTAAATATCGATGGATACGCATAAAGAAAAAGAAGAATTGGCATGATTAGGCGGTGACTAATTATTTTTAATTAATTAATTAATTAATTACCTCTTCCTTCTTCTCTTCTTTGGGCTCCTCTTTCTTCTCCTCACTGTTCTTCTCCTCGGGGGGCTTGGGGAGCGGAGAGATTAGCTCAACTTTCCGGCCGCTTTTCTTCTGGAGCCGTTCACACACCTTTGCCGGGTCGGCTGCCTTTCCCTTCACCACCACTTTGTTACTCTTGCTATCCGTGATCACTTCTTCAACCCCTGAAATCGAAAAAATGAATCGAAATCAGAAGTTAAAATCGAGCAATGTTGCAAAACATTCTGGTAATTCTGCAAATTTTAGTCTTTTTATTGTCGATTCGAACGTGTACAGTACTAATTAAGATCCCCACCGACCTTTAGGAGTCAAACAATTTGCGAGGTTCGATGGATTTGGAGGAACCGAAGTACATGAAATTTGGGTTGCGAAGTATTTGAATTCTTGAAAGCATAAATCACGGGGCTAGATTTCATCTTTCCTTATGTACGTGTCATTGACTAGTTCGGGTTTGAGGTAGATCGGTCCATTGAAGGGCATGGCTTTTCAGTCATGAATTTTATGAGTTAATAAAATTCGAGCTTGAGATATATATTAATTAAAAGAAATATGCGTCGAATAATCTCAACTAAATTATTAGTCCGAAAAAGTACAGAACCATCTTTACAGCAAGCATACTGATAATAACAATAATAGTTCTTTTTTTTTTCGAGAATATATAATAAAGTAATTTTTTGTTGGCAGGAAGAAAAGTAATTAAAATACGCTTTAAAAAGTCCCACGAATTTAAATTTCAAAAGGAGCAAATAATTAATAAATCAAATCTAATGTTGTACCAGTCCTGCCAATAAGATTCAGGAAAATCCTCAGCTCTAACGATCAACGGAACATCAACCAAAAAGAAAAAACAAAAAACAAAAACATGCCCAGACAGCTGAGTCCCCAGTAGTAGTAAGGGCACAGAACACATCCCATCAACCGGCTTGAAAAATCTGGACATAAGCGGTGATTTTACGTGTTATCTTTGCACGGGGGCCATTGCTCGACATAGTAAGCAACATTTGATAAAGGAAAGGAGACTCGAAGGAAAGGAACCAGAAGAAGAGGGAGGAGATGGGTTCGGTTTTTCGAACGGACCTTGGAATCCTTTCAATGCCCTGGCGATCTTACGAGCGCAGGCCTCGCAGTGCATATCGACCTTGAGAACGATCTCGGGAGGAGGAGGTGGAGCTTCTGCTTCTTTTTCTTCCTTCTTGCTCTCATCTTTCTTCTCTCCTTCCTTCTTCTCTTCTTTCTTTTCCTCCTCCTTCTTCTCCTTGCTCTCCTTCGAAGTTCGAACACCCAGAAGAAGAAAATCAGACATGTCGGCCCCCAACCCAGACAAAAAAAAAAAACTCGAGAAGAATGAGATGGGAAGTTGGATTCAATCGCTTACTTCACCCATTTGTGTGGTGATGGTGATGATCTTTGATGGAGGGCTTCAAACTTCAAGACTCTCTCTCTCTCTCTCTCTCTGTAGAGAGACAGTATGGAGAGGTGGAAGAGGGACAGCATTTAAAAGGGGTTCCAAATAGAATTAATTAAGGTGGTAGGACACTTCTTTCCTTCAACTAAGTTTTCGGGTTTAAGTTTTATAAATACAGAAAATTCATATTGGAAGAGTTTACCCTATAGTGGATTTTCTTGACTGGAATTGAATTAATTAGGATTCATTAAATTTCTGAATACAAGTAGTTCAGACAGAAAAAAAAAAAGAAGTAAACGGTGCGGGGATTCTGCAATAAATCTGACGTGGAAACGTTAGATGCAGGGCAGGGTATTGTCCTTCTGTCCTTTAGCTGAGTCAGCATCTCTGTGCATAAAATTAAAATGTCTAATAGTTTGTCATTATTGATCAAGATTTAAACAAGGTCACCCTACGAAAAAGTTTCGTGTGGAGCAGTTATACCATACGACACAGTTGATGTGGGCAGAGCGCCGACGCTTTGTGATCCTATAAAAATTGGCCGGTTAAAAATTACCGTCTATGATTTTATAATTTGATAAAGTGCTAGTATTTTACCTAATTTAAGTACACTAATTCAGTCTGTGCAGCGACTACACCCGTGACTTTCACCTACTAAATAGTATAGGAGCGCTTTTTCTAACGTGATTTTTCCATTAATAAGATTCAAACCCAACAAAACAAGGCATAAAATCTCATGAACCAACTCAAATAAGATACAGTTTTTCGAAGTTTCTGTGGGCATGTCACTGTAGTGTTTAATAGCTTAATTTAATAACTGATCATAATCAATGATAATCTAAATAAAAGAAAAATATATTTCCCATCAAGCAAGTTCTCGGATTCAAATCTTGTAAACATAGAGAATTTATTTTGGTTCATATCACTTCACTATTTAATAATTACTCATAATCAATGATAACCTAAATAAAAGAAAAACATGTTCCTTTAAGCAAGTCAGAATTCATTTAATTTTTTGGTACTGATGGTGTAAATCGAAAAAAATAAAAGGAAAAAAATCATCTCCTCATAATAATCTTTCTGAATGGAAATTAGAGCTTGGGCACATGCAGAAAATAATTAGGGATAGCACTGATTTCCACACAAGTACTCTATCTGTTCTATTTGTTTTTCCAAATTGTGAATGATGGGTCTAATTCCAATCCACCACGTGGATCACGATTTGCAGCCTTTCGGATGATTCTCGACTCGATCCATTCTTAAAGCGATAGAAATTATCCCCCAGCCCTAATTTATTCAATAAATATAACGTACCACTGGAGCCCTAATTTGCCGGGCAAACAAGAGAGTCAGAATGTGGCAAATTGGTTGCCCCTCGTCCGAACAATGTGTGTCACCTTCAGGTGCGTACGTGCGATTATATCAGTAACAACGACTTGTTTAGATTGGCCCTTTCGTAATTTTTTTGATCTAACTCAAAAATTGTGAACATGTGATCATCGATTAATGATAAAGAAAAATGATTCGGAGTGATTAGTTTAAATTTCTTATAAAATTTTGAAAATAAAAAATAATAATTAAGATAATTAAATTTATTATTAAATATTATAAAAATAATTATTATTATGTGATGAAATCGTTAAATCAAATACTTTCTCCTGTGGTGGAGGACAGGCTAGCCACAGGGCTGCATGTGTGGTGTCTAAATTAATGCCTTTTCCTTTCAAAAATGGAGATGTGAATAGGACTTGTCGTTAATTTTGTGGCAATAGCCATCAAGTTTATGTACTCTTTTATTTGGTCGGATACGTGAATGTGAATAATATGTTTTCTTTTTCAATGAAATTCCTCATAATATGATCTCATCCCACTCGAGGCTTTTAATTTGCTAGTGACACGTCCAACTCCCTTCTATCGTTATCGGTGACGCTGGTCCACCCCACGACACACAAGTTGCAAGGTCTACTAACTTAGAATCGACCAAAAGGGATGCCAAGATAGGTCAGCTTCGACTAGGGTTTCACAATGCAATCTAGATCGACCCCCGGAGCTAGTCATTCGAGAGCAATGATACTTAGCCATCGACCTTGGACCAAGAAGCCCCAGACTCGATTCTCTAATAAGACTGAATTCTATGCCCATTTATTCGTCTCTTCTTCTTATTCCTTTGCTGACTCACGGTTTTTTTTTTGGTAAGTGGAAAAAATGTGATGAAATGATAACCTTGAGAGCGGACCTGGGTCTATAAGAATCAAAAACCTTTTTCACTTAAAAAGTCTTATTCAATTCTCTTATAAATTAGGATCGTTTCTATTTATTGTCCGATATCATATTCATTCGCAACACCCGTTCTCATGTAGTAATATGCTCATGTTTGTCACATATTTTTAGACACTCGCTCTCAGCAACTAGCCTCGAGCCGGGAACTATTCTTCTTGGTCTCAGACGAGGGGAACAAATTACCATGAGGCGGGTTTTTCTCTTCCATTATCGGGATAACAGCTAGTCTTGTACAAGATGGTTTTTCCTGCTTCGGGCTTACGGGCTGCGAGTTCCACAGTCGGGTCTGGTATACGATAACCTCGCTCTGATACCATGTAAGTTAAGCGGGTGGGAAGGGCTGCCTTAATCGGGTAAAATGTACAATGACTTCTAGGATTCTGATAAGCTCATCATAGCTAGGGTTTCATAATTGATCGTAAAAGTTGCAATCGACTTGAAGGTTTTTAGCGTGAAAATGATGTATGCAAGGAAAACAACTACCACTCCACTGACAAAAAGGACATTAGGGTTCTAGTCATGATCATGACCGTTTTGTCCCAGGATCATTCGTTTTCTCTTGGAAGCCTGCAAGAGGTGAATATATTCCCAAACTCTTCATACAAAATTACTTCATTAACGAGAAAGTTTTCAGTAGAGCGGTCATATCACATAAGATGTGTTAACGTAGTATATTCGTCCATTTAAAACTTGACATGTAATTAATAATTATACATTTACGATTATTAAATCATAAAAATCTTAAAAAGATATAAAAATTCTAATAAATGTTAAATTCTAATTGAAAAAATATACAAATGGTAAAAGTTATTTAAAAAAATTCTAATAAATAGTGAGCCATAATTAGACAAATATATAAATGATAAATTCTAATTGCACGGATATATCACGTAAGTCGTCTCCGTGGTATGACCATTCTATTGATAACTTTCTCCTCAGTGACTTTTTCTTCTTAATAGAAATGGAAATTGCTATAATTGTTACTCTAAAAAGTTAACATGTTAAATAACGGTATTATTTATTTATTTATTACTTAATATTTTCCTTATGCATGGATTGCATTATTTTTAAAGGCCCAGTGCATGGAATTAATTAAATAGGAGCTAGTGTATCGGCAGGAATTCGAACCAGCACTTCTATACTATGTAAAAGAGTACGAATGGGACACATTAGTTCAAAATGGCAGAAATAAAAGAATACGAGTAGTTTTATTAATAAAAATTAAGCTCATGGTCTTTTGACTCTTAATTGGGATCGATATCACCGTATCAACTCATTTTCTCTTTTAAATGACTTTCTTAATATTTATGTCTTGTTAAATGCAATCCAATCCTGAACATTATCAGCACTGAACATTGAGAGAGAGAGAGAGAGAGAGAGAGAGAGAGAGAGAGAGAGAGAAGAGAGGCAGGAAATCAAAATAAGTTAATTAATCAGTCAGTCTGTGGGTGTGTCAATATATCATGAGGATTTGGCCCAGAAAATATATATATATATATATATATATATATATATATAATGAAGATTGGTCGGTTACAATAGTTAAGGATCAAAAAGAGGGTTTGAGATAAAAAGTCCAATGATATAATGATAAGGTTGCTGTCCCTTTAGACTTTTTTTTTTATCCATATTATTTGATATTTAAAAATTTAATAAATCATGACCGATCTAAATTCTAATTGTATCAGTCCACTAAGAGATAAAACTCTCATAATATGAATTTATTTCGTTCACAAGATTCAAATCCGAAATTTTATTTAAGTGAAAGAAATGTCGAACTATTTAAACAAGCACATAGAGGCTCCCTCGGCCTTTAGGTTTTAAGGAAATAAACCAAAAAGGAGCAACTTGAAGATAAGATCAAACAACACCAAATGTAACTTCGATGTATATACACGCACTATTTATCTGTCCACGTACACACACTGGTCAAATTCTAAGACCTTTTTTTTTTTTTTTTGGCATGGATCCTCATCCTCTCCTTCCTTATCAACTCCCAAAAAAGGTTAACCCTAAGATAAGGGGTCAATGATGCAAACTATGGGAGAAATGGAATGGAGCTTGGTGCTCTTCCCACTGCTCTCAACCGGAAATCCAAGGAGTCAGTTGATAGTCATCGCCAGGAGTTCTTCTACCCATTTATTTTACTCCTTCTCCTGTATCATTCAGGTCTATGTGCCTCATTTATAATCGAAAAATCCAAACTCTAACAATGTTTGCACTCTCCGAGAATCCCACCCTGGTTTAATCTAGGAAGAGTATCGGTTCATGTCTGTAATGAATCTTCCTAGGGCTGAGCTTTGCCATTGACCATGCCGGATTTGTATCGATCTTTCCGTCCATATTTCCAGTAAAAAAAAAGGGGGCTTTTCCAATGGGCGTGGATACCTATATTACTTTCCTGTCTGCAATCAAAGGTGCTTTTGAAATGGGAGAATTCAATTTAGTTTTTCAGAAAAATTTATTAATAGGATTGCTCCTCTTTTATGTGCATATATATATATATATACACGCACAGACACATACATATAAACATGAACCATGCTATGCACGGAAAGAAAATAAAAATAAACAAACGTGGTATAATGAACTTGTGAAATTATATCATTTAGTTATAATGTAATACAATTTAATTTATTTAAAATTTGTTAATTTACTGTATTATATAGAGTATTTTTAGTTGTTATTAATATATTATGTCAATTTTACCTTTTTTAAGTTTACAATTTTAAATCATTGTTTGAAAAATATAACATATTTTTGTTACTTAAATTATACATATGAAATGAGAATGGAGAATGTGATCGGCTAATAAAAGACTTTTACGATTAAGATCAGAGATACGAAGTGAGAAAAAAGACTAAAATTACTATTTTACCATGAATCTGGAGGATTTTATAAAGTACATATATATTATAAATTTTAATATGTAAATTAGATTAAAAAATAAATATTAAAACAAAATATATACTAAACTCGCTAAAGGTTTGTGTATAATAGTAGAGACATATTTATATTTTGCGTGGAGAATATTCGAGTTATGGGTGACGATGGGAGGAGGTGAATGATTTGATGAATGAATGAATGCAAAGGAGGGGGCGGGGTTGGGTGGTGGGGGGGGGCCGGGGGGCCCACAGTCTAGGATCCCAAGTTGGGCCTGGGACTCTGAGAGCGTATATTCAAGGAACAGAGAAGATAGTCGGCCCATCGTTATCTCCAAAAGCCGATGATGAAAGAGGTGTGCATTGCCCACTTCGACCACTCACTGGACGCCACGTGGCGCAACAACAATGATCTATCTTCCATTCAACACTAAGTCATACGAAAACTTGATGTAACATATATATATATATATATATATATACATATAACAAAATAATCTTTATTATTTTAAGAGAGAAAAGGACAGTTTACCGTTTTCAAAAGTTGCCCCCAAGCCAAATTAAATTAATAACCACTTATATTACCAATATTTTACTTTTTTAACTTTTCTATTTCTTATCACTTCCGTGTTCTTCGCTACACTCATGCTCCTCACCGAAACAATTTCTCTCTCTTACTCAGAGGTTCTCCTCTCTCTTTCTCATTTTTTCTTCTGCTATTCCTAATCATTTTATTTAGAAACCGTTTCCACTACCTTTCCGATCCCAGCAGGTAGGACATCGAATTTGTCCAAGTCGATGAGGCCGCTCTGTTCAATCTTATGGTGGCGAGTCATTCCTTTACCTGATAGATCTGTTCCTTACACGTATCAACAATTTTAACATTCGCTTCTATACTCGACGATATTAATCGTGCGAAGCACGGGTCGCGTGCTAGTTATTTTAACACGTTGGTACAACCGTTACAGATGTCAGGTAGGTCACAAATATCATGTTGATGTGTTTAATGCTTGTTGGCTTGTTGATTCTAGCAATTGGGTATTCATCAGGATGACAGACCTTTACCCGTTCATGAAAAAAACAAAAAAACACTCTATGATCAGAGTGATGGAGCTTGGTGCAATTGTATCATCATCGGACTGAGATTAAAAAGTCTCTAAGTTCGCTTTTCACAATAAGAGTATCAGTTCATGCCACATAATTAAACATAACCAACACGGATCGGTTGATAATTTGAGATAAATTATATACCTCTTTTTTGTAAATTTTCGAATAAAGATTTATGAATAGAAAAAAAAAATTATTACTTAAATAATACTATCCCGGTATTTATTAATTTCATGTTTTCGTAATGTTTCCTTTCCTGTTTTCATGTTAAAAAAATATGATTAATTAATGATGGGCATTAATTGGCAAAAAGGTTCTTATTTCCAAAAATAGGCACTCGGGGAAATAAGGTAACGATTAGATTCTTTCTTTCCCCTCAACTTTAAGAGAGTCTTTTGTGTAACAATACACCACGTGATAGTATTAACTTGATATCATGAGCTAATAAAATATATTTATTTTTAGGATATTTTTAATAAAATCTAAAAAAATAAGCTTAAAAGGAAAAAACAGCTTTAAAAATAATTTATTTGATTAACTTGTGATATCAAGTCAGCACTGTCACATGATATACCCGTTACATACTAGACTTTCTCCTCAACATCTATTAATTTGGCTGTCCCTACTGTTTATTGAATATCCACGATGGGCATTCTTGTCCGTCCATCTACTATCGGTTTGGCTTGGTGAGTAACTTGGACCACATTTTAGGCGTCTCTAGTCATTTCTACAGTTCGCAATTGACATAGTCACAAATCAGAGGAGCGAGTTTCAGTACGGTGACACAAGACCCTACATCACAATCCAGAGAATATACTTATTTTTAAGATATTTTCAATAAAACCTAAAAAAATAAATTTAAAAGGAAAAAAAACCTAAAAAATAGTTTGATTTAATTGGATTGGCTTGTGACATCAAGTCAGTACTATTACGCGATATATCTGTTATAGACGAGACTTTCTCCTCAACATCTATTAATTTGGCTGTCCCTACTGTTGATTGAATATCCACGATGGACATTCTTGTCCGTCCATTTACTATCGATTTGGCTTGGTGAGTGACGCGGACCATATTTTGGGTAGATTTGGTCATTTCTACAGTTCGCAATTGACATGGTCACGAATTAGAGGAACTACAGTGACACAAGACATCACAATCCAAATGTTAGAAATTCGATTTTCACAGTAACAATCAGAGTTATATATTCCTTTATTTCTAGGATAAGTGAAAGATGAGAGAGGAAGAGGAGACATTGAATAGAGTCTCCTTTACTCACAATCTGTTTCACATGGAACTGTGAATGCTCCGACAAATCTATGGATCTGGCAAATTCATGTACACGTGTCTTCTCAGAAGCTACGCATGCAAGGAGAGAATATAACCTACAGTGTTGTGAAACATACACATCTATATCTATCTATTATTTTAAACAAACTCAAAATAGTTTTAAATTCATTTTCAATCAAAATTTGTTTATGATTGATCGAATTTAATTTAGAATAAAACAACAGAAATATGAAAATGATTTTTCAGCATTTTCATAATTTCAGTATGCTTATACATTTTAATAATATTTCTATTAATTACTTTCACGATTCTCTTAACTGCATCTCACGATTATCTTAATCACATAATCTATTATTGCTTTTTTAAAATTCTCAAACTTCTTGTGACGTTCACAGCTTTCATATAAAATCTATTTTATTCACCAGAAGCTCTCTCAATTCCCTTAATTCCGTGAATCTGTTTCATTTTTATTTGATTTAAACTGCTCTTTTTTTATTTACTTTAACCTTAAATTTTATTTTTTATTAATTCCATATTTTTTTTGGCCGTCTTAGATTTTTATAATAAAACATATAATTTACAATTTCATGTGTAATGCGAGTCACCTTCTAGTTTTGTTTTCTTGAATTAATAATTGTCCAATATTGTATGATATCATACAACGTTAATACATCGTCCGGTCCAAACCACCCCCCAAACAATTTGTATTCCAATTGTCTGTTAATGAGATACTGCTCATATTCACAGTGATTGAGTGATACTCAACGGGTGCTCGCAGTGAAATTTATTATTCGAGATATACGCATGTGATAGGCCCGAGAAGACAGCGAATATTCGATGTCTTGCACTGAGATAGCATTGTTTTATTTGTTTTGTTCTGTTTTTTTTTTCCCATGTTGTTCCATTGCATGCTCATTGACCAACATGTCCATATATAAAATTAGCTCATATAAATAAACCATATGCTTAGGTCACCGCCACGAGAGACTTACATGCCACGTGGTAGTATTCATGCAGTGTTATAAATTAGTAAGATTAAATTATTTTTAAGATTTTATAAAAAATTTTAAAATAATAAAATTTTATTAATTTATATTACCAAATGAATACTACTGTATCACGGAAGATTCTGCATATGAAATGCCAGCCTCATTACGCGTACGCAATTCTTAAATCCCACTCAAAACTTTCGGACGCCTTCCGAGAACGTCCACCTGCCCCTCTACTAGGCCTCGACTCAGCAGTAAGGGGATGAGAGCATATGGGTAACACGAATATCACGTGATAATTTTGATATAGTATCAAAAATTAATTAAATTCAATCATTTTAAAAATTATTTTATAAAATTTTAAAAATAAAAATTAATTCTAAAATAACCAAACTTTAATAATTTATAATATTATGTCACCATTTTCATGTATGCTGAACATTCTCTTATTTAAGGTTGCTTATTGCAATTATTACACTGAGGCGGCTATTCTCAGTCTCATCATGTGATCATTTACCAACTTGAAATTGATTTATTGACTCCTCCACTAAATTCATGAATATATAATCCCATGATCGAATTTTAGATTGGGAAGATTGATGAGAATTTTTTCAGGAATCCCAACTCGACTGCAGATTAGTCTCGAATCTCGAGGTGCGTTTGGGCTAGTTCAAGAATGCTGCGTGGCACAAACTAAAAAAATAAAAATTTAAAATTTAATTTTTCTTAATAAAATTTCTTAAACCCTTCATTTTCCTCCTCCTTCTATCCATCTAGACTTACATCTCTCTCACAGTGAGAAAAACTAGTTCAATTTACTTGCAGTTTGTTGCTTCATAGATTTATATTAGGGAGATTTTGAATATTATCACCTATCAGTGCATATCAATTAGAAATTTCAAGTGAATATAAGTTCAAATCCTTCATTGTTCCACTATAAAGTGTGTAATGCATTATCGAACTCCACGTGCCTTTCCATGTGTCTTTGAGTTTTGCATCTAGCCTGCGTGCTATCTCTGCTAGAATATTCATATGGGGATCATCTCGTTCAACAAGTACACACTGTATCATGCACTTGAGAACAGTGCCACTGGACTAGACGATCAAGACATCTCGATCTCTTCAATCCAGAACATTCCATTGTAATTTCGGTCCAGATCAAGAGATTGGTTCACATTGTTTGTTAGTAGATGCGTGGGCATGACTAGAAAGAGGTGCTGTTGCCAATAACTTCACCTAACCAAACCTCTGTACAATTTTTTCCTGGCTTATTAATATATGGAAGTTCGACAGGAAGGTTCCAAATATCCACCTCTGGTTAATCATACTGTTATGTACACCTCCTTAATTATGGTACATTAATATAAAGCTGAGAAATGGGCTCGATGGAGCAACGTCGTATCAGGTTTATGACCGAAAGATTTAAGATTCGATTCTCACTGACGAACTCTATCTATAGTCGAAAAATTATTATATTACAAACATCTAATAATTTTATGTTCGATTTTCATTGATGGACATGTTATTTCACTAAAAAAAATTATTATAAAATGGGGATGATCTCCATCAGGATGATGTCATGACTGGTCATGAAATCCAACTAATGTTTAATGTTACTTAACCCTGTCCCCTTCTGATTGGACCCTAGACCTGGGCATTGTGTTGTGTCTCTCGTTCCACATCTTCTCCATTTCCCATCTCAAGCCACGTATAAGTCACTAAGTCAAGTCTCCCTCTTCGTATTCTTCTTCAAGCAAAAGTCCATTCCACTCATCTCAGTCTCAGATCAGATCTCATCTCCAACAGCCATGGCAGAGAAGGTAAGCAAACTGCGCACTCCGAACTCGTAGATCTGCATACCCTTTTGGTCCATCTTCTCTCCAACAATATTTGAGGTTCATTTGTAGGTGACGACAATGGTGATCAAGGCCGACCTCGGGTGCGATCGTTGCTACAAGAAGATCAGGAAGGTTCTCAGCAGCTTCCCTGGTGAGTCTCCATTGACATCGCTTTACTTATGCACTTCTTTCTATCGATGGGGGTAGAATTGGATCGAGAATAATTTATGTTATTGTATGAATAATTGAGAGAAGGGAAAGAATCTGAGTTGCTTGGTTGCTGTTGAATCTTGTGGACAATAGAAATACGAGACCAAGTCTTCGACGAGAAGCAGAATGCGGTGAAGATCACGGTGGTGAGCTGCTGCCCCGAGAGGATCCAGAAGAAGATCTGCTCCAAGGGAGGAGATTCGGTCAAGAAGATCGAGATCGTCCCCGGGGACAAGAAGAAGGAGCCCGAGAAGGGCAAAGACAGCACCGGCGATAAGAAGAAGGACGATGCCGAGAAGAAGGGCAAGGAGGACGAGTCAAAGAAGAAGAAGGAAGGAGGTGGGGATAAGCCCAAAGACAAGGAGCCCGAGAAGAAGCCGGTCCCAGTGCCGGTCTCCGGTTACCCATCCATCTTCCCACCAGTTTACCCGGTTCAGGGTTACTACGACCCTTACCATCAGGTGCAGGTTGGAGGGTCCGGGCCGGTTCCATGCCACCAATGCCACGGGATGCCCCATCACAGTGGCAGCCGGGTTTACAGCTACGGGAATCAGTTCGACTACTTCAGCGAAGAGAATCCATCTGCCTGCACAGTCATGTAAAATGTTAGGTGGGAAGTCTTCCGTATTGTTGAGATGATGATATTTAATTTCACTTCCTAGTTTAACTCATCGCTGTGTACCGTATGAGTTGGGGTTTGGTGGAGGGCAAAGTCAAAGGGAGGTTGTGTTTATTAAACTTTGGTGGTTAATTATAACTTCTATGAACATAAAAATAAGCCCATTTGACATATGTGTATTCATGACAAATCGTATTCGGTCTTCAGATGATGTCTTACCCACCTTTCGATTCGATTTTGACTGCTTGTTTCAAGAAAATAGCACAGATTTTCTATTGAGTATTGCATCAAATTTTGAATATACTTCAATGATGCAGTATATGTTGAACTAAAGTAATTTTTGTGCCCAATATTCTAGGTAGGCATTTTTAGTTCATCGAGAAGAAGTTCCAGATTATTCTAGGAAAAAGACTGTATTTACCACTTGGGAAGTATCTAGAGAGTTAAACTAATGTAAGATTATCTAGAAAGTGTCATATTTAAATAGAGTCTACAGAAGAAGAGAGTCTTGTATGTAATGGGTATATTGCATGTCAATACTGACATGATATCACGAGCGAATATAATTCAATTATTTTTGGAATATTTTAAATAAAATCTAAAAAAAACTTGTAATGTGATGTACCTATTACATGTAAGACTTACCATAGGTCCTATATTATGTCTTTTGTGCGTCAACAAAAAATTGAGAATAAATTTTACAGCGTCATGAGTGATCTTCCATTACATATTCCAGAGAGTTAATTCTAGAGTTTTTTTTTTTTTTAGTGCTATACGTCTTGGAATGGCGCATAGTCACTATAAATACATTTATACTGTACACTTCAATTTAATATCAACACAAAAATCATTAATTTTTTTAAATCCGAAATTTGTTCGGATACCTAGGTAATGGGTATTGCTGGAGCAGATGACCGACACGGAGCTGAACAACGTCACCAACCGGAGACGATAAACTCACGTTTAAATAATAATTCTTTATATTTAATAATGCTATTTCAAACAAAAAGATTGGTTTGAAATTATAGAAAATTGAAAGACAAACTGTCAAACAGTAGATTATTCTTGTATTAAAATATTACATATGAATTGCATGTGGTAAGATATTTTTATGAAATTAAGATTTTAAATAGGGTGTAGTAGGATATTATATTAAAAAAAATAGAAAATTAGTCCAATAAATGGTCATATTTGATTATAAAATTTAAAAGTTTAAATCTTATATTTGAAAAATTTCCGTTCCTACCAAATATGATGTAAACAATGATAAATTATCTTTTTTGGCCAATAATGATAAATTATCTCAAAATGTTTAAATTAATGAGACAATTTATACAGATATATATGTATATATATATATATATATAAAAGCCTGTATTTCTCCTGATAAAGGCTAAAAGAATGATGGAAAAAAAAAAGAATAGATAAGTTATTGGGCCTAAAAAGTCGAATGAGGCCCATGAAATGGGCCCACTTGTTTTTGTCAAAAAGGGCCCAATTCATTTTCCCAATTAGTTCGCTGTTTTCCCCTTTTTCCTGGAGCGAGGAGCGAAAATCAGCCCGGAGAGGAGGACGCGGGGCAGCGAGCGCATAAAGAAATCAAGCTCTTGTGGAAGAAGGAAGTGAGGTCCTTTAAGAGGGGTTCTGGCGCTCTGGTCTCTGCCGCCTCACTGCTACGTGAATACGCCTCCTCACCGGCCGCTCTCCTTGATGTGTTTTTCAGCCTCTCCTTGTCTGTACATGTGAACTGGTTTTCGTTTCCTCGTACTTTTCCGCTTGATTGTGTTCTTGATCTGTTATGTTATGTACTCTGCGACTTGGAGCCCATCAATTATATGAGAGGAGGAGTTTTCTCAATTCTTGATCCCATGCCCATAATCCTTCATATGTTTGAACCCATGTAGATTGGCACTCTCATTCGTGTCATCGATCAGTGCGAGAAGATCTTGAGTCCGAATAGCGTAAACAATGACTTCGCTCCCTCCAAAAACATGTGGATACGGCGGCAGCATTGCCCTTGTGGAGACTGGAAGTGTTATATTTCGTTTGAAGGTGAGGGTGAAGGGACCATCATAGCTTCCCAGTTGGTAAAAACGAAATCTTTCTCGCCAGACTCTATGATTGCCCCGTATGTGGGAATGGTCTTCGGGAGTGACGATGATGCGTTCGAGTACTATGCAAGTTTTGCCAGGAAAAATGGGTTCTCGATCAGGAAGGAGCGGTCTAGGTTGAGTCCCCAGTTGGGCATCTACAAGCGTGACTTTGTTTGTTACAGGTCGGGTTTTGCCCCCGCAAGGAAGAAGCCTACCGGGGAACACCATCGAGACAGGAAATCTGTCCGGTGTGGTTGTGATGCGAAAATGTACTTGTCAAAGGAGGTAGTTGAAGGAGTTTCTCAGTGGTGTGTCGTTCAGTTCAGCAATGTGCACAACCACGAGTTGTTGGAAGATGCCCAAGTTCGTCTCTTGCCTGCATATAGAAAGATTAATGAAGCAGATCAAGGGAGGATACTCTTGCTATCCAAGGCCGGGTTCCCAATTCACCGCATAGTGAAGGTACTGGAACTGGAGAAGGGGATTCAGGGTGGGCAACTTCCTTTCCTGGAGAGGGATGTAAGGAATTTTATTCAGAACCGTAAGAAGGCCGTTCAAGAGAATGATGCTATGCTGAATGAGAAGAGAGAGGGCGACATCGCTGAGCTTATCGAGGCGTGCAGAGCATCTAAGGAGGCAGATGAGGGTTTCAGTTTCGATTACAGTTTTGATGAGCACGATAAGGTTGAGAACATTGCTTGGTCTTATGGCTATGCAATAAGTGCATATTCTGTATTCGGTGATGTGGTCTACTTTGACACCTCGTATCAATCTATTACTTATAGCATGTTGTTTGGGGCATGGTTTGGAATTGATAACTTTGGTAGAACCATCTTCTTTGGATCTGTTTTGCTGCAGGATGAAACAGAAAGGTCCTTCTCGTGGGCTTTACAGGTTTATTTTCGTCAACATCCCTTCTAAAATTTAATATTGTTTACCCACTGATTATCTGATAGATGACTTCTACATGTCTAAACAGACTTTTATACGCTTCATGAAAGGAAGATATCCTCAAACAATTGTGACAGATCTCGATCCTGGCCTCAAAGATGCTGTAAGAAGCAAATTGCCTAGCACAAAGCATGTGATTTCTTTGTCGAGTATCTTACCCAGGCTGTGGAGCTGGTTCTCTGTTCCTCTTGGATCACAGTATGAGGAATTTCGGTCATATTTTGAGTCATTAAACTGCATCAATACTGCAGAGGATTTTGATTTTCGGTGGAACCAGATGGTTTCTCAGTTCGATCTTGCTTCGGACAAACATATTGCTCTACTTCATTCTGTCAGGACTTCTTGGGCTCCATCATACACAAGGTGTTGCTTTCTTGCTCGGATAACTACCCCAACATTCTTAAAGTCAGTAGATACATTCCTTAAAGGAGTCTTCAGTACACAAACATGTCTGAGGAGCTTCTTTGACCAGGTGATGTTTGAGTTTTGCATTATCAGATGACAATATGTGTACGATATAGGATCTCTTCCCTTTTCTCCCCCATCTTTCCCTCATCGTTTTTGTTTTCCTCAGGTCGGCATCTCAGCTAATTTTCAGAATCAGCCGCACAATGAGATGCAGTATCTGCATAAAAGAACATGCATACCGATTGAAGATCATGCCCGTACTGTTCTTACTCCATTTGCATTTAACGCATTGCAGCATGAGTTAGTGCTCTCAATGCAATATGCTGTTTCTGAGATGGCCAATGGATCATATCATATACACCATTATAAGAAGATGGACAGTGAGCATCTTGTTCTATGTGTACCAGAAGAGGAACAGCTCTGCTGTTCTTGTAAAGAATTTGAATCTTCAGGAATCTTGTGCAGACATGCGCTTCGAGTTTTTATAGTGAAGAATTATTTTCAACTGCCTGATAAGTACTTTCTGAGCAGATGGAGGCAGGAGAGCTCTCTCATATTTTATGATGATCAGACTGCTCAGCATAATGATGACGACTGGTTTAGAGAGTATCAATCTCTTACTGAAACTCTGTTTGCTGAGTCATCAATTTCGAGGGTACGCTTTGATTACATTCGTGGAGAGTTAATGAAAGAGGTCCGGAGGCTTCTCAATGAAGTCAGAAATATGCCTGATAGTGATGGCATTGCTATGGATCTGACCCTATCTCCAACTGGGTGATGTTATCTACATGATCTAGCCCTCAAGGCGAAAAATTAGAGTAATGTGGTAAATGCTCTGAAAAGGTAAACGTTACTTATGATGTTATACCTTCCTAGTAGGAGAGTTAGTGAAAAGATACTAGATTTCAACTGGTTCATCCCTCGAGGTGAAATGGCACAGTGAAAAATGAAGATGAGCTGAAGGTAAATCTGACTTGTTTCCTGAGGAAATTTTCTGAACTTGTCACTGGTCAATGGTATGTTTACTAAGATGCTGCCTAGTGTCTAATTCCTTGTCTAATGAAAGAAGAAAAAGTACCGGAGATCATGGATTTAGGAAGGATCCATGCAGGGCCTTATAAGATCATGTAGTTTTAGAATTTTATTTTATTTTATTTTTTGATAACCGAAGTATTCCCGGCCCGACTAGCGGTGGTTGCAACACCTCCTCCTCGGAGTACACGTAATAGCTTGCAAACCACGTGTATCGGATAAGTCAGGCGAACCGATGGGCTCAAGAGGGCTGAAAGCCCCCATCCACGGAGGAACGCCCCTCCTGGAAGTCGAACCTAGGAATGTAGTTTTAGAATTAATTGATGGTTTTATTGTCTTCCCTCTTTGTTTACTTCCTTCGACCTGCTTTATTCTTTATTGACAGTCAAAGTAACGCTGATCTGCATTTGAAAACTATGCATTCAAACTGCATGCTTGTTCTTTGCAGGAAAATTTACGAATTGAGCTTTCCTTGTTTTCAAACCAAATATGTAGTTTCGGGATTGATCCGGGTATCTGGTCAGTGATGTGACATGCTTAGTTGATTGAATTTGTTTGTGTGTATATGCCGAGTTTACTTAGCCATACTTTCTGACCCAACAAATTATGGCTTTTCAATGATGTTCCACCTACCTGTGTGATTAAGCTATGGCTGATCTTAGTTCCTGCTGTGAGTTACCTTGCGTCTCATAGTGGAGTTTGTATTAGGTATTCTGTTGTGTCCTCTAATTTGTCGTGCTCTCCTCTTCAGCAATCATTGAAAACATTTTTTTTATGGTAAATTGCAGCCCACACCCCCTTCATTATCAGGCAATTATAGGGCCCCGTCATCAGCAGTTTGTAACCTTTATATGAACAATTCTTCAAGGCTCATCTGAGCTGTGAAACATCTACTTAATTGTGAAATTTGGATTATAATGAAGGGGTGTTTGGCATGAGCATTGTTAAATTATGCGGAATATTCAGATTATGGGAAAAGTTCAACCATAGTGAAATTTTCTCGAGTTACAGGTTGAACTGTGAGATTGTTGTGTTTGGGAAAGTTTAAATGCTCGCTCTATGTTTGATAAACAAGGCGAAATAGTTGTGAGGCTGGCTGCAAACTTGTTTCAATCCAAGAATTTCACGTGTTTTTCAATGTAAATACTTTTACCAACCATATTGTAAAGTTTTAACCTATGTAATATCACATTACAATGAAGCTTGCAACCAAACACTAGTCCAAGATTACAATGAACTGCTTTACATGGGTGCAAACAACACATGACTGTTGCTATTGTCTCACCATAGATCCAAGACTAGAACAGTCGGACTATGGCTGAACCATGGTCAGTTCAGTTCTTACAAAACAATATGTACTAGTAAGTCATTTGCATCATTACTTTCATGCCTTGAGAATACTAAATTCACATAATTGTTTTATGCTGGTGAATGCCTGTTGAACCCCTGGTCCCCTGATTGAACCTGTAACTTGGCAGTTTGATCTCCTTTCAGGTTTTCAAAATAATTTCTTGTCTGGTCATATCAGTATTTAGGGTTTACAGATACTTTAGTCTCGTTCTGATTTTGCACATCAAATTTGGCTACATCTTGGTTACTCTTCACTCTAATTTTTCTTCTTGATAGTTCTGACTTTGCACTAATTCTGCTGGCTTTTCTTTTAGTTTTGGCTGTTTTCTTGCTAGTATGCGTCTGATTCAATGTTAATTACAGATCGAACAGGGGAATTGGAAGTGGCAGTCCTCTGCATCTCACACTCCTTAAGATTGTGGCTCACATCGATTCAAGGAGCTCTGCTGTAAATCGGATCCTCAGGACCCACACCGACATGGCTCCTTCAGATAGGTATGAAGCAGCACCAAAGTAGTAGTAGCACGTACTTTGCAGTTCAATTATTGCAATGCCTGATTTGTTCCATCTCTCCACCATTTAATACCAATTTCTAGTAGGACACCACCTGAAAGGTCTACCATCAGTAATGTCTGTTCCATCTCCATCTGAAAGCAGCGGGAACTAGTTTCCTCGACTGTCCCCGTGTCCTTGTGGACCCCGAAAATGGGGGTTAATCATCGATAGCAATGAGAACTTATATGTCAATAATTTAAAAGAGGGTCCAATGTTCTGTTGTTAATTACGTGGTCGGAATGCTCACAGCCCTGGCCGTCTGTTTTCTGACCATTTTTCCAAATTCATGAGAACAATTTCTCATTCACACTCGTTTAGCTCGCCATTTCCAACAACTTTGACCTGACCTGCCCGGGTTGATGCCAGTTCCTGATTTACAGATGGGTTCCTCTACAACTTGAACACATTCCAAGGATGATCTATGAATTGTACAGCAACGGACAATTACCGTCAACATCAAATGTCCATTATCAGCAGCAAAATCTGCAGAGGGGACTGCACGGATCCTCGACTGTAGAGGAATCGACCGGTCTCATCAGGAACCATCATAGAAGTGCAAAACACTTGGCATGATTGCATGAGGATTTCAGTAGTAGATAGTTATTCTGATTCTGAACAGTCTTCCAGTTCTTTCATGGGTTGTTTCTAGATGTCTCCACAGTAAAAAGCTTGCAGTGAGATCTTTCCATCTTAATGGGGGAGACAGCCTCTGCCAGGGATTCATTCAGGCTTTAGAATCCATGACCAAATGAAGAGAGGAGCCAAGTGCAGTGTTGCTTGATATTTTGTTGGAATAAGATGATTTGCAGAAGTGATGGAGATAGGAAATGAATGAAAAGGACATGACATTGCTCTCAACGACTGTCGGTTTTCATGCAACAGTGTGAGAGTCGGTCCTTGTCCCTTGTCCTTTATTCAGTCTCCCACATTGTCAATGTGGTTGAGAGGTTCAATCATCATACTCAGTACAGCTCCCTGGCCATGTTTATGATGCTGAAGGTCGATCCTATCGCATGAAAGGTGAAATCTGGCCGTAAATTCATTGCTGGGCGAGCGCCGTGGCAGTGCAGTCCACAAGACCAAGTCTCCTTCTTCCTATGTTTATTCGGGCTATGATTGGATTGTAAAAGCTAAGCAGACTGTAAATGATACAGGGTTTGCTGTCAAATCGTGCCTCGGTTTCACTTACAAGAGGCTGATTGCAATGATCCCGTGTCGCAATATCGATAGTACACGATCATCAAACTTGAACAAATACTGTATTGGATGTGACATGGAATCGGATCATTGTAACTGTCATGTTCCGATGTCCATCGGGCTAATAACTTGATTAGACCTGTAACTTGGCTAAGTTTTTTGAATTTTGAAAACGTAGGGCACTTATTTAATTTCCTACACCGATAATTTCTAAAATTAAAAATTATAATTGGGGCTTGTATTCCATTCAGAGTGGACTGGTCCTAGAAGACAGAGTTGTCGAGCACGGGAGAATGCAATTAGGGGTAGAATGGAATAGACTGGTCCCAGAAAACAGAGTTGTCGAGCACGGGGAATGTAATTAGGGCTAAAATGGAGAATGGAATAGAAGTTCTAATTGTAATTTTAATTTTAGGTATTTTCAGTATATGAAATTACATAGGTACCCTTCATTTTCAAAATTTAAATAATTTGATTGTTGGGCATAAATGATATTTTGCCCATCTAACCCATGTGGTTTCTTCACATCACTCTCAGTCTGCTATATGTACAGTACTAACTTGACAAGTTAGTAAATTCTATCAATTTTGATGGATTTCATGACATTGTGCTAAACGGAACGAACATTTTAAAGTTCGCGACTTTCAAGATCATTCAAAAAATTCACACTAAAAATGGCAATTTGACCAAAATATAAGTTTATTTAGGTTATTAGTCCTTTGTTAGGTGATGAATGGAGAGATGGGAGAAAAATACCAAACGATTCATACATAGCCATGGAAGACCTGGCAACGCTTCTATTGAATTTTTTAATTTATAAGACTTAGATATAAGACTTAGGTTGGTGAGAGTTTTTGCCTCATAAACCACACCGATACTTAAAGTAAAGATGTATTGAATGCTTTTAATTATTTTTTTAATGTTTTTGGTAAAGTTATTGTATTGAATTATTTGTCCAAAAAAATGGTTTATTCTGGTCGGCTATACTAGTTATGATTGCTTTCCTCCAAACACGAAAAAACATTATTAATGTGAAATATCTGATTATATTAATATTTTATCTTACCTAATACGTTTGTTGTTTACTTGTTATATGGGGAGAAAGACCCTGGCGGCGGAGGCGGTGGCCACCGGTGTCCCACCGCCGGAAACAGACCTTGGGGCAGTGGTGGTCGCGAAGCTGGACACGTGTAAGGCTGTCCCGGACCAAGTCTTCTTCTGACCACCGTCCACCTGTGGACTTTTTTTTTTCCTTTTCCCTTTTGTGATTCTCTTTTTATTCTTTTTTTTTTAATTACAATTTATCTCTATTATCATATAAAAGAAGAAGAATTAGTTTGTCTCATTTATGAACTTTTTAAAATACTCTTAATAAATATGTTTTTAACCGATAAAAAAGATAAATGGAGATAGACGGTCAAATCAATGATATATTCGCAACTACTAAATAACGTTATAACTAATATCTAATTTTTATTATACGCTCTTTAAATATCAATTATCTATAAAAAAATTAATACTCAATTGTTAAAAGTAAGAATTTATAATCGACTATGTAAATAAATAATTTCGTGTGTAACACATATCAAGGTTTGACATTTATTTATATATGTAGTATAATATCCAAAAAATAGCATCTATAAATTAATTTGATATTGAATCGAGTCCTAATAGATAAAAACCATCAATATTTTAATCACAAGACTTAAATACAAGATTTTTTTGGAACGACTAACTCAACTTGTCGATATATCAATTTTATTATTTAATTAAATAAATGAGAAAAATTATTTTCTTTTTTAGAATCTCAATCTTTGCCTCCATTTTTCTGCAATAATACAGATATTGAGATCTGAAGTTTGTCTTGGCTCTTTAGGGTTTATCAAATCAGTGAGGGGACTCGTCTTATCAAAATCATGCATGGTCCTTCCGGGCCTAATCATTGATCTAAAAAGTCTCCCATATTTATCATAACAAAATCATTCCCTTTAACTAAAACCGATACGGTTCTGTGCTCGAAATTCATCGTTGAATGGAGAGTGAAATGCAGATCATGTTTCTTTTTTTTTTTTTACTGAGAAGAAATTCTTAACGATTCCATACTCGGAAGTGAAAGAATTTTTCTCAGTGTCAGGGACGGATCCAAAAGCCCTAACTGGGGGAGGCGAGACTCCGTAGAGAGTACATAACAAATGGATTTCAATGGGTAATTCATCAAAAATATAGATAAAGTTAGTAAAATCTATACAAAGTTTGACGGAGTTTTCTGAGTTCAGGAGAAGATATACTCCTGTTGAGTTTCACATGGGTAGGGAGCTACATTCAATGGAGACACTTCTTTCTTAATCTTACATGTAGATCATGCATGGTGAGTGTGCTTAGCTTTGGAGATAAGAGTAACCTTGGTCGGTTTGGCTGAAATGGGATAGTCGAAGTCGGGTTTTGTCGGCTCGAAGTGAATTTCTGATCACCACAAACCGGTAATAAGATTCAAACTCGCGATGCTATGATATTTGCTTAGTTTGCCATGGCTAGAACTGCCTAGTTCTTTCCTTGTCTAAAAATGGAAAATCTCTCTAGTAACCATTGGACCCGAGCATGGTGAAAATGAGGAGCTGCATCCTTTTTTTCTTTTTCTGATAACCGAGGCATCCGAGCGTCTTCCGGACCTGACTAGCGATAGTTGCGACACCTCTTCCTCGAGCACATGCAGTAGCCTGCAAACCACATGTTGAGATATTGGAAGACATCTCAAAATCCCACCACCAGGACTACCCTCATGGCCAGGAGCTGCATTCTAGGCTTGGCATATATTTGAAAAAAAGGTGGAGATGCACACCGAAAAGCAGTCTTTTATCATGAATATACCATATGATAGTGTTTAATGGTATTGCAGTTTAATAATTTTTAACTGTTTTAAATTTTTTAATAAAATTATAAAATAAAAAATAACACTAAAAATAATAAAATTTTCTTGATTTGTAATGTCACGTAAGCACTGTAATATGAGACATGCTGGTTGCAAAACTTTCTCTATCCAACAGGACTTCCCAGACGTATGGCTAATAGTCTGTGCAATCAACTAAAAATACTTAAGAAAAAAATCCATGCATTAGTGGATTCTGAAAATATATGCATGACTAGAACATCTATTTATTTATTCAGTGTACATACTTTAATATCCAAAAATTTAGTAAACTCTTACTAATTTAAATTTAAAATTTATGAACCGAATTTGTCTATTAAAAAATAAAATTCTTCCAATAATAATTTTGCTTTTCATTCTTAAAATTTAAATTCAAGACTCACTTTCAAAAACAAGAATACCGAACTACACCAACCAAATCAATTTTTTTCACCTCGGTCTCCAGAATGCCTATCAATTGTCCACTGAAACCGAGAAATTCTTGCGTGATCTCAGCCCGCCACGTCATTCACGAACTCAATCAACTGAATATTTAACACGTCACCATAAAATATCACATTATCTTTTTTCTATTCATTATTAATTTACATTTTTTAAATATAATTTGAAATATTTACCAGCGTGTAAAATATTCATTAGCTAAGTTTTATTATATCATCTATAAACTCAGTTGATGTAAGAATTTCTCACTAAAACGTATTAGTTGTCTGCTACGAATTATTCATCTAATTCTTCGTAATGCAAGAACAGACTCAGAAGCAGCGTCGATAATTCTTGAGAAACATTAAAATATCATTTAAGTTTCAATAATTTATCTACTTTAATTTTTTAATGACCTTTTCTCAAATTTTTGACACTTTGATCTACTCTAAATTTAAGCAATTTTTTTTTTCTGTAAACTCGGTTTGGAGATCCGCACGCTTTTGTGTCCCAAAGTTGAATTTTGAGAGATACCATATTACAATAAGAAATGCTTTGTGGAACTCTTGAGTTGTCGCGTCTAGCAATTTCCACTCAACTCATCCCCCCTCTATTTCATTCACACACTTCAATGTTCGTTTTCTATTTAGAAGGTGATTAAAAAAAAAAAAGAAAAAATAGCAAGTAAAAACCCAATTACAAGATCAAAACCAACATCTCGACCTAAAATTGAAAATGATATATTTATTGTATTAAATCATCTTTCTCTGTTTTTTTTTTTTTTTTGGAAACTAAGAGAATTTTGAATGAAAACTGTGCACTGACCTAAGATCGATGCATACTAGAAGTCACCTAAGATTTTGAACAAAATTGAAAGAAGGGTATTGGTAGACGTAAACTTCTTGAACTATACCGGGCATTCAATAGTACTACGTTTACAGGGTTAATATCAGTGCCGGTTATTCAGTTCGTCTAACATGTTCATAGTTAAATATGAAAGCCCTAATATTGCACAATGAGATGGCTGGATCGTCACTGCGGCTACTATGTTCTCCTTTTTGTTCATGAAAACAAAAACAAAAAAAAAAAAAGAGAGAGAAAGAAGATTGATGTGGGCAATTTTAGGTCCAACCATATGAACATTAACATCATAAACTAAAGAAGGCCGGTTCTACTAAAACCAATCGATTCATGGATGAGATCTCCATATTATTTCCAAACCCGAGATAGCTTCGGGTTGGCGCGATCTTCTCACAAGACTCGAACCAATTATTTCGTACTAAAGATGAAAGAAAAGAAAAAAGATTATCATCCACTAATTAAACATTATACCAATACAAAGCTGAACTGCAGTGGAGGAAGAAGAAGATAACTCATTTCTTGCATCAAACAGCAATCAACTGGCTCTGTGCTTCGATCCTAATCTCCTCCTTCATCTTCCTGATGAACTCCTCGATCTTCCTGTTCAACTCCTCCGTACTGATATCCACCTCACCGCCATTAATACTGCTGGCTGCCATTATTGGAGCTTCTGTGGCTGCTTCTTCTTCTACTCTGTCTTCCTCATCGTCATTGATCTCCATGACCAGGGTCTCACTCTCTCTACCTCTCCATCTGCTTCCTCCATGAATGGAGAACTTCCCATTTCTTGATCTTCAGCTTCACCCTCTCCTCTTCCTCCCGCCTCCTCCTCTTCTTGGTCGGGCACGGCTGCCGCATTCTCTCCATCCTTCTCAACCGGCACGGCTTCAACGGCCTCAGACAACTCTATCCCATCAGAGGCAGCCAAGGCCTTCATCTCGACAACAACTACAGGATCGGGGTCGTCGGCCACAAGGTTAGGATCAGTGTCGAAGCAGAGGCTCTTGACGAGGAAAGCGAGGATGCCATTGCAGAGGAGGAACATGTACTTCCTCTCGAGCGTGCGGGTGAAGAACGAGAAAACGAACGTGGAGAGGTAGAAGAAGTTGTTCCGTGAGAAGAGAAGAAGGTGCCCCGAGGAATAATAATGGTGGTGGAGATAGCACGAGGAGACGACCAGCAACATTACAGACACCACAGAAATGGAGACCAGCAGCAGAAGCTGCCGGAATCTGAGGAAGTTGAGCTCCCCGAACGTCAGAACGTCGATGGCGTGATGAAAAGCCTTATGGGTCCGGTCGTCGGCATCGAGAACTCGAGCACGGTCCATGGGGTGGTGGGAATGGCTCCTCTTCTTCTTCGGGATGGTTATGGGATTACAATTATATGGCCAACTTGGCTGACGTTGGAGCTTAATTAGCTTACCTCTTCCCCGGCCTTCCTATTTATCGTGGAGGTGGCCACCGTATGAAATTACGGATATACCCTTGATGATTGCACCGGGGGATGTGGACATGCAAGATACAATTATACGCAGAGGACTCCCGAGTATTATCAATCGGGACCTGTCTGCTCTGGTAGCATATTATTTGAATGCTACAGCTCTCATAATTTCATGGTCGGGGTTAGATTAAATCTCCTTAACCGAGATAGAGAAGGTAGATAGATTGATTCGGTCCCCAGAGGCGGCTCGTGGAAACTCAAGTATTACCGATTCGTCAATGAAGGTTATCGTACCCGATTCGGCATGTCATGCTGGTGCGAAGTACGATAGGGAAAAGACTATTCGAGTTTGTGTTGTTTCTACCGGCAGTTGTGATGAGTACACGGTACATATACACGGTTGATAAAACCGTGTGGATTGTGAGAAGAGGACAGCACCGGTCGTGGTGAGTGAAGAATCATTTCAAGAACAAATTATGGAGACTCTGATATGATTCAATCCCCTCACACCAACGAGAAATTCTTGTCTATAAATTACACCACATAACAGTATTAATATAATATTATAAATTAATTAAATTAAATCATTTTTACAGTTATTTTTTTCATTTTATAATTTATTTTTCTTTTAAATTTCACTAAGAAAATTTAAAATAATTAAATTATATTAACTTATAACATAATATCAGTAACGGTACATATCGTAATCATTCTCCACGCCAACAGATAAAGGTTGCCCAGAAGTGGGAGTTGGCATTTTGAAGCTTCTAGGTGCTGTCAAGTTGCAATAAATCTAAAAGATCATCAATGCTTGGATTCATGTCTCTATCTATTTTTTATACGTGTGTGTACATATATATATACACATATATATATGTATATGTCACTGCATTAACAACTAGTATAATATGACGTGTGTGAGTGTCAGGTTTGATTCAGAAAACTTGTCTAGGGATAAAATTCATAGTAAAACTAAAAATGAATCTAAGGGTGCCAAACACAAAAATATAATTGAAAAAGGATATAAATTTATTATAATATATATTATTTTTCACAGATTTTTTTTTTTCGAATTTAAGGGTGCCTCCATAAATCCTTCCTGTACGCGTCCGAGTTCCATATAGCATGAAGAGTTCAACGTTGGCAGATCAATGGGCCCCACTGAGCAATCAAACCACTTTCTTCTGAGGTAATGAGTAGGCCTAATTACTTGATCTCACTTGCGGTCCAGCTCATCCTAAACCTTGTAGCTTTTCCTATGTTCTAAACTGATCTTATTTGATCACATGCTATAATTAAAATATGACATACGGATAAATTAAAGTTAATTATACGAGTAGATATTATAATTGTCACTAATTAAGATAATATAATTAATTCTTTTATTATAAGATAAAATTATTTAGTATTTCTTCCCTTTATTGGATTTTGCAATATCCCAATTACTAGGACCAGCCAAAACGAGGTTCAGACTGCTCTAATTGATTGAATCTCATAATCTTATTTGGCATCTTCCAAGAATATCTTCTCGACCCGAAACCGAAGTTCTTGATTTAATTTTTATTAGTGAGACTCATCGTGTCATTTTTATTCAATCTTTTTTCTATCTGCTTTTATATTTTTGTATCTTATCTACACGTCGAAAAAATCACAGGTTGTGTCGGACTCGACAAGTTATGCTCTATGCAGACGAACTTTTTCTCGATGTACACGACCTCGAGTTCGGTCGATTTATTAAGAATGGAATTATTTGCATTATATTTTCTCTATTTACAATATTGTACCCTCTTTACAAACCCTATTTTCTATTTTGAAAAATAATTTTTTACGTGATTTTTGAGAATTTTTATAATATTAGAAAAATATTTATAATTTGGTCAAATAGTTGTGTTAGGGCATAAAAGAAAAAGATACAATTCTTATGCTTTGTCCCATCTCTCCTCAGAAACAATTTCATACGGAATAAAACCCATTTATGATTATTGAATTCAGATTTCGTAATCTCATATTAAGAACGATATTACTGCGTCAAATAAATGTATGCACTGCTACATATTCTTATTATTAAGACAGTAATATTAATGCGTGGGGTCAAGTGTGAATTTTTTTTCGAGCGATCAAAGTCGAGTAAGTTTTAGCAGAAATGAAATAGTGCCATAGAAGCAGGGGTGGATTTAGGGAGTACGATAAGCGACTGCCCCTGAACTCGAGGAAAATCCTTAAGCAACTGTTCATATTTCACTTGATTTTGTTTAATTTTACGTTGAATTATTACATTTCGCCCCCTCCTGAAGTATTTATCCCACTTTTCTACAGAGTTTTGCTCTTGAACGGTTGATTTTTCTGAATCCGTCACTGCGAAGTAGCGCATTTAATTTGACCAAGGTTACTTGGAGGCAGAGTAGAAAACGGACGACGTTGACATCGAATTCAGTAAAACATGTATTTTAACCAAACAAGTCAATCAAATTTTGTCGGTTTGACTGAAGCTGGAAATCAAACTTGCAATGAATGAAGATCAGCTTAATTATTGACCATACGTACCCACGACCACGACCAGGGATGGTCACCAAGACACGTACCTGAGATAGACAGACAACTAACCAGGACATCCCATTTCGTTTTCGGGTTAAAAACATGTGAACGGGAGGAAGGGGAAGATGCACATCATTGGTAAGAATAGAATTCAAAAACCCATTGACATTAAAATCGAGGACGATGTTACTATACCGGTTGATTTATTGAGATCGAACCATGTTGGCATGCCGGCTGCTAGGTCAAGACGAGATTGCTATATTTAATTATATCCAAGATTGACGGGTTGAGGCGCTCAGATATTCTGTTATTATTAATAGTGAATCTTATAACAGACGGCTCATTTCCACTCAAAAATCTAAGTTATTGAGACATAATACCTATTTTTTTTCATAAATTTAGGATTATTCTCTTATGGGAGAGAGATTAGGTAATTCTACCTAGACACATGGCGAAAAAAAAGTACCAATCAAAATGTGATAAATAAGTAACCTAGTTTTAATCGGTCGGACAGTTGCTATACTTAATATTAATTAAAACAATTTAATTAGTTCTTTCTAATAACGTTATTATGAGATAAAATTATTTAAGATTTTTTTTTCCTCGTACGGGGACTTAAGACAAGACGTCGTATTATATTAAGCATATACGAGCGTTTCGATGGTAGCTCTGAGTGGTCACATTCCTCGTAAGATGAATCGAAAACGACAATCGGCCTTAAGTTGATTGCTTTTGTAGTGTCCTGACGATTGAATCAATCGGGCAATGATTGCTGAATATCACAGAGAGGAAACTAGAAGAGCCGAGTGCTATAAATAAAAATTCTCTCTGATTTTTAATCGGGTTGTCGTATTCTGTAGTTATATGGATTATTTAAAAATCAAAATAATTCATAACATTCTCATACATTAAGATAATTTTATAATAAAATTTATGATCATTTACTCATATTAACTTTATTTTTTAAAATATTAAAATCTTATATTTCAACTTTTTTAAAAAATGTTTTACGATAATTTAAATTTTACCGATAATATTAATATTTCTTGTAATTTAATAATATTTGAACTAAAACCTCCCATGTAAAAAAGTAAGAATATGTACGCATCTAATTATAATAAATGGATATTTGTTACGGTTTACATGCGCACGTTTTCTCGAATATTAAGAGTGTTGTGATTTTTTACGTAATTTTTTTATTCGAGTGTATTGCATAAAAAAAATATGACTCGAAGAATTTTATTCCTTTCCACCGATTCGACTGGACATGGATGAGTTAAGGTCTATTAAAATTCTAAGTATGATTCTGAACATGAGGTAATACGCTCATAAATTCTCTCAGACATATATATATATATATATACACGTTTAAAATACACTGGATATATTACTAAATAATACACATTGAATACGATTTGGAAGACTTCCGAACGATGATGTATTTCTGTGTGAAATAGGGCACGAGAATGGGCCTCGGCCCACAATGAAATCAACATATATATTTTTTTTTAATAATGAAGGTGTTTGAGCGTCTTCCGAGCTCGACTAGCAGTGGTTGTGACAACTCTACCACAGGGCACACGCAGCAGCTCGCAAATCACATGTATCAGGTAAATTATGATAAATCTTGAAGGGCTCGTACTCCCGAGTGATCGAACTCTTGACCTGAGAAGTAAGGAGGCCCTTGCTTACTACTGGGCTCGTTCATTTGTCTATCGAATTGTTCCCTCTTATTATCATTGTCCTCATTATTTTTCTCTATATGAAAATGTAGTTAATTTAATACAATTTTTCATTTTCTTGGTATACATCACTTTAATATATGGCAAAGTCTTGTACGTAACGGGTGCCACAAATAAATAGAATTTAATTATTTTTAGAATTTTATTTAAAAAATATTAAAATAACTGAATTTTATTTATTTATTTCACCACGATAGCGTTGCCACATGAAAAATTTGTTACACACAACACTCTCTACTACACACAATGAATTCTGACTAACGGACAAAGTTATCCAACTATTGCATTTTCAATATTCAATACTCGAATCATAGACTTTATTTAAGGGAAAAGCGGTAAAACCTTTTTCGACCAATCTTTAAACAAAACCGAGGCAGCACTAGTGAGTTCTCAATTTAAGTCTAGCGAATGAAAAACAAATCTTAAATGATCTTATATCATAGTGATGTGATGAGGAAGATTAGTAATAATTAAGGTAGCTAATCGAGTTACTAACTCTAATTTATTTATTTGTCATAATGTAATTGATAAATTCTATCACTTGACAGAGGAAGCTTAAATGCAATGCCATCCTCTCTATCTAAAATAAACAGCTGAGTTAACAAGCTCAGCCTTGCAGGAACTTGAAGCTTGCAGCTATGGGTATCCAGGTTACGATGATGGTAACATTTCTTATAGGAACAGTCGAGCATTTCACGGAACCGGTTTCAGCCAACACATTAAGATGTTGTCGAAGAGCTCAGACAGTAGCAGAAAACTCTGATATGAGTGGCGCTAAGTCCCGGAAACGCTGGAGATCAGATGACAGTCACCAAATATGAGTGATTGATATCTATGGTGCAGTTCAGGCTGCATTTTGGTGACCGTATTAAAGGGATGGTTCATATTCGGCAATTCAGGACCAGGCGAGCTCATGGCTCGGGCATGGGAGATCTCAATCACTGCTATTCATAACGTTCCCCATTTGATCCCATTGTATAGTCCAAGCTTTTGCAACTATCTACAAAACCTGTCACTCACAGAAGAAACTGAAGAACAGGAAAGATTAAGCGATACAGATACTTGGGCCCCGGTAGCGCATTTTCGCATATGAAACCAGCCCCGATGATCTTTGGCTCCTCAATCTCATCCTTTCTAAGCCATTCCACGACTCATCGCTGTCCTGATTATCTGAAACAGAGCTCTGACCACCCACAAAGAAGATTGTAAAGTTGGAAAAAGGATCATATCAGGATTCAACCACTAATTCATCAGCAAGCAAGAAGCTGCTGTGGACACGATCATTTCACAACTACGCCAAAATCACGATAAAGAGGAGCAAAACAAACAGATGGCTTTGTGGATAGAAAGGGGACTCATAAGTAAAAGTAAGCGACGAGCATGGAGAAACATACATGACCCAATGACCACGAAGATGAAGAAGCCGAGCAAAATTGGCCCGACTGGGTAATCACTTCCTTTTTTGGTTGTTGTTTCAGGAACTGATCCCCTCTTCACAATGTTCTTCTCGAATTTGGATACTTTCCTCCCTGCAAGGCGCTTGGATGTTGTCTGTTCAGCAAAAATTGAACATACAAATTGTTGAAAATTCCAATCTCACCAAATACGTCACTGGAAGAAATAAGCTTTAAAGGTCTATGTGTGCTGTTGGCCGTTTATATATCTGATGAGCTAATCGCAGACCTCAACAGACAGAACTAATACTGCGACCAAAGGATTCATTGACCAGTTTGAGCAGTCAAGTGTTTTGATTGAGAAACACACTTCCATCTAAAGCCACATCAATGAAACTTAAAAGTCTAACGTCCTAGGGAATAAACCAGCCATGATCAATGAATCAACCACTTGATTCAAAGAAACGACCCGCAGCACACAAGCTAATCCTTACCAGATTTCCCACTAATAGCTTCATATAATGCTGATATTCCTAGCCATATTTATCTTTTCTTTATCCACTGCCATGTTGGTTTGGTAAGATGATGGAATCACAGGGGAAAAAAAAATTATGGATCTTCATATCCCACAGCAAAGGCCACAGAAAACAGCCAAAGATACCGAACAACATTCGATGCTTCTGTACATATCTTGAGCAATTTGAATGGGAGATAAGTATTCCAATAACAGGGTGCAAGCATAGTCATTTCCAGGGGCAAGAAACTGCAGTGTCATAGCAGGAGCATCATCAAATCCCATGAAGAACTGACGCCGTCGAAGGATGATCCCTAGAAACAATGATTACGCTCAAGAAATCCAGAAAAGAAACCCGAATTCAAAGCATGGAAAAGGGCAAGCCACGGCCTACCTACATGGCAAGAAGAGAAGAGGAGAATCCACAGAGAAAAACCTAAAATTTTCCCATCAGAAACGGCAGATTCTGACCTAGAGGAAGGTCCAGGTAGATCGTAATGCTTGATAAAGAATTAGGGAACGGCTATCCTCGCATCAAAAGCACATAAACAATACCAGCAATAGGAGGAGGAGGTGGAGAAAGATACCATTTTTCCTTCCGCTGGATCGAGAAGATCAAAGGAGCGAAGATTGTCGCCGGCAAGAAACTGGGGGGATTCCCAATTGCGCGGTCGTAGGAGGAATTTGGACTGTCGTTTGAAGGAATGGCCCCGGTGGGGGAATTTGACTTTTGAGGGATCAGGCACACGCACGGTCGCGAGGTCAAAGTCCCTCCCAAGTCCCAAGAGTACTGGGTCTAGGCGGGCTCGCCTGCCTCATTCTCTACTTCGCTCCAGACTTTGCATCCTTTCCAAGGAGAGAGATTCAACAAAATCTGCGCAGATAACATCGCAGACTTGACCATATCAACCCAATTAATTGGATAAATTTCTCTTAATTATAAATTATTTTCATTTACAACAACACCCGTTGGCTAATGCCCCCAGGAGAAAATCACGCAAAAGAATCAGCCGCCTCATTAGCCACTCAATAGAAGTGCGGGCCGTGGACAGTCCCAAGTTTCCGGCATTTTTACCTGTACTGTTCCCATGCCATAAACTTTACTATCAAGGTGAAAAATTTAAGCTGGCTTAGGGATGGCAATTCATAACCGGCCCTGCCAAGACACGCAGCCCCGTCCCAATTTGATGCTGGTTCAACTTCACCGGTGCACAGGTCAAGGCGAGCTTTCGCTTATTTATAACGTGCTAAGACCAAGTTTAAAATTTGAGGCCACCCCAGCTAGAGTTCAAGCCAAGTTCACAAATTCCTAAATGAGTTGAACTTGAATATGGTAGATTCAGACTCAATTCGGCCCATTTAACCGTTAATGCCAAGTTTTTTGTTTCATCCATGCAACTTATGAACGGGGGCTCGGCATATATATAGTGGAACTGCCCTCATACTGAAGATTGGTTTTCCTACTATAATTTGCAGAAGAGGCAAACATAGTATGCTCTGTTTAAAGACATGTTTGAAGGGCATGTTATTATACATATATGTGATAGATAACGAAAAAGTACAGCATAATATCAACCATCAATTCCCGGAACAACGTACCGAGTAAAGGGAAGGACAGTAGTAGTGTGACCTAGTTACAACCGCTACCACATACATGATAGTCAGATTTCCGCATCTAACTACAAATATATGAGATGAACTAAATAATTAGTGCTCAGCCTAGATACAAAGAACGCACTTCTACCAAACTTTTCAATATATATATATAGAAAACATTCGAGTGAGTTTTAAACTATTAAACTACTTATATTATGATATCATGTAAAGTATCCAGATAATCTAGAAAATGTCTAGCCCGAAATCTTATATGATAAGTCAGTGGTACCTACTCTCTTATAAATCAGATTTCATTCTCTTATTTGCCTAATATGATATTGACCTATTAACTAACTCATCTTTAGTATCATCACACTGCAGAAGAGAAATGGAAAACAAGTATGGACCGATATTCATTTTCTTTACAGGTGAAGAGATGTGTCAACATCGTCAAAATCCTCGGCCTTGTCAAACAGAATATCGGCCCCCGAAGATCGGGTCCCAGAAAACCGAGAGCTAACAAACACCGGGGCATCCATCGACCGAAGACATGAAGCACTGCCAATCCTTGAACAGGGCCAGAGGGAAAGGGAGAGCTGTGGAGGCGAAGCAGTGCTGAGAGGAAGACCGAGGTCCGGTTCGAAGAAGACCATTGATGGCTCGTGATTTGGGGTTCGGGGGACTTTGAAGAGCTTGTTCGAGGGCTTGTTGGGCATTCTTCGGAGCTCCTTTGCTTCTCTCATCTCCTTCAATCTCTGCAACTTTCTGAATCTCTCCTGCAAGAGCGCAATGGAGGACTGAACCACGGTGGGATCTCTGGCCTCTCCTCCCATATTCCCGAATTTCCAAGCGTTCCTTAAGATGAAATCCGCACAGTTCATGGACTTGATATATTTATAGGGTGTTCGCAGGGGCAGTGTCGTCATTTGAAATAATTTAAACTTAATTTGATAGCGTTTTCCTTGGTGAAATTCCAAATGGTTAAAATAGGGAGGGAAGGAATGTCCGAAAAGAAAAGGTCAAGTGGTCAATCTAAATGAAGAGTGCTTGCGCTTATCTTGGTCTTGTCCATGTGTCTGAAGAGAGCCATGAGAATTCTATCTTCTTCCTTTTTTTTTTTGCGATACACTGATATAAAAAAATCTAATAGGTTCTAATTAATTCAAGTTCAATTTGAATAGGGTCATTAAAGAGTAAAGTTATCCGAATAATCGATTTTGTTTTTCAAAGTACTCGAACATGCGATCTTATTTCAAGCTAAGACGTGTCAAACTGTCTCGATCAATCCATCTTGCCATCGAAGATTCTGTTCTTGAGCCAAAAAAAAATCAAAAGAAGGAAGTGAAAGTGAAAGTGAAAAGGGAAGAGAATTGGTAAAAGTGGGGAAAGATATAAGGATAATAGTCCAAGGGAATGTTGAGGGTTAGCTCATGGATGGGTATGTTTGGAGGAATAAAAGTGGGGAGGAGGGTTTGAAAATGCTCTCTATCAGTCCCTTTTTTTCCTCCTTCCTCCCACTGATAAACCCTAAAAGCACTTTCCAAGCTTTGGAGATTGTGAAGGCTTTTCTTGGTGGAACTTTTGGCATTGTAGTTGCTTTTATGTTTTCTTCATAATTCTATGATTTTATCGAGATTTGATCCAAATATTGTCAAATTAATGAAAATATCAAGATTACAGAATTTAGTTCTGCATGTATCACTAGTATTCAGAAAACTAATCGGTTCTAACTAATCTAATTATAGTCAGGTGGACCCACTTGGGACAAAGATCCGGTAAGGTGAATTCCTTAAAAATTTTGATTATAGTAAAATTTTTAAATTGTAAATCAAAATGTGAGATTATTGTAATTAGAAAAATATAAAATTTATTGTAAAATTCGATAAGAATAAGTAAAATGGAACCCGAAAAATTTTACACATCTTGTATGCACAATCTTCAATTATACCGTAAAATTTTAATTTGTATAATCTAAAAAGTTACACTAAGTTTTGCTACACAAATATTGTTATACAAATGACAACACTTAAACATCATATTTTCTATATATCATATAGAATATTAATTAGTGATTTCACCAAATCCACAGTGTTTGTTGGAACATTCTCTTTCTAATGGTACATTACAAGGAGAAGCTTGGAAATAACACATGCACCAGTGTGTGGTTCCTCTCATACAGCCAACAACTCAATAATCTTTCACATGTTGTTCATATTTGACTGTCTTTAGATCCCGGTTAACGAAATGAAATTACTATGACCCGTAAATAAAATTTACGAGCGTTATTAAAAGTTCGTAGAGGAAAAGTGGGAAGGATAAAAAATTTCAAGGTAAGTTTTAACTACGAATTAAATTAGATATTATTTAATTTTTTGAGTTGATCATTCTTTCTTCCAAGAGATCATAACATGATGTCATAAACCTCTAACTTCAAGTTATTGGCTCTAGCAAAAGTTTTAAGCGATTAGACAATGAAAAGATTTGATCAATTGAGGCTTCTGAAGTCTTAGTGAAAGTTGAACCCCTTTCACATATAATTCACAAGATCCTACGATCTAGTAACTGGATCATTTAACAATTTGATCAAATGACTCATAATCGATGATTCATAATCCACTGGCTAAACGGTTCACTGAACAAACCGAAGAATTTCACCCGATAGTATTATTTATGATGAACTGTTAATTTCAAAGTTTAAACTTTGTGAAATAAGAATGATATTTTGAAACCTCTTTCAATTGTTGGATTTTAAGGGCAAGAAAGGTCTCAGTGGGGGGACAACATAAAGGGCAGGAGAGGACAAGGAGAAGGAGGATAAACAATCTTAGGAGTAGGCGTAATGCCTTCTTTTTCTTTAATTTTCACTATTTTTATATTCAAAATCTAATCGATCTTGATTGATTCATATCCGAGTTATGCCGGCCCGTTAAAAAATAAGCTCTCTAAATCATAAATTTTCCTTATTCACAAGATTTTGAATATGACATTTTATTTAAGAGAAACAGATATCGAACCACTTCAATCATCTCATCTCGGTTGCGTAATGCTTTTGATTGATCAGTAATGCTTTGACAGAAGCAAGCAAAGTAAGAAAAGGAACAGGAAAGTACTAACATTCTCCCTCTCTCGCTCTCTTTACTTTCTTCCCCTTCTTTTTATCTTGAGTGCTGCCCTTTTCGTAATTTGTCTTGGAGCTGTTTGGAAGGGAATGGCATGCAGAGAAATCAAAGGCTGCATACGTAATTCTAAGTGGGTGATGGGATTTGGGTGCAGAACTAGCATTTCCAACTGGACAGCTTCTTCGAAGTTTGAACATTTGTTTGGGACAAGACCTGCAAATTACTTCTAGGGTTTCACTATGCTTTGCATTAAAAATTGTGTTTTTTCATATTAAGAAAACCTTTGTATTTAGAAAGAGATGGGATAAAGATGAGAATAAAGATATACATGAAATTTCACTGACAAGTATCAAAATTAGGGTTTCTTGATATCAGGATGAGAGCGATACAACTACATCAATCTCATCTTCGCCGTATTAATTAATGTTAGTCGCTTTTATCTTGGTGATAAAGGAGCCCATATGATTAATGCAAGAATAGAAAATAAAGAGAAATAGATTGATATATACCTTTCATGGTAATGATCGGACTCAAGAATCTCTTAATTATAAGTCAAAATCTTGTGTCACTGCATTGAGACAGTATTTTCCGTTGATCACTTGCTTAGTTGGGGGTTAATTAAACAAGTTTATCCCTCCCATTTTAAAGGCAAATCAAGGATGTCCGTTTGTCTTATGCCCTAATATAAATTTATTAAATCAGTTATTAATATATATATATATATATATATATGCTTCCTTTCATGCACTCATGTTTTGTAGCCCAAGAACACTAATACATACTTACATTTATATATATATATATAGATACACACCCACTAAACAAAAGTACATGAAAAGAAGATTCCTTGGGATGAGCGTAGAGTAGAGAAGGAATGTCGGGGTCGAAGGAAAATGAGTTTCGATTTTAATACAGAAGTGTTATTCTCAATACGAAACTAAACGACTCTGATAAAATTTTTAATTATTGAGATTTCTTATATTCATTAATTTTTTGTTCTTGTGTACTCTGTTGCACCCGTAATTTTCTTGATGGTAAATAAAAATAATTTTTGGTGAAAATGGGTAGTATATATTTCATTGTTTTTGCTATTCCACAATTCCATGTATCATGCATTTGAATTTTTTGAGAAAACAGTCACTTTGGTCCCTCAATTTGTACCCGGCCAGCACTTTAGTCCCTAAACTTTTTTTTGCCAACAATTAGGCTCAAACATCCATGTTTTTGCCAACAAATCAGTCCGACCGTTAGTTTGCTGTTCGATGTGTCACTTACGGGGTTAGATTTATACTTTTTTATTAGCAAAACATTAAAACGACGTCGTTTTGCTGAATAGAAAAATGTAATGACTGTTTTATACTTAACTATTGACCATATTTTCAATAAGTTTATTTTTAAACCAATGTTAATTCGTCATAAATATGGTTAATAGTTAAGGATAAAACAGTCATTACATTTTTCTTTTCAGTAAAACGATGCCGTTTTAATATTTTGCTAATAAAAAAGTATAAATCTAACCCCGTAAGTGACACATCGAACGGCAAACTAACGGTCGGACTGATTTGTTGGCAAAAACATGGATGTTTGAGCCTAATTATTGGCAAAAAAAGTTTAGGGACTAAAGTACTGGCCGGGTACAAATTGAGGGACCAAAGTGAATGTTAACTCGAATTTTTAACTAACCTGTCTTCACCCTGCATGTCATTTTCCATATGGAAGCTCTCTTAGAACGTTTACACAGTGGAGGTAGATTCACCATGCATCCACAGTCGTACGGTAAATACCCTTTTGTCAGTATCGTCATATAATAACATGGAAACACAATTTTTTTTTTTAATTTTATCAAGGACATGATAATACCCTTTTTTTTAATTAAGTGAAGGGAAACAAAGTAGTAAGAGTAGTGAAGATCTAATCATCCATGCTACTTGACGATACTAAGGAATGCTTGGCTATATCATGGTTGAGTGAGAAAGGATTTGATACTGTAATTTCGTTCATAATCTAAGGTTAAGGAGAAAAATCTTGTGAACTTAGACTACCATAAGTCATTAACTAAAATATTGGTACTTTACCTTTTTGAACATGAGAACGATAAGTACCAGTACTTTTTCATAATAGTTCACGGTAAACTGGATTCACCTAAGAACCTCTCGTAAGATCAGGAAGCAATGTATTCGTCTTTATCAATGGGAATTCCCCTGACCCTTCACTGACACACCTCTCATATCCCCTTCTAGTTCCACTGACAAAGAGTTTAACCCAGCAAACTCTAGTTCAATTTAGAATTTTACGCGAGCATACATCTAACCTCTTATAAGCCCACAAATTGACAATCTCTTCTAAAAGTTTTGATCTTTAGGTCAACATAAGCTCAAATTCTTATAAATTTAAACATGGTATCAATACAGTAACAGTAGTCAGGCAAGCTTTTATTAGCCCGACAGTTCCAACAATGACAAATATTAACAGCATTAGAGATTTTTATGTCCTCGAGAAAATACTAGGCAAAAGGGTTCCAAGAAACTGATTGATGAAAACTTGATTTGTGTGAAGCTCAAGGTGAAGACTTGGCCTTAAACTTGAGTGAAAATTTTAAAATCAACAAATTACAGCAGATTGAATCGGAAGATCAGCATTCTTATGTTTGGATCATTGGAATTGTAAAACTACAGCAGATTCACAAGTCTAATTCTCAGGGCAGATTCGCAAAGATGACACAGTTTATCCATGTAATCCTTGGCAAAATAATGATGGACAAGCACAGAAACATAGGAAGATCAGCATTGAGCGTTCTTATGCTTGAATCATCAACCAGAAACTTGTAGTCATCAGTTTTATAAAACTATAGCAGATATTGTCTTCCTCACTAAACTTCCAACCTCTACGCAAAAACAGCAGGGACAAGCAGTCCCAAAAACAAAAAGAAAGTCTCCCCGGTCTCATGGTCAATGCACACAGGGAACAAAGTACACATGTAGATTTGGCCAGTAAATGTGTTCATAGGGGTTGGCTTCTATTTTCCGATAGATGGGTTATCCCGGAGTTTGAGTTTCCTATTTACAGAAACCTGCAAATAGTTATGCTGCATGAACCACATGACAAATTGAAGTAACCAGTCACATACATTTTTTCCAGGATATTATGAATCTCAAAAACCCACAAATGGATATTATGAAGCTCAAAAACCCCGTCATTACCCATTCATCATAAATTCAAGCAGCTGGAATCATTGCAATCTGTGCATTTCCCAGATGCACTTTGCTCAATCTAGATAAAACCGGTAAAAAACTGTGAACTAGCTCCTAATCAATTATTGAAGTTCCATTAACTTTCTTTTCCATATCAATCCTCCAGCAGCTCCACCACATCAAACTAGCAATACCAAGCCCTCCCCCAAGTGATAAAGCTATGTACCAGATTCATATGAATGGATGCTTTCATGATTAACCAAACTGAAAATGCAGCATCACCAGAAAGCAGCAAAGTCAGATGCATTCAAGTAATGAAACCCCCAAGGCATCACGAGATCCATCACTCTGTACTGCTAAATTCTCTGCAACCACTCACTTCGATTCCTAATACTTTCATTCTAATGGTGCAACAGGTAGTAGAATGATATCCTGCTCGTGAAAATGCTGCATACAGGCACAAAACACAAATATATTTGCAGTGTCACTTGAAGTTAAAACTCTTGAACCAGATAACAGAAGAATAGACATTTTAAAGCATAGAAAATGTAACAACTGCCAAGATGAGGACCTCGAGCATTAGCGCTCAAAACAAGATGACAGCCCACTCAGCACTCTGCGATAGCTGCAGTGCAATTCAGTACCCAACAAAGTGGGAGACTTCAACAGTCAAAGAGAGGGGGAGATAATCTTTGGATTATTCGAAACGACGCAGTTGAACCGAGAACTGCGAGGGAATCCCTAGCAACGGCGACGAAGAGATAGTTCATTTCTTGTAACGAGCTACGTCATCGTCGTTGGGGAAGAAGCCCATGAGTCGACCCGCCGAGTTCTGGTACGCGTACATGAAGCCGCCCATCAGCCCGATCAGCCCGCCGGTCACCATCGACGGCCCCCTAATCCCTGGCTTAATCCCTAAAACAAATAGGAGCAGCAACTTAAAACCCTCAGCATCGTTTAAACAACTGGCCTACGACAAGAAATCTTAGGAGGAGCTTGTCCGGATACCGGAAAGGTAGCCGACGGTGACAGAGATGCCGGTGATGGTGGTGAAACGGAGGTAATCGAGAGTGCTGAAATTGCCGACGACCTTGGTGAAGGGAGGATTCCGATCTATGACGGGATACTCGGGCTTCGCCGACGCTGTGATGTCTGTATTCATCTTCCGTGAGCTCTTCGAGTTTCTTCCGCCCCTCTCCCCCCCGTCTTCTTCTTCCTCCTCCTCTCCTCCTCTGCCGGAGGCGGGCTCGATCGTGTGTCGGCCCAATTTCTTCGAGACAGGCCTTTTGGCAAGACTACATCGCATTTTTTGCAATTGTCAATTGTCGAAATTTCGGGTAATAACCTAATTCGACCCGAAATTAAGTCGGTCTGTTACTTTTGGCACGACTTTAACTTTTTCGGTGCAACCTACAAAGACACTAAATATAAGAAGTACGTCCTGTTTAGCACGACATCATTACACTTTTCTATTAAAATTAACAGATATGTCCTTTAATTAGAGCTATTGATCGACTTATTAGTCACTGATAGCCCCCTTCTTATAGGGAATGAAACTCTCGCTTACGTTCACTATGACCTCAACCGAGTTGCTCGGTTAGAAGGGACGGATTTAAAAAATTTGTTCAGGCTGAAATTTCATAAAAGAGTAATAGGGCAAATTCAGGGGTGGAATAGGATAATTTAGTTAGAACAAAACCCTAAGAAAAGGAAAAATTTTCTCACTTATCTTGTCAACATTATCAGTTGGAAGAAAGTCTTCTATTGAATGGTCATGTTATGTAATCGATGCTGACGTGGTACATCCGTCTAATCAAGATTCACCATTTATATATTTGTCCAATTAGGGTTCAACATTTATTTTTTTATACATTTTTAAAGATTTTTTAGAATTTAATAATCATAACTATATAATTATTGATTACGTGTCAAATTTTGATCGGATGAATATATTATATCAGTATCACATATGTGATATGACCGGAACACCGAAAATTTTCTCCTCAACTGGGGTAGAGTGTTGTTTCTGTTAAGAGGGGAAGGTGTTGTTAAGCCAAACCTCAAAAGTAATTGGAGCATATTTTTCTCATTGTATTCATGTTGTTGAATATTTCAATATATTGGGGATAATTTTTTAATTCACATAGGTAAAAAAATATAATTTTTTATTTATTCTAAAAAGATATGCAACTAATAAAATTTTAAAAAGATAATGTGCAATCACAAAAGGAAAAATAAACCATCTATTTACAAAATATTCAACTTGGATATAAAATTGATTAAAAAAATCAATTGTTTCCCTGATTTAAATCCTTGTTTAATTTGGAGGAAATATTCAACGGTTTTGGTGGGGATCTTCGCGTAGATCCGACGGCCGAAATCAACCGATTAACACTATAAATACACAGCACAACTCCTCTCCCGTGGACTGAACTCGACTTTCTTTGCAGCCGCTGTGCTTCTAGGGTTTAGAATGATGGAAGAGGAAGCTTCGTCAAGCTCCGAAGAAATCTTCTTTAACGGGAGATTTGGTGCTTGGGGCTCTTTCCACAGAAAGTTTGGATCTTTTTTGCTATCTCATCGACGAACATTTAAGGCTATGAGTTTGCCTTTTTTTTTTTCTCTCTCTGTTGAATGGAAATTTGGGGGCTCGACTTGGAGATTGGATGCGTGACGGGGGAATCCGCGAGGATGTCCCTTACTTGATCGGAGCAAACTCCTGAGAAGGACCTCATGTTTGCAGATTCCAAGTTAACGTCACAGATAAACGGGCGGCCGACGTCGTAGGTCCTCCGACACCATCCGGGGACGGAGCTCCTCCGCGGTCGGCCGGGTCTCATATTCCATCGCCTTGTGGAGCGGCGTCGCCGCCTTTACCATTTGGGACTGGCCATGAGACACACATTCATAAATTCATGCAGTCGATCGATTCCATTCTTCGGTTGTGTCTAATTTCTCTGAACTTTTTATGCCATATTTTTCCTTTTTCCTGCGATTGCCAAAAAAAAAAGATTTCTTTTTGAAGGTTACGAGAGGAAGATTTCTTCTTTGTTGTTGGCCGGTGATGATAAACAAATACAAAAATACCATCTTTCGGGACTGAATGGCTCTTAGAGCCTTGTTGTCATTCTGCAATTCTGAGGCCTACCTTGAAATTCATCTCTCTCTCTGTTTTCAGTCTTGTTCTCCAATCTGATTCTTCCATCTCAATCAAATCTAAAAATTCAAACCTGAGATATCTGCGATTTCAATTCTTGAATGATAGTTCCCTGTGTAGTGGACACTGATTTTTAATAGAATCGATCCCAGATTTTCATTGGCAAGTGTTTGGCTGTGGGTTAAGGTCCCAAAGCCCAGAACTAAAGCAGCAGACCCACACGGATCAACGAGCAAGTCTAGATAGTACGTAGCTCGATCACCTTGCCGTGCGCATTGCTCGATCACCTTGCCGTGCGCATTAACGCTTGCTCTGTATGTACAAATGGAAGTTGGCTAGTCTTACTCGGAACGTCGAAATTTGCTCTTAAATATGCTGCACGAAAAAAAAAAAAAAAACAAAGATTGTTAGCTCTGTCCAGTGATGGATTTAGGGGGGGCGCGGGGGCGATCGCCCCCTCTGAGCTCGGGAATTCTATGAGATTCTATGCAAATTTTACTTGATTTTATCCCATTTTTATTGAATAATATATAGTTCGCCTCCCTGAATTCTTAGTCTTAATTCCATATAGAGTTTCGCCCCCCCTGTACAAACTTTCTGGATTCGTCCCTGGCTCTGTCATTATTTTTTCTCGGAGATTCCTGTCTAGAACGTTATGCAGATATTGGCAGTTGATGTAATCATAGGAGAGTTGAATTCAGTAAATAGCACAGAGGATCGCGATTCTTGCTCGATGAGGGTGTAGAGCCAGCTGGTTTATTTTTTCGGAGGACTGATTAGTCGCAGGGGGTTCAGCACAAGGAGTTTTAGGGGCTCGAATTTCTCTTTTCATCTGTCAGGTAGGTTTTCTATCAATGATAAAGGGGAAACATCGATTTTCCCTGAGTTCTCATTTTTCATCTTCTTTTTCACTGTCAAATTTCTCGAAGCTGCGGATCTCTCGCTAGTTTATGTACCACTCTTCGAGGCTTCCATGTACACTACAGTTTCGAAGACGATTAAGGGTCTGACTGATTTGTGTGTCATGTATTGAGACTGTTGTGAAAAATGTACACTAACAGATATCAATATCCAGTGGGCTATTAGTCTACTCCTATTTTGGCTTGCTAAAGTATCTATCTGCTGACAGAAATAGCCGCTGGCCAAAGAAAGTCTTTAATGAAACAGTTATAGTATGCAGATAGCTCTAATATAATATATCTGTTTAGTCAGAATTCACAATTTATATAATTCTTCAATTATAATTTACCATTTATTATTATTTTTACAATTTATATATTTTTTTAATTATTGTTCACTATTTATTATAATTTTTTAAATATATTTTTAAGATTTTTTTTAAAATTTAATAAATATATTGTATAATTATTAATTACATGTTAAATTATGATTTGATGAATATATTACGTCATATTACTTATATGATATGATCGTTCTACTAGACTTTTCCCTCTGCCTGACAACTAGTGTAACTCTTCCCATTGGCTGGGAGATGAAAATTGAACCCCTGGATCACCATCCATCAGCATTCTCTCCTTCTCCTCGAGGATGTAAAGCCCTTCTTTGTATTTCAGGTGTTCTTCAACGTCGTGTTAACTTAAAGTAACGGTAGGTAATAGAAAAAGTTTGATGTTATAACGTAAATAATATATATGGTTTGATTTAACACTTTAAAATATTAAGAATTCACTTGTAAGAATCGATAAACATATAGTGTTTTGGTATTTTTATCTCAAAAAAATTTTAAACCCGACAACTTATTTGTAGATTATGAATCTTGTGCTCTTCTCAATTAAAAGACCATTTAGAATCGAGCCCTGGAGCAGATATTGAAGGCCGTGAAACCGATATATCAGGATATTCATGATGACTCCCATCTTTCATATCAAATGCTTGTGAGTTTGCAAAACACAGAAGAATACATGGTTCAGCTCAAACTTACATATCTCCAGCCCATGATCTGTTGGCAGGAGCTGCAGTATATATTTCATTCACGGTGTGGAGCCCGCTCGTGAAATGGCAAAATATTTTATTTTTTTGTTAAAAAGTGATTTTTGAATGAAATATTCTTTTTTTTGACGGAATATATTTTTTTGAATAGAAAAAGTAATTGCAGGATCAAAGTGATAAAAACTTAAAAAATTAAGAAAGTGAATAACAAAAGGAGAAAATGGTAAAAGCACGAAATCTTGAGAACCAAAAGTGTTATTTACTCAAAAATTCAAGACTCATTATATGTTTGGAATATTAAGTACTGTAGAAAAACTATGGAGGGAGTGTTTTACAACCTCGTAGAGACCTATGTTTTTGGCAAGTAGGGATGTCACAGTCCTTTATCAAATGGAACAAGTGTTGCTGTCCTAAAGGCGGTTCAGGGCCGGTTCCGAACTGTGGCCTCGCCTATTTACAAGGTCCTTATGTAGTACATGAAGATCAGTCGGATGAAGTGCAGATGCCTATGTAAAAATGGATAGGTGTCGAGCAATGGAGAGAACAGGAAAGAGCAGATTACTTGGAATGTTGCCAACATCTTGACATACATCAAACTTTGTCCAATCCTTCCTCACGTAACATCCATTCCTTCCAACCTTCAACATCCTTGTCTCTACTCTTCCAATTCGACCATCAACAGCTCGACAAAGCGAAACACAAAAGTGTTACTTTAATCCGTATAATTCTGTGTGACCAAGAAATCGTGTACCCATGGAAGACGAAGAAATGGAGGGGTGCTCGAGTGCATGAGTAGTTGAAGCCGTGAATGCGAAGCCGAAGAAGAAGAAGAAGTTCCTCACAATCATCGAGAATTTACTGTACGTCTTAAGATGAGCAACACCCACCTTTCTTCTGTGTCTGGTCGGATTGGTCGGTTTCCTCTTCCTGGATGACGACTGTCTTTCCATTGCTCAGGGATGCAGGGTCCGGCTTCAGCTCATGAGAAGCCATAACTTTCCGGCTTAGAATGTGGTAGATCTCTTCGACCACGGTCCGGAAGGCTGCAGACACGTTTGAGGAATCGAGAGCTGAGGTTTCGATGAAGAACAGGCCCTGGGCCTCGGCCAGCATCTTGCCCTCAGCGGTCGTCACCTCCCTTGCATCCTTAAGATCCGTTTTGTTCCCGACAAGGATTGTTACGACATTCATGTCGGAATGAGCTGTTCAATAGAAAGGACATTCTTCATCAACATGTGCCACATATCAGTATCTAGATGAGAATCAAGAAAAGGGTACGATAACGAACAGAGAGAGCCATAAATTTACAAAGAGAGAGACATGTAGCTTTTTGCAATGGGATTAAACGGTTAAGGTGCTACTGCTTTCGACTCTGATGAGTATTCCTGTACAACAATTACGATAAAACTAGCACAATAGGCAGATTCATCAGATATCATATTAAACGTAAAGCAGATAAGCATGGACTTACTCTGGAGTTCATTAAGCCACCTACCAACGCTCTCGAAAGTTTGGCGTCTACTAATATCATACACCAGAAGTGCTCCGACTGCTCCTCTGTAATATGCAGATGTGACAGCTCTGAATCTTTCCTGGCCAGCTGTGTCCCAGATCTGCGCCTTTATTTCCTTACCATTGATATCCACCTTCTGCGTTTGGAATTCCACCCCGATAGTCGATTTTGAATTTGGATAGAACTCATCTCGAGCAAATCTGGCAAGCAAATTCGATTTGCCAACAGCTGAATCGCCAATCAAAACTATTTTGAAAAGATAATCCTCAGATTGTTGTTCCTCTTCGGAACGTGTAGCCATCTTCCTACCAAAACCAACCAAGTATTGGGGATCTGCAAATGCAAGTGACAAACCTAAACTTTAGAGAAGGAAGATCTTTACAACACTGGCCATTCATGAGAAATATAAGGTTTAAGGTTAGACTAAACAAGAAATTTTTTTTTAACAAAAAAATGATGAATTCATAGTGTACCTCAGAGAAGGCAGATTTATGCAGGCTAGAGAAGGAAATTTGAAAGCCAGGAGACAGTAGTGAAGAATGGAAGTATCGTAATTGCTGAAAAATGCAGCATGAAATTTATTTGATGGAATAACCGTCTATGCGAAGTGCTGGGCTGGGCTGTGACTTCTTATCCCAGCTAAGCTTCCTGAAATTATATACAAATCTATGAGAGGATTAGCTATGAGATTCAAGCAAGCATTCAAAGATCAGTATCCCTGCAGGATCAGTGGAATGTCCAAAAATCAGAGTCGACAAGCTTGCGCTGACTCCACCACAAACTAAGCACTAAAAGAGCACCAATAGAAAGTGCCCACCATGGCAACTCTGTAATAATGAAAAATAGATGCATCCACTACCACTTAAAATGCACACCTTGAGACAGCTCAAGATGCTCAACTTAGAGGTATCCACTTGCAAAATTTAAAAAACTTTCACAGCCTAAAGGTATGCCAAGACATAGCCAGGCATATCCTTATCACTGATCAACTACATGGTTGTACTTACAGGGCTTCCACCCAGTTAAACCGCTCTAATTAGGTGCTAGCTGCATAAGTATTGAAAGATAATCTATATCAACTTATAAGGGTGGCAAGCTTTCCCAAGTTGCCAAAATATTTCAGGGGAAAGGGGGAAAATATGAACAGAGCGTTCTTTGAATATGCATTATAAGTGACTAGCATAGATTGGAGACATGATTGTTCTATCCAGGACGGATCTAGAAAATCAACATAAGGGAGTGAAACTCAATATGGAGGAAAATCTCAAATTTCAAGGGGACGTGGACAAATTTGGTAAATTTTGTATAAATTTCTACGGATTTTATCGGGTTAAAGAGGGGCGGTCTCTTAAATCCATGCCTGGTTCTATCTCTCCTTCACAGCAACAACAGTTCATTTGCAGTCTTAGTAGGAAGGATTATGTTTCCCTAGAAAGGTTTGCTCTTGGCATTTCAATTCAGCCAAGGACAGGACGGTTTGATCTTTACGACAGTGTAAAGCGATCTATCAGTCAGAGATACCTTAAAGATTGCACGGAGACGGCACGACAAACACATCCATAATGCGTGCGTATTAAATGACAACCGAACGCAGAAGATCAAATTGACCTCATTACAAGAAATCGGACGAGGCTTCGCACCAATGCCGCTACCGGAGGCAACTAATGTCTCAATGGAAAGTGTTAAATTCAGCATTCTTACAACCTAGGAAGATATTCTCAAAGCCAACAATGATTGCCGATCCCTTCCGCAGGCTCAATCCAATCTCAAGCAGAAAAGGAGCAACATAACGAAAATTTGCAGAGAATTGAGGAGATGGCATACCGTTAAGCGCCGATTGAGCCAGTCCCAGACCGTCCCTCTCGGATTCTGATCGGGACCGCCGGCTCGTCCGACGGAAAAGAGAATGCGGCGCAATCGACAGGACAATGCGCCGACAAGATTTGGGTTTACGTGATTTGACGGTTCCTCTGAGAACTTGGGGCTGGCATTTGCGTTTCGAGGAGAGAGAAAGAATCGGAAGCGCAGAGAGAGAGAGAGAGAGAGAGAGATGGAAGAAACTGAACTGAATAATAATAGATCTGGTCGGGTTGGCCTCGTGGCGAGCTTGTACGGACGATTCCCAAAATTTTCCCTTTCTTGTTATTAATTAGACACGGATCTGTGCTAAATACGAAAATAAAATAAAAATAAATAAATATAAAATAGATTAGTTTTTTATAATAAAAATAATTTAATTCATTTAAAAGTCATTATCTTATAGTGGTAGATAAAATATTCTCAGTTATCACTAGTATACTACATTAATTTTATATTTTTCCAATTTACAATTTTAAATTATTTCTTCAACAAATGGGATAAATTTACTGCTAAAATTATATATATGAAATAAGAAAGAAGAAACTGAACCTTTAATGAAATATTTTAACTGTTAAAATCGTGGATATGAAGTGAGAGAGAAATGACTGAATTTACTGTTTTACTTTTAATATAGAAAATTTTATAAAGTACATGCATATCATTATGTTTCAATTAATCTAAGTTGAGTGAGACCCGTTCATTAAAATAAAGCTCTCTCAATTTTAAATTTATCTATTTATAACACTGAAATTCAAAAATTTTCTTGAACTTAATGAACCACACAAAATGTCATAGCTTCAACCCAATCGCCTAACAAAGCGTCACCATTTCAACAAAAGTAGTCAGTGTTTATGACTTTTTGAGACATAACATTATCCACAGGGGCACAGCCCCACTGGTGGGGGCCTGGGGCCTGGGGCCTCTTCCAAGAGGTCCTGGGTTAAATCCCTAGGAGGAGCGTTCCTCCGTGGGTGGGGACTTTCAACCCTCTTGAACTCATCAGGTTCGCCTGACTTATCCGGTACATGTAGTTTGCGGGCTATTGCGTGTACCTCGAGGAAGAGGTGTCGCAACCACCGCTAGTCGGGACCGGAAGGCGCTCGGATACCTCGGTTATAGGAAAAAAAGATGTAACATGATATTTTCATCGATGAAATATTGCGCTACAACACTTTTATTCGTATTTTTACGGAACTTATGATGTTGGAAAATACTAGATTTGTTGATGTTTTTTGGAACACTGATAGTATATGTGGTTTGTTGATGCTTTTTAAGTAATTTTTGTTGCTCTTAATGAGCATTTTCTAATTAATGAACAAATAGTAAAAATGTAGACAGCGATGGTTATAATGAGTATTGGTTAGGCTAAAACGGTAATATTTTTTGTACAGAGAGGAGGAGTTGGATGCAATTAGAGCTATGTAGGAGCCAACGTGGCTTCCGTTTAGACATGTTGACATTTATGTCATGTTTCCGTGCAAGACTACGATGTTGGCAAAATGGTATATACCTGGATCAATGTGCTGGCAAGATTCTTTCGCAGAACCGAAGCGTTGACCGCACGAAATTTCGGAGACTAACCCGACCGTTTACTCCCAAAATAAATTTAAACCTGTGTCTCATATTCTTACCCAAACTTTACCCAACTTTTACTGAAATCTACCAAAAACTTATCTAATGAAGTAGGTTCTAAGAGGGCACAACAACCATAAGTTTTAGGGAGCATTTGGGTACTACTAAATATTTTCTAGTTTAGGCTCTTGATAGCGTGACAGTGTTGGCGTGGTGCCACGAACCAGATTGGTTGGTGTCACCACGTGGCAATACAAGACTTTCTCATTGATAACATGTTCGGTGGAACCAGAATTGATTTTGATCGGACCTCATATCTTACCTGGAGCCTCCACATGATTTTCATTGAAATATACCAAGAACATATTCTATCGGGCATACTCCAACCGTTTCTAGATCTATCCAGAACCCATCCACACCCATACCATATGCTTTAAAAAGCATGTGGGGAAAATGAAAATGCAAGTTTGCCCCACGACAAACTTCGGGGTGCAAAATGGAATTTCACCAAAAATCAGGGCGCTAAGAGAATTACCTGCCGCCACGTCCTGGCGCAGGCTCCCAAGCTAGGACAATGAACGGGTAGCATTTCAGCTGCTCTTCTAGCTAAAAGGTTCCATTCAATTCTAAACTTCCCATACAATAATGAGAAGAAAACCTCTTTACATCCGGCACTACCATGTTATTTGGACAAGTTGGTGTGCACCTCGACCAGTCCTTCCTCGGCCGACTCGTCCACCTTCCAAAGCGAGGAGGGACGGAACAATAAATTCTACAATCAGAATCGCAAGTTATTTTCCATTGGTACGTAAGATGTTGAACATACATCTAATCATGATCCACTCCCTTAGACGAGAAATTCTTGAACGATCCCACATTGCTCTATGACATGAGGAAGAACGATCAAATTATAGTAAATGAGTGTAAATCACTTGGACAATTATCATAATTACTTAAAATTTTTATGAGCAGACCGTCGGGTTAGGTTAGACAGCCTTCAACTTGCCCAAGACAAGGCTGTCGTAATAAAGCTCGTGCTGATGATAGAGATTACCATGGTTAATATGTCATATTGTTATTAGTGAACTTTAAAAGAGATCGAGTCATTCTCAATTGAAAAGTTTAGGTCATTAAATGACAAAACCTATTTTTTTTTATAAACATATTATTACTCTTTAATCTAGCCAGTCAATGCAGGATTTAATAAGTATTGCTAGTTAGAATAACTTCATTAATGTAGAACGCACACATGTACCCGTCTACAGACGGGTGGAGTCAACAGGACAAACAAAAATGGTTGTTGGGGGTGGTGGACCGACCGACCACTTGGGTGGTGGGGATCCCGACAATTTTCCCTCTTGGCAATTAGCAGTACAGTATGGTGTTTGATAGCATGCATGAACTGACCGTCCCATTGCCTCGCTTTACTTTCTTTAGTCATTTCTTTGCTTAGCAGCAAAGGGTTCATAAAACCAAATGGATTTGGATTGGATTCTCTATCCTCTCATAGTACTGAACTCTCTGCCGACAACACTCTATTATTCCAAGGCATGAGAAACTCTGGGTTAATGGTTTCAGCACCACCGACACTTTTAGTTCGGCTGAGAATGCGAATAATGAGATTCCTGAACAAGGAGACATGGTAAATGACCAAAGCATCCTTCGGCAAGTCGGGAAGTTAAAAATGGTAGTAGAGAGAGGACACTGCTAACCTTACTAGGACTGGTACTGTCTCTGTTAGCTGTGGATGATGTTGCTGCACTGAGCGGTTACCAGTCAACCAGACACTTGGGGTCGAATACGTCCACCACAGATGAAGTCTCTCTCTTCCAGATCTTACAATTGCAATTTGAATTAAGCCTAGTTTCCAGATAATTTTTGCCAATTCGGCAGCAGCACCTGGGTTCAGGGCCTTCATCGAATCTCTACTCAGATGGCCTTTCTTCTTTCTGCTAGACAATAACTCACAGGCTGATTAGAATGTCAGAGGGAGAGCTGATAAGGGGGATTTCAGCAGCAGCATAACCCTTCGTAGACACCAGATTCATTCAGACAGGAAATGCACAGGGAACAGAGAATACCCGAGCTTTATATTTCTCTATAATCAGCAATAAAACCGGACTGTCATTAACCCAAGATCCACAAGAGAAACAAGTGATGTGAACCACCCCCCAGGTTCCAACAACCGAGAGCAATCGGCGATACCCGAAGACTTCGGGAAGATTGCAGTCAATACAATACACCTAACAGTCAGTTGCTTATCTTTCTCAGTCACTAACCTAACCCCACAGCTCTCCCTTCTGAAACTCATCCCACTCCCCCCCTCCTAAAACGTCAACCACGCTATACAAAACAAACTATGAACACGCTCCCCATGTACAACAGATGACACAACAAAGCCCTGCAGCGATACCTCTTTAAGTAGTAGAGGGATTTCACCCCTCAGGGGCTTGAAGTGGAAGCCTCTTGCCTTGGCTCCCTCAAGTAGCCTAAAAGTGTTTCGGCCTGCAAAAGATAAGAAAATATCAAGCCGCTGCCCGCAAATGAAATGCTTAAGCTTATAAGTCCATTGCTCGAGCACTCATGCAAGACAAGTGCTCAAAAATAACTAACAGATTTCCCCATCTTAATACCAGAACAACATGGAAGAAGCAATGCTGGAAGTATCCATGCCTATCTTTGTAACCTTAGGGACCTTTTAGCATCAAGTACAACACATTCAATCCAAGCTCACAATTCACATCTCTCCAATAATCTAATTACGTATATGTGAAGCACGATATTATGACACTGGCACAAATCAATCAATGGCGCAATCATCTTATCCTTAAATCAGATTGGCATGGAAAACAATAGAGGAAACCAATGGAGTCCCCACCTTATGCTTTGCTTTGATGCTACCACTCTGTGACAGAGCAACAAGTGGAGGAATTCCACCTTCTCTCACGAGCAATCCTCGGTTTCTCACACTATCAGCACAAAGCTGCAACAAGGTCATCACAGCAAACTCCTTCCCCTTCACTGATCCATCCTCAATTGCTTCAACAAGTGCAGGGATCCCGCCTTCCTCTACAATTGCCTCCTTACCTTCCTCGATCGCTGCCAGACTACTCAATACGACCATGGCCTTCTCTGCCATCCCAGTCCCCTGCTCAGCCACCATGTCTACTAGTGGCCTTACAGCTCCTGCAGTCACCACCCTCTCCTTGTTCGGTCTTATAGCACACAGTTTGTAGAGGGTAGTTATTGCATCCTTCTTCCCACGATTCGATCCATTGAGAAGCAGGGAAACAAGGGGCGGTATAGCACCGCAAGCTCCAATAGAACTCCTGTTCTCTTCCACCAGTGCAAGGCTTAATAAGGCGCAGGCCGCATTCTGCTTCGATGTCTCTGTTCCCGTCTTCAGCACATAAATTAGGGATTTTATAGCTCCTGCGTTCGTGATCACGGTCCTGTTTCCCTCGTGCAGAGAGAGATTAAGCAATGCAGTCACGGCGTGTTCCTGTCATCATTGTTCACGTTCAAGTGAGGGAAAGTCAATACAACCAAATCAGAGATGAATTCCATAGAAAGCTTCGTCTCTTCATGAGAAAACGCATTATCTTTTCCATTTCTCCTTTACACTATTAACATAAATATATATACGGAGAAATACATCTATTATGTATGTACTAATCATACACCACCTGAGCCAAAGGATCGCTGCATCGAAGAAGAGGCATCAGAGCAGGTACGGCACCAGACTCTCCGATCAGAGCCCGATTGTCGGCGCGGTTCTTGGCAAGCAGCCTGAGCTTGGCGGCTGCAGATCTCTTCACGGCGATGGACGAAGATTGCAGCCCATCGATGCAGATCTTGACTGTCGGCTGAAGATCCTCCGGCGAGATGCTCTCTATAATCTCCGTCGAGAAGCTTTCCCTCTGCAGAAACCCCACACACGGCTCCGGCTCCGGATTCTGGCCCTCTTTATCCTGATCCTGCACGTTCTCGGATGATGGCAGGCTCGCGAGCCGCTCCAGCTCACCGGAGATATCGCTGCTGCAGGCCGAGAAGTCACTGAATGCCTGGGAGAGCTCTAGTAGCTCCGACGACGACGAGGTCGACTTCGCCGAGCCGCTGAGCTTGTTGTACAGGTCAGCTAGCTCGCCGAGCCGCATGTCCACTACGGAGTCCGTCAAGTTCTCGGAGACGAACCCGGACCTGCTTCCGCCCCTGCAAATGTTAGAGCGGATGGTTCGCATCGACCGGCCGACCTGGCGGTCGGTTTTCCCGGCGGACGAAGGGAATCGAGCTGAGCTGGAGTGGGAATCTTCCACGTAAACCATCGCGAAGGGCGATAGTAGAACCCGATCACTCAACAGAGGCGTTGATATGCAACAAAGGGCCCTTCGAAGCTCCGAGCTCCTCCAATGGAGGTTCAATTCATGGCGGAGAAAGCCGGGAGGAGGAAGAAGAAGTGGAGAGCAAGCGGTGACAGAGATGGTTGTTGATGATGATGGAGGAGATGAATCCAAAATGGGCAGCTCCCGGGTTTCACTAAAAGCACTGTCCTGTGCTTTACTTACAGTGACAGCCTAACAGCTATGGCTCCCGGGCCATTTAATAATTGTTACTTTTGGTCTCATGGCAATGGGCCCCACCGCTTGGAATCTCTGCCTTTGATTTTAAATCGGAGACGGTTGAAGTGGGGCAACTAGCGGCGTCCACACCCCCACCGTGTCGATTGAGTATTTTCCCCGCGTAAATATTTCCTCACTAACTTTTTTTATAACTACCACAAGGAAGATTGCCAGAATTAATTTATAAAATTTAATTTCATATCGATTTTTCCATTAAATTTGACCTTTTTTTTTGTAAGCTCATTAAATTTGATATATTCTTCTTCTTCTTCAGTGAACCTTTATTTTTTTTTATTTTGCACAATTTGTAAAATCTAATTCATCCACTCGATCTGAATTTTAAGACAAGAAAATTTAAATAATACTAAAGGGTGACATGTGCTATGCACGAAATTGTCAATTATACCTTCTATCATATAAAAATTTAAGGTGATTAAAAAAATAAGGAATTGACCAGAAAAGTAAAATTTAAAGTTATGGTAGAAAGAAAAAAGGAGCGGTTCAAATTAAAGTAGATATTTTGTGAAAATTGTGAACGTCGAAAAGAGTTGGAGAATTATAAAAAAAATGAAAATAGATTATATGGTTAAGAGAATAGCTAAAATAATTAACAGAGCATGAGAAGTTAATAAAATGAATACATATATTGAAAATATAGAAATGATGAAAAATTATTTTTATATATTCTATTATTTTATTATAAATTAAATTTGACAAATTGTAAACTTAAATTTAATTGAGGGCATTTACTAAAATTGAAAATGAGACCAAAATTATTTTAGATTCACTTAACGTAATAAAAATAATGTATTCCAATTTTTAAGTGAGAAAATTTCATGACCGTGTGATTTTAGCTATGGACTAAAATTTTTAAATATTATATAATATGGATGGAAAAAAATTATTCTATAAATGGCAGTTCTCTTTCAAATTTGTTGAGCTGAAATTAAAATAGTAAGTAGAAATACACATAAGAAATCAAACATACATGTGATTTTTAAATAAACTATAACTTTTATTTAATATATTTATCTAAAAAATATTGTAATATAAGCTTTAAAATTTATTTTTATGAAAGGTTATGTTTGCTTTAGCAGTTGATATTAGTCCTGGCCACGGTTCCGGTTCTGTGGCCCCTTGAAACCAGCCCTGAACCTTCCTTTGGACTGTTTGGGACGGCATGGAACCACGGCTCCGTCCGATTCCAAACCAATTGGTTCGATTTTTATTAAAATTAAATAAAATATAATTTATGTAATGAGTTCGTCGTTAAATCACAGTTCAATTTTTTACACTCATAAAACATTTATAATTATTGATAGTTAACTCTATACTTGTCGAGATTTGAACAGTAGGGGGGTTGGTGGCTGACAGCAATGTAACTAGGGGCTGTTACAGCACTGACGGAGCTCGATGGGATTCAAATTTTTACATTTGTTTTACTTTTCCCGTTGGTTCCGGTTTTTGGGACCAGTGAAACCGGCCCTGAACTTAAAATCTTATGGTTTGAGGACGGTTCCTGATTCAAACCGGCCCGTGCCCGGGGCTAATTGACATTAGGTGGCTGCTTTCATCTAATTAAAATTGTCTCCATATAATATTATTTTTTTGTATTTTCCCAACAAATCTCAACAAGTAGCTTATCTCTATCTCTTTTTCCCCCCTTAAATCATCGTATAATATTGTTGACTTGTCGGATTTAATTGAATTTATTTGATGCAATCCCACGAACAGACAAAATTAAGCAAATCATTAATTTTCTTCTTTTTTTTTTCAATATATAAAGGTGACACGTACACATAAAAAGAATAGAATAAATGAGAACAAATATCTTATGGAATACGTCTATTACACGCATGCTTGGACACTACCATTAATTAATAATCTAAGTTTATGTCTTGCTCTTTTTTTGGTCGCCAGCCACGGTATCCAAGCAGGCCCCACCAGCGGTGAGATGGCATCTTTCAGCCAACCATACTTGACTAATCCGTTGGTCGCCCCGGGTCGCACGCCTGGCAATGGCGGGTGAGGCTCCCAAGAGGGGTGTCTGCGTACGTGAGGTCTCGAACCTGAGACCTCCTTAAGCGGCACCGAGCTGCTTACCACTCGGTCCAACCCCTCTTGGTAAGTTTATGTCTTGCTCATAACTATAATAAATAAATAAATAATGTTAATGTGTTGTCTTAAAATGCAACATGTTTAGATCAGGGATAAATTTTTAAGGGAGTGTCGTGTGATCATTCTCTTTAAAATTATTTTAAAAAATAAGTGCAGAATATTGTATATCTATTTATCTCTATTGTTTACGCAAATTCAAAGCAGTTTTAGTCTCATTTTCAAGTTTCGAAAGTGTTATCAATTAAATTTAGTTTATAATTTATCGAATTTAATTGATAAAAAATAAAAGAATATATGAAAGGAATTTTTTTATCATTATCATAATTTCAGGGTACTTATTCGTTTTATCAATTTCTCATATTTTGCAAACTATTCTTGCGATTCTCTTAACCATACAATGTTCTTTCACTCGTTTAGAATTCTCTAACGCCTTGCCAGATTCGCAGTTTTCACAAAAAAATCTGTTTTATTCACACCCTCAATTCCTCGATTCTACTCCATTTTTATTTAATTTAAATTACTCTTTTCATTTTTTACTCTGACATTAAACTTTATTTTTTTGATCAGTTCTATATTTCTTTAACCATCTCATTATTTCTTTGGTCACCTTAAATTTTTATGACAGAACGTACAAATGACAATTTCCGTGCACAGTACGGGTCACCTTCTATTTTCACCTATTACATCAAATTTTTGTTAAATTGCTTTATTTTAAAGATTATTAATTTTCTCCAACCTCATTTTTTTTATCATCTTTTTATCTTGACGTGTTTATTTTTGATCATTTTTAATCAAAATTACTGTATACGAAATTTCATCCACGTTTGAATGTAACAAATAGATAAGATCTGTGAACTCGAAAAATTTTACCCTCGTTGAATCAACCGCGTGGTTCAAAACAAGATCAGTCGAGGTTCACTAATATTCTGAATAACAGATAGCGCAGAGAATTACTAAGTTTATGTGATATTCATTAAAATGCAAAAAAAAAAAAATCATCATAAAATTAATAAAAACGTGTTAAGTTGACACGCCCTGGATTTATTAAATATAAAGTATGAAGCATTTTTGTGAACACGTTTGGTTTGAGAAAGATTGGACATCATTTTCCTTAAAAACATGTAAGTGATCATTCCGCTAAATCTTGTCGTGGAAACTCATGGGTTGCAATGAACTTCACAAAATTGACACACGCAAAGTAAAAGCGCACTACTCCTCTCTATCTAATCTTAGCAGGAAGTGATTTTGTGTACTGATGAAGTTTGCACATTTTAAACATTTATTTGTGCTTTAGCGAACGCGGTTAGGGATATCACTCACTCTTATTATTCAGAAAATAAAATATTTAGAACAAAATTCTATTAATCAGTTATAAAATTCACAAATTCGAGAGTTTTTAGATTTAATTTAGATATCCTAATTTAATTATTTTTCTTGAATTTATGAGTAAGTTTTTTTTAACCAGTTGTAAATGAGTGAGTCATCTTATATAGTATTTGAGTCTCTAATATCTGTATTCTTCTTCTATTCTCTTCTATTAAATTTCTACATACTGTTTGTACTGATTTAGATGGTTTTGACACCCTCCTGCCTTGTACCGAGTTTTACGTTCGATTCCTTCTAAACGAGAGATCAAGAAAGAAAATGCGCATGCTGCACTTGTGATTGGGTGGTGGTCGAAACTAGAGCAGTCTGAATCGATTGAATTTTCAGGTGTCGGGTGATAAAAGTCGAAAATATTTGGTGTTTTGAGCGGAGGAAGTGGTGTTAATCATGAATATGACTTTGCTTAGAACTCGACGTTATGGCCAATCGTCTTTATGATTAGAGTCGTGTGGAGAATCTATCTAACTAAGCATGGGGAGACATCACTTTAGGCTTCTGTAATTGTTGACAGTGTAACTTTGAAAATGTTGGTGTGAGGAAAAAATTGGAAAACCGAAAATCCGAAAAAAAATTGATCGGAGCCGACCCGAAAAAACCGAGTTTTAGGTACCCTCCATAAAATTCGAGTGGTCTTTGAGTTCATGAAAAATCGACCCAAGAAATTCGGGGCTTGATCTGAAAACCGGACCATGAAACCGATTAAAATCATATGAAAAGTAAAATTTCATAACAAGAAATTCATTTTATTATTAATTTTTTATCATAAAAAAGATAATTTAATGCTTTAGACTTGAATTTTGTTCTATATTTATACTATTTAACTTATTTTATATACCAAATATTTACATTTAGCAGTTTTTTATTATTAAAATGAAATTATCTTATAATTTGGTATTTAATTTATTATTTATTAAAATCCGGGGCCCAAAAAAATTGAAACCGCTAATGGTTGGTTTTTCAATTGCTAAATGGTTCTCGGCATGATTTTTTAACTTTAAAAACCGACCTGAAAAAACTCTTGCCCCGACTATTTGGGGAAAAAAACTCACCTGACCCGACCACTTTCACTGTTAGGTATGGCACCTGTAAGACATAAAACGAGAAATTAAGTTAAATTAAAAACGGATAAACATGCGAGCATGGTATGCATTGGATATCGAATGTATATGTGCCATGTAAAAATATTTATCGGATGCTGTTATCGACTAATGCGAAATTACACGATTATCTAAGGATGGATTTAGAGTTGCAAGATAGGAGAAAGCCTTGTATGCAAAGGGAATGAGTAAGTCTTGTACGTAACGGTATGTCGCGTAGCAGCGCTGACGCAGTGTAATGAGCAAATTAAGTCAAGTTATTTTTAGAATTTTTTTCCTTTTAGATTTTATTTTAAAAAAAATCCTAAAAATAACTGAATCCTATTGGGGTTCATGACACTACGCCAGCAGTACCATGTGGTACACCTGTTACACACAAGACTCTCTCCGAGGGAATACCATGTAAACTGTTAGGTGGCACCACAAGCCAATAAGAATCGACTATACTTGTAGATTCACGACAGATAATTTAGAAAAAATATAAATAAAAATTCTAAAAACATTAAAAATCCTAAGATGCCTTTACAACTCTAAAAAAAATCCTTAAAATCCTTTTAAACTCGTATTCCATAATATTCGACATCCTTCTAATTAATATCAGGTTTCTTAGGGGTCCTTAAGGTTTATTTAGGTTTTTCGGCTTTTTTATTTTTACAAAAGTTTAAATTTATATTTTACCACTTAAATTCTCTTATAAATCTAATAATATGACTAATTTTTATTAGCTCATTATACCACGCAGTGATAACCATGTGACATATAAGACTTTCTCGCATATAGATGACCCATAGACTTATCAACTTGGACCCGAGAAAATCGGCAAATTTTTAAGCTAAATTTATGGTTTTTTTTAATATTTTATTAAGTTATCTTATTCCATCCATTAAATTTGTCCCTTAACTTTTCCTTAAATTTGTTTGAACTTTGTCTCCCTTGAATGGACTTTCTAGTATGTATCATTCTTTCCTTCTTGAGAAATTCTTAAACGATCCAATCTCGTCACTCGGCATGAGAAAATCCTGATCGTATTGTGACACGAGCAAATGTGTGTTCATCACCCCGGGATGTTCCCTCAATTATTTCTGATCAGAGCAGTCTGATTGGTTCTTTCTCACCATATCACTGTAGGACAGAAACATCTAAGATTTTTCCGTGAAAGATAACCTAGAAATTAAAAAGTTATATAGTAGTCTACGTATGTATATAGATGAACATACATACATATATACATACATCGTCTGTCTTCATAATGAATACCGTATGTATTCTATAGCCTGTGGAACCATTTTTAATTTATTGTATTCATGGTTTTATTAAAAAAACATTTTTTTAAAAAAAAAGAGGGACAATGTGGTACTAATTTCAAGCGTGCACGTCTCCATAATCCGCTAGGAACCAGCTAATAATTGAACCCTATAAAGGTTCCTACAAAATCTGTATTGCAAATCGAGTAATACTCAATTAAAATTGATTTAAGTGAAAAATTAATTTGATTGTGCCCAGAGATATTCTCATATCTATAGTTAATTAATATTACTGATCACCCAAGAAATTATCAAAAAAAAATATTGCTTACTTATACAATGACCTTTCTACCCTTACTATATAATGTTCAGACTCCCGTGTTAGGCTGCAATTAGATCATATAAACTGAACAACCACCGCAAGTGTTAGTCTCGTTAATGTAATAATGTTACCAAAAATTTAATATATTTTACAAAAAGTCAATTTCTGCCCAACTCAAATTGAAAAATCACATTTCTAACACTATTTATGTTAGATATTATGGGAAAGCAAGTGAAGACAACTCCTTATTTACCGATCCGAGATTGGCCTGTTGGTTCCCTTACTAGAACCTCAAATAGATGATCCCAGGATCAATCCCCAGTTGGAAGGGTCGACGGGAATTTTTCCAGAGATCTCGATCCAATCGCAAATTAAACTCGATGTGCACTTCGACTAACTTGGGGACACTCCATGGTGTAAAAAAAAAAAGACAATTCTTTATTTTATTTATTTTTTTATCAATTAAATAGAGTCAACTCATTGCACAGCCATGCTGTAAATCTTATTATCCACACGAGGAAAAAACAGGTGCTATTGAACCCTTTTCCTTTATTTATATTAAAATAGTAATAATTTTTAGAAGAGATATTTTCAACAAAAAGGGTATTTTTGGCCTTTCGTTTTATGTGTGTATTTTCAATTCTATGTGTGTGCAAATATTTATTTATATTTATAAGAAAATACGGATAATTGCACCCATTTCAATCCTAAAAATACAATTAGGCAAATGTTGACTTAACCAATAAAAATGAGAATTAAATTTAAATATCACTCTTAAAACTGTTGACACCCTTTGGAATTAGTCTTCAACTTCTTACTCACCACCTCTCCCTATTCTTTTTTTTTTCTTTCCTCTAATTATATATATATTTTTTATTTATATTACTTTAAGGGAAGATGTCATCTTTTGGTGTCACTATTTCCTTTCCAAAAATGTCCTTCGTACATATAAATTAAAATATTTCTATCTACCAAGAGGGGTTGGGCCGAGTGGTAAGCAGCTCGGTGCCGCTTAAGGAGGTCTCAGGTTCGAGACCTCACGTACGCAGACACCCCTCTTGGGAGCCTCACCCGCCATTGCCAGGTGTGCGACCCGGGGCGACCAACGGATTAGTCAAGTATGGTTGGCTGAAAGATGCCATCTCATCGCTGGTGGGACCTGCTTGGATACCGTGGCTGGCGACCAAAAAAAAAAAAAATATTTCTATCTTTAGATTGGAATAAAATGAAGATAAGATCATAAATTTGACATGTAACTACCCACTTCTCTTCTTTTTCTCTCCTACGCGAAAGTTCATCCCCTCTCTCCACATTCTTTTTTTTTTCTTTTTCTTTTTTATTTCCTACATGAAAGACCATCCCTCTCTCTCCACGTTCTCTCTCTCTGTTTTTTTTTTTTTTTTTACCTTTAAGTTTGGTTATTTAGTACTATTTATTAAAAAGATCAAAAGGAGCATTCTGCTTTCGACTTTCCGGAGATCGGGATAAGCGGGGGCCCACTGTGGGGCCCATACATTGGCGCCGGCCTCAGTCTGTCGGCACACTAACGTTGCACTCTCCCTGTCTTGTCGACGTCCCTTCACCTGAGCAAAACTATAAAAAGGGCAAATTTCAATTTAAGGTTAAAAAAAAAAATTTCTTATAGTCCTAACTTACAGTGATGTTATGAGAAAAAATGAATTAAATTACTCTGATCAATAATAATTGAGGTAATCAGTCGGGTGACTAACAACAATTTGCTACATTGTCACGATCTGATAGGTATTTTTGTCACGTCACGTGATGAGGCAGGATAATGTAAGAATTCCTTCAATTTAAGGGATGTTCTCGACCTCGAGAATTGAAGGGAGGTATCTATGCGACAGAAACTTTAAAAAAGAGAGTAGGATACGTCTCGATCGAAAGTGATGTGCCCTTCAAGTTGACCCATCGATTATTCAGCACCATAGCAAATCCCGAGGTCCCTGCGCTTTGAGTGGAGCGACGGGTCGGTCCCACGGGCTTCAACACATAACTTGCAAGATAATCGAGCTCAGGACCAGTAACTTGAATCGACCTTTCGGTGCTTAAATTACAGAGGAAGTTGAGATGAAGGGGAGAAGAGGCTTGTAAAGAACAGAGAGGCTTAAGCGGTTCCAGATACATGGACCCTAGGAGTTGTGATCTATATAAACTTAAAATTCAAGCTAGGACTAGCAACGGCATGTATAGGTATAGAGTACACTCAGAACTGATCAGAACCAATAGTAACCTATTCTATTGGGTAGATTTCGGATGACAAATCAATGAATTGGCTAGTTCTAGAACACATGGTACTCGGAACAAGAACCATAACTTGTTAATTGATCTGCACAGTTAATTTTTACTGTTAATGATTTTCTCATTTAAATTTCAAATTACGAACCATTTAAACTATTATATTCCTAACTCAATAAACTTTCATTCGACATAACAATTACTTGTACGTGATGAGTTCTTCATGTCAAAATATTATTATAATTTAAAATCAATAATAAATAATACTTAAATACAGTGCAAATATAATTAAAATACACGTATTTGTTATAATTAAAAACTATATGAAATAACAATAATTATAAAAAATATCGAAGCAATTCATAATATAGAGTTAAAAGAATAAATAATAAATGTGTTTCAGCACGGTACTCGAGTAGAATCCAATTCTAAGATTTAACATGCCTGAATTCAGATCCAAAATATAGAACCAATCTTATATACGATAAGGTCCAAGTACCATAGAAAAATAAATGTATTCAGATCCGATCACCTTGAGGACTAACATGATGTGGTCCACCGGACGCGTCGGTAAGATCACATGGTGGTCGGGATAAATCCCGGTGCTGGTCGGATCAGTTGTCTGCCCGATTGTGAGTAAGTGACTCGCCCGGCCGACCCTGAGCATGCACGGTCCTTTTAGTCGGGTCTGGTGACTGCTATGGTGACTTTTTATCGTAATGAATATGCGCAGAACCACACAGTTACATACTGCAACAGACATTGTCTTCAGTGACCGATCTCGATCATCATCAGACCAAAGCAACTACCCTAGTATCAGTGAGACGAGCCAAGGGATTACCAGGAAAGAAAAAAACAGTAAGATTCTAGGAATTGGATGCATTTAGGGGTGCTGTATTCTAATATTGTTAGATTACAGGTACAGTTAAGATTACATAAAAAAATTTGAACCATGGTAAAATTTGCTTGAAAATTGGACTGAAATTTGAGATTGTAATATTTGAAATAATGTAAAGTTGATTGTAAAACTTGGTGTGGGTAGGTAAAAGGTTGCAAAGCTAATTAATCTGAGAACACTGCATGTTCTAGATATAAAGTCTTTACCAACCACACCGTAAAATCTTAACAACAATTAAATATCTTTGATGTAAAGTGCAGTTGAATCTGTGGTTACAGCTCACCTTACAACCAACCAAACGACACCGCATTGCAATATGCACAGCGCAGTTTTATGGAGATGCAAGATTACTTTGCTTGGCATATAAAGGATATCCTCTGCACATTCATATAAAAAGCTAATGTAGAAAAAAGAGCTTAGTGACCTAGGAGTACTTATTTGCCTTCTCTCTACACAAAAAAATAAAAAGAATCAACATTGCCCCTTTAAGCCCCTATTTCTTTCTATATAATCATGCCAATATGTCTGCTGCAGAGAGATTTTACACATTGTTTTGATTGTAAATTTACTGTTATTCAAGATTGCATGAAGCAAAATTTTACGTTACAAAAAATAAGATTTTTACATTCAAAATAGATAGAATTCTTGGATTATAAACCAAACTTCACAACCATTTACCACACAGTTACCAAACAAAACAATCTCTTATTTCAAAGTATAACAGGAAAATTTGACTGCTGTTGAAATTTTCATCATAATCTTAACATCTACCATAATCAAACGACAACCAAACACCCATTAACATATAAGACGAACGCTCCCAGGAACCATAACGTTTCTGAAAAGGGGTTGTTGTTCTCTCTGTACAAAAGTTTAACGCATTCTACCTGTTCAATGCTATCTTTTCTCACCGTAGAGATAGGATTCGACTCACCAGTATCTTTTAAGTGGACCATGACGGTACAATAGTAATACCGAGAATGCGAAATCGAAGTATTTTTTAACTCAAAACCATTAGTATCGGGTATTTTAGGAATAGCACTAAAACTATATATGCACCTTCACTATTAAATGGAATTATTTTTCAAAGATTTTATTATTTGCCTAATCAATTTACAGCAGCATGTGCATTTGAAAAGCAGTAGAAGCTCAGAATCTACAAGGTGGCAAGAGATGAGGAACAAAGATAAAACCAAGGCTGGAAATATCATCGAAAGCATAGCACATTGAATCAAGATTAGCTAACAATTTGGGATGAAGTTTGAGAATCATACTCTGCAACGTCTTCATCACCTCGGCTCGAGAGCAGCAATCTCTTTCAGAACCTGGGCTTTGTCCGCTTCAAACTGCTCATCCTCTGAAACCACAACGAAGAAATTATCACTAAAATGAAGACCATCTGGTTGAAAAATTGGTCAAGTTCGTCGTTCCCACCTTTATCGGATTTGAAATCCGCAAATAACCGTAGGAGCTTGCTTCTGTTGGTGACGAGTATGTTCACAATTTCAGCGGGTTTGTTTTGATTAGCAGCAAATAGCTGTGTATATATTTGGAGAAAACAATCGGCAAACAAAACAATGGCATTGGTATGTTACAACCTCGAAAAAGAATACGTAACCTTGAAAACATGAAATGCTTCCACTGAATGCTCTTACTTGACTCCTGCATCACATAAAAAGTATATTAACCACTTAATCAAAGAAAATTAATTAATTAGGTCAAAATTAAGAAATTAAAAAAGGATAGTCTTTGCATATTACAGAGGTAATTCAAAATGTTACCCTCAGGAGATTCATCAGGATCCTTAAATTATCCTTTGAGCTCACATACCGCATCATCACAGCAGAATTCGACCGATCCAACAGAATATCACCAAGAAGCTGTCAAGATGAGATAACAAACAGCATTCGCAAGCAATTATTATTTCACGAACACACCAGAAAGATAATTGAAAGTTCAAGTTTGATCATTAACCAAGCACAGCAGTGCAAACTCCAGAATGGCAAGTTAGTGACAAGTTATGAAAAAAGTGTTAATTCCCAGTTAAATTCAGCCAGCTCCTGTTTATTAGTGGTCGTAAAATGTTCTGCAAGCAAAACCCACGGAGCAAGAATTCCTCTTGTGAAGGCTATTGAAAAAACTATCCTGCACCTTCCAATTGAAAGGCCATGCAAGGCAGCAAATTTTACATTGCTGAGCAGCCACACTTGTATGTAACAATTTTTTTCACCTTGATAGCTTGTCTCCTGGTAATCTAGTTGGTAGATTCCAAAAGCTTCGAGTTATATTCTGCGAAAAACTGCAAACACCAACATTCAAAAGCAACCAAGATATTACCAAAAAAAAAAAGGCAACCAAGAGTACTTATAAATCAGCAACTGGTATAACAATTGCCACAGGAAAGTGCCTATCAGATACAGATAGCACTAAAATTTGGCCATGATGTTAAAAAGGGTTTTCACTTCAATAACTTCTCGATTGGTCAAGTGGATAAAATTCTAGGTCAAGTAAGAAAGGAAATTTATCTTCCTCAACTCTCTAGAGAGACCATCTAAGATGAACAACATTTTCATCATATGCCACTAGCTAATCATCTGGGGTAGTGAAAACTTGAGTACTTCTTGAGTAGTTTGAATACATACCCAGTCATAATTTTTGGAAAGGAATTCTGCGATGGTCGATTTATGCCTGGTCATAAGTTCCTAAAACCAAATGCCAGAAAAGTCATTATTTCTAAAGGAGGTACCTAATTCTATATGCGAATAGATAGAGAGGCGGAGAGCAGGATGGATAATATCAACCTTAAAGGTTGCAGCAGCATCTGCAGCAATGACAAAGTTTGGGAGTTGTATATAATCAAAAAACATCTTGACATGTCCTGAATCCAAAACATACCTGGAGATTGAAAACACTATAAGAAATCAAATATACCAAAGACAAATCTTGCAAAAAGGATCGTCAAATAAGACAGCTGGAACCATATTTGCAATTTTAACCAAAAGGGCCAGAAATTATATCAATAGAGAATCAGACAGACATTCTCTAAACATCTTTGATGAAAATAATCTCCATAAGAGCTTCTAGAAGTAAAAATCATTAAACAGTGAGAAACCACAAAGAAGATTATGTACAATTACAGGAAACTGCATTATAAGGCACTTGAGAAAGGCAATGATAGATATGATGCTTGCTTGGCATTTAAGTCATAAAAGGAAAAATATGGTTCCCTGTGCTAACCGTGCTACAGACTGGTGATGTATGCAGTCCCTCGGCATGGTGCCATAGTGCAAAGCCATGTCAGTATTTTCATACCTGGAAGAAACAATTCACTTCCAATATTTAACTTCCAAAAAAAAAAAAGTAACCCAAAAAAAATTCTAACTTAACCTAAAAAAGAAAAGCAGCTGAAGCTTTGATCTACTGCAAGATTAATACAAGGATTCCTATTGTCTCTATGTTCAGAAGAACGACATAATCTCTGCCACTTAGTAAGCTATCTTCCACACACAAGAGAGAGGATTAACGGCCTGTGAACTTTTAATCTCAGATGATGTTGACATATTTCCAAAAATAGTGTAGGCATTAACAATCCTTCTAAGAAAGCACCAGAAAGTTAATTGTATCAAGGTCAAATGTTCGATTCCACCTTGCGCACGTAGCCCTTGGTGAGGCCACTCACAGATGTGCCTTGCACATGGATTTAGCTGGATCCAAGCCTAATTCATAGGCTTGTAGGGTATTCATGGGCTCTATCGTTATTATTAAAAAAAAAAAAAGGGTTAATTGTACACCGATCATTTATTTTCTTGTGGCAAGTGAAACATGAAGATGTGAAATAATCTTACCCAGCTGCCAATATGTCAATGAGATCAAAGTTCTTTTCCAAGTAATCAGATGCAATTAGCCGTGAGTGAACTTGTTGCCTCTGTAAGTTTGCAACAATTTGTGTGGCATCTTTTCTGGCCTGCATAAGATAATCCTTGCAAAAATTATTGATAGCTTCTGCATTTTGCATCATGTAGGTTCATCTTATAGCCTCCACCGAAATCCTTCAACACAAAAGCATAACAAGCCTAGCAATTACAAGGAGCTACAGCGAATGCAAAGTGCTAGCTAACCTCCAAGTTCAACTTTGGAAGACAAACTATCATAAGTCTCAGAGTGTTCTCCCTGAAAAACTCCTGAGTCAACTGTCCACAAGGTTCAGATAGTGGCTCAGATTCGCTATTGCCATAAAGAATTGACTTCATCTCTCTTAGGCTCTTGGACAAATCCGCCATCTATAAATAGATAAATAAGAACAGAGGCAAGTCAACTTCCAGTAAGAGTGAAAAGGGTGCTCAGCTTAGTATTAGTGGAACATAACCAAGATGTAATCAGGCTTATGACTAAGACAAAAATGTGATTACTGGAAAACCATCGAGTACATATCAAGGAAAAAATAAACTGACCACATTTTATGCACTGACTACTTCATGCAAATAATATTGGAAACTCGTTGAATTTTGCATAGGCATGTATTACTCTAAAAATGGTTTCCATAGTTGAATAGAACTAGCAAGGCAATGTCAGATGTAGATAATCAGAATTCGCAGAACATATGAGATTTCAATCTCAGAGAAAGTTATCCCAAATCCAAAAGTTCCACTTTCCATTTATAATAAATTTCCTCTGCACAACTTGCAATTCCCATTTCATATCTAATGAGTTTGGCGCCAATAACTATCTAGACAGCTAATCGAGATCAGCTTCTGAAAATCTAGGTACAAAAACCCCAATCAACAAGCAGAAGAGAAATCAAATTCAGCTGAGTTCAATAAGCAGCAATCTCCGAGCTTGTTGAAAATGATACTAAATCATCTTCAAGCACAAAGAGAAATCGAAACGGATGCAACTCAAAGCATTCCGTTACAACGTAGTTTCAAATAATGCAATTCAAACCACCTTCTCCTCGCGTTTGCTCTCGCGAGCTTCATGAATGCTGTCAAAGAAGATAAGCAGCTCGCGCGTATGCCGCACAACGTCAACGGGTGTCCGTGGCTTCGACTTGAAGAGGCCCTTCATCTCCGGATCTGTAAGCGCCACCGGCGGGAGAGTCTTCGCAGCAGCGCCGATGAGGATGAGGATGAGACTTCGTCGATCTGCTTCCCTCCCTCTCTCTCTCTCTCTCTCTCTCTCTAGGTTTGAATTGAAATCACCGCTCACGGTTCCCATTCCGATTGCAAAAGTAAAAAACAAAAATAAAAATAAAAATGCAATTTCGTAAGCATTTATTTTTTTTACCCTGAATTATTTCTTCAAATAATTTATTGCACTTTTTTGTTAAAAATAATTCTGAAATTATTATTAGCCATTTAATTAAGTTAAAAACTATTATTTAAATTAAAAAACCTATGGTAAAAAAAGGACATACAGGATGCCTGCCTCCTACTAGTTCATCAATGAGAAGAGGAAACCACCATCAGAGGGTAAAGATGATATTTTAATGCAGAGCAAAGGGCAAATAAGTAACTCAACAAAAATTTAGACCAAAAAAAAAAAACTCAACAAAAATTAATAGTATGCGGTATAAAGCAAACTCTTACGTGGTTCAGTAAAGCTAAGGTCATATATTCAAGGCTAGCTTAAGCAGTATTACTAAAAGAGACTCTTGAGTATATGTCTTGGTAAATACTGTCTTCTTAAACTATACTGAGCATTTAGTGGTACTACGTTGACGAACTAATATTAGTATTAATTATTTAGTTCATCTAATATATTTGTGATTAAATACAAAATTCTAACATTACGTAGTGAGATGATTGAATTTTCTAAAAAAAGGGAAAAATAACAATTTCTCTCTTTTAAAAAAAATTTGTCCGTGGTGGAATTAGAGATTCAATAATTCGCTAGTAAGTATATTATTTACCTATTTAAATTAAATAATGAATACAATAATTACCATTTTCTTACAAAAATGAAATCGCCAAACGTTGTGCTTCGGATTCCGCAGGTTAGCTGTTGATCGTCATTTCCGTGAGCTTAATAACAATAACAGTGGCGGACAGGATTTAGCCAAAAAAAAAAAAGGGTGGCGGACAGGATCAGGTGCATGAGGGTGCACAGCAGTGAACACGTGGCTGCTGTTGATTGAGCAGATACTATTCACAGCAGTTGGACCAGAGTCCCTTTGATCTTGTGCGATCGGTATTGAGTATACAAGTAAAGTACGTGATTGTGTCGCGATAAAATTTATTTATTTTATTTTTTAATAAAAATTTTAAAAATAAAAAATAACGTTAAAAATAACAAAATCATATCAGTTTGTGATATCACGTTAAGGCTATCATATATCCATTATATGCAACAATGCATCCGCTATAATGTTATGTGCGTGTGACATATGAAATTATCAATTATATAATTAATTTTAAATTTAATTATTTTATACTATATAATTTTACGATTATATATCTTCCTATAACATTGTTAATTTTTATAAAATGCATCATTAATAGATAAAAATAGATCATATAATAAGATAAAAGAGTATTAGAGAGTAGTTATAATTTTGAGCGATAGTTATAGTGCTAGGAATTATTTTACAACCTCATCCTTATTTATCAATTTTTTATTAGCTAAAAATTCCATTTGTCAATGATCTTTTTCGGTAGAACGGAATGGAAAGAATGACATGTAATTAGTTTAACACGGTAAAATATAATAATATAGAGAGTGATTACATTATCAAGAGGGAAAATATTGGGTTTGTTCATCAACCTTTTAGACTATGCTCATGTTTGACCTAAACTTTTTTGGGTTGATTTCAGTCCTCCACATTTCAAATATTATTCAATTTCAATCATTTATGTTATTTTTAAAATTTAAAAAAAAAGGCGATTGGGCTTTTTAATATTAAAAATATATTTTTTATTACTTGTTATTTTTACAATTATAAAAAATGGAGAAACTATTGATGTAAGAAAAGAGGGATTAATGGGGACTCGACTGTAAACTGTCATGAGAAGATTATCAACAGTCTGTGATACTGCTGACGACTTTACAGGAGCAATAATGGTCAGATTTGATCATCTTTTTCGTTAAAATCGCTATTTACTTTTTAATTTATAATTAAAAATATTTTTTAATATTAGAAAGACTAATCACCTTTTTAATATTAAAAATAATGTAAATGACTAAAGCAGAATGATATTTAAGGTTGATAACTGAAATCAACGCAAAAATAATTTTACGTCAAATATAAATATAGTTCAAAAAATTGAGAATCAAAACTAACAATTTTCCTTATAAAAATGAATTAAAAATTTATTAAATTTTTCTTCGTATTATTACAGATATCTAGAAATTCAACATATAATAAATAATCCAATTTAAGGTGGGTGGATCCACTGGATAATAAAGTTTTCCCAGAATGAAGTATTTTCACTTATAAAATTTCGAATCCGAAATCTTATTTAAGTTTGATGCTTTGGCATGCATGAAAGCCACCACTGAAAAAGAGAAAATAATAATAATAAGCTTCCTTTTCCAACCTTCATCACGTTCACATGTCCCCCGTCGATACCTCTCACTCATTCCATGCCTTGTCATCCGTCCCTCACCCTCTTTTGTCGTTTCCCCAATTCTCATCTTAGGCCCGGTCGCCGGGTGGTTCGGACCCAGAACTGGACCGGTTAAAATTGGCCAAGAACTGTGGGGGAAGCGATTCCGGGCCAGGCTTTGGTTCCAAATCATCAAAAACCTGAAATTTTACTCTTTTGAATTTGGTAAAAATAAATTTTAAATATCTCTCTAAACATTCATGATAATTACTAGTTTTTGTAATAAAAATTTGTATTAGCCTATAATTTATTATTTGTTGTACCGATCGGAGATGAAACCAGTCGGTTCTGAACCGTCCTTAGGGCAATTCAAGACCGGCTTCATACATCAAAATAGAAAGTTATAAATAATTAAGATTAACTGTGTAAGTAAATTTCTTATATAATCAGATCTAGTGTCCAGTTCTATGTACCCTGTGCATCAGAACCAAAACCAATTGAATCGATTCCTAAATTTCTTATCCGAAACGTACATGACAATCGCTAAAATATTTCAAAATCTACCATATCGGGTAGGTTAGGTTCCTAATGACTCCAGTTTTATTCTCTGCTTGTACATAGATGGCACAGGCAATGCCTCACCTGTCCATCCCATTTCTTCCCAATCTTTTATGATTTATTTTAATTTTTATTTCTAAAAATATTTTTAATTCTATTTTTGGAGAAAAGTTCACTACTTAACAAAAAAAAAGGAAGAATTTTGACCTTAAAATTCCTAAAAAAGGACATGGATAACGTATTAATTAGTCAGGCTGGAAGGAGTATTTTGTCATTACCATCGTTTGGTTATAAAAATCTCATCCCGATTAATACATAATCAGATATCATATCAACTCATATTTTTTTTTTGGTCGCCAGCCACGGTATCCAAGCAGGCCCCACCAGCGGTGAGATGGCATCTTTCAGCCAACCATACTTGACTAATCCGATCATATCAACTCATATTGATCTAGCATTAAGCAGTTTTTGTGTGACGACCGTGTGATTTTTCTATTATCGACGGTTAATAATGCACGCAATAATGTATTGATATAGACAGAGGTCACTCGAACCTGACCCGAGCCCGCCGATTCAATCTGACAAAAAGAAGAAGCCAGGCACAGGACTCAGTAATCTGACTAACAGTATTCGGGTTCAGTAAGTCGGATGTCAACTACCCGAACCAACCCCATTATATCAGTCAGAACCCTAATGCTCTGGTCCACATCATATTAGTCAGGATCTAGTCATAAAACTGAATGGATCTTTGATCAAATCCACCCGCTGTAAGGCAAGTTGCCACTCGTGACATCATCTTGCGTCAGCATGGAGTCTATAAATGCTCGCATGTCTACACCAGGTAAGGGCGTGCAAAAATCGGTTCGGAGGTCGAACTGGTTTTGAATCGAACTAAATAAAAGAATTGATTCGGTTCTGCTTGACTTAGCAATCATGAAGTGTAATTGGTTTGAGTGAAAAAATTGGATTGGTTTAAACCATTTCGGTTAACTAGTTTGAACCAAATTGGTTTTAAAACCCCCTGAAACTGGTCCAACCAAACCGAATTGATTTTGAATTATATTTTGTATTTATTATTATATTATAATATTTAAACCGATTTGGTTTAGTTCAGCTCGATTAACCTTACCAATTACACTTTAAAAAAAATTAACCAAATCAGTTTTCGTCTAAAAAATCGCACCATAATAAAACCGGTTCTGAGGAGCCGGTTCAAACCAAATCAGTTCCAATTCAATTCACCTTGAATCGGTTTTTTTGCACACCCTTACCGCCAGGTCAGGTATGAACTACCAACCCAGTTCTTACTTCTCTTTACGTAATTCTACTACTAACTTAAAATTAGGAGGGCTAACCCGTGGACCACCTTCCGGATCCGACTTACTTGTAGAATACGACTGTCAGAATGTTAGCTCAGAGGTCCGTCTTCAGTCGAAACCTGATCCAAACCAGAAGGCCCTGTTGCCCGTACCCAGGACCACATCATACAGGTTACTCTACGTCAATAGATGAAAGAGACCATTTAAATGCCATTTATGTAGGTCATAATTTCAATTTTGCCATCTCTGCCCGACCCATATGGAAAAGTACTCAATGTGATCAAAAAAGTGATTTTTCTTTATAAAAAGGTTAAATTTCGACGAAATAATATGAAAATTTTTTTAATGGTCCTACTAATCCAACATATTCTATAAAAGAAATACCCGAGTAATAAAATTAGAGTCAATAAAAATAAATATTAATTACTCGAACAATTACGATAATTATCAATTAAAGTAGTTTCATTAGGTAATTATTCACTCATACTAAAAGCCGGGATCATGTAAAATTTTCTCTTAATTAGCATGGTTAAAATCTAACTCCAAGGATTAACTTAGGTGGATAGAACGTGCATCTTAATCGTGAGATGTTCCATGATATCGGAGGTTCGATTCCCCTTAGGATGCGAAGCCCAGACATGTGTTTCACGGGTGAACTTACCCAAATCCATTGGCTCATGAATTGTTCATGTGTTCGAAAAGAATAAATTTCTTTTTATAAAAAAAGTTAAAATCTGAAGATTAGACTTTTTTTTTTTAAATAAGCACCGTTTAATAATATTTGAAATTTAATAAACTATAATTGGTTTAGGTTTGAAATAAGTCTATAAAGGATCGGGGCCTATATATTATTGTATAGTATTCCTCATTTTTATTCTCCTTTTTCAGAATTTAATTATCGGTAAAATATGTGAAATGTATTTACTATCGCATTAAATTAGAAAATTATGCATTTTATGAGAAGGGAAAGTTATAAATTTAAAATAGGAAAAATTAATTTGTAATAGAACAACATATATAATATTTGAAAAGAATTCATTGAATTAACTATTTGGAAAGGGAAATAAGTGATCAATTAAATATTTTTGGGAGTAAAAAAGAAAATTTCTAATTTGTATATATAAATCTGAAAAGTGAAATAGATATTTTTTAGAAAAATATTCATGTTTTATATGAGTGAATATATTTTTTTATTGCTCTGATATTTGATAAATTTTCCAGATAAATTACCAAAAAAAATTTCTAGATAGCTTAAACGCTTAAACTAATACATAAGTTTTTTAATTATATTTGTTTAAAAAAAAAAAAAAAGAGAGAGTAACAAGTGGTGGTGATCAAACGTTTTGATAGGCTTGATTTGAAGCGCCTCATGAGAAGTTCGTGTGGCTTCTCACAGCAAATTGTTTGTCCACCGGCCGGTTTCTTTGGCCGATGCCAGCAGTGTAATTTAGCGTAAGATGTCAGTCTTCTTCGTCGGCGGCTGCTCCAAAGAAGGAAGCCAGCGAGCGAGAGCGAGAGAGCGGGCTCCCGTCGCTCGACTCTCGGTGGAGGAGTTCCGATCGTCTTCTTCGTCTGAGATAGTTCGCCGGTTACTGTAATTCTCTGAATTTGGCTGCTAATATTGTATATCTATATGTTTCTTGGAGTCGCCGGAGGGTTTTAGGTCACCGGTCCCTTTTCCATGCGCAAACGGCGGCTGTCGCCGGGGACCCGCTCACTCAGTTGACGTTATTGGCATCGCTGATGACGGCGCGTTGATCGGCTCCGTTGTTAAATGTCTATCACCGACAACCGCGTTGGCACCACCACTTCAGCCGGCCGCCGCCCTTCGTCTACTTCCTCAGCTAAGAGGAAGCTGGACGATTACGCCTCGGCGGTCCCTGACGGTGACGAAGCTATTGATTTCACTGCCGATTTAGTCACCGTCAGGATGCGCAAGGATGAATTCGAGGCCGTCCACCGCTCCGCGGCAGCAGTCGCAGCATGCTCATCTTCCTCCTGGGCGTCTCCTTCTCAATCTTCTCCCTTCTGGTATGCTCGGTCGGCTCCTCCTTTGAAGCTCCAGTTCTTCGTGAAGATGATCCCTGATAGCAAGACCCTGGTGATCCAGGCAACTTCCCGGGATACTGTGAAATCGGTTCATGAGAAAATTCACAAGCTCACCGGGATTCCCGTCAGTGAGCAGAGACTGATTTATCTGGGTAAGCAGCTTCAGTGGGAGCAATCCTTAGCTCAGTGTGCTATTGAAAATGACGCTAACCTTCAATTAGTAGGCCGGATGCGTAGCACGGAGCACCCTAAAGCTTGGCAGATCATGGATGACATGATCTCTGTCATCTTCCGCCTCTGCAAAGGTGAAACTGTTATGGACGCTCAGAAAATTATAAAAACTCGCTTGTCTGAATACCTCTCCATGACTCAAATGGATGACTACGACACAGCCCCTAGATATCTTCAGATATTCATGTCCTCTTCGGCTCCTTCAGCGCTAATCATGCTTTACATGTCCCCCATTACGTGCAACAAGAGGATTGCCGAGGAATCTATCAAGCATTTCCTGCTTTTGACAAAAACTATGTTGCCCAAGCTTTATCATTCTCTCTGTGCGCCGATAGTGCTGGAGTTCTGTAAGCTACTCAGGGGGGTTCCTCAGTATGAGCCTCTATACTCCTCTTGTCGGACATGCCTTGGCTCATTGCTGGAGACGATTGGGCTTTCACGGGCTTCCAAAAATTTAGATTGCATAGAGAGAGTGATTTCGGTAGAAGAGATATTCCCATTTGTTAGTGAGCTGGCTGATAGGCTGTCTAAAGGGTTGGATTGTAATATCGAATCTGATGCGGGTTTAGAGCCATTGGAGAGCGATGCCAATGACTTTGCTGTGTTCTTGCCTCATATCCTTACTGCGATTCGCGAGCACTCGGGGTTTGAGTGTCCGATTTCATGGCCTCCGCCAAAGAAGGGCTGCAATGATCCGAAATTCGTTCTTGAGATTGGGAGTCTCTATGAGATCTTCCAGAGTATGTTCATGAAAATGGACTTTTGTCTTATTAAAATGGAGGAGCACTTGGATTCAAAATCAAGTGAGGAAGGTGATATGTCTTATCAACGGTCTTCTCAGTACCTCACTATATTGAAAGAGCTAAATGCAATCTCCAAACTCTACGTGGGTTCCCAAGACTGGTTTTGGGCTATAATGCGACAAAGAAGTCGTTCTCTTTGTACTTTAATTCTTAGACATGTGAAGCGAACTGATGATAATCAGTGGCTCCTTGAGCATAAGGATGTTACCAATTTTGATGCGAGGAGGCATATGGTGATGATGCTTTTCCCCGAGGTCAAAGAGGATTATGACGAGCAACATGAGATGCTTATTGACAGGTCACAGTTACTGGCAGAATCATTCAACTATGTTTCTGAGGCAGACCCTGAATCTCTACATGGCAGCTTGTTCATGGAATTCAAAAATGAGGAAGCAACTGGTCCTGGTGTGGTGCGGGAGTGGTTTTACCTAGTCTGCCAAGCTATTTTCAATCAGCAGAATGCTCTTTTTGTTGCTTGCCCAAATGATTGCTCAAGGTTCTATCCTAATCCTGGTACGTTTATTGTCTCAGTTTAAGAGCACGGCTCCCTTCAACAGTTATCTTGCTCTTTATTATTCATATGGCATGATGGAATATGTGAATAATTAAAGTATGTCCCTCAGATTTTCGTTTACTGCAAATTACTATGGGAAGTATAGCTGTCAATTTCTGATGATGTGCTGCTGCCCTATTGTGTTGATTGTGGTGTATTGACTACTTCGGGAATTTTTTTGGAACTCAGTTCATTCTTTTGATGGGGGTTACACTTTACTTGGCTTGCTGTTCAATCTATTACACTACTAGTTATAGGTTCAGATCCACGATGAGTCCAGGGCAGTTCAGGTCTGGGTACAATCTGACATGATTACATTTGTTGGTTCTGTGCAAGGTCAAGGGATAATTTCTTGATTAATGCGATTTGCTAAAAGGGCGTGCATGGCGTTTGGGAGGACTTTCCTTCTGAGAAACATGTTCATCATTTTCGTTCATTACTTTACTTTCTGCTATTTCATGAAAAATTCTCTTTCTCATGAAAATTTTGATGAAAACGTTGCCTACTGCTTTGGTCATATTTTGGAAGGCAGAGCTCATTAAGGTCACAATACGAGTGAGAGCAGTTGTTGTTTGTACTATTTATAAGGTGTAGTATGCTGGATCCAAGTTTATGGGTCTAAGAGAGGTTCCTAGCAGGTTTAGAATGTTCTGGGAGCATGCAATTCAACTAAGCATATACATAAATGGCGGTGATAGTGAAATTCAGTAGAGAATATTCTGGTAATTCTAAAGGCACAAGAAGGGATGGAATGAGAATCTAATTAGTCTAAAGAAGTTTAATTCATGTTCCATTTAGTTTGACAGGCTTGCTAAGTAGCAGCCAGATTCCCCGATGCAGTAGCTTATTTCCTTTTTTAACAGGTCTAACTTGATAGGTCTTTATTATTTGTGGATGCGAGGATGAAAAGTTAAGTTGAGAGGTACTTATTATTTGTGGAAGTCTGAAATGAAAAGTTCATGCTCTATGATTTTATTGTCTAGGGATTATTATTTGTATAGAAGAATTTTAGTTAACCAACACCTAGGGACTTTGTGGGGTTGGAAAGGGTGGTTTATTTTTCTATTGCAAGTGAAGTTTTACTATCTGATGAAATGTGTTGAATGATTAGTGTACCCTGACGGCGAACTATTGTAGCTATTTAATTTATTTATCACAATTCTTTGAAAGGAAGATCTCTAATTCTGAATCTGCTTTTTATTTTTAGGGTCTCAATAGCTTCTTTTTAGCTGTTCTTCTGGATGGTAGAGTCAGATAACTGTTTTACTGTGGCCTCGTTATATGCCATTATCATTTGAAGTTCATTTTTTGGCTGAAGAAGGTGAATCACTAATCTGCATGTGAATATGCTAAGAGCTTGGCATAGAAGTTGTGAGATGGCGACGCTGTTAACCACTTGCTTTCTATCCTTAGCAGTTTGTGATAGGGTTCTTAGAAAAGGAGATGATGCAGAGCTTGTGTGGCAGGGTTCTTTCTTATACTTGCACATTTTCTTGGAATGATAATCATGGAGCTCTCAAAATGCTAAGATGGTGATTTTTCTGATGCAATTTTTGAAGGATGTTGAAGAGCTTTTTTTTTAGAGAATATGTACTGAATGTGCTGGAACTAACAGAAACAAAAAGTCTTCTTTCTTCTGGGCTGCCAAGGATATAGGAGGTGGTTTTGTAGGCTGCTAATTCTTTTTTAATCAGTTGAAAATCGATCTTGAAGACTTCCTAACGGGCATGTGATATTACCTGGAGTTTTTCTTTTGCTGCAACTATTTTTGCAACTTCATGGTTTAATTTCTGCCAGGTGATAGAATTGACAGTTGCTGGCTGTGATTTCATGGATTGGTGTGCGGAATACCATTCCAAGAAGATTTTGGCAAAGACTAACTGCTACCTCTTTTGGCCCAAACTTTAGGAACCAGCAATGTCTTATTTATTTCATAAGGACATACTCGTTTCAAGCACTCGCGTCTCTTTTCTGTGATCTAGAATGATAATTTTACTGTAACCGGTGTAGACATGGATCCCACTTTTCCAATTAAGGTTCTGGCTTTTCTTCATTGGCCTATCTGCCTTCTATATTGTTATTCCAGTTCTTTGTACGTCAATGGAAAGAAGTGTACAACTTAGCTGGGGAAGGCGATGGATAGGGCTGCTGATTCTTTTTCTCCTTTGTATGGTTTTAGATATTGGCAGTGTGTTCAGATGCATATTGGACCTGTTTTCCTTAAAAATTAGTGAATCAATGCCTTTTCACTAAGAAGTGATAGATTGGCTGTGAAGGCTGACCTTGCATTCAGAATGTCTTTCTACTTGTTTTGTTGTTGTATATTATCATTAGTGAATGTAGGACTTATAGAACTTGCTATGATAAATTATCTGATCAAAGATGGAAACTCAATTGTTGCTTCTTAAACTCCGATTACTTTAGTCTTTTCAAGTTTGTTTGCTTTATTTCACATGGCAGCATCCAAAGTTGATCCTTTGCACCTCAAGTACTTCAAGTTCGCTGGTCGGGTGATTGCCTTGGCTTTGATGCACAAAGTGCAAGTAGGTGTCGCTTTGGACCGCATATTCTTCTTACAATTGGCTGGATTGCAAGTTTCTGTGGAAGATATAAGAGAAGCAGATCCATGCCTCTACAGTAGCTGCAAACAGATTCTTGAAATGGATCCTGAAGTTATTGATACAGACGCGTTAGGACTAACCTTTGTGAGGGAATTCGATGAATTGGGGTCGAGAAAAGTTGTTGAGCTTCTCCCTGGTGGGGCAAACCTTGTTGTGGACAGCAAGAATCGGAATAACTATATTAATCTTCTTGTGAAGCACCAATTTGTGTCCTCCATCTCTGAGCAAGTATCTCATTTTGCAGAAGGGTTTGCTGATATTCTTTCCAGCTCAAACATGCTGAGGATTTTCTTTCAGAGCTTAGATCTTGAAGATCTCGACCTTATGTTACGGGGAAGTGCAGTGGACATATGTGTCAAAGATTGGAAGGCACATACGGAATATGATGGCTACGAAGAGACCGACCCTCAGATAGATTGGTTCTGGAAGGTGAGAAATTTAGCCACCCCCCTTCTCTCTCTATCTCTCTCTCTCTCTCTAATTTCTGGGAAACTGAAATGTTTATGCAGCTTTTATTAGTCTGAATTTGTTAACTCCGGAAATGACAATTTTCTGTTTGCTTTTTCTCCTGTGCTCTCCATTGCTTTTTCTTGTTTCCTTTTGTAGGGCATTTTTGTCAAAATTTTGTTATCCTCCCTATTCCCCAAAATAGAGGGATAACAAAACAGTATAGTATTACTAGAGGGGTAGTAGAGGAATAAAAAGTTGATTTGACCATTTTGTCCTTTTCAATATATACTTTATCCCTCGTTGCGGGGCATTTTTGTCCAAATTTTGTTGTCCCCCCCATCCCCCAAATTAGAGGGATAACAAAATTGGATTTTGGTGGGTTATGGAGTTGTACTCCTAAATTTTTTTGCCAAACAGGGGCTATCTAAATCCCCCAAATCCCTCCATCCAAACGTGCTGTAAAAGCAAGTTCTCACTGTTTTCATGATGGGAAAGTTTAAGAAGTGTAGTTCAAGATATTTTTCCTGTATTTTCTTCTTCCCACTGGAGTTCCTCTTGAAATATTTGCAGAAACTTATTCTTATTTCCTTGTCCTTTGAATTAGGATAATACTATCTACATACACATTTTTTTATTCGAGTTGCAAGTTTAGCCAAGCGCAAAGACTAGGTTCACTCTCTCAGTTTTCCAGATTTTTTTCAGATAATGAAATAAAGAGGAGATCTTTTGCAGCGCTTGAGACATTTGGGGTTTTTCAATGTTTTGTGAAATTCAGCAACCTTTTCTCCTAACCATTATTCAAGATGAGAAAGAAAAGAACACCGAATACTGGGAACAGTTTTAAGAACTATATTGATGGGAAAATGATACTGGAATTTCTATATGTTTATCGTTTTTTATAGATGAGTCCTATAGGTTTGAAGATGACTAATTCAGTCCTATAAGATCAATTTCGTTACACTTTTAGTTCGAATCGTCACGATTCCGTTGATGGAACTGTTAATGATGCGAAGTTCACGTCAGTAAAATAGTGACGATTTAGATTGAAAGTGTAGCGGAGTTAATCTTAGAGGACTGAATTTATCATTTTCAAACTTGTAGGACTCAACTGTGAAAAAAGACAAACATATAGGACTTCCGCTGTAACTATCCCTATATTTACTATATTCACACATGGAACATTTTCCAATAGGATCAGATGGCAGAAACCGTATCTAAATCTCAAGTCCTTGTTGCACTTGTTCTTTTTTCTTCGGTCAATATATCTATTTTAAACTTGTGATGCAGATTATTAGCGAGTTGACGCCGAAGCAGAAGAATGAGCTGCTCTTCTTCTGGACCTCAGTGAAGCATCTTCCAGTAGAGGGCTTTAAAGGACTGGCTTCTCATCTCCACATTCACCGGTCCTCGGAGCCTGTCGATCACCTCCCAACCTCCCACACTTGCTTCTATCGTCTCTGCATTCCTGCTTATCCTTCCGTGTCTGTTATGCGAGCTCGCCTCCTCATCATCATCCAAGAACATGTAGGCTCCAGCTTTGGCACCTGGTAAGAAGCTAAAAGAGTAAGGGCAAAAAAGAAAACTTTGGGTGCATGATTCAGTGTAGAAGAGATCGTAGTTGACTGCACATAGAAAGTTGATTCGAGTTGTAGCCTCTGTACAGAGTATAAGGAAGATGACAATCATCTTGTCGGATTTTTCATCATCGGAAGGTTGTGCTTAGGGTTTCCATGAATGGTCAGTCGCTCTCTGGCAGTTGCATTTTGCATTTCATGTTCTGTCTTCTGAAGTCTAGTTTCTGCAGGTAGATATTTATGTATATAAATAAAGATCCAAACTGGGAATATGGGACTTCCTTTTCATGTCGTTTTTATCATATGTGGCATTGCATTCTGCTTATGATTGTCGGAACCTGTACCGATCACTGGAAACCTGGCAGTTGGTGCTGGTGATCAATGTATATCAACTGGTTGGCTACTTGTGAATGGAGATGTTTTGATTGGTGGAGATGGTTGTTATCACGGAGATCACACCTTTGTTTTCCGAAAGTCTGACCCGTTTTCTTTTTCATGTTGGTTTCGGAAAGCCGGAAATGGTTTTCGGGAGCAGTTTCTCTCGATGCCATCTCAGAAGCTGCTTTGCATTTTCAATCTCTCTCTCAGTCCGGAGCCCCACGTTTTCGATCCGAATCAGAATGTCGTGTTATACTTTGTTTCCACATGCACGATTTCACTTATCTGCCCAGCAGCTAGCGGGAAGATCTGTCCCTTTTTTCCTTGCCCCGTTTTCATTTTTTTCCCCTTTTTATGCTGAATATTTATCTGTTTTCACCTATCACCATTCATAAATCAGCATCTTCAGAAATTTGTTTCATAAACTGGTCGCTCTGGAAAAGTGTTTGCTAGGACTTGTTTTACACACAACATTTTCTTGGGAACAGTTCTCCAGTGGGCAGAAGAACTGAATATCCTCTCTCTCACTCAGAATTTAATGGACACTTTTGTGTAAAATTTTTAATTTTTCTCTTCTAATAAGATTCCCACCTAATATCTAATTCGAGTAACTAAGGGGATTTTCAATTATTTGTTCATATCATATGTCTAAAAATGATCAGAGAGAACATCTCATAGACACACAAAAGCAAAACCTCGAATTCTCAGAAATCACTGAATTGAAAACATTAATACCAAGCAAACACAGCCTTTCAAGTAAGCCCAGCCAGCTCTCTTCCCCTCTTAACAACATCATCATATGATTCAACCCTTTACTCCTCCGCTTTCTCCACAGCAACCTCCGTGGCAGCGTCTTCCTTCGGCTTCTCCTCCTCAGTTGGAGCCGCCTCCTTCTCTGCTGCCGGCGTCTCACCAGGCTCTTCCTTGGCCACCACCTCCACAGCAACTTCCTCCTTCTTGGCTTCCTCTTTTCCCTCTTCCACTGCAGCACCCTCCTCAGCCTCGGCCTTAGTCTCCTCCAACACCTCCTTCGTCTCGACTTCCACCGAAGCCTCGACTTCTGCCGCAGGAGCCTCAGGCTCAGCAGCCGCCTTGACTGCAGGAATATCCTTAGCTTCTTCTTCTTCTTCCTTAGCCTCTTCGACAGTCGCCTCAGGCTCGGCTGGTTGAGCTGCCGGCACCGCCACCTCTTCCGTCACTGCCGGCTCCTCGGTCTTTGCCACCTCAGCCGCTGGGGCATCATTCTCAGACAATGTTGTAGCAGCTGGTGCAACCTATGACAACACAAACGGTTAACTCTTCCTTCTCATCTGTCCCAGTAATCGGATTTCTACACTAAACTAAGTAAGAAAACCTCCACTGATCTATAAGAAAATCAGCTGAAGTTTGGTCTTTTTCTCTAGTTTGATGTTACGATAGTATGATGCACTAGATCGAAGTTCGACCGAGCGATTGGTTCTTACTTTGCCACCTCGAATACAAGATATGCTTCCGGGTTCTTTGCAAAGATCAGAAAATGAAGCTTGTGTTTTTGAGCATACAGTCAAGTGTTAGATGATGGGTTTTGATCCATGTGTAGACAAGCTGAAGCTTGTTTTATTCTTTTTCCCTTTTCCAATTTTCCAGAAAACATGAAACACAGGAGATCAGTATACCATATCATATGTCTTAGAAAGAAAGATCATCGATTTATGATCGAGAAATACCCGAACCATCACGATGGGTCCGGTCTATATGTATTCACTTGCATGTTGCATCAATCTCAAGTCGATCAACCAAACCGACAGAACCGATGATGAAACTGCTGAAAAATGATCAACAAAGTGGCAGATTGGTTGCTTGTAGGGTTTTACCTCTACTGTGGCCATCTTAGAGAAAGCTGAATGGGAAGTCCAATAGGATGAAAATCACAGAGAGCTAGGCAGCTAGGCAGGGAGTGATTGGGGCAGAGGAAACAAAGGAAATGAATGAATGAGAGTGAGAGAGAGGGAGAGGCTAGTGAAGAGGTGATTCGAATCAGACTCTTGAGGGCTATATATAATGGCTTAAGTTGCATAGTTCTACCCAAACTAGATTGGTTGAGGTGGTAAAACACTTATTTTCCTTAAGTAAGATTTCGGATTTGAGTATTGTGAATAGAGAAAATTCACAATCGGGAGAGTTTTACCTCCTAGTGGGTCTTCCCAACTCGAACTGGATTAGTAGCGCCCATTAGATTTCTAAATACCAGTGGTTCATACAAAGAAAAAAGTTGCATAGTTCCAAAATAAACTATATGAGGGAAGGATATTTGGTCCGGTGGCACTGTCATCTACCTCCGATCATGAGATTCTAATTCGATTTTTATCAATGGAATTTCATGTGTTATTAATTCTAAACCTCTGTGCCTCTTTTGTACGAGAAAGTTTTTGGTGGATCGGATGTGCCACGTGACAATGCTGACGTGATATATCCAACCAATTAATATTCAACATTTATTAATTTTTTTATATTTATCTAAATTTTTTATATTTCTTTTAAATTTTTTAGAATTTGATAATTATATCTTCGACTATATGTCAAATCCTAATTAATCGGGTATATTATATCAGCATTTCCAAAACGCTTTCTAGTTTTGTACATGAAAAAAAAAAAAAATAGAGGGTGACTGGGAAAAGGAGTCTTGTGGAAATTGATATGACACGCATCATGTTGCTGACACAAAATAAAAATGGACATGTAATAGAGATGTCTAGGCTGTAAATGTTTTCCCTTTCCACTCTCCTAAAGTTTTTTTCAAGTTAAAAAATCATACAATAATTATTTAGAAAATAAAAATTAATTTTGCCCCAAATTTTAAAATAATAAATTAAATACAAAAATTTTAAGATAAAGTCTATTGTAATAAATAAAAAACTACTAATTGTCAATATTTAATATGTAAAATAAGTTAAATAGTACAAATATGAGACAAGATTTAAGTCTAAAAGCATTTAAATTGTCATTTCTATGAGCAAAATTTACTAATAAGTTGAATTTTTTATTATTGTATTTTATCTTTATATGATTTCGGTTAGTTTTAGGGACGGTCCCGATTCTCGAGCAGGTTTTTACGATCTCAATGACCGCCCGAATTTCACGTACAGATCCCTAACACCCGTTTTCTCGGGTCGGTCTCGGTCGGTTTGTTGAGCTTTTGATCTTTCCATTTCTTCTTTGCACCCCTGCTGCTAGAAAGATCTTGCACATGTAGCTGGACAGGTTTCATGCAACACACTGGGCGAAACCCTCATTTTACATCGGTACCTCGTATTTCGATCGAGAAGATGGGAAAATATCTCGAACCGACCTGACCCGGAATGCTTATAAGATGAGACGTGCCGTGTCGTATGCCGGGCCGATCTTGTCGGTATCGTTTTCGATGATTCGTGTAGGAAACGTCGAAATGGATAGGGCATACATTGTGGTGGTGGGCATGGCATTTCTCATATCAGCGTCAAGTCTTCTGTTTCTTTTCTGGTGGGTTCCTTCTGTGTGTTTTTCTTTTCGCTAATAATTCATCGCGCCTATTCATAATACACGTACCTGTTATTACTGTATGGCCGTAGAGGGTAGTTTCGGTATATTTTTCCTCTTACAGAACTGCCGTCAATTAAAATTACCTGAAAATTAGTTAGTTATGTACGTCATAGTTTTAAAAATCAGATCGGACCAGTTTTAGGTTCAACCGGATCAACCGGAATTCAATGGGTCGAACCGAATTTATTTCAAAAAATAATAAATATATAAAGTACGTGTAATAACCTAAAATACACAAACATTAAAAATTTAATATCTTATGGGCTCAATCCAGTTCATTAAAAACTGACTAGTTTAACCCGGTTCGACCCGACTCCTGTCAAGTCAATGTGCAAACTAAGTTAACTGTGCAATCAGACTGGCCCAGTCACTGGTTCCAGGTTCAACCGGTTGGACCGGCCGGTCCAGTCCGATTTTAAAAACTATGGTGTACTTGGACTCTAATGTCATAAATAATTATGTATGGGTCCAAAAGTCATTTCAGTTGCTCACTCGTCTTTCCTGGCCATTTCCTCGTCCAATTTATTTGTAACGCAAAGATTATGCAAAAAATTAACATATTTATTACGTCACTAATACTTTGTATGTACATATGCAATAGAGTTCTGATATACAACTAATTAATAAAGTATCGTATAGGTAGCTGTCTAGTGTGTGTGTATATATATATACAGATCCGTGTTAAGTACGAAAAAAATAAAAATAAATAAAGGTCAAATATTGATACGAGACCGTATAATTAGATCATTTATTTTGTTAACTTACACTGGTAGGCTGAGCATTCTCAATTTCATTCGTACACTATGTCAATTTTATTTTTCAATTTTACAGTTGTGCAACTGATTTTTACTGTTAAAATCGTAGATATTGAGTTATATAGAGTAAGATGAGTAAATATTAGCATATAGCCAAAGATTTTTATTGTTGAGATCGTAAATATGGAGTGAGAGAAAAATAACCGAAATTATTATTTTTTTCCTTAATATGAAAATAAATGCATATAATAAATCTTAATATGTTAATTAAATTGAGGCAAATATGAAAAACGAAAAATACATTAAACTTCTTAAATTTTTACATATAATAATATTGATATATATATATATATATATAATTTCTAAGTAGTCCAATCGACTGTCTCAGTCACATGACTGTCCTGTGGAACGGTTCGTTCAATTGCTCAATACTGTGATTGGAGCTTACGGTGGTTTTACTGTCGTGTCAATAAATCTACAAGAAATCAAGAACATAGTCTCGGTATACCGACACAAGATTCCGACTCACAACATAGAGATTCCAATTTGATACTCACAGTAGGAATTATGCACCATTTTATTTCTCTTTATTTGTTTTCTTTGTACTAGACTTGTCGACCTACCTTATTACTGAAAAAATTGCAAGAAATCGATTCTTTCTGTATGTTGTTAAAGTAATTAGTCGTATTTTTTTTAAATAAGGTTCCAAATTTAAATATTCTAACTTAGTACAAATAGGAGTTTTACTCCTTAATACAGCTGCTCGCCCCGAATATAGATCAGTCATAATCTGTTGAATTTTATCTCTGTAGTATTTTTAAGTAAATATATACAAATGTCAGTGGGCATATTATTTACTATTAGTTCAATTTGTACGATGTACTTAGATTCCACAGGGTCTTGGCATGGCACATGACAACATTCCATTACGTGTAATATTGCTCGGTATCATGTTGATCAACATTGTGCAGTACGATTGCACAGATTTTGATAAATTCCCTGACCGACCAAACAGACCGAATATTAACGTTATGATATATTTCGGAAAAGTCTCGGGTGCGATCGTTTTTATTTTAAGGGAGCGTCAGCTTATCGACCTAGAAGGAATAGAATGAATGGTAGATAGACGGGCATGAAGTCGAAAGCAAAGACTTTTTCATCAAAGTCGAGGATGATAGCATTACACGAAATCTCATTTTTGGAGCATTTTATTTTAGACGGGGATGGATTAGGAGGGTGCGGTGATGATCGCCCTTCTGAACTCGGAAAATCTATAAAATTTTACACTAATTTTATTCATATTTTTTTAGTGAATTACCCTAATTCGCTCCACCTTAAACCTACCCATTAACTCCCTACTGAGTTGCACCCTCTTGATCGGGACCTCTGAATCTTTTACTAATTTAGAGGTGATTGCAATGTACCATCAAAGCGAATCGTGTAGAAATTGCTTTGAAAATGAGATTAGATTGTTCGGTACCCTTACCTCTCAGTCGATATCGCAGTTTGATTTTTATTAGTGGCGACCAGATACAGTCGACAGAGTTTGTACCCTTAAAACTTTCGACCCCACAGCATATTCGCACGAAATAATATATTTTTTTTCAGATTATAAAGCAGGTACAGTAGTCCAGAAAGAAATATAAGGCAAAATGGGTATAAATGGATATGTAAAATTTCACTGATAATAATCGAATTCTGAACCTTATGATCTCGAGTTGAGTGCGACGCCATTGTACTAAACTTCTACTCTTTTTTTTTTTTCTAAATAGTTTATCTTTTGGCCTCTATTGGCAGCAATTGTCATAATTGATATCTCAGCACAAGGGTGGATCAAAGATATGTACAGATCTGAGAATTAAAGTCCTCTTCCATATGATTATGATGTGAGTGAAATTAAAGTTACCCATTTAATATTGGGGGTAAAAAATGTAAATCATAGTTTTTGAAGGTTTGTTTTTTCCCTCTCTCACTTTTTTTTTTTAACTTTTCCTCTTGAATTAAGTGAAATGAATAGGATGGATTGTCAAAGTTGATGTGTATTGTGTATAGTATGAGCCAAGCAAAAGCCAACATGCAGAAAAAGATGGCTTGTCCGTACCGTTTTAACCCTACGATCTAGAAACTTTAGGTTCGTTCTCACCAATGAAACTTTTTATATCCCTCTTATCTCATTTTTATCATATTCTTTTTTGGTTTATGTGTCTCTTTTATACGAAAAAATCACGCACAGAAAAGGGTTGTAGGCCATTTTCTAAACCCTCAAGAATCATTTTTATCATTTTCACCACCAAAAGAATCCCCCCTCTCTCACATCATGGCTCCCATTACTTTTTTTTCATGTATCCTCATTTAATCTCACGAGTCTCCTTTATCGTCGAAAAGGTATACTGATTGGATCTGATCATGCTTACGGTTCAACATGGAATCTGGTGAATGTGACGTCGATTGATCGGATTTTAATCGAGGGACGTCGATTGATCGAGAAAGCAAAGCAACACGAACTTTACATTTAATTCTGAATTAAAAGAAAGGTGGGACACCGCGTTTTTGCCTTGATTCAACCATGATCCTGCTACTACTAGCCTCGGGAACCGCCCTTCCTAAAGATGCAAACCGTAGCGGGACCCACCACCAGATGCCTGCCAGGTAGGCCTCTCGTGAGCGTGGGCCCACTTGTCAGCCGTCCGATCTGCCACGCCAGATCCATGTCATATTTCTTTCTTTTATTATCATCACTCTGACCTAGTTTCCCCATAATAAGTTACTGATTACTCGGGTTAGGGATATAAATGAGCCGAGTCCGAATCTACCAAATTCAAACTCGGCTTTTTAAGCACCTTGCAAGCTCGGGCTCGGCGTTGAGTTTGGGCGAGTCTAATATTTTAAGCTCGGGCTTACCTCGTTATGCTAAGCTAAGGCTTGACGAGCCTATACGAGTAGAGCTAAGAAGGATGTTGTAGGAGATTCTGGGTGGGTGAATCAATTGTTAAGGGCGAGGAAAGCTAAATGAGGAGAGTCTATTACGATTATGGTTTCATAATTGAGTGATAAAGAAATAGAAAAATGATTTCGAATGAGAACTGAGAAAATAATTTTTTTTCAAATAAGTAAATTATTGTTATTATTATTTTTAGTATAAAACAGAAGTTCGTTGAGCTGAATATCATTGGGCTCAGCTCAGCTCATTTAACTGGCGAGCCCGATCCGATCATATCTTAGCTCAAGCTCATTTACATTGATTCGAATTCGACCTTTCACTGAGCCGAGCATGAACAATTCGCGAATCATTTCATCACATCTTGTAACCCAATCCTTCTCAAGCCTACATCAGGGCCGGGTCCCATGGAGTAAATTTATCTCCCTGGTTCACGAGAGAGTCTTGCGTGTATCAGGTATACCGTGTGACAATGCTAATGTGGTATCACGAGTTAATAGGATTCAATTATTTTTATAAATTTTTTAATAAAATCTAAAAGGAAAAGAAAATAAACTCTAAAAGGAAAAAAAAAACCTAAAAAATAGCTTGATTTGATTGGCCTGTAACACCACATCAATACTATCACGTAGTGTACCATTTATATAACACTCCAGCCTCCTTACAACACACATATTTACATACACACCTATAGAATATATACACACACACACATAGACAGGTCGAAAGTTGGCTTTCTTCTGCTATTGCCAAATTAAAATAAGTTTGCAAGGAAACAACAGTAGACCGAGACTATGGAAATGAGCTGGATGGTCATCTGCTTTTCTGCTTTTGTTATCAGTTTTGTTATCCAGGTTAACGTGGTTGGTTCGAGTATTATTAAATTACAAAAAATAATTAGATTACAGTGAAAACCTTAATTATGTAATTTTTTTTGAATTAAATGTTGAAATGTGACATTACTTTGGTAAGTATATTAGATTCTTTAAACAAGTGCAATAAATTGACTGTAAAGTTCCATAAATGTAAGTAAAATAAGTGATAATAGTAGCATGAGACTCTGCCTTACCGTTTAGAAGTTTGGAGTTCGATTCTCATCATGAAAATGATATATATATATATGTATATATATAGTCATCTATCGTTATAGTAGACCGATAGGTCTCCCTTATTGCAGTAAAATAAAGATATTACATAGTAAAATTTAAACTTTCATCTTGCAATATCTATTGCAAACAAATAAATATTGTTATTTGTATGATGTATAGTTTTTTTTTTCCCGGTATGAACTACTGGTATACAGAAACTCAACGAGCCTTGACTGATCCAGCTCGAGCTGAGAGGGCCCACCAGGGAGTAAAACTCTCCCAGTGTAAATTCTTTCCACTCACACTACCCGAACCTGAGATCTTACTTAAAGAAAAGACGTGCTCTACTAACTGAACAGATTCACCCTGGTTAGTGTAAAGTAGTTTTACATATAAAAAGAATGTCGCCACGTTCAAAAGGCAAAATCAATGATGGCCCTGAATTTCAGTATGCTTTGTGGAGGATATCTCCGTAATTCCCCGATCACTGTTGACATTCCTTTTCTATAAAGTTGTCTTGGGGACATAATGCTCGTCTCGAGGACAACCTGCACCTCCGATCGATACGGTACAGTAGGTTTATGTGCGACAGCAGTTCTCACTTGTAAAACTGCTCCACCGAGGCATCGACCCCGATGTCGCATCCCTACGGTAATCCCTATCGTCCTCACATTTTTTTAGCAGTGAAGGGTACGAGACTGTAAGAGGTGGCGAACAAGATCCTGAGCAATATTTGCACGTCTTGAAAAAGTACCATAAACAGTTGAATATATCTATCTATTACTCTATAGTTTTAGAGAGCAGTCTTGATATCTTTTTACTGCTCGAAAACTGCCATGACAATTGAATTGTTAACCAGTAAAAAAAAAAAAACCAATTATGGGTGAGGTCGTAAAATCACTGTTACTACAATTTTTAATTATAACCACAGTCTAATTACTTCTAAATTATACAGTTATATTTTTATTTACTCATAATACATTCTATATATATATATTAACTATGTCATAAAAATTGATACGTATTTGTAAAATTATATAAAATATTTAAAAATTAATACGAATTTCTAACTGGCTATATTATTGATAATTTTGTACGTAGCACGGCTCAGTATCTAGTTTCTCCTGTGTCGCTATCATGTAAAACTCACCACACCGATAAGCACATAGGCAGCTCAAAGTTATCAATTCTTGTCGGTGTCGTACAGTCTGATATAGTAACAGAGACACCGATCATTTCACTGCAACGAAACTTGACGTTGCACCAGATCCAATAATGAAGCCCCTCATTATTTCATCCCCCATGTACACATCCCAAATTTTGTGAACCTTTCTATTTGGTGATATGTTATTTAGGTAATTTAGTGTGTCGAGGAAAAGGAAGGGGGAGGGGCCATGCCATCCCCTTCACCTCACCATGACCATACCCACACGCCTTCCCAGCACACACCATGAAAAAGGAAAGAGAGAGATATCTTGCCGGAAAAGTTGGGCGGTGGAGGTGGGGCCCACAACCCCCTAATTTTATGGGTGAGCGGCCCATATTTTTTCATGGTATCCGCATCATACTCTGTATAAAACCGGTTCTTAATTTTTAGAACCGGATCCTACCTTGTTAAATATTGAAATCGATATTCTGTTGGAAGCTGTTTATTGTTTATTCTTTACATCTATAATATGAATTACTTCAATATTCTAGATAATTATTATCATTTTATACATTTTTTATCATAATTAAGTAGGTATAATTTGTAAATATATTTTCATTATATTTAAGTACTATATATATTACTGATTTTAAGTTATAATGATAATCTAGATATGTAAAATTCATCGAATATACACAATTATTATGTCAAGTGAAGTTCATCAAGTTACGAATACAACAGTTTAAACAGTTCGTAAATTGGAGTTCAAACGAGAAAATTACAAACGATTAAAATTAAATTCACGAATAAGTTAACATATTTTGCTTCCGATTCTAGGTACCCTGTCCGCTGGAATCGGAATCGAAACCAAAAGCAAAATGACCGGTTCCTTAATTTATTACCCGAAACCTACCGTATTTTCATAGAGATCCTTTGGGTAGGTTTCTACTAGTTTCAGATCTACCATATACCCGTACACACTCCTACCTAAGGCATTTCTAGGAAAAAATTTAAATGATAATACCTCACAATCACTTGACAAGAAAATATCAATTAAATCATTCTAGTTAGTAATAATTAATATAATTATTTTAATAATTAATACTAATTTACTCGTTTGTCATAATTTAATTGGTATTTTCTCATGTCATATAGTGTTGCTAGCGTGGTAACATCAATTAATAAGATTCGACCGCTTTTAAATTTTCTATAAAATTAAAAAAGAAGAAGATAATAATAACATAATCCTATCGATCGTTGTCATTGACATCACATAAGAATTGTCATGTTGTAACACCATTTCATAAATTATTTTCTCCTAATTTTGATGATAGTTTTTTTTTTTTTGTGGTTACAAAGAAAGCGGTCTACCTAGAAATAGATTAAATGAAAAATGGACTGAGTGAGTACGAGAAATTTCACTGATAAAAAATTGAACATATGAAGATCTCTTAATCTCAGGTTGAGGGTACTGTCACCGCATTGAGATCTCTTTCTAATGACAACTTGGGCCACCATTAGGGCATAATTAGTCCTTTTGCTTTTGCCAGCAAAGAGATCTGAGGTTTTTGGTTTGCGGCTAATCCTTTTTCTTGATGGGCAGACAATTGACCCCTTTTGTGGGCCCTGCTCCTGATTCTTTTAAGGAAAGTTCTAATGGGTCGGGGCCCACATGTGTTTGATTCCACATAATTTAGCTGGTGATGACGTGGACATAAGGTGTTGCCAACAGGTGGGGTTCCATTGGGGGATTGTTCTCCCAAACAGGTCGATTGAATGGACATCGATGGAGATTCAATTCGATCCAATTCCTTCCATGGTGGGATTCAATTTCAAATGCCTGTCCCTCCCTTTTTTTTACACGGACAGTGCTTATAACAAATAATTTCACAAATTAATTATCTTTTCTTCCTAACGGGACTCTAATGCGGTAATATCGATCCGATACTAAGAGATTTTGAAATCAATTCTCATCAATCGGGCTTCTCACCGCCTTAATCCTATCTTCCTGCCAGTATCAATCGTCCTTATAACGAAGAAAAGATCATCATTTCTTCCTCTTCCATTAAGGACTTGACACTCTTTTCAAGGAGAGACTCCTAGAAACTCTCTAGTACAACGGTTGTGCCACGTAATACAATCATCCAATAAAATACTAACACATCAGTTTCTACATCAACAATAACATAGACGTCACCATGTGTACCGTCAGATTACCAAACTCGACACATTTCAGCATTTTAATGGGCAAAAATATCACACGAGCGACGTTACGTGGTACCATTGCTGCACTGTAACTTTCTCCTTCTGAAGGCCATACAAAATGCTTCATAGCATTGGATCAAGCGGAGAAAGCAAAGACAACCGTGATCCTCCCTCCTCTCCTGTTCCTCGTTTGCTGTCACACTAAGGCAACCGTGATCCGTCATTACAAATGACGAGTTGAAATTGACGAGCGGGAAAGAGAGCAAACAGAGACCTATCAGCACATTTAGCAAACCTTCTGCTTCGTGCATAGTACTGGTTGGCCTATCACATGCGTCGGTGCAATCGACTTGTAAACCGAGGTCACGGTCTGACCATTCCAGTCCAGAATCAAAGCCGTAAGTCGCACATACGGCAACATATCAACTCTTGCCTGCAAAGTTCGCCAACTAGAAATTCCAGAGGGGTGACACACAGCCAGAGGCAAACACATAATAATTGCAAGGACGATATGTTCATAACTTCTCAGGCTCTCTCAGGTACATCTATCGATATAGAGACCAGAGAATACGATGAAAAGGTAAGAATCCACCATACAACCCGGCACCGAGATACATACCAATTCTGGCAACGAAAATAGTAGAGGACAATAATTCATAGCTCAGCAATGTAGCGACAATGGTTCAAAGGTTACCACATGATAATCGAGGAACTGTTTTGCTCTTCTCAGTAAGTAAATTGAAACTTAAAATCAACCTATTCTGAATTACCCGGCTGAGTAAATTTGCTTCGTAAGGTCCGTTCGTATGGGAGCTCATGCATTTTTCATTTTCAGTCGGGTCTAATCAACCATGGACTGTAGTTTGGTTGCTATTTCTCAGTGGACAAGCTTCCGCAGCACTGACTCTGCACGTTGCTCGAATTTCGGCAAGGCCCAGTCATGCTGAATAATGTCGAGACCATCTTTCTCGGCGCCCAAGCTCTGCAAAAAGGATACAAGCACGATGGACTCAGGGCAAGTGCGCCGCATATGTGTATAGATGCAACATTCGCATACATCAATAGATTTCCACTCGAGAGTCGATCTCATGCATGTGGAACTAAATCATTATTCTATTAACCGTGTCTTAACTGAAGGTCACTAGTATTAAGAGTTCATTGGAGGTTCATACCCTCGTGGGATCAAGGCCTAATCCACTCATTTGCATCATACGCTGCGTATCATCAGTAGCTGCAACACATGCATGGTATTATTTGATATCAAAGAAACTGTAATTGGACGAAATTCAAAAGGAAATTACATACTGACCATTTTCTTCTCCCAAAATGAGACTAAATAAACCTCTTAACCCAAAAAGATTGAGGAAGTACCTGACAAAGTAAAAGGAACATTCAATTATCAGAGTCAACGAACGAAATGCCTAAAGGAACTTTTAGTCTAAAAGCTACAAGTCCTTGTCACAAAATTCAAACATACCATGACCGACTGCTGACATAACTAACATCAACGGTGCTGAGATCAATGCCATTCTGCAACATTGACCTGAACCTCTGAGTAAGAGGAAATGGAATTTTGGCTGCGCAAAGAAAAACGAGCAGCTTATGTACTATAATCTCATGTAATTGATAGGTAAACCATCACATTACAGTGTCAGATAACAACTTACAGTGTCCATCAAAACTAAAATCATGTTAACAGGAGAAACTACGATTCAGCAAAGTAGAGATCCAGGAGAGATGACTAACCTGCTACAAATCCAGAAAAGAAGAAGTTGACCCATGCAAAAGTGAGAGTCTGGAACCAAGAGAAGCATTAGAATGCTACTTTCGTATTGACCCGACCAATACATAATGATCCAACTAATCTGTCCACAAATTGAAAGTCATGGCATCACACAGCAGTACCTGTGGAATGATCATGGAGAGGTTCTTCTTCATCATATCCATAGCCATGTTTGGGTCAGAAAACATCTGTGCCTGTGCATTTTGAGCTTGACCCTTCGGCACGAAGAGTAGTCCATTCTCCTGCCAGGTTTATAAAAAACACATGAATTCGATACATTCTAATCTCCCAATCCAACAGGAGAAGCTATGAACCAAGATCAATATCTAAAAGCTACAATTGGTTCTTTGATACATACAACCATCTTAGACAAGTATTTTATCGTTGGATATATATATAGTCATAGAAAAACATCAATAAGGGGCTCATATAGCTAAAAACTGCAGATAAAATGCCACTGACAATAGGAAGACACATCAACGCCACTGGTCAACACAAGGTCAAAGAGGGAAAACTCAAAAGAGTCAAGGGACAAACTTCAAAGGAGGCCAATGAGATACCGTCAATAAATTTTGTATATACTAATTTTCCTGAGTTCAAGAGGGTGGTCACCCCCCACAACCCTCTTAAATCCATCATTGAGTCAATAGGCTCGTTTTTTTCCCCCAGTTACTGCCCAGAAACCAAACCCAGATCAGAGCAAGTCCAAACACCAGAAAACAATTGACAATTCAGCTGTTACTTATACCATCCTACATACTTATATGCTGTACAAACATCAATCTCCAGCTTACACAGCATCATGATCTCCATACACCCTTTACTGGGAATTTTATCCTCAGATACATGTACGGTTTATGGATTTTTATAGCCATAGGAAAACATCAATAAGGGGATCGTATAGCTAAAAACTGATGATAAGAATTTCACTGATAATAGGAAGTCGCATCTGTGCCGCCAGTCAACAGGCTCTTTTCTTTTTTAAGTCACTGCCCAGGAACCAAACCCATAGCAAGTCCGGACACCAGATAAAATTGATAATTCAGCAGTTACTTATACCCTTCTACATAGTTATACGCTGTACAAACATCAATGTCAAGCTTACACAGCACCATACACCCTTTACTGAGAATGCAAGATCTACCAATCGTGCAAGTGAAATATCAGGAATAGAAACCGGACCTCGTTGCTGTAATAGAGCCTGCGAGCACGGAAGGACTTGGTAGGGATGAAATTAGCTGCTGCACGCAAGTTCCTCGCCCGAACAATCACTTGCCTGTACAGAGAAAGAAAGACACAAATCAACCACATCGAACCTGGGAGTGATAGTCAACCAGGCACCTTGAGCAGTTAAGGAGCCATGGGATCGTAAGCTGACAATATCGGGGCCGGTATCTGGGTTTCAACGGCAGGCTCCAGGCCATGTAATGTACCATCCGGTGGATTAGTCGGTTGCTACAGCGCTGGACACCATCCATATCCAAAAAAACAAAAGAGCTGTGGGAACGGAAGGCCTACCCTTCTTTTACGATCTTAGCGTCGGGGACTTGAGAGGACCGCATGAGCTTGCTGACGAAGTAGCGAAGGATTCCGATGAGGACCATCACCACCGATAGCGGTATCAGCACCCAGTCTCTGATCGCCGTGTCCAGTACTAGGTCCTCCGCCATTGTTGCTATCGACTGTATCGGAGCTTCTCTCTGCCTAGGGATTGCTTCTCTGTCCTGTCGAACTGGATCTGAATAGAACAAAGAAGCGGAGGCGGCGCTTTGGTGAATAAAGCAGAGATCAGAGGGCAATAATGTCATTTAGGTGGTTACTTCAATTGGGCCGGGGACTAATAACCGGGCCGAGCCAGTGAAAATGGCCCATAGCCCCTTTTGCAAATGCTGCTATGGCCAATGATTCGGTCCAGTCAAGAAACCGTTTCCAATCAAACCGAACCAAACATCCGGTTCGATTTAATTTGGGATATCAAGTCCGAACTATACCTATTTTGCCTCAAAATAATAGAACCATACAGAATCGATTAAAAATGATTCGGTTAACTGGTTAATCACTTTTTATAAAATAAACGTAATTTGTTTAATAAAAAGTAATTTGTTCGATTCAATTCGAAATTGAACCGTGTAAAAAATTCATAAACTGCAAATGTTAATTTAAAATTTCTTTTCTTTATATATATTAAAAAAATCTATTTGGTATGGTCAACCACGACTAATTGAACCAATTATATTGAATAATTAAACATACCTTTGCTTGAGGGAAAAAAACAAATCATTAGAAAATCATAGGGGTGATCGGGTCCGAGTGCCCTATATTTTTCATGATACCCGGACCCTATCCTATTTAAGACAAATTCTTAAAATTTGGGACCGGACCCTACCCTATTATTTATAAGAACAAGACCCTACCCGGAACCTGTATTATACCACGAGTTCCAGGTACCCATTGAAATCTAGTCTTTTATTAATAAATAAAATAAAAATCTAAAATAGATTAATGAATAATTATCTAGTAATTTTTTCACTTGACATTCTCGAAAATGTTGAAAATATCCAGTTGAATGCAATAGGGGAGATGTTTTGTAATCAGCAAAACTCTTAAGGTAAAAAAATGGAAACTATTAGATGACAAAAATTAAGAAAATGATGAGTTTCAAGAGACGTTGAGGAATTGAATATGAAAATAAACGAATAGAATAAAATATGAAGATAAAATATCGTAATTTTTATACTTTATATTTAGTAAAAATATAAATATATTTGTCAATTCTGAGTACCAGTTCTAGGTATTTCCTTTACTGGAATCGAAACTGGAACCTATTTTCATCGGTTCTTGATATTCTACTGGAAGCCTGCTATATTCTCACAAGAATTTACCCTGTCGGGTAGGTTTCAACTGGTTCTGGGACTACCTAGTACCCGTGCACACTCCTAGAAAACCAGCCAGACATTTGTATTATTTTCTATTTGATTCAACGGTTCAGCCTGTCTTTTTTTTTTTTTTCCAACACCCCTACGAATAAAGACAAGCCAGTGCTGGAATACAATGAATTCCACTAGCGAGATCTGAACCAAGACCTCTTAATTCTGACCGAGAACAGTGGTATCGTATCAAATCCTCTTTGTCAATATACTTTTAGTTTTTTATTTGTCAAAATGAATATATTTTTAGTCACTTCAAAGAAATTCCTTCTAAATTTTGTTTACATGCAATTTTTTATTATAAAATTTAACGATAAATAAAAAATAAGCTTTAAATGGTTTTCCATAATACCAATAAATTATTAAAATTCATTTTTTAAAAAGTAAAATACTTAACCCATTATCATTTAAAGATTTATATTCAAGAGTTTTACGTTATCACTAGTCATAAAAAAAAGAAAGAAAGAAAGAAATCAGCTCAAGTAATTTTTTTAAAAAAAATGCAAAAAAAAAAAGAATATTCCTATCTTGTCTATGAGGGCTATGCTACATATGTTTTCTTTAACAAGTCACTTTTATTATATACATCTTTCCATCTTGATTGGATACCAACTCCCTCCATGATTTCACTTGTCCTCGTTCCTCATATAACCATGGGTCCATGCGCCTATCCACACTCATGTCAGCTTCCTAATGCCATAAAATCAACCAATTCTTCCCGTAGCTTCGACCTCGCGTTGCCGTCGAGGGCACCAGCTCTGACCCGTTTCCTTCCAGCCGGGAAGGACCTGCCGCGAAGGAAATGCATCAATGGAGACTCCCCGTCACCTGATGAGGAAGAGGAGGGTGATCGGGCCCTCCGAGCCGTCCTCAAGCTTTACAATGCGATAAAGAGCAAGAACATCCACGAATTGTCGGAAATCTTTGGGGATGAGTGCCGGTGCGGCTGCAATTTCGTCCCGCTTCGCAAATCGTTCAAGGGAAAGAAGGTAACAGTATAGGGATGGCAATCTCGACCTAGATCCACTAACTTGCTTTGGGGAGGGTCCGAATCAACCCCTACACAGGTCAATAGACCCTGACCCATCCCGACCCGACCCATCCATATTACAAAACGTTATCTTATATAGTTATATATTTTAAAATTAATTTTACTTAATTTATGAATATTTCTATCCTAATAAATTGGGTAATGGTTGTTCTTTTTTTAAAATTATTTTTAAATTTTAAATTTGTTAAATTTATTTTATTATACTATTGTAAATAGTTAAATTTGTATCATATTATAAATCATATTTATAAAACAATTATTTTTCTTGTGAACGGGGTGACCCGCACCCTGATCTAACCCTTAAAAGGTGCGATACGAGCCGAGTATCTCTATAATGGTATGATAAACAGAATATAGGATTCTTGAAAAACTCATCGTATAACTAAATGGTTTATGCCGTCACATCAGAAAAGCAAAAATAAAAAAATTTCATAAATATATAAAAAAAACATTGAGTGCTATCATTTATCAAATTAAATTTTTTAGTAGGACATGAATCCAACAACATTTTATAAATCCGGTGAAAATTTCAGATATTGATTTTCTTTCTTTTTTTGGGTCAAATTTTGCAGCAAGTCTTGGCCTTCTTCTCTTACTTGATGAGAAGTCTAGGAAGCAGCATAGAGGTTGTGATTCAACCCACTTCACAGGATGGAATGACTGTGGGTGTTTCTTGGAGATTAGGTAAGGTATACACAAGTACAAATACATTTTTCTTAATTATTTTTTAAATTTTTTCTAAAAAATTTTAAAAAAAAAAGGGTGCTAATTGTTGATTAATGATGAAATTATTGGGCAGAGTGGACCAAGAACAGCGTGCCTCTTGGGAAGGGCTTTAGCTTCCACATATGTCAAATGTACCAGGGGAAGGTTTTGATAAGGTAAGGAGGCTAAGAGAAAGAGAATAATTTTATGATGTGATTTTTTTTTTCGAAAGATCGAGACAAGGAGAATTTGAAGAAGTGACACCATTTTCTGTTTGGATTATAAGTGAAGTTTTCCGTATTCCTTTACTGTATTCCTTTAAAAATTTATAAATAGAAAGAAAAAAGTAATTTTAGATTAACTTAATTTTCTTTCCTTTAAGTATACAATGTTCGATAAGTTTTCAGGAATGTGGAAATGATCATGGAACCATTGCTTCACGTGCAGCCACTTGCACAGGTAATCAAATCCAACTTTTCCCCCTCATTTAAAAGAACGATTCCAAATCATTTCATCCGTTAAATGTCGAGAATAGGTCTAGAAGAGGGACCTGACTCTCCCCTTTGACAGGTTTAAGACCATTCATAATCGTCCCATTGTTCCGAATCCTGCCACGTCTCGTGTTCCTTACTTTACTAAATTCAATTTTTTTGTCTTATGACCAGAAACTGATGGCTTCTATGTTGAGCATGATCCAGAGGACGAGGTCCTTGGTATTTTTAGAAGGCAAGACATCAAAGAGGGTTTCCGTGTACATTCTACTTGCTACAACTCTTTTACTGGTTTTTCTCGTGTTCTTTTCATAGTTTGCACTCGTGTATCTATCGACTTCCTTTGTCTCGATAATTCATTACTAGTGGAAGGCGACATGAAACAATTTTGGTTGACGGCCGAGTTGTTAACAGCTACAGACAGCATGGCACTGTCACGTAGTAACAGTTAATTACATCCTTGTGTCATGCGCATGACTCGAATTTCTCCTACGGAGAATAGTGAGATCAGCCACCCTTGGCTTACACTCTCGGGTAACCCTTGCCCACTGTACAATTCCGGGAATGCCTTCCTTTCTTTCTTTTTTTTTTTTTTTTTTAATGATTGCTCCTCTGTTATGTTTTTATTTTGCCAATCTTGTTAATGTGACTAATTCTAATTAGCTCCTGACATCACCAAGTAATACTAACGCAGTATCATAGTGAATCGTTTTAATGGGCTACCAAGTTCAAATAATGTTGAGGTTACTCTCTCTGCACTCATGAATATAATACAATTCCATAGATTAAGATAATTTATGAGCAAGTGTGTGTATACACATATATATATATATATATGTACACTAATTGACCACCTTTGGTTTAACCAGGTCAGGCTTCAGAGTAACTTACACGCATCCTTTCATTTGAACTAAATTTTGGGGGTTTCAAATTGTGATGAAGCACTCGGATAAAATAAATATGGTGGCAAGGGAGTAGGAGAAAGTGTCTTGTGTAACGATCTCATCACGCCACGTGACAGTGCTTACGTGATGATACAAATCAATTGAATATAATTTTTTAGGGGGTTTCTTATAGAAAATAAAAAATAACTCTAAGAATTTCTTTTTTGTTTAGTAAATCAAACATTAGATATAACACAACATATAATTCAGTGACAAGTTCCTGCACAGACAGTCCAGGCCCTCCCTCAAAAACTGGATACCCCTCAAAAATTGTGAGAACCGTCCTACTAGCTAGCTTGCCATATTTACACAAATCATGAGCATTTCTATTTTTACTCCTATTTGTCCACTTACATTCCCACCAAAGAAAAGTAGAGGTAAACTCCAGAAAGTCATGAAGAATCGTCTTACATTCCCATGAACCTTTCAATCGATTAGAAAATAGCCCGAGCAATAGATCGGGCATCAGTGTAAAATCTTACTCTTCTCCAATCCCTAAATCTAGCAATTTGAGCAGCTAGATATAAAGCCCTTGCTTCAGCCTGAACTATAGATAAAGCAAGACAATTCTGATACCATGCACAATCTTACCATTTTCTGAAGCCAGCCCTACAATACATGCTTTCCCATCTGTCCAAGCTACATTTGTTGAGATTGTAATCCCATTGAAGCTTGAAAGATCATCCCCATTGTGATAAAAAAATAACTATAAAAATAACTGATTCTGATTGGTTTGATCACCATGTAAGCACTGTCGTACACTGTTATCACACTCGCGAGTCAACATGTAAACTCGTTTGAGTTTAAGAGTTTATTGCATAAAATCGAGTTAACTCATAGTGGAATCGTAAGTTATAGTGGACTCGGTAAACTCGATAGCATCGGTAGACTCATAAATACCAAATCATTGAATCAACGGATGAAACAAATTAATTTTTTTAGACCTAACAAATGATCTAATATCTATGACCCACTCATTAAATGACAAATGGATTAGTTTTAACCCATTAAATAGGGTCAATGTCTCTCTAAAAATTATTTAATGCTTGTGATACTTTGCCCCCTTAATTCTTCACGCTACTTCCCTGTAGAGTTTTGCCCCCTGTACAAGTTTTCTGGATCTGTCCCTACTTACTGTTTTGTTACAACGATAGTTGTTGTCTAACATTGCTTCACCTTACTTTTGTTACTACAGTTGTGGCTTGTTGAAGAATTTAATTTGGAAACGTCATGTAAAACATAGACTTTGGATTGAAGTAGTATATATTGAACTTAATTTATGGTTTTTATGGAATGAGTATGATTTGATGCATACCGATAATTATACTTACATGGTATATAAACTCTATAAATTTACGATACGAGTTTACGTTTAGAGTTTATAAGGGTGCTAACGAGTTTGCATAAACTCTCAAACTTGACTACCTTGCTGTGGTACAGGACTTTATCAGGGAATAGAGTATCATGGATTTAAATTTGAAAGGCAAGGACATTCAAAACAACACTTTCAAATTTGGTTCTGCAATATATGAATTGATTAGTTCTGCGTCTCCATCACTTAAATAAGATATTGGGTTCAAATCTTATTAATAAAGAAAATTCACGACCGAGAAAGTTTAATATGATGTTTTCATCGATTCAATAGCAAAACTCCTACTTCTAAATCAAGATGTTTACTTTCTTTTTCAACGTTATCATCGACCATTACATTTCTGACTAAAAATTCCAACACACGTGTTTGAAAACTAGACAATGTGAGATTTTCATTCTTAAATAGCTTCTCGCTGTCCGCAAATTGCAGACCTAGCAGGCCAGCGAGACGAAGATTTTATGTAGTATCATTTTCTCAATCTTAAATTAAGAGATTTTAAATTCGATTCTTACTACTGAGATGTAATTTATTTTCCCATTTATTCTATTTTCTTTTAGATTTATAATTTTTTTATAACTTGGAAAAAAAAGAAGAAGAGAAAATTGGGACTCAACATTTACCAAAATAATGAAACATGGAAATTAATATTGATAAACCAAGAAAATCCACATGAGGGCGTCCTTCTCTCGAAAAAGTCTTTGATGAATTTGCCTCACCAAAGTATACGAGGGAAAATTGGATTGTTTATCACGTTTAGCAATTGAATTTTACACATTTAAAAATAATTAATTCAGTCCTATAAGATTAATTTCATGACACTTTGAGTCCGAAACTCGCTATTCAGTCAATAGAATTGTAAACGATGTGAAGTTTATGTTAGTAAAACGGTGATGATTCGAGCTGAAATTAAAACGGAACTGATCTCATATGACTGAAATAACCATCTTCAAACTTATAGGATTTAACTATAAAAATAATAAATATATAAGATTTTAGTTGTAATTATTCCAAATACACAATGAATTATTGATTAAATTAAATAAAAAGGGAAAATAGTTAATCACTTATATGATTATCATATTTATTATTTATTAAAAGCTATTATTGGTTGATAGGCACACTGTCCTGTGGGCATTAAGAAATTGCTGCTCTGTTCGTGCGGGAATGTGCGGTGGTATCATTGGAGGCCATAGACGCAGAGAATTCCCCTCAAGAATCTCTCTCACTCTCAGCGTGGAACCAACCTTCCCATTTTGAGAAGTGCCCCCCACGATCTCTCTCTGCCTACCTGTCCGTCTCTATCACTTTCTCTGTCTCTGTTCTGTTTTTCGCGCTCGCCGGCTCTGAGTTTCGGATCACCACAGGACCATTTCCTCGTTTCTGAATCCTCCCTCCCTCAGGCTGGCCGTCTACATTTATCTTCTCTTTTCCTCATTTTGTTCGTTTTCTTGTTGAAGGGTCATGATTTCAGGGACATTCTTGATTGTTTCCTGTTTACCTTTCTCGGATTCTCCCTCTTTGACCTAAAGTCCCAACCTTTCTCGTCCAGCTCTTATTTCGTTACAGTTCTTGGGCTCCTCCCACTTTTTGTTCTTTCTCATCATCAAACGGGGTTGAGAGATTCCTGTTCCCAGTAGGATTTCGATTTGGGTTTTTTTCCCCCTGGCTTTCTCCTCTAGGGCTCGTGTCAAATTCATCTCTTTTCTGGGAGTTGATTGGTGGAGTTTCTTGAGCTGTGATTTCTATCCTCTTACCCTGCCTTTGATGCCCTGTTGATGTCTTTGGCCATTGGAGTGGCTTCAAGTTCCAAAAGCATGGGATTTGATGAGGAGGAGAAGGCTGCTGAGGTCTCGGAGAAGGGTCTAAAGACTCCACCGAATGACGAAGCAGGGGATGATGATAACGAGACCGAGGGGAAGATCCACAGAGCCCCTAGTGAGAGCTATATTGGGGCCACTGAGGATGACGAAGATGAGGACAGGAAGATTGACTTGGGCCCTCAGGTCACTCTCAAGGAACAGTTCGAAAAGGATAAGGTTTTGGCCCTTCTCTCCAGTCTGCTCCTTTCTTACACTTAACAAAATATGATAAACAGATCAGGACCCCTCAATTTAGTTTGGTTGTGGTTCTAGATAACTAATGTGGGATTATTGTGGTATTTGGATAAGATTATGATACAGTGTCAAGTATTGCCTGTCCCAACCTTGATCAATGTTCGCGGGTTTACTGTTTTTAATGATGATATGGTGTCATAATCATGATAATTCTTGGTTTCGAAGGCATGTTGGTTCTGAACATATCAAACTGCTCATCACGTTAAACTCATATTCAGTGATCTTTGGCCTTATTATTATTTCTTGGGCTCTTATTATTTCCTCTGAGAATTTCCTTCTTTTTTTTTTGGTGTAATTGCGTTTGAATGTTCATGTCAGATACTGCTCCGTACTTTAACTTTTCGGGGGTAAAACTTATTGGTTCAGAATGATGATGATGTTGGATAAATTCCTAGGATGATGAGAGCCTCAGGAAATGGAAGGAGCAGCTTCTTGGAAGCGTGGACTTAGAATCCATTGGAGGTAAATTAAGAATTCCATTTTGTTGAGATGGTTTAACGCCTTTTTTTCTTAATTAAGGTTTTAAATTTGAATTTTATGAATTAAAAAAATTTGGATCATGGCATATTTGCTTACTTGAACACAAACATTTTCATCTAAAAGAAAGGTAATGATTCATTACCGAAAGAAGCCTTTTTTCACGAGGTACAACTACAAATTCCTATTTATTTGTTACTGAATTGACCATAGACTAATCTCCTTTCCAGAGACATGTTTGATCTTCTTCAATCCTTAGTGGACCGACTCAAATCGGGTTCTTGCCCTTTTCCTGGCTAGCTTTGGTTTTACCTTTTTTGGGTGGATCTAGCAAACTATTCCTTGATTTGACAATTAGAATCCATTTCGGAATATGGAAGTGTACGGTAATACCATTGCTGTTGCACGAGTCAATCATGGCCTTATCTCAATTTCTAACTGATATTGAATTCTCCCAACTGGGTCATTATTTGTTCCGCAACTCACAATCTGGGATTTGCCTAATATGATATCAAGAAGCTAGAGAAATTACTTGGCATACCTCTGCAGACTTCAACTTCTAGCCTCGAACTATTCTGGTAGTAGTTGAGACTTTGCATCTGTGTGCTGTGCTTTTGATGCTATTACTAGTTGCATTTCGATATGTTTTCAGAGACTAGTTGGAGAATTTGCAAATTTCCCTTTTGGTTCCTATACTGAACGCTTCAAGCTGTTTACTGATCATCACTTGCAATCCAAGAAATGCTTAAATTTCTCATTCCTCTCCCTCTATTCTGCCAGCTTTTTCTTCTTTCTATGTTTTCTGTCCGTAAATCTTATCGAGAACTTCATCATCTGCAATTGTAGAGTCTCTGGAAGCAGAAGTCAAGATCCTGAGACTGGCAATAATATCCCCGGGACGACCTGACATCCTCCTCTCGGTCCCCGAGAATGGGAAGCCCAAAGGTTCGTGGTTCACTCTGAAGGAGGGCAGCCGGTACAACCTAAAGTTTGCCTTCCAGGTCAGCAACAACATCGTATCCGGTCTCAAATACACCAACACTGTCTGGAAATCTGGCATAAAAGGTAAATCTCCATTTCCTTCAGACTCACAGAATGATGGCAAGTTCTTTTTTACTTTATATGGGACATCTTCTTGTTTGCAGTGGAGAGTACGAAGGAGATGCTCGGAACTTTCAGCCCACAGGCTGAGGCCTACACCCACGAAATGCCTGAAGAGACGACTCCATCCGGGATTTTTGCTAGAGGGTCATACTCGGCTCGAACCAAAGTATCTCTTCTTCTGCAAAACCTTACCTTTTTGTTCTTGTCTGCACGGTATAATTTTTTTCCTGCCATATTGGTAAATGCTGGAGAATTAATTGAACACCAGGGGCTTGTTCCTTTCGGAAAACTATGTTATTGTTTGCAAGAAAAGCATACAAACCCCATTCTTGTTCGGTTCTTTAGAAAACAGAAACAAGTTTTTCACATTTTTCTTGAAAACACATCTCCTGAAGTCCGTTCGAACATTTATTACATAATTCTTTTGTGTTTTTCCAGAAAATGAATGTGGAAAGTTGAGCTGAATTCGAAGTTCTTTTTGGCACTCTGTTTATGGTTTCTGGTTTATTTTTTTGGCAGTTTGTCGATGATGACAGCAAGTGCTACTTGGAGATCAACTACACGTTCGATATTCGGAAAGACTGGCAGTAGATCGACCTTCAGCTCCAATGGGCATTGAACTTGAGAAAAGGGGGAAGAAAAAGCGAATTTTTCACCCTACCAAGTGTTACAATATTCTGCTCTAGCTCGATGTTGACTCGATATTGATATAATCCATCGGATGGTGTAATTTTATCATCTTCAGTTGTGTTTGTGATCTGGATCTAAACATCTGAGTTTGGAAACCGAAAACTGATCGAGAATGATGAAGAATAAGCTGGTATCTGCAGATTATTCATGGATCTTCTGCGTTTCTTGGCATGCTGGTTCTGACCAGAGTGAAGTCTTTTTGCACCCAACTAAGCACCAACTGTAACCGGCTCTCTTCAGCGCAAGTCTGCGATTCTCGTTTTGCTACGTTACCATAATGTATGCAGTGTGATTCGCTTCAGTTTCAATCTTCGATTTAGCGTTTGAGGGTCTACCAAATCATCTTTGTTTATATTAGATTTCAAACGTGAACTCAATTGCTGTCAATTGTGTTAAAAAATAACCAAAAAAACTCAACTGTAGCGGTCGAATCGAACTGAACAAAAATGATCGTTGATCGAGTAAAATGGTGCAGTTTTTTTGTCAAAGAGAGGCTCGTTAATTACTAAATAGGTATCATTAATTAGGGTTTATGAATCCAACCAACTTTTCTGCTTAATAATAAAATAAAATAATTTTAAAATTGAAGTTTACTATCTATGTTTTTTTTTTAATTGAAACTAGCTACCTGACCCATGCGCACGGTTAGCACCATCGAAATATGAAGTGAACAATAACCTTGTTGATACCCGTAAATTTAATGATAGAACCAACCGAGCATACTCGAATATGCTCTAGAATAGGAAAAAAAAATTGCTACACTTTATCTGAATTGAACTGAAACAGCCAAGGAACAATTGTATAGTTTACAAAAGAATTCATCTCAGTGGATGATGTGAGCGAGCATCAAAGCCATGAGCATCAACATGTATGCTTCCTTGGTCAACTGCCACTCCTGCATTCTCCGAAACAAACAATTAAAAACTGCAGATCATGCGGAGTTTGAGTTCATGTTTCTCTAAGCCTAACTGCATCAGTCAATCAGTGTGATATCTAGAGAAAGAGACGTACCACTAGAATCATATCTTCGCTAAATCCACCAGTCTTGAAGTAACATAATGGAGGAGAGAGCACCAGTTAGGGTCAGAAGTAGATAAAAATGACAAAAAGAAATTGCAAGGGAACAACAATTGTATCAAAGTATTACTTACCAGCATTCTGAAGGCATATCAGTTATAGTTCCATCTCTTGTTTGAAAAGAGACTGCAAGAAAGGAGCAACGGAGACATTTATCTCAATTCAAGAGTAACATGCAGTTCACAGCAACATCAAGCAAGCAGATTGAGCAACAGAAAAAAAAATCTTTCACTGATGTGGCCTTTCTCCGCAATCAGTGTGCTTGAGGAATCTTAACTACAATCAATAAAAGAATTCCCAGGTAATTAACTGACTTCCCACTGGAACCATGGCTAGTAGTGATTGATTTTCTACCCAATCGTACTAACATCACAGAACATCATCAACTCCCTCCTTATAGTTGAATCTCTTCCTCTCCTGCACCTTTGTCGAATCCAAATGGAGGTAGATGCGAGAAACCAAAAAGTGAAAAGGGATAACGATTCTATCCCAGCGATAATTGATATGCACTAAATTAGAGAGAATTTATTACGCCCATTCCACTTTCTCCTAAAGATGGTGGTAAGCATTGGAAACTTGGGCTTAGTAGCTTTTTCATGTACTCTCTTCCGTCTTCTCACCCTGGAGATTTTCCTACTCTTCGACTGAGGTGATAGTGCCTGGATGATAGAATGACAGTTGAGCTTGCATCTTCTTTTTTTCTTCGTTTTGGCGACGGTTGAGTGAGTGGGGAAAGTGGAAAGTGAAAGAAACGGCTTTCACAGGGAAATTGGAGCAGTCTGCCTTGTAGTGGGGACTGGGGAGAGAGGGGGATTGGCACTAATGTGAAAGGACATTTTTAACCTTGTAATCTATTATAGAATAAATTAAATAGAAGGACAATATGGGAACATAAAAAGAGACCCAAACTGTCATGTGCTCCTTTAAAATAATAGAGATGTACTTATATTTTATTAATCAATTACATTTACTTTTATAAGGAATTTAGTAATCGACTAATCAAATTGCAAAAATCGGTCCCGTAGGGTTCGATTATTTAAAATTAATTATTGGATTTTAATATAAAGTATAATTTGATGTCTATTTTTCTTCAATAACATTTCATGTTTGAGTCTCTAGCAGTGAAAATTCATAATTATGAGAGTTTTATTTTATATTGAACCGGCTTAACTTGTCTATATAAAATTTTCACGCGGGCCTATAAGAGTCCTGACCTCGTTCCCTCCCAAAAGTCTAAATTATTAAGAAGGTGCGATAGCAACTGATTAATCTACCGAATGATGTATTAAACAGCTTGAGCCTCGCCATTAATCCCCGATATTAGCCCCGTAGAGTCGAATCCTGAACTTGACTTATTGATGTTGTCAGCTTACTAGCGGATCCATCCCCTCGGAGGCCGATGCATTATTAGTTAAATTAATTTTTTTTAAAAGCACACATAATAGGAATGTACACAGGTACCGGGTGGACCCGGAAATGGTTAGAACCTACTCTATCGGTAGGTTTCGGGTGAATTCTGATAGGAATATGGTAGGTTTCGAGTAAAAAAAATGAGAAACTGGTTAAAATAATTTTTAGTTCCGTTTCCATTAAACGTGATACTCGAAACTGTCAAATATATATAGTATATATTTATATTGAATATAAAATATAAAAATACAACATCTTATTTTAATATTTTATTTTATCTCTTTCTTCTCACCTTCAAATTATCGACCACTCTTGACTCTCATCATTTCCTCAGTTTTTATTGCCTAATAATCTTCGTTCTTTTGCGACAAAAACCTTGCCAATCACAAAACATCTCTCCTGTTGCATTCAATTAGATATTTTCGATAATTTTTTAGTATGTCAAGGAAGAAAATCAACAAATACTTATTCAATTAATCGATTTTAAATTTTTAGTTAAGAATAAGTTTCAACCGGGTATCCGAAACTTATGATATAATACAAGTTCCGTGTAGTGTTTGGTTCTTAAAATCAGCAGGGTAGGGTCCGGTTCCAAATTTTAGGAATCGGTCTTAAATAAGGTAAGATCCAGTATCATAAAAAATATAGAGTACTCGAACCCGATCACCTCCAATACATGCGAATGGGTCGTCCTCGATGTTGAGGTTCTTTCATATGTTGTTTCTAGGTAAGCGGTTCCCTTATTATATACCTCAGCCTCTGATCTGTCTCCTCGTGTATTTTAATCCAAATTCAAATCTCATCACACTAATGAATTTATATGATCCCGATCGACGACCCAATTGAATTTTACATATTAAAATTGAATTATTGGCGGCGAAATTTAATTTATGCGCCTCCGATCAAGAACCTCCGTTGACATTTAACAATATAAAATCACATCAACCACGGAGTGCGACGGTCGAGTAATTTAAGACTCACATCTCTACTGCTCGGTCAGGTCAAGTTTACATGTTTAAGTCTCGTTCTGAGCAATACTGTCACAACAGACTCTTTAGCTTGTGACTTGGCGGATACCGACTTCTTAAATTATATTAAACCTTTAATGGTACTGTGTTAGCAGACGTTCGCAGAAACTTGGATATTGCTACACTATTTTTACTGATTAGAAGAAAAACAAAACCCCGTGGTAAGTCAACAGGAGTTTATTTCTCCTGTCTGCAAAATTTGACTTGTAAAAAATTCAATAAACCCTATTTTTCCCTTTTACAGTAAGTTCCGTACACTTGAAAAAAGATAAAATAAAGATAGAATAACGGATGCGAAGGATTTATTGGTCCGTCAGGAGAGGGATACCAATGGTATCAAACCCTCTTCAAATTCTATAGACTTACTAAGAGCTACCAGTGGATTTTCTCTGTTTACAGAATTCATGCCAGACTCTTTGCCCAAAGATGACGAAGCATCGAACTTATGTTAACAAACCCGTATCAACAACTTAACCAAAGGAAAAAGTCTTACACGTAATCGGTATACTACATGATGTATGTCACGAGTCAAGGTACACTAATTATATTGACAAAAACAGTTACAAATATCTAATAAATTACATGTTGAATGTTCTTACATCAAATATTCATTGACTTATACATATATATGTATATATATGTGTATGTAATGGAACCATTACATGGAAGTCTTTCTCCAACCAGGGATCCCTTTCCTTCTTCTTCATTTCTTCTCCTTCCATCTCGAAATCGCATAGAGCAGATGGAGGATGAGATATACAATTTCTTCAAGGTGTGGTCATGGGTCCTGATCTCCCTGAGCTACTGCTACACGATCGGGAAGTTCGTCCCGAAAGGGTTACCGAGACTTGTACCGACGATCCCGGTCGTATGTCTCTTCTTCCTCCTACCCCTCAGCTTGGATTCTGTCAACCTCGGAGGCCTCACCGGCTTCTTTGTCTCCTGGCTCGGGAACTTCAAGCTGCTCCTCTTCGCCTTCGGGAAGGGCCCTCTAGCAACAGAGAAGCCGTCACGCTCCCTCCCGCATTTCGTCGCCATTGCCTGCTTGCCCATAAAGGTACTGCAGAAGGTAGCCAGAGATGGCTGCAAGGACAAGGGTCAGGGAGAGGATGATCATCGGAACGGCCACAGATCGTCGTGGAACTATGCCGTGAAGGCGGCACTCTTGGCTGCGATAATCCGTGCATACGACTTTAGCGACAGAATCCACCCGACCGTCATTTATTTCCTGTATTGCTTCCACATGTACTTCTCTCTCGAGCTCACTCAAGCCATCTTGGCGGCTGCTGTCCGAGCCGTGTTCGGGATGGAGCTAGAGCCACAGTTCAACCAACCGCACCTCTCGTCTTCTCTCCAGGTACATATACACTGCACACTAGTATTTTACAATTCCAAGTTTTGGATCCGCACCTTCCTGATCTCTTGAAGAGCTAGGAATCAAATCCGGCACAGATGTTCTGAATACTTTGTCCAAACTTGCATTAACACAGAGAAAGTTTGTCCAGTTAGGAAGGTAATGGCGCAAACGACTCAAAATTTAGAGTTAAAACAAGAAAGTTATATACAGCTAAAGTTAGCCATGAAAATTATTATCTATATAACCGGTTTCGGACATCTTGTGCACAAGAACTGAACTCAATTCCTTCATTTCTTACATGTCCTGATTCTATCCTATACCGTACACAATCCGAATGGATAGAATCGAGCCTTGAGATGACTCCTTGCGTCTACAAACGAACTGAACAACTAGTGCAAATACTGACCCATCAACTTAGCATCACAAAAAATTATAGTATAGTCCAAGAAACTGGTGTAAGTCAGGTATAAGCTCACTAGTCTCTTCTGTCAATTTTACTCATAATAAAACTCGAACATGTGATATTGATCTCACCATACTGCATAAGAGTGAGTTTTAGATTATTACACCACCGTCTTTGATGGGGAATAATATTGGATTCAGTTCTCCTCGGTGAAACACTAGTCCTGTATTTATCTATTTGTGGCTGCAGAAATAATAATCTTCGCTATGGTATCACTGACATAGCATGCTCGTTGTGGCTAAATGCAGGACTTCTGGAGCCGCCGCTGGAACCTCATGGTCCCCAGCATCTTACGTCCGTCAGTTTACGAGCCAGTGCGCAACGCCACGGTGCGCATTACAGGGCGGAGGTGGGCTCCGCTGGTGGCGGTGCTGGCCGTCTTCCTCCTTTCGGGGCTGATGCACGAGCTGATATTCTACTACCTTCACAGGGCCCCACGGCCGACGGCCCCGGCCTGGGACATCACTGGATTCTTCGTCCTGCACGGCATGTGCCTGGTGGTGGAGATGGTGGTGAAGAAGGCGGCGGCCGGGAGGTGGAGGCTCCCACGGCTGCTGTCTAGGGTCCTCACTGGCGGGTTCGTGATCGCCACCGGGCTGAGGTGGTTCCTACCGCCGCTTCTGAGGTTGGACGCGGACAAGAGAGCACTGGAAGAGTACGGAGCCGCGGCGGCGTTTGTTAAGGACGCCGCTCAAGCCGTCTTCGTCAAAGTTTTCAACGCCGTTGAAGGCTAAGATGCGACTTCGTCTTTTCCGTTCATTGCTCTTTTGCTTCAAACTTTTTTTTTTAATGTTATTATTGCTTTTTAAAATATGTCACTAATTTAACGTGCAATTAAATATTAATATTGTTATCGGGTCAAAATGAATTGAACACGATTGGAATAAAATAAAAAGAAAAACAAAAGAGTATTAAATATCTCACGAACGAGTATCGAATAAAAGATATCTTAATTCCAAGTCCAGAAAGATAGTTGCTAGGGGTTTGCACGGATAGAGGGTAAACATGGTTGGTTCCGATTCCGGCACACAGTGTATCCGGATCCGGAACCGGAACCGGAACTAAAATTTGTTAATTGATTCGCGTAGTTAATTTTAACAGTTAATAACTTTCTCGTTTGAAGTCCACTTCACTAATGGTTTAAATCATTACATTCCTAACTCGATGAACTTTCATTTGGCATAGTAATTATGCATATTTGATAAATTTTTATTCTAAAATATCATTATATCTAAAAATTAGTAATAAACAATATTTAAGTACAGTGAAAACATACTTAAAAATTATATATATTCAATATATTAAAAATTAAATGAAATAGCAAAAAAAATATTGAAATAATTCATATTATAGAGATAAAAGAATATATAATAAATGTGCTCCAATATTGTATCCAAAATTAGTTGTATCTTACATATTTTGGGGTATACAGTACGGTTTCAAGATTTAACATCGTAAGATTCAATTCCAAGATTTATGAACAGTTCTTATTAGGGTAGGGTCAGAAAATCATAAAAAAAATTACAGAATATCCGAACCCATCTCTTAATAATTCTTTATTCCATTGGTGTGATATGGTTTAACATATGATATAACTTTTGAAGTGAGGATACTACTCCTGTCTTAAGCTTACCCATCTCGAACATTAAATTTTTATGAGTATTCAAATCTAGAATCCCCGTGGTCAATGAAATGGACTTATCAAGACGCGCGCAGCAGAAATGAATGAATTTTATTAATCTGTTCACGTCATAATAAGGTAAATGAATGATAATTTTAATAGTTTCTTGGTAGCACCACATCTAAATGGCTGAATTTTAAATATAAAGTCCCAATATTTTTTAATAAAAAATGGATTTTTATAATGTGCACAGGAAGTATCTTAATGTAGGTCAACATTTTACCCACTAATATATCATATTCATTTCTGTATTCTTCTGTCAATGAGTCAGTGCAACTCACTAATTTGGTTTCACGTCATGGTATCATTTGGGTATAGGTCAACTCAACTCACTCATGATGCAGTCAATTTAGTTATTATTTATTTGATATATCTGTAAAAAAAAGTGTCAAATTATATTTAAAAATTATTAATTATTATTTAATAGAAAAAGTTGATTTGATATTAACCCCGGATGGTTAATTAAAGTGGATAGGATGTGCGTATGACTCGTGTAGAAATTTACGAGATCGGAGGTTCGATCCCGCTTTGAGTGTGTAGCTCTTGGTGAGACAACACAGAAATGTGCTTCGCACATGGGCATACCCTGATGCACGAGTCCCATTGAGTGTTCATGAGCCTGAAATTAATAAACTCACCGTTGTCAAAACAAGTTGATGGGATGTTTTCCGATAACTTGTCAAACAGTCATTCATTAGATGGGTGTACAGATGTCATGGCAAGTTCAGTTCGTATAAACATTCCTTCATTTGGTAGTTTGATGTCACATGGTGAGAGCGGTTTCAGTTATACTAAATCATCTTTCAATATGTTAATTATTCGATTATGAGATTTATTTCTCAACTGATTCCAGCTCGTGTTCTCCTTTCGTAGATCAATCTTTTCATGAGACAAATCAGATATGCATGCCCGCCTTGTCCACTTGTAACTCTTCTATCACACCTCCCACGTTTGAGGCTCTTCTCTTGCTAACCCCACCGTCAAAAGGTGTGCCCAGGTGGGCCCCGACCCGAATCCATATCACAGCCTCGAAAAGAAATTCTTAGATAGTCATATTCCACCACATGATGTACAGAAATATCAACTAAATTTTGATAAACGAGCAAATTAATATTAATTATCCGATCAATTATCTTAATTATTATTAATTTGAGCAATTTAATTAATTCTTATACATTATATTACTGTAAGGTAAGTACATGGCAGAAATTTTCCATCCGCTGATATTGTAAAAGAAAGTTTGCGTGGAAAGTGAAAATTTTTCCCTTTTCCAAGAAAACGTTAAAAACGTGCCATTTCTTCAAATAGGATTTTACATCTCCATCTCATGGATTGCTGAAATTTACTATTGAAAATTTACCCCAGACAAAAAAAAAAAAAAAGAAACAGAAATTTACCATTGGAAGATTCTCATCTCTTAATAAGCAAATCTTAAGGGAATTTTGAAAAATTGCGTACACAGATTTTTCTTATTAAAAAATTGTCCTGTAAACAAGAAATCAAGTGAGTATCAATTAACTTGAATATAAATATGAATATTTTTTGTATTTATTATATTTTATTTTATAAAACTTATTTTTTATATATTCTTCTCGTTCTTTCATAAAGTGGAAATGATAGCTTTGATTTTCATGAGGATGCCTTTATGGGCAAATGGTCGTGTAAAGTAGCACTGTCACTCCTGACATTATTCCCTGAAATATGTCACGTGTCAATATAGATGGGACATTATGCAGTATGCAAAATGTTCATATCAATAAGATGGTTTTTGCGGTTCCACAACTCTTATCTGTAAATAAGATTTCGGTTTCAAATTTTAAATATTGAGAAAATTCATAATCGGAAGAGTCTTACTCCTCTTAGTGGGCTGACCATTTTCAAAACCTGAATCAGTTAAAATTCACCGACTTCTAAATATTAAATGGTGTCGGTTCCTAAGATTTCTCCCTGTCAAACAAATTTCCTATTACCCTTAACCTAAAACTACTGTTTTACTGTCTTTCAAATGAAAAAAATTCACATCGAGAGATTTAATGGACATTTCGGTCTCGAACTGGATTGGTCAAATCTACTGCACTTTTGGATACCGGTGGTTCAGAAAAAAAAATGCTTTTTCTTGTTCCATCTAACGGCTCTCTCAATTTTTAGTAAATTATTTATCATCCGAAAATATAACAGATCCTAACTGATTCGTGTTTGAGTTATGTTAATTTATTAGGAGGTAAAACTCTTTATTCATAAGACTTAAACCAAGAAAATTTCATAGATGTCCTTATCTCATAGTATGACGTGATGAAACATAAATTAAATTATAACAAACAGATAAATTAACATTAATTATCAAGACAGTTACTGTAATTATAATAATTAAAGAATAATTAATTATTTCTCACTGCATAATAATTAATAATAGTTCCTGACCTTTACAATTCACTTTGCGACATTTTTGGTATGTATTTATCTACCACCTAGAAATTTAATAACCCTCATCATTTTAATTTGAAATCTAGGTAACCTAAATGAATAAAATTATTTTGGATTATTTACCTAAAAAATCAACAACTATTCAAGAATTCTCTAATTTATTACAAACTATTTTTTTCCGGTAAAATTACAAATTTTTCAAGAATTTCCTAATTTACCACGAACTATTTTTTTGGCCTGAAAAATCACGAACTATATTTTTTTTCCCTAATTTACCATATCGTTAATTTTGTCTGTTAATTGCTGATGTGCAGAATTAATTTTACTGATTATGCAAGTGGACTATAATGTATCATCACACGTGGCATCCATCTGGATTAAAAAATACAAACTATTGTTAAATTCTCCATTTTGTCACTAGAATGGATGTGCAAACAGATGTACAAACTATTGTTAAATTCTCTATTTTATCACGAGAATGAATGTGCAAACATATGTTCTCTATTTTTTATGAACAGTGAATGTCAGGTGTGATATCACGTCAGAATTCGTTCGCACAATCAGTAAAATCAAACAGTGCACATCAGCAATTAACAGTTATGATTAACGGCGTGGTAGATTAGGGAAACAGAGCATAATACGTGATTTTCTGGGCTGAAAAAATAGTCTGTGATAGATCATGGAATTTTTGAATAGTTCGTGATTTTTCGGATAAAAATAGTTTGGGGTAAATTATAAAATTATTCAATAATTTGTATTTTTTAGACAATTCACCCAAATTATTTTAATTATATTTTTTTCACTTTACGGATCTAAAAAAATACTGTACGGGGAAAAGAATTTTTGGTTTATACCACATAATATTCTTGAGTCAGTCGAAGCGCATCTTGATATTAATCTGCAGCTGAACCGGGATCCTTTAGAAAATACCCCGTCGACCCTTCTAACTTGAAAATCGATCATGATATCGCTCATTTGGAACTCAGTGAAGGAACTACTATATCAATCTCATTTTAGTGGGAAATATCAGTGTATTACCAGCTTATAATTGTCAATTTATTTAGCTGAAATTAAAAAAGAAATGATTTTTTTTTTCTGTTTTCGAGTTTTTTGGATTTTCTTCGGAAAAAGAAAAATTAGTAACGAGGAAGCCTTCTCCATTATTCCTTCTATTCTCTCTTCCTTTGCTTGGCGTATCCCCTCTGGAATCTCCTGCTCCTCCTCCTCCTTGGCCTTTTCCGATTTCTCGGCTCCGCTCTCGATCTCTCACGGTCGCAGGCGGAAGCAAGGTTTGATTCCTCTCTCTGTTTCTGTCTCTGGACGTCTCTTTCTAAGCATATTTTCCATTGCGAATCAATATTTTCTAGGTTTTGAATGGCCTCGGAGTGAAAATTTTGTCCGGCTTCCTTATGTATGTCCGTTGCTGTTTGTCTTGTGCTCGAGTATGGCAGTGGTTGAGCATGAATTTATTGCTTTCTGTGTTTATCTTCTGTTTTGGCGTATCGGCGAGCAGGAGATTTGAAATCTGTTGCGGCAGATTTGAGGAGGTGCTCTAACTTTTTATTATTGATACTGTTTAGTGACTTTGAAGTTACAACTTTGTAAGCACGTCGAAGCTGCTAATGCAAGCTCTGCTCCATAAAGCAGACTTCTTTTCACAGTTATGGAAGCTGAAAAATATGATAAGAGTACTAGTAAAGATCACTGCTGCATTAATTAACTTTGAGGGAAGATGCTATATGAGGTCGACACGGTTGTTCTGAACCTTCATTGGAATAAATCATTTTTTTTTATCATGATGGTTGGTGTATATAGCAGAATCATTTGCTTGGTTCAAACTGCTTCGTCTGCAGAGTGATTGGTTGAGGAATTTGCAGGATTTCTTACTTGGGTCAGTTCATGGGTGATGCATGAATTCTTGGCCCCCTTTTCAGGTATCAGATACCTCACTAGAAATTGATGTGCACTTCCTGCTGACTAGAGACTAAAAGGAGAGCAGCTATGCAACGGGATAATAGTACCAATGCGCCACAAACGCCAAGGATGCGGCACCGAAGACGGTCGCATGAGGTTTGTCAACAGAACATCCGTGAAAGCTGGTTTTGAAATAAATGACGAGCCCATTTTTATTCTATTCATATCACCAGGTTATTCCAGAGGCTAGTAAAGCAAATGGAGGCAATTTACTTGTTGATGATCAAAACAAGTACCGAAGCTTCATGATACGTGCACGCTCTACTGTATGGATGATTTTGGCTTTCGCTTTAATTATATACATGGGCCATCTGTATATTACAGCCATGGTAGTTGTTATCCAAATCTTTATGGCTAAGGAGCTTTTCAATCTCTTGAGGAGATCTCATGAGGACAGACAACTCCCAGGATTTAGGATGCTGAATTGGTAAGAATATTGACTTACCCTTAAAATCTTTATGCTTAGCATTCAGGTTTTTTTTCCCTGCTCGTGTACTTATTTTTCTCTAATGATTACTCTCAGCCATCATACTTCTCCCTCTTCACAGGCACTTCTTCTTCACTGCTATGTTGTTTGTGTATGGACGAATACTTAATCAGCGGCTTGTTAATACTGTAACACCTGATAAAGTTTTGTATCGGCTCGTGAGCAGTCTGATCAAGTATCATACAGTTATCTGCTATTCCTTGTACATCTCAGGTTTGTTAAACATAAATTCTTGTTCCATCCTTATTATCCGAGCAAATGTGATTGCAGTGGACTGTGCTTGTACTGATATTATTGTAATTATCAGGTTTTGTGTGGTTCATTCTTACTTTGAAGAAGAAGATGTACAAGTATCAGTTTGGTCAATATGCTTGGACACATATGATTCTAATTGTGGTGTTTGCCCAGTCCTCCTTCACAGTTGCAAGCATTTTCGAGGGAATATTCTGGTAATTCAGCTTTGTTGAAAATTAAATATAGATTTGGGATCTCCTTGCTATGAATCTCTTAGTTGCATTAAAAGTTCTCTTTTCTTCTTCTCCTTTGCCCCCTCACTTTTGAAAATTCATTTCCTGGCCTATTGTTTTCTTTTCCAACACTGGGGCGATTATGATCCAGGTTTCTTCTTCCGGCAACACTAATTGTGATAAACGACATTGCTGCCTATATCTTTGGCTTCTTTTTTGGAAGAACCCCATTGATCAAGTTGTCTCCGAAGAAAACTTGGGAAGGGTTCATTGGAGCATCATTCACGACTATGATATCTGCATTCATGGTAAGCATGAGTGAACCTTTTCAAATGTGAGAATTTTTAACTGGATATCAGTGACAATCAAGTAACGGTACTTGACTGCAATATTTTCTTTATAATGTTTATGCAGCTTGCTAATATTATGGGCCGTTCTCAATGGCTGACATGTCCGAGGAAGGTAATAGATGATGTCAACCCCTTGTTCAGTATTTAAATCCAGTATTGGTCCCAATTAAGAATCTTGTACCTTCAAGTAATCCAAATTTTACAGGATTTATCAACCGGTTGGCTTCACTGTGATCCTGGGCCGTTATTCAAACCAGACTATTATTCTTTACAGGGATTTCTTCCTGAATGGGTAATTATTATTGGTTTAAGTAAATGCAGAGTAAAATTCAAATATTTTACATTTATCTTTATTTTTTGTGCCTTCACTTGACATTTTGCTGAGCATGCAGTAAACTCTATTTATATGAGATTAATGCTTTCTCTCTGTTCTCGTGCAGTTTCCTTGGAAAGAAGTTTCTATTCTACCTGTTCAATGGCATGCTCTCTGCCTTGGTCTGTTTGCATCAATAATAGCACCTTTTGGTGGATTCTTTGCTAGTGGTTTCAAACGTGCTTTCAAGATCAAGGTTTGCTAGACACAATTTACTGTCTATACTACCATACATATATCTAATAAACTTCAGGACTGACGTTTGAAAATTCATTCTTTTCCAACAGGATTTTGGTGATAGTATACCTGGACATGGTGGTATAACTGATAGAATGGATTGTCAGGTGACTTAACCTTTTTCTTTTCTTTAGTTTTTTAGTTTTTTTTTTTTAATGATTTGGTGTGTTACCGCTTACATATTTCTGAACACATACCTCTTCAGTTAAAACAAAGTGCCTAATATCAACATGAGCAATATTTTGCATACCGGGAATTTGAAAAATTGACTTGCGTCTTTCATACAAGACATCTAATGGTATGCAGGGTAGTTTATCTTTTATCCTTCATTATCTGCCCCACTTGTGCTCCAAGCGAGTAATTATCACACTGAGTAATGCACTTTCAAAGGGGAGTTATCTGAATTGTGTGCTTAATTACTTGATACAAATACTTCTTGGAATCAGTTGAATGATGATGCAACATAAACTTTACTGGTAAATAATGTGAATCAGCAGAGAAATGGAGAGGTAAAAGAGAGATTAGGGGAGAAATGGTGAGGGAGAGAACTGTGGCCTGGTAGTTAGAGCACCTGCAAGATTACGGATGTACCCGATTCGTTGAACTGTGGAAGGTTTAATGGAGGTTGTTCAGTGGATAATTCTGGAAAATAGATATAAGTCAAATTAAGGTGCTTAGGCCTTTCTTGATAGTATTAAATAGTTGAGAGGTGACCCTGTCGCCTCTTTATTTGGCCTTTTCCTCCTAATCATCCTGCAATACAATAAATCGCTTCTATGTTCTGTCAATGCTTCGCACCCAACCTATGTTGCTCATAATTTTTTTCTCCATATGATGTAGATGGTGATGGCTGTGTTTGCGTATATTTACCACCTGTCATTTGTCGTGCCTCAGAGTTTCTCTGTCGAGATTATCTTGGATCAGGTAAAAGGGATCACATTACATATTCACGAGTCCAGTTTCCCCCCTAGATATGGATTCTAAAACGACTGTGACTCATCTGTTGTTTTCTGGGCAGATCCTGATGAGTCTTAGTTTGGAGGAGCAGCAAGCACTCTTTATGAAGCTAGGGCAAATTCTCCAGGATAGACTGACCGGGAAGTCTTAGGAAACTCGCGTCTCATAGAATGCTCAGTTCCATTCCGTTCGAAGCTGTCTCTATTTGGCCACGACATCATCACATGGGAGCGGCTCAGCCATGAATCGAAAGGATGCAGTCTGTACATTGGTTTTTTCCTCATAAAAACGTTAGTAGCTCCGCACGGTCATTTTGGCTGGTGGCATCTTCATTTTAGGCGTTGCTTCATGTTCTGTAAAGTCCAATCCTAGATCCGATTTTAGCTATTGCAGGAGGGCACGGTTTTGGTTTTCTTCATTATCTCTGCTATGAAATGCAATTCAAGTTTCGCGAGCTGCAGATGCCTTTAATAATCCTCGGATTCAGTCGAGATATTGAAGGACCATCGATCGACTACTACAACTCTTGTCATCTCTGCCTTAGATCCCTGTTCTTCAGGAATTTGAGAGCCACCGATTCACTTGTGGGAAAGCTACTCCTGAGTTTGCTCTACCACAGGTTTCTTGAGGAGGGAGGGCAAGGCTTCAGAGCCACTCGATGAGAACTCTCAATACTGCCCAATCGTTTCTTCTCCTCTTTCCTCTTCTTTTAATCAAGTTCTCTTGACGGTGACGCGCGCGAAAATGAAACAAGAATACCTAACAATAGGGATATATCAATCCGGATTCGAACGGAAAAACGCGTTAATCAATGGTTATTAAGTAATAAATAATGAACCGTAAAACATGAAATCTTGGAACTACAAGTCTTTACACAATCAGAAGAAAATTTTCCACTGCAAGTCGACAAAGGCAACATGAAAGTCCATGCTGCGAAGGGGGTAAGGGAAAAACTAGAAAACTTGAAAAAACTGACCGAGATCGACCTGAAAAAACCGGGTTTAAGGAACACTAGATAAAATTCGGGTGGTCCTCGAAGTCATGAAAAACTAACACGAGAAAGTCGGGGCCCGACCCGAAAAACCCACCGGGCCCCAAAACTGACGGAGATAATTTGAAAAGTAAAATATTATAGTAAGAAATTCATCTTATTATTAAATTTTAATCATAAAGATGATAATTTAATATTTTAGACTTAAATTTTGTTCCATATTTGTATTATTTAACTTATTTTAGACACCAAATATTTACAACAAGTAGTTTTTTATTTATCAAAATGAATTTTTATCTTATGTTCTTTATATTTAATTTATTATTTTACTGAAATTCGAGGCCCGAAAAAACCAAAACAGCTAACCGTTAATATTTCAATTACTAAACAGTTCTCAGTATGGTTTTTTACTTGAAAAAATTGACCTGAAAAAATTTGGACTTCAACCATTTAGGGAAAATATCACCCGATCCGACCAGACCATTTTCACCCCTACATGCTGCTTGATATGATGATTAAGAAAATCATCAAAGTTAGCACTGGTTGTGGTTCCTTGGAAACCCATATGTTACAACTAGAGACCACACACTGTACACCCCAATTGCATGGGTGGTCAGGCAAGACAGCTATGTCTCAAAAGGTTGCCGGAGACCACAAATTCTTATGAGCTTCGATGACAAAGTAGGTGTCAGAGACCTTCCACATGACTCGATGTATATGATCTTCTTCATCAATGCCATGATTGGTATACAATCCAAGCACTTATTCAACCACACAAATGAATGTGCCATGCATGCCCGTATCCCACATTAGTGCTGGCCACGGGCCGGTTTGGGCCCGGAACAGCCCTCGAACCGTGAGGGCTAAGGTTCAGGGCCGGTTCCCGCTACCTTAGAAACCGGAACCGTCGGTTCCGAATCGAAACCTGAACCGGCCCGGAACCGGCTGTTCCAAACCGGAACCGTAAAGAAATAAAAAAAATTTGTCTAACCGCCAGCTGGCAGGGGTCCGAACCGCCGGTTCCAGGCCTCCGGTTTGGAACCGGATGGAATCGCTGTTCGGAACCGGAACCGTCGGGTTCCGAACCGCCCCTGAACCGTCCAAAGGAAGGTTCAGGGCTAGTTCCAGGGGGCCACGGAACCGGAACGGGAACCGTCCGGTTCCTGAACCGTGGCCAGGCCTACCCACATCAATTATGCATGAAAAAGAGGAATTCTTAGGTGGTCCCTACCTCGCCACGTGGCGCGAGGAAAGCGCCAATTAAAATATGACAAACGAGCAAATTAATATTAATCACTTGAGCAATTGTTATAATTAATACTAATTAAAATAATTTAATATCTCCTTCCTCACCACATCAGTGTAAAGTAAGACCATCTATGGAAGAGATCTTGGGTGGATGTACGCATCTATATTACTATAAATAAATTCAAAACAGTTTTGGTCTCATATTCGAGTTCCAACAATGCCCTCAATCAAATTTATTTTGTAGTTGGTCGAATTTAATTTTTTTCATAATCTTAGTATAATTATTGATTTTATTAATTTATTGTATTTTAACTATTTTTACCATTATCTTAATTATACAATCTGCTTTCACTCTTTTAAAATTCTCTAATTTTTCATTTGCAACTTCTACAAAAAAAATCCACTTTATTTACTCGAATCTCTCATGATTCCTCGGTTCTGCTTCATTTATTTTATTTGAGTTACAATTTTTTTAATTATTCACATTTTCGTTCGTAGTACGGATTACCCTCTAGTGTATGTGTGTCTATATATATATATATATATATATAAAGGTCCAATAATTTTGGGAACACCACCAATGGGCCATGGTGTTACAAAATGCATCCTCGTTTGGCCCAGCTGTATCGATCAGGAGTGGGAATTTCAACCACGAATGAGGAGGTGTGGCCGAGCAAAGAGTTGGACCGAATCCGAATCCGAATCCCCTTGGCCCAAAATTTAATTGAGCGGAGTTGGTTAGGATTTTTTTTATTCCTTTTAGGGATTTTTAATTCAAGTATGGTTAGATTAAGAAAAATGTTTAAACCACAATGTAAACATTAAAAATGATTATTATATTGGTATGTATATTTGATGGTGAACCATCAAATTACTCCTCAAAATTTCAATAAATCATCCGTTTGATCCTCAAAGTTTGATAGCAATCAATTTAGTAATCACTGTTCACTTCTATTAGTCAATCTGGCCCAGACATTATAACGTCGCTTGCAGATGCTGACGTGGACTGTGACGACCATGTCAGCGGTTCTCACACGCCACGTGGCGAGTTATGAGTGACTGAAGTTAAAATATAAAATATAATTTTATCCACTTATTGATTGTCAAGTGGCACGTGGAACCCGTTGATGTGGCAACCACTGTCCATGTCAGCTTCCGCGAACGGCATTATGACGTATGTACCAAATTGACTCATGGAAGTGAACAGTGAGGATCAAATTAATGGTTCTGAACTTTGAGGACTAAAATGATGGCTCACTACATATTTGAGGATCAATTTGATTTAATTGTTTGGATATATATATATATATATATATTTAAAAAAGTTGTAAGTAATTTAAGAATTTTATGTGTTTTGAATATGAAGTCTTTATTAAGATATGGATAACACCGAAATTGTTGATATATTGAGAGTTAAATTTCATAGGATTGAAGAAGAAACCTGAATTCATGAGAGAATTGTGTACCACCACCTAATGACTTAGATTTTTGGGTTGGACATAGGTCTAAGACTCTTTATATGGTATAGGAGTAGGTTTTTCTGTGAGTTCATACTGCGTCAGGTCCGAGTATAGAACTTATGACCCGTTAAATTCGAGACCAGAAGAACAATTCCCAACTCGTGCTCAATTTATCGAGTACAAATAAAGTCCGACTCGTATGTTGGCCTAAAGATGAAAGAGCTAAGGTCCGCCTTGTAGTAGTTTCTGCTCCTCTTTTACGGTCAAGTCAAACCTCCCGGGTTATGTAGGGCCAACATTACTAAAACATACTAATAAAGAATAAAAATTAAATTGAATCTGAATTAATTAAGATTTATTAAAATTTCATAGTATTGATAGATTAAAAGGTGAAAATATTGAAGGAAAAACAGCAATGATGTGTGTCACGTGATGAAAAATTGAACATCTCTTCCATGGTGGTTCCATATCACTATTAAGTATCACGTGGAACAGTGTATCCAAACGGAAAAAAAAGGAAAAAAAAAAACCAAAGATTCGTTGAATCTGGACAGAGGCTTTAGATTAGATTCATTGAACTTGGTTCGTTTCAAGAAGCCACCGTTGCAGATGTGGCTCAATCATCAGTCTAGTTAAACATTATAAATATGAGAGTTATTTACCCAGAAAATTACCAACTATTCAAGAATTTTCTAATTTATTACGAACTATTTTTTCGCCCAGAAAATCACGAATATTATAAATATAAGAGTTATTTACCCAGAAAATTACCAACTATTCACGAATTTTCTAATTTATTACGGACTATTTTTTCGCCAAGAAAATCATGAATTATTCAAGAATTTCCTAATTTACCATGTCGTTAATTTTGATTGTTAATTGCCATATGTACCGTTAATTTTGTTGGCTGTGCAAATGGAGTCTGACGTAACATCATATGCATCCATCTGGTCCTAAAAAATTACAAACTATTGTCGAATTCTCCATATTATCATAAGGATGGACTTGCAAATGGATGTATAAATAGATGTTCCATATTTTTGTTACTGGACGGATACCAAGTGTGATGCTACATCAGATTCCATTTGCATAATTAATAAAATTAACTATACTTATTAGCAATTAATAGTCAAAATTAACAGTGTGGTAGATAGGAAAACAGAACATAATTTGTGATTTTCTGAACAACAAAAAGTTGATGGTAAATTAGTGAATTCCTAAATATTTTGTGGTTTTTTGGATAACAAAAAGTTCGTGGTAAATTAGTGAATTCTTGAATAATTTGTGATTTTCTGGGTAAAAAAATAGTTTGTGATAGATTAAAAAATTGTTTGATAGTTTGTGATTTTTTGAGTAAATAACCCTAAATATAATAAAAATAGAGTCAATATTCAATTTGGTCCATCAATTTGTACCCGTCCAGTATTTTAGTCGCTAAACTATTTTTGCTAACAATTAGGCTCAAACATATATGTTTTTGCCAATAAATCAGTCTGACAGTTAGTTTGTCATTCAATGTGTCACTTACGATGTTAGATTTATACTTTTTTATTAGCAAAACATTAAAATGACATTGTTTTACTGAATAGAAAAATGTAATTATTGTTTTATCCTTAACTATTGATCATATTTCCAACGAGTTTGTTTTTAAACCAATGGTAATTCGTTAGAAATATGATCAATAGTCAAGGACAAAATAGTCATTATATTTTTTTGTTCAGCAAAACGATGTCGTTTTAATATTTTGCTAATAAAAAAGTATAAATCTAATCCTATAAGTGACACATCGAACAGAAAACTAACGATCGGATTGCTTTGTTGGCAAAAACATGGATGTTCGAGCCTAATTGTTGGCAAAAAAAGTTTATGAACTAAAGTGCTGGTTGGGTACAAATTGAGAGATCAAAGTGAATGTTTTCTCTAAAAATATATGTATTTGTTTGCAAAAAATAATATCCGGTTTCTATACAGATACAATGGAACTTAAAGACTCCTAAATTTCCACTGACTATGGAAGAAATTGTGCAAAATATCTAATTTAATAACTTAAAATACATCAAAAATCTTATACGTTTACCGTTTTGATAACAGACTCTTATAAATTTAAAAATAACTAATTCAGTCTTATAAGATCAATTCAGTCTTATAAGATCAATTCTGTTACTCTTTCAATCCAAATCTCCATTGTTTAATGTCGTGGACATCACGCCGTTAATGGAACGGTTGAGGAAATAGTAACGGTTCGAAGTGAAAGCATAATGGAACTGATTTTATAGGATGTCATACTTTATCATTGAAATTAGAGATATATGGATATATCTATTTCTTGTTAAAGGAGATCTTATATTTTTCATCGGATCGGATCCTTTATGTTAGAGAGTCCATTTCTAAATTAATTATCAATTTTTAAATTTATAGATCTCAACGGTTAAAAATATGACAAACGTATAATACTTCCAATGTAATTGTACAATGTTTTTTTTATTTTCAGGTATTATTTCTGTTTTATTATATGGGATTAAACTCCTGACAGCTACTCTCACATGGTAATACGGTCGATATTATCACACGAGTTGAGCTTTCTGTCCCACTCTCAAATTTTTGAAACACGAGGTTTCACACCCCGACACGACAAGACATAAACTCATAAGGTAACTAACAACCAGCTTCGATATATTATTAAGTTTCAATCGAAATTATGAGAGGTCAAATTCATTTGCAACTGAAAAGTTTAAAATCGATAGACGGTCGATTTTCAACTGTCTTACATTATTGGGATTTTCTTTCCATGATTTCATGAAATACCACATTAGCATCGGCAAAAACACGGCAATGTCATGCCCGAGGAATGTACATGGACGTGAAAGCCGTCGGATTCCCCTGCATGAGTCAGAATCCAGCCCAAGTTCATCCACAACCACAAGTCCCATCCAGCAGTATTTACTTATTTTAGTAAACGCACTTCGGTTAATCCGGACAGAAAGATATCGGAAATCTTATATATTTATTGAAAGTTTTTAAGTTGATAAATCAAGTGATATGTGTAACCAGCAGTTACAACTTTGAGTCCTTTCTGTCAAGTACCGTTACGTTAAACTGATGTGGCATATACACGTAACAGCTTAAAATAACAGTAAGTGATGGAAAAGAGCAGATGTTATAATGGTGTCACACATATAATAATTGATTTGTCTTTTTAAAATATTTAAAATTCATTTAAGGCACTCTGTATTTTTTTTCTTGGCAATACCTCTCATTACTTTTAAAAAATGGAAGAAATTATTTATTATTTGCCAAAAATTTCCAAACATTGACCACCTCTGCAGTATAAATTTCTCCTGGCCCTCCTTTTTATTGTTCATTTCATTCTCTCTGGCTCGAACGACGGACGCGAAGACCGACAACGAAAGAGAAACAATCGAGATAGGCGAAAGGCAACCCAGTGATTCCATGTTTATGTTCGTGTAGGGGTTGTGGGCTTTCTGGGGGGAGTCGAGAAACGGCGATGGTGAAGATCCCGGTGAAGTTCATGAGGGTGGCGGCGGCATTCGACGAGGCAGCTCGGGGCTGGAGGATGTGCGAGAGCAGCGGCAGCGAGCACTCGGCCGCGGATGAGGGCAGCCCCGACAATCTCTCCGACCTCGTGGCCTCGTTCGTGGAGAAGGACGGTCGGAACGCCGCGGAATTGTTGTCGGACGACGAAACTGAGAATTGCAGCATCGAGGAGCCATCGTCGTGGTCCGATTCCGATGAGACTGCAGATACGTTGAGGGATCTTCTAGGATGCAATCCTTCAATCGATGGTGCGAAGGAGGCGATTCGGGCTGAAGTTGAGCTTGCTTGCAGATTGATCGGGAACGAGTACGAGTACTCGTCAGAGGGTTTCAAGCGTCGGCTTATGAGCCATCTCCGTGAAAGAGGACTCGATGCCGGTGAGTGCGACATGTTACTTTTATTTCATAGTGTTGTTTCCATTGCTTCTCTATTTCGTAATTAACTCGAGTTTGATGGGTCCTTCCACCTTCGGGTCGGGTCCAGTACTGGGTCGGCTTCAGGTTCCCTCCTGGAAGTTGTCATCGGTACCTGTCGAGGAAGTTGAATTCGGGATTTGAATCCCGATATTCAAGGTGTGGAAAATTTGGTTAGAGTAATCAAGCAACTTAGTTAACTTGATAAGTGTCAGAATATGAGTACTCTGATTGATGTGGCTCGAGTTAGATGTCAGGCTTAGAAGTCGTGAGGCTCCTGTTCCCAGTCGGTGAATCCAGCTGGAACGTGTCAGTTTGGGTCAAATAACCTCTGTCCGTGTAAGAGTTTATGTAACATTATTAGTAGCGAGTTGATTTCGAACCTGGCAGCTTAACTTCACAGGCATGTGCAAATCCCTGTGGGAGAAATCGGGGCAACGACCAGCCGGAGACTACCGGTACGTGGACATTGTCGATGCGGACGGAGCCCGGTACATAGTTGAGGTCCACCTAGCAGCCTTCTTCAAGATAGCCCGACCCACGAGCCGGTACGCTTCGCTGCTGAGCCTATTCCCCTCGACATTCGTCGGCCGGCCAGAGGAGCTGAAGCAGGTGGTGAGGCTGATGTGTGGAGCCATGAGAGAGTCCCTCAAGAGCTCGGAGCTCACGCTGCCGCCATGGAGGAGGAACTCTTACATGCAGTCCAAGTGGCTGGGGTCCTACAAGCGGACTACTAATAAGACCCCGGCCGGTAAGGCTTCGGAAAATAACTCCGAGGAGGGGTCTTCGGGGAAGGTCAAGTCAATCGGGTTTGCGGCTGTGCCTAGGGGTCCTTATCGTTGCCGGGACGATTGCTCGGGCAGCACCGGGCAATTGACGGCAGCATTTTGCCACGATGGTCGAGTGTAAAGATTGGTTCTGGTTCCGGATTCAGAGCTGCAGCTAACCATGGCTGATGCAAGGAGGAAATGAATGAAGTCTGTAGCACGACTTGTCGATCGGTTGGTCAGATACTCTTCTCGGATGGATTTTACTAATCCTGGCCCGATCCGATGATAGTTTGAGATGGAAGATCGTGGCCCCGGGCATGGAATTTTTTGTATCGAAATCGGGTACGTCGCATGATAGTCTTTGTAAATCTGCATAGAAGTGAACACTGCATAGATTAGGAAAAATGCTAGTATGGTGCAGAGCTTTTCTAATTGGATTTTAATGATTTTATGTAAAATTTATTACAAGAAATGATTATATAATTTGACTGTAAATTTTATTATATTCCAGCTAACCATGTCTTTTATTCTTCGATAAATGATACTTTTAGTTCTTGACCTTTCGCGTTTTTGTTATTTTCGTCATAAACCTTTATTTTTTATCATTTATGTCTTAACCTTTTGAGTTTTTGCTACTTTGATCCTACTGTTACATTTTCCATCCAAAAAAAATTCTTTCCGAAAAGAATATTTCATCCACAAATTATTTTCTAACAAAAAAATGTTTTTCAAAATTAAAGAAAAAGGAAAAAAATAAAATAAAAACTATCGGTAAGGTTTACATATTTTCTTCAAAATCAGAATACATTTCCAATTCAAAATTAATTAGTAGTTATAAAATCGTTACTCATTATGAGAAAAATGAGTTCTAATTTTAGAAGAAACTCCAATAACTAATATTTCCTTAATCATGGACGAAATATACCTTTTTTGAACAATATTTTTGTTGAAAAATGATTTTAGGATGAAATATTCTTTTTTTGGATGATATATCCTTTTTTATGGAAAAATAACAGTATGACCAAAATGATAAAAATTTAAAAGGTTAAACACGTAAATAATAAAAAAATAAAGATTTAGGACGAAATTGACAAAAAGTAAAAGATTGAGGGCTAAAAATACCTTTTTCCCTTTGTTTTTTGAATCTAAAGGTTAAAGATTTAAACTGCTTTAATGAAAAAGATGAGATTTACATTTTTTGAATTTGATCTTTGAATCTGAATCTATTCAAAATATCCAAAAATTACATACACCAAAGAAAACAATTAGATAACATAACGTGGACTAAAAATAAAAATGGTACTCACTCTCTTAAAAGTTTTTATTTGAAAGAACATAACCATAGATTTCAAAAAGGGAATCAAACTTTTTGGAACAGAACCATAGATTAAAATTCCATCTTTAGATGATATCAATCGGTCGTGTCCCTTAGGCAATTAATGAGGATGCACCATGTCTTTTATGCCACTCGGGATTTGATAACGAGTGGCATAAAAGACCTTATCGGTTAAGAAATAGTTGATCGAAGTCGATTCCGTCCCACCAAGTCTGTCTGTTTTTCATCTAGCCATTGACCAATGTCAAATTTTTATCGATACTGCTTTTTCCTCTGCCAATGGTGATGGTTAGTTAGCAAGTGTAGCTTTTGTAGGAGACTTATGCGTGAAATTATGGGTGCAATAGATATCTACTCTAACACCTGCTTATGCTACGCTATCAGCAATTGTTTTGGCTGGAAACATAGCTTCTGATGCCCCAGTGATAGTTAATGCCATAAACATCCAAAAACAACCCATGGGAATGTAGGAATTTGATTCGTGATCCATTCACTAAACTAAAAAATTTTGATAAATGGGAGTTTAAATGGATCAAAAGGAATAATAACTCCTTAGCACACAATTTGTGTACTATTTAGAAGAACTTGTAATATTTTTAGTATAATACTGTATGATGGACTTTATTCAAGACTCTCCATCGACTTAAACATTTTAACTTTTATCGATAAAAAAATGGTCATAAAGCTTGTGAGCATTACTATACTCATTAAATACAATAATATCTTTTTTTTTGTAATAAACCATATTAAACCGAACCCATATATTTGTTAAAAATTAAATTACAAAACGTATAATTATAGTAAGAAAACACTATTTCTTATAATGTGGAGCATCCGAGATACAGATTCAAACTAGTCCACTCAGGGCCATGGATACCCTGCAAATAGGCAAGTTCACGCCCTAGATGGCCTTTGGCAATTTAGCGCTCTGAGCAGTGATTCAGACCTCCAACATCTGCAAAAACTGCTAGGTAGGCGAATACCCCACCACCTGAGCTGACATTGGCACGTTTTCTACTTTTTTAAATTTTGAAATAATAAAAATAAATTAATTTTTATTAATTGATATTACATGTAAGGTACCAATTCAGCATTTCTAAGCATTTTATTTTAAAAAAAAAGTTTTTTAATATCGAAATACGCAGCAAAAAGAGAAAAGCCGTTGAATTAATTAACAAAGAATTAGAAATTGAATGGAAGATTATCGTCTACGAAAGAATAATGAAAAATCAATTAACAAAAATATGGTCATCGGTTGACGCAAATCGCCAGAAAGTCAAAGCGACCTGCCTGGAAGATGACCGGAGAACGAAGTTCATTGATGTTAGAGAAGGGTCTCTTGAAACGACTCAGTTTTCCGCCGTTTCCCTCTTCTCCCCCTTCTCCGATCGCAGTTTTCCAATACAGAATCAGAAGGAAAAATATTTTTCTTTTTTTCCCTTTCAGTGGAGAGACAGACAGGTGCGGAGTGTTTTGAATGTGAGAAGCTCGGTAAGCAGATGAGCCGACGGGAGAATAGATCTCACGGCTACCGGCCAGTTAACTTCTCGTCCGACCCGTTCGATCTGGCTACAGCCGCTTTGGCAATTCAAGATCAAGGGCACTGATTGTTGCAATCCATCCCTTCTCTTGGTACATGTAGCCTCACAGGATTATTCATTTCACCACGAATAAGCTTCCTTGGCGACGAATTGAAAGAGGAGAAAGCCGCCGATGCGGTGGACAGGACATTGATGTATCAGCGAAAGTGAGAAACCTAGATGGAGCGGCGAGCTTTTATAGTCAAATGGGGAAGAGCGAGATGAGATCTCAGCCGTCGATAGTGATAATGGGCCAGCCCATATCCATCGGCTCTTCTCAATGTCGGGCCCAAATGATTGTGTTAACATTGTTATTGGGCTTTGACACTTGGGCCTGTATTGGGCTATATTTAAAGGTTCCCAACTCACTTTTGTCCTCCTCTTCTCCCTCATTGAGAAAAAAATCTTATATGATCTTATCTTATAGTAATATTTTAAAAAATTAATTAAATTATTTTAATTAGTTATAATTATGATCATTACTCAGATGACAAACCTAAATTACTTGTTTGTCCTGTTTTGATCATTATTTTTTCCCACCACGTACTGAGACTGGTTTACTTAAGAATTTCTTCCGTGAGAGATAGTTTTTGTCACCTTTTCCTTTTCCAAAACTGTCCTCTCCACCGGTTTATTTTATGTTATATTTCAAAATCATTTATTGTCATTTCAAGTATTTTAAAAATATTATTTCTCCTCACTTCGTCTCATCTTTTTCTTCGAGGAGTCTTATTCTCTTCCTACCCCGCATATTCCATCTCCATCTGAGACCAGAAAGGTCCTAAGTTTAATCCCTGTTTAGTAACCCATTATACTTCTTTTTATCCTCTTTTAAACATATACTAGTTCCGTATCTCGCACTTCACTGTAAAGTTGACGAACATTTACAAACGTAAAATAAATTTGAATTAAATTATTTTTAAATTATTACTTCATAAAAAATTATATTAAAATAAGAGTTGCTTTTATATAATAATAGTAGTTGTATATTATATGAGAAAAGAATAATAAACATGTAAATATTGATAAGAAAGATTGGAAATCGGTGAAGAGAAAATATGGAAAAGAGAAAGGGAGAGTGGGTGAAAAATAGAAAATAGCTAAGTGGTCAAGGAAATTATGGAACTCAAATAAAGATAATAATAATGATAAGTATGAGAAGCAAGATTTTAACTAAATAGGAAAATAATTTCTTTAAATGGCAAAATTGATTTTTATTTACATGATTAAATTTCTAAGGAATTAAATCAAATCGATAGGTACTTAAATAAAAAATAATAACAATAAATATAAGTTAAAGATTTTAGTTAAATAAAAAATAATTTAACTAAATATGAAAAACTTATTTTGATTTACATAACTTAAGGAATCGACTAAAAATTGAAGAAGGAAAGAGAGAAAAAAAGAGAAATATCTAACATAAGGATGATGTAGCAAACACATGACAATCCTTTTATTTTGTTATTTATAAATTAAAAAAAAAAAAGGCCCATATGGTTGCCACATGGGAGAAAGTATTTAGAGGAGCGGTCATACCACGTAGCGATGCTAATGTGATAAATCCGTCTAATCGAAATTCACCTTTTACATGGTTTTTTATTTAGGATTCACCAATTATTAGGTTTTTTAAATATTTTTTTATCATTTATATATTATTTCTAATTGGAGTTCACAATTTATTTAAGATTTTTTTATATTTTTAAAATTTTTTAGGATTTATTAACAGTAACTATATAATTATTAATGACATGTCAAGCTTACATGGTATGACCGCTCAACTGAAAATTTTCTCGCTACGTGGAGGCTGTTGAGGCCTTGAGTGTTGAAACTCTACTTTAGAATATAACTAGTGCAAAGACCCGCATTTCGTTGCGGAGGAGGCAGTCATTTAAAGGCAGCCGAATAATGTAAAACATTTCTCTTAATAACAGGTCCTAAAGTATTTATATGCTAACAACTATATTGAAATACGTAGCAATTCCATTGAAAAATATCATGATAGCCATTACAGTACTAAAAGACATTTAAATTATTCTAGATCCCTAAATATTTCTTTGAGATATTTCACGAACCACTCAATCATCCCAGATGGGAATTCTTAGCACACTTCACAGCCTTACATCTCCTACATCTCCTGCATCATACCTAACCATCTAGCCAAGCCTACCTTGGAGGACCTTCACGGATGATTCTACCTGAGCACATATCAAGCAGTAATTTAGACCAAGGGTTGGAGACTTACTCTAAATCGGACCCAAACACGAAAAATATTTTTGACACATAAAAACTAATTACAATTTTCCAGAACCAAATAGAAGTCGCAATTTCTTGCTTAACTGATGCATAAGCAAATGTATAGATAAACTAAAATAAGAGCAATTGTCTATAAAGTGAAAATAACACAAATGACATAGTTTTGCCTTATCTTTACTACCTCGGGTTTGACAGCAAGAACCTCCTCAAACTGTTTCAAGAGTTAAAAATGAAGAGTGTAACAGCACAGAAGCTTGGATGAGCCCACTATTTGCTAGCTGCTTTGACAATTCCCTAGAAAGATAAAAAGAGCATTTGACAGTGAATTTAAGCTTTTAGGCATTGCATATTGCAGAAAATCTTAGAAACAGCCTGATATGGAGTTCTAGTTTTTCTCCTTTTTTTTATAAGTAATATTTGCATTAATCTTTAAAAGAATCACCAACTGTGTACAAAGAACATATTCAAACTGCACAAAATGAATTTCAAAATTAAAACTGCTAAGGAAAGTCTAAACTATCTACCAAAGATACTATGCGAGGTATTGGGTTAGTTCTCACTTTCAGCTGCTTCAAAATGAAATCCACCATTAAATTTGAGATAAAGGATCTATGCTAGAAGATTCATTAATTTTGCTCCATCCCAATTGTATAGATGTAAAAGTTGAAAGTCAGCCCTGGGAGAATAGAGTTAGGACCGCAGCCTTTGCTGCTAGCTTTTCGCAAAAGTTCTTGGGTTCAGTCATCTATCACTCACTGAATATGCAAGCAAGAAAGGATATCTCTCTAGATTTTACCCGTCTCTAGTTTTTCTCCGACCGCATTATAGAAAGTTCTCACAAACAACTGAAGGAGTAAACTTATAAATAAATCATATATGTAGACACCAGATGAATCAATTATTTTTATATTTAAAAAAGAAAACTTCATTTAGGAGTGTACTAATGTTGAGGAAAAAATATTAGTAAAAAATCAAGCAAAAATATGTAGCATAGGCTCTTGAGTTCTTACTTGTCTGCATTTTGTGTCTAAGCCAATGACCCAAGGTCAAGATCTGTAGATAGCAGTTTTCTTACGATGTCTTTTTACTGCTGAAACCAGAATTCCAAGTTAGAAAGTTAAAAACGAAAAAGAGGAGTGAGCAGATAGAATAAACTTTGATGCAAACATGCACGAATTGTTTGATTAATATAGGACTGATAAAAGAACTATTCATCTTCAAAAGGAAAAAGAAAGTATAATGTTAAACTTTGCTTAGCCAAAATCATCTAATAGGTTCAGCAAGAAACCCAAGTAAGTTTGAACTTTGATCTGTCTGAAACGTATAGGTGTAAATATCTGGGAAAAGACATACCTGAGAATTTTCTGCAATGCGCTACTGTGAATTGACCTGTTTGATGTTTATCTGACAAATTTTTTAGCCCTAAAAAGCCAATGAACTCGTCCTCCCTTAAAACATGTAAAGAAGAGTAAACTCTTAGATGCATGATACACTAAATCATCAAACTATTGTAGCCAATACAACAATATATTGGTTACTGAGCAAAAAAAGTTTGACCATAAGCAAACACATAAGCAGTAGAATTTAGAACGAAAATAGATATAGCTTCTTATCAGAGCAGTTTTAACAAAAATTTTATCAATTCATTAGCCTTTTAGGTAATTCTAAAAAAATTCAGATATTTTAGTCGAGATGGACCCAATAAAAAGTTCCAGTTGATCACCTAAATTTTCCTCGCCCAAGAGCTTAGAAGTTGCTAAAACAATCTTCCTTTTTAATCAATGTCAGGACCTAGGAAGCTATGAAAAGCGGAGCCTGCAATGATGTTGGGAAAAGCAATTTCAATTTAAATTACCTCTTATTTAGCCAATTTTTGGCTTAAACATATCCATGAAGCATATGCCTCTTCGTCCCTTGTTTTACTGAATTTGCGGCCAATTTCACACAGTCTCAACTCAGCAATGTCAGCTCACAAAACCTCAGTAAAAAATGAAGCACAAAATTTCCATGAATTGTCTCAAAATCAAGATCCACAGAGAATAATCAATAGTTATTTAGAAGATGGGATCACATTAAAATTAAAGAAAACGAGCAATGCCTGCTGTTCTAGAAACCCACAATCAACAATCCGAAGATTAATAATACCACATAATTGAAGAGGTCGCCTTCTCAAGCGGCTGAATCTTTGAAACATAACTATTGGGACTTTAACAATTAAATGTGAACCCAAAGAACGGAGGAAAACATGGAAGCAATACTCACATCAAATGTAGTATCATTCTTCAGCAAAAGTGAAAAATAGACAGTGACCTCTCATCGGAAGAACCTGGACACGCCAACTCGAGCCACTTCGTCATCAAAGTTGTTGCTATCTTGATCGAAACATTTCGACACTGGACCACCGGACCAAATCACCTCGACCATTTCTTCCCTCAGGCATTGACCTACTGAGCATAGGCTCTATTTCACGTCCAGGCCACCTTTTCTGTGAGCTACTGTCACGCCTCCGAGCCCTCACAGTGTCAACTCGATTTCGTGGGCCTTCTGCCGCCGTCTCTCCGAAATATTACCGCCGCGCCCCTGCTCCTCCTCACATGATCAACACCGCAAGCCATCTGCTGCACCCACCGAGCATCCCTGTTCTTTCGGTAAACCAGAGCCGATCTGAGTCTCTCTGTCTTAGGGTTTTAGAAGAAAATACTCTTCTTTCTTGCAGAGGAAGTCGCACCTTCTTACAGTAAAGAAACACTCATTTTTCCATTTCTTTCCCCAAAATAAATTGTCTTCAATGCCATGGCGCTCGAAAGGACTCCCCCTTAATAAATGAAGATGAGAGACAAAACGTCAGAGATAAATTAAAGATCAGAAAAAAAAATAGAAATTTAGGAAGAAAGCCACGTGGAAGGCTACGGAAAAAACTTAAAACCCTACTCAATGACGTGGCATCATGACAGAGTTCCAAGGAACTCTATTTTAGAGTAAAAAAAAGGAAGAGGCGACGTGGAGCAACGATAGGAGAGTGGATGACGTGGAGGCCTTTAGAAGGCCTCAAGAACTCTATTTTAGAGTAAAAAAAAGGAAGAGGCAACGTGGAGCAACGATAGGAGAGTGGATGACGTGGAGGCCTTTAGAAGACCTCAAGAACTCTATTTTAGAGTTAAAAGAATAGATATAGATATATATATAGATGTTGTATTTGTCCGTTAAAAAAATCTCTATTTATCAGTTGAAAGGCTTAAAATTCAATTAATCAATTGACAGTTTGAAAAAAAGAAAAAGGAAAAGAAATGATACTATCGTAAGCTTATCTTTGTGGATTGATGGGGGAATCCATAAACCTTTGTCGCGGATAAAGTGTTAAGACTCTAAAATTTCAACATATTAGGTAGCATCTATCCATCCACAGCACCTATAGAAAAGACCCTCTCCTTGATGAGTTCGCTGTACCTATCAAATCTCCACAGATCCCGCATTTGCTAAGCGGATAAATAATATTTCTGACACTTACCTGCATGCCGTGTCTGTTATTTTAATGGTATCAGTCGGAGGTATCAACCTATACATAATTGAATGATTTAATTACTTTTAATAAAGTTTTTAAATAAGGGTGGTTTACATGTGCTTATAGTCTTCTATATAATTATGAAAGACGATGGTGGAAAATAAAATTGGGGTGATTAATTTATGTATAAAGAGTTCTGGCAAAAAAAAAAAAGAAAAAGAAAAAAAAGAGTTGCGTATGTGAGTTGTTAACTAAAGAGAAATGTCAACATACCAACTTGGGTTAGTTTAGTGACTTCCTCACTAAACCTTTAAATGAGTGATCTCATGATGGAATTATAGGTTGGGAGGGTTGATGAGAATTTTCTCAGAGATCCCGGTCCGATCGCAGATGAGTCTCGAGATGCGCTTCGGCTGACCCGGGGATACTGCGTAGTACAAATTAAAAAAAAAACATGTCAACATTTTTCGAGGCGCGGGAATTATTGAGTCCTTCAAATCATATATAATTAAATTCATTACTTTGGCCAACTTATTATTATTATATATGCAAACATGAAACCGTTTTTGTGTCTTTTTATTATTTTAAAATTACCCTTCATTTTATTTATTTGATAAATAATTGAGTAATGATGATTTCGTTATTTTAATATGTCCACCTAACAAAAACAAGTTTTCACACTCCACATTTTTTTTCAACGTCTAAATACATTATCTACTTCGGACCTTTTTCTCTCTCACTAAAAACTTCCATTCAATTGCGTTAAAATAGATAGTTATAATAATTTTATTGAGGTAATACATACTATGCGTAACACGAGTAAACCTCTAGTTATTATAAAGTAAAATCTCGAATTCGATTTTTTTCTCATGACGAGGGGCATTCGGGGATATAGATCCCTACTAGTCCCCTCGAAACTCATAAATACCTTAAAACTCATGAGTCTAAATAAGTCCACTTTCTTGTGTTTGTAGGCGACCTCTAGAGGATTTGCACCTGAATAGTAATTCAGAACCCCTACTCCAACAAGTACACCTCTGTGCAGGCGAATGTCTCACCACCCAAGCTGGGAGACATTGTCAATTTCGATTTTTACAAGGAGGGAAATTCGTAAAAGTATTTTATGACAAATGAGACCTGAAGAAGATATAAGAAAGAGGTTAAATGGGTGATTGGAGTCTCACTAATAAGAACTGAATCTAAGAGGATGGTACAGAAAGTCCGATTTTTCTCAAGAAGAACTTTATTTATAAATAGATCGATCAAATTCAAACTTTCATGAGCTAGCCCATTAAATTTCTTGGTAAAAAAATGCTACATAATTTAATTTAACATTGATGTGATGAGAAAAAACTGATCAATTTACATTATTTAGTGATAATTATGACAAACGCCGATTAATTAACTATAATTTATTCATTTTTATATTTTGATTAGTTTTTTGGTCTAAATAACGAGGTAGGATCACCTAAGAACCTATTGCATCGGAAAATAATTACTGGAAAAAATTAAATTAAAAAAACTCAATTATTTAGGAAGGCAATTTTCCTAATTAATTTTCCCCTTTCTCCTCCAAGTGAAATAGGATAACAGTTTCCTCCTCAGGAAAGAGAAAGAGGCGCTTCACAAACTTGCAGGGCTAAAGCTCCTCTCCGTCTCGCGGTGCCCACAACGACAATTTTCAATCAATTTCAGCAATTCCGCCACAATCCTCGGTCGGCATTAACGGATCGGTCAGCGACCGAGTCAAATCTGAGTAATGGAGGGCGTCGGAGCGAGGCTCGGTCGGTCCTCGACTAGGTACGGCCCCGCCGTGGTATTCACCGGCCGCGTTAGGAAGTGGAAGAAGCGGTGGATCCACGTGTCGCCGTCCGCTCCGGATGCCTCTGGTACCGGAAAGCACGCCAGCGCGAATGGCGGCAGCAATCACTCCCAGATGCGGAGCCTCAACGGCTCCGTCTCGTCGAATGGCAGCAGCAACGGCTCCCATCTACTACTCTATAAGTGGACCCCATTGTCACAGAGCAACAACGGTAATTGCGGAGGCGATGCCGTCGCCAACGGGGACGACAGCTCAACTGCCGCTGAGGAACCGCCAAAGCGGAGATTCAAGTTCGTTCCCGTGAGTAATTATAAATGTAGGATCTTCCCGATATTTCCCGCGCAACGTTTTTACGTGGAAATCTGAATAATCGTTTCATGGGCTGTAGGCTTTAGGGATTTTGATTAAGATTCTGCGGGGGAAAAGGGTTGATTTTTGATAGGTAGGGCGCTTTGTCTTGTGGGCTTTGGGACTTTTGAAAGGTGCTGTTGGGTCTATTGGAGAAAAAGTGGGAAAAGCTACAATGTTGGTGGGATGAATATCAGAGAAGTTGAATCCAACATTGGGGAGTAACAGAAACTACGAGGAATAGACAGGATCGGAGATTATTGAATTCAACAGATGTTCTAGCATAATAATGTATTAGAAATTTGGAGAACTGAGGAAGTTTTTATTGGTTTATGTTCGAATTTGGTAACTTGTGCTTTTTCTGGGTTGTGGTGATATGGATCCTGTTGAGATCTGATCAGTGTGGTTATTAGGTCTATAGAACTAAAATATGGGTTCATAATCACGGGAGAAATCTTCGTTGATTTAATCTAGCATCTTGCATTGATATTGTTAAGATTTTGGTGCTATAGTTTGGTATTCGAGCTTGAGGGTTTGAAGTTTCTACAGTTGCAGTCTGTTCCAGTCTTTTCCTTGCTCTGTCTGAAGATCAGTTCCTTGAGGACTATCAGCTTTATATTCCATGAATCGGTAGCCATTATTTTAAAGAGGAAATATTGAATGGTTGGCATGTCTTTCTCTTCTCTCTCGTTTTTCTTTTTCACGTATAGGTTGTGGAACCGTAGCTTATGATATTTGCGATACATTTAAGACGATTGGCCAATTAGTGTGACTGAAGAGCTTTTCAAAATGAAGAGTTCTTCAGTTTTCAATTCAGAAGAATGCCAAGGGAAAATATTTGTTTCTTCGGTTCAGCTTGCTGATTGTTTATGTATGTTTGAAACCAATATTTTCCATTTGTCTTTGAAAATCTGTGAATGATATATTGCAAGTTTGGTGTTATGTATGTCAATTCCTTCCATTATCAGCAGTCTTGGAAGTTGTTGAAAATGTTATGAAATAAATGCATTTTCAAATTGTTGTAGGATTTTAGGCACTTATTCATGCTATATTTCGCCTTTCAAAAAGTGAAAGAAAATTGCACTTGAAATTCACAACAAATGGACTTGATCATATAACATGCCCTAATGAGGACTTTCATGCAGTTCTGTGCCTTCAAGACTACTCTTCTTTCTGTAAGAAATAACGCTTTCTACCTTTTTTAATAAAACAACCATTTATTGTCTTTCCCCTTTTCCTTTTTTTTTTTTGCATTTTTGTAGACTAGAAAGTTTGCTGCACCTCTGCACGCAAACAAAAACAGCAGGCATGCAAAAGACACCATTTTCGGTTTCGATATCTTCTCATTTTAGCGAATCACTGTGGTTGCTTATAGTATACATGGTTGTGTTATGACTAAATCAGGGAAGTCAAGAAGTGCCTTTCTAGAGATGCTCGAATTGGTGGATTAGATATTCTGTTTATATCATTTTCTCCAGCCCTTTTTGATGAATTCCTTCTATAATATTGGCTAATATGGGGAGCTTCTAACAGTAGTAACATTATTGAGAGCCAGTGCCCTTAGGCTTCTTGAGCTTATTGAAGTGAATACATACTTTGAGAACTTCACATTGCACCCTGAAGCAAATCTCTGGACTCTGATTCTATTTCCAGCTCACAAACTTCGGAATCTTCATTTTAGAGTATAAACTTTTTTTTCTTTGGAATTTTACATATGGTCTAAGTAACTAGACTGAATGCTTTCTCGGTTTTCAAGCATGATGCTGTCTGTGGGGAATGAGATATACTAGTCTTGGATATATGTGCCCATCTTGTTTTATATGCCATTGAACCATTCTGTTAGCGTAAAGCACTTGTTTCTCCTGATCTGCTTGGTAATGGAGAATTGCTTCCAGTTTCTCTGAGTCACACTTAAAAGTCAAATGAACATGTCTCTTTTCTCCCTATTTTTCTTAATTTTTAAAAGAAAAATAGAGCACCGGAGAATTTATCCAGGAAGCGAAATACACTGAACATGTGTTTTATTGACAAGACAGATTGCAGTTCTGGAAGAGCAGAAAAATGAAGACCTAGAGGAAGATAATGAAGATGATGAGGATGCTAAACCGAATGATTCCAGCCCTGGTGGTGCTGAGCTGAACTCCCAAAGCAACAGTCTTAACGAAAAGCCGGATATTAATGATGTTCCCATGGAGGAAGCTCAGGTGAAGATCATCATAGGGCTGGACCATTTGTTGCTGGCACATTTATTTACTTTTCAGAATTTACTGCTCAAAAGAGTAATATTTCTTTTTATAGTGCTAACACGGATAAATTTTCCATGGAAAGCCTTGAAAACAGTTTGATTCTGGAAAACATTTCCTTTTCCTGAAAAAATGAAATCAGAATATGTATAACTGCTGGGGTAGTGCTTCAAGACATGCAATTTTCAATTTATGTATGGAAACTTGTTTCCAATTTTCATTACATGTAAATTCATGGAAAAGAGGCCTAGTAGTTTTATCAACTCGAGGAAAAGGTGAGAGTTCTTTGAAACCAGATTTGGGATGAAAACCCCACTTGTTGATTGGAAATGGACTGCTTCTGAAGATTTGTACAGCACTTAACTTAACTCTCACCTTCATATTTTCAGGAAAGCAGACGGTCTATAAGGCAAGATCTTAATGAGAGCACTCTGGACTTGAGCTTGGGCTAGAAGACCCTCTTCATTCAGCGGTGCAAATTCCTGCTTCATGGCAAGTAAGCTACATAGGAATCTACTCGGGAAAAAAAAGGTGATTAAGAGGGGAAAATAGATTGTTTTGGCTTTCTTCGCATTGCTATATGCTTAAAGAGGCTCTGCTTATTCATGCATTCTCGGGTGGCCATCCATTTCTGGGCGCTGATTGGCGATGATTACACCGACTTTCCTGTTTGAAAATGAGACATCATTCATCAAGTTGTAAAACCATTGAGATTTTTATCGGACCTTCATGTCACTTTGTGATGAATACATGGAGTTGTTGAACGACTTGGCTCGGTTTTCATATTCATCGTGCAGGACTTTCATTTAGAATGGCTAACACTAGATTTAAGTCCCACATGAAACCCTCCATTCTTGTGTTTCAGTTTCTTATAGATCAACAATAGAAGGGCCTTTCAGTTTTAGCTTCCACCATCCAGCCATTAGTTGCATAAACAATTGAACTCCCAGGTAGAAAAAAAATTACAGTAGATGCTAACCCATCTGCACAGGGTAATTAATTAGAGACATTGATCTGTACACAATTGAAGTAAAATACAAAACTGAAGTAGAATTTCTGAACAGTGTTTCTTTCAAGTTCAACCACGGTTGAAAGAGCATAGGGAGCTGCTCAGCCAGTTAATCTAGAATGATTGATGGCCCTTTTGATGACTAGTAAGGGTTAAAAAAGTGATTTCACCACTCCTTCACGTTAGCAAGTGCCACGGCACTTTATTATTGCCACGTGGACGAGAAATTGCCATGTATGCAGAATTAGACAATGTGGTGGATGATGGATTGGACTGAAATATGGTACAGAATAAATATTAAAGGATTAAACTAATTACTTTTAAATATATAGGACTCGATTATAAAAAGGTAAACTTATGAGAATTTCAGTGTTATTTTTCTGATTGAACATGACAGAACCCAATCCATGGTGGCCGCATTAGAAGCGCCAGTAAAGAAGGTGGACTCAATTTTAAAATTTTATAGTTTAGGGTCGCAGTGACAAATACGACAAAAATTGAGGACCCCAACCGTTAGTTGGGGCCCGTCAGGCCCGGCCCGGCCTTCCACCACCAAATGGCATTATCGTCTTTTTATCTTTCAGGCGCGCGTGACTCGTGCCGTGCCGGCTCTGCTTTCTCACAGGAGCGAAGAAGAACAAAAGGGTGCTGCCATGGCCGAAGGGAAATGAAGAAGCCGATCATTCTCTTGACAATCACCGTTAACGCCACCATCCTCCTCTTATTTTTCTCACGAGAGAATCCATCATCGTCTTTTCCGAGACCTCGGACTGCAACCAATTCCAGCTCCTCCATGGCTCGAAGCTTTATACTATGGCTGCACGGATTGGGCGATTCAGGCCCCGCCAACGAGCCCATCAAGACCCTCTTCACTTCCCCTGAGTTCAGATCTACCAAGTGGTCTTTCCCCTCCGCCCCTGCGAACCCCGTCACCTGTAACTGTAAGCTTTTCTGTCGGGTCTGCTTCTAACGTGTTTGACCTGCTGAGCTTGATGTCTGTTTGTTGCAAATCGATGACTTGAGCCTATGGTGTCAAGTTTTATTGACTGATCCGTTTGTGATTGAGATGCGGAGATGATGAGTGTTTTATTGACAAATGGAATTACGGTGTGAGATGAATAAATGGAATTACGGTGTGAGATGATGAGTGTCTATTGCAAATTTCGTGGATTTTAATAATATTAAATGCCCATAAGTTCTATATGCTACCATTGGTCGCGAAGAGTTTCCGATCCATCTTTACTTCTAGATTGTTTACATGAAAAATTCACCATTTTCATTTCCTACCAATGGTTGTTCTACCAGATAAAGTGAGATTTTTCTTTTTGTTAAGTTTGCTCTTGATGTCGAGATTATTGTGCTCTCACGATATCACCCTTCTTGCAGATGGGGCTGTCATGCCTTCGTGGTTTGATATTCCTGAGATTCCAGTGACTGCTGTAAGCCATAAATTTCACCCTTTAGAATCGATTCAGAAATGTATTCTCATGCTTGAATAGCTGGTTTTGTAATATTCTTTTGCAACCTTATGGGGAAGCCTATTATTGATTACCAATGTCGATTGGGCTCTTGTGTCAGTTGCTTTTTAACTGCAGTAAGTGTTACTTAATGGGCATGATCCACCGTGTGACATTGAATGTTCAGCTGTAATATTGTGTGCAGAAATTGCTTTAGATCATGAGATGTGTGGGAAACTGTAAGCATCCATCTGAAAATTTATGACATCATGCAATCAACTGTTGGCAATTCACCATGCAAACGTGCAAACGGACAACATGGCCATAAATCCATTGCCCCCTCTTGGAATCGATCCTGGCTGCACTGAGCTTACAGCAAAAAGCCCAATTAGATGGGAATCCGCCATGCAGATTCTTGCTTATGCCCACTAGACTATCAATCAAAACTACGACTGCCCTAGGTCCTATTGTTTTAAACACAGGACATGTAGTGACCAAGAGTTGTGATTGATCCTCTGAAAAGAGGGATATTTAGGTTAGTTTCCAATAGAGGAATCTTATGTATAAGTTTGTCATTTCCCATCCCATTGAGCTAACAATAAGGATCCAGCAAAATGGATCACTTGGTTAACGAGCGATGGCAATGTTATCTTCTGGGAACAGATCAAGTGATGCAGTTAAGACTGGTGGGTGACTGAAAATTCGACACCAAAAGAATCTTAAGTTTTTCATGCATATTATTTTTCAGTATTTCAATGCAGAACTCTTTTATATTTCTATGGCTTAGCTGCATGAATGCTTGTATTAGATAGTCGTGTAAAAAATGCTGTAGTGGTTGAGAGATGAAAAGGTAAAACTGCTTTACATTGGGCTAATGCGTCCTTCTGGAAATGACAGTGAATTCCATTTTTGCTGTCAATGAGGCATTAGCAGATCTTGAACTTCAACTCTTGGACAACTTATGAAGAGGCTGTGAAATCTGGTGCTGCTTCTAGTTCTTTTGGCGTGCATGATCTGAATATTACAAATTTCGTGTCAGGATTCTCCCAAGGACGAAACTAGTCTGCTCAAAGCAGTAAAGAACGTGCACGCAATGATCGACAAGGAGATATCTGCTGGCATAGATCCCAACAATGTTTTTGTTTGTGGGTTCAGTCAAGGAGGTTCTCTCCTGCCCTCCCCTCTCTCTCCCCCCCCTTAAATCAGCATAAAAAAGGTTGTTGTTAGTATGGTAATGCTTACATACTTTTGCAGGAGCATTAACTTTGACGAGTGCTCTCCTATACCCAAAAACGCTTGGAGGAGCTGCAGTTTTTAGTGGATGGGTACCTTTTAATTCTTCCGTTCTTGAACAAATCTCCCCTGCCGGAAAGAAGGTGGTAATCTAGGCCTTGCTTCTCATCAACCAGTTTTTTTTTTTTTTCAAAGCCATAGATACTTCAAAGTCAAAGCCAATAACTCATGTTCCAGTTCTGAAAGTTTAAAGGCACGGTATGTTTACATGTTTTTTTGCAGACTCCCATATTATGGTCCCATGGAGTGGCTGATAGGACAGTGCTGTTTGAAGCGGGGCAAGCAGGCCCTCCTTTGCTTGAACAAGTAGGCGTGAGTTGCGAGTTTAAGGTAATCTAGACACGTCCCCGACGAAGAAAACTTAAATACCGTTCTCGGTTTTGGTCACATCTTATCAGAATTCATCATGATTGAAAAATCTGCAGGCCTATCCCGGTCTTGGCCATTCGATAAGCAATGAGGAGCTTCAGTACCTGGGGTCATGGATTAAAGCTCGTATGCAGAGCTCGTCATAGCTGGTTCTGTTCCTATTTGCTTACTTCCTATGCTTCCACAGCTCTCCTTGTTTCTACTCTCATAAATTCTGCATGGAAACATTCTTGAAACTCAGTAACATGATGAGACCTAGAATCTGGAATCTGGAATCTGGCTCGGCAAAGCACATTGATAATGTTATTAGATACCGAGTCAAAGATCCATTAATATCATTGTATTGAGCCCGAGTGCACTTCCCCTTGGATTGTTGAGAAATCTAATATACATTATCAATCATCGTGTCCTATATTCTTGTGGACAGAAAATAACTCCACCCTTGAAAAAGTTGCTCGGTAGACATCATCCTCATACAATTCTCATTAACGAGACTCTCTGTCTCTCTTTAAATCCCAACCCCTCTTGAGTCCATTTTTAATTGATTATTTTTCCTTGTTAGCATCGAATGTTTGTCCTTCCCAGAGCATTTTTCTGTTCCCAAGCATGTTTTCTGATTGAAAAATGAAGAATCTCATTCTTCTTGGGGGCACGCACGCATTGCACCCAGGCCATGGATGTTGCTGGTGGAGAATTGCACTTTTGGGTCCTCCATAGCAGCACTCTTTCTTTGAAAATGGAGAATCCACCACTGGACCCTTGTTCCGCAGATTCTTCAATCAATTAGAAAGGTAATGGTTCATCACTTTTTAGATTAAGCTTTTTTATTTAGATGAATAGAAGACAAGCTTTAACAGGCTTTCTAGCAATTTCATCTAGGGCTGTGCAAAAAAACCATTCAACCGAACCGAAACGTCGAACCGCACCAAAAATAACCGAACCATGCAAACTGGTATGCTAATAGTTCAATTTTTTTATTGAGAAGAGGTTCGGTTAATTACTTGATATAATTAGTTCAGGTAACTGCAGTTATTCGAACCTAACTGTCTCTAATTAAAAATAAATAAAATTTAAAATTTAAAACTAAAATAAATGTTCAATTTGTTTTTTTGCGGTTCGATTAAGTTAATTTGGAATTGAACCGAACCAAGCCTATTTTATATATTAAATTCTATTTATTTATATAAAAAACGGTTAAGCGAAAATCGGTTAACCGAATTGTTTGATCTAGGTTTTTCTTCTTAAAATGGTTGCGGTTTAGTTCCTATACAGCTGAACCGAAAATGTGGTTCGATTTAGTTTGAAAACGGTTTTTCAAACCGAACCGAACCATGAACAGCCCTAATTTCATCCTCAATACGTCTTGCCACCGAAATCACGAATTTGCAGAACGATAATAGTCAGGACATCATCCTCAGCTACATAACCAGTCAAATGTTGGGCAGGTTGACAGATTGATATGCATTGTCAGAAACCGTAACGACGATGGTACGCTGTAACATCGTACGTTATGGCATAGTTACATGGGATCTATACGTGAAAACGAGCATGAAAAATGTACAAAACAATATCAGAGTGATCTACACCTACGAATTTGCTGGGGAGATCTTACATGGGTGTCAGGTCTGTACTGGTATAGACGATTTGATGGACACGCAATCTTCAATTTGTTCACGATCATGTTTCGGCTCACCAGCGGCGAGTGGTGGGTCAATGGCAGGCCTTCTTTGACGCACTCGTCGTACTTCTCGAGTGCTGCCACGATGTCCCGGAAATCTGGCCTCTTCGCCGGGTTTGTAGCCCAGCAACGCTTTATCAGGTGAGCCAGCGCCGGCTGGCAACTCGCCGGAAGGGGAGGCCTCTCGTTCTGCCAAATGAAAGAAGCCCAACTAATAGGCCATGTGTAAAAGCTGTAATTTCTCCGGAAACGCTTTCAGAAGAAACAGAAGATTGCATCTTTTATGAGTAAAAGAATGACACCATTAGTAATAATCCATCCACCCATTACGTAACGTTTAGACTTTCGATTTAATTACAAAAATACCGGATGAACTGGACAATAGACACTAATGTCGGTGCCATCAGTACTGTATAAGAAATCGGTGTCCGTTAAGATCCATGCCCAAAAAGCCCCTTTCTGGCAAATATTTTTTAGTGTGTGCCACTTGAATCTATAAGTTATTTGAACTATTGATTAATTTAGTTTGAGCCGGATCGGTATATTAAAGGGTAAAACTCTTCCAGCATGAATTTTCATTATTCATAAAGACTCAAACCTCAAGATCTTTATTTAAGGAGAATAAATATCTTACTATTTAAATTAACTCATGTTGGCCCCTTCCGGCAAATTTTTCACAGAAGGGATTTGGACATGAGATGAGTTTTGGATCATTCGACCGCCATTTCCAGTGGCAAACAGCAGTGCATCTAGCTAGGTATTCATTGATGTGCTAGTTGACCATAACGAAAAGTCTAACGATGCAAATCGGTATTAGCATTAGAGTTGAGTTCATATCTAACCTTTTCAGCAACGGCGAAAGCAGCCTGTACTGGAGTCATCCCTTGGAATGGGAGCAAGGCCGTGGTGAGCTCCCAGAGGACGATCCCGAAGCTGTAAACGTCGACCTTCCGAGTGTAGGGCTTCTCCTTGATCATCTCGGGTGCCATCCACCGGTAAGTTCCCTTGTTGCCCTTGGACTCCCGGCACTGCGTCTCGAGACATGAGGTCCCGAAATCAGCCACCTTTACACGCATCTCGTGGTTCAGGAGCAGGTTGTTCGATTTCAGGTCCCGATGGATCACTCCTTGGGAGTGGAGGTACTCCATCCCTCGAGAGATGTCGAGGGCTAACCTTAGGATCGTCTCGGTCGAAAGGGAGTAAGGCTCCTTCTTGTTGAGGTACATCCTGAGGTTTCCCTGGGACATGTACTCTGTGATGATGCAGTATACTGGTGGCTTCTTACATGCTGCAATGAACTGTTCAGCAAATTGGCTTATCAGTTTCCCCACAGATACATTGCTCTAACCCTATAGAACTAGAAAGAATTGAGATGCCAGGGAATGAAACAACACAGAAAATCCTTTGGATGGAATTCGACACAGAAATCTCATGATTCCAAGTCGAGTGCATTAGATTTATTTTAGAACATCGGTATTTTTTACATAACGAGACACCTGATAAGCAGATGGATTCAAGAATGTTCCAATGCAAACATATGTATGGATGATCATACCAAGAACTACACACACAAGATGAAAACGAAACCTACGATCTTATGAACTACTTTTTTTTTACTAAAAAGGAGTGTAGCAACAGATGTGACACAACCGTCTTTCTAGCTAATATTCAGGCTTTTGTATTTATCTGTAAATGTATTAGATAGATTGAACAATTGGCACTCAACGCTGACCCGGTCGACTTAGCGTCGCCAAATATCTAGTATAGTTCAAGATGTCAAAGTACTATAAGTCTAAACAAAAAGGCAGGTTTCGACCTTATGTTTTTTACAAATATGCAAAAGGGATCGCGCCGAAAACTCATCAAACTATATGAGAGAGGATATTGAACCACTGCGCCATCACACTTGTGATCGATCTTATGAACTAGTAATAGAATCGTATTCACTTAACTTAAGCCTAAGAGAATCCATGGCCCCACCCACATGCAGCCAGGCAGATAAACAAGACTTGCCTGCACAATGTTAGGGTGAAGGAGACGCGAGAGGAAGGCGACTTCAGACTTGAACTGCTGCTCGAGTGAAGCTCTGGTCTCCTCCTTCTGGTTCGGGACCCGGACCATCTTCACGGCGACGGCTCTCTGCTTATAAATCCCCCGGTAAATCCGGCTGTGGGCGCCAGAGGCGAACTTGTTCCCGATGAAGAGCTGCGAGAGATCGGCGGTCCACTCCTCCTCCTGGTCCTCCTTCGAAGCTTCCCACGACTCCATGTTCTCCGACTCCAAGATCATCGACCACGACTCCATGCTGTCAAACCTCTTCCTCTCCATGTTCTCCGAGTCGGAGTTGAGGCGGGTCTTCGAGGACGAGGCCAGGGACGACGAGGGTTTGCTCTTCGATCTCCGGAGCCGGAACGGGTTGAAACATGAGGAAGCCATTAATGAAAGTGAAAGAAAGGGACTTGACTGACTTGTGTTTTGACTTATATAACTATTTATAGTATTCCGTCTCCGTCTTCCTCCTGAAAGTGTGGATCGATTTCAGGAACTGCATGAACTGATTCAGAAACATGGGTTCTCACTGATATTCATTCATCAAAAACAAAAGAACAGCAGAGACCGACCCATCAAAGATCGGGAGGAGAAGACCGAGAAAGGAGGTGGACAGCATGAAGACGGAGAATGAGCCATGAAGGATAAGGAAAGAGAGCTCGGGAAGAAGATGACAATGGAGAAGAGGGAAATCTCTCAACAAGTTTTTTTTCCTTTTTTTTTTGGGGCAGAAAGGGAAGAAGGGAGAAGAGAGTGTTTCAGAGTTTCATTCACGGCTTAGCAGTGGAAAGACGAATTCGAGGCGGAGAGGGTTCAGGGGTGTCTCGTGATTGCTTGGCTCAAAAGCAATAAAGGAACCCACTTTTGTTCCTCATTTTTTTTTTCTTCTTCTTAATTATTAGATTGTTATCATCTTTTTATTTTTCTAAATTTTATTTTTCATTTCTTATTCCAATATTGTGAATGAAAATAATTCAATTTGGAAGGGTTTTACCTCTTAGTAGGCCCTTTCAGCTCGAATTAGATTAATTAGTACTCGCTGGTATTACGGATACCAATGGTTCAGATCGAAAAAAATTATTTTTCGATTATAAAGAAAATATGTGCACATAAGAAGAGTCGGAGGAAAGAAGAAAATAAAATGGCAGGAGAGTACCCATAAAAATCATAAAATATTTAATTTTAGATCGAGAGTAATAATTTAATTGAATTATTTTCTGTTTGAGTTTCTTTGTTGCATCATCGACTCGAGAAAGATTCACGACACACCAATATAAAGTAAACGACCAAAAGCGAAGATGAATGAGAAAAATGATAAAGGGTATGTCACTGTGACACTGCTCTCGATCTGAGATCAATGAGAGTCTTCTGTATAACCGTATATTATTGTGCGATGCATGTCATAAGTCAGCGAATGCTCAGACGTATCAGTACGATATTTATAATAGTTAATTTCTAATTGTTGTCAAATGAAATTTCTAATATTTTGTTTATTCCCATGGCATTTTATACAACACCATCATGGGCTCAGGGTCTCCTATGCAAAAATGAATAAATAAAATTGAAGAATATGAATGTTTTTTTCTTTCCTGTTTCTTCTTTTTATTTTTTGGTAACTGAAAATGGGGTCGTTTTGCAAAATTTGGAAAACGGGGATATATGCCATTGCCAGCTGAACTTATGTGGGGCCCGTTGGTTCGGAGCATCAAAGGAAGAGGAGGACAGGAGTGGACATGAGCCGCCCAACCAGCCGCCCGATTCCGATTCAGTTCATATTCCTCGGAAGATGTTGTCGGATATACCCCTTGAACGTTGAAATTTCAATTCACCGCCTTCTCATCTCGAATCAAATACCCGTTCTTACCGATTCAATGCTTTGTGATCTGGATCCAAATACATGCCAACGCTCAGTCTCGGAGTCTTCGCGTCTTCCGATCCTCCGAAAAAGCACTTCCCCGCTCGAACAGCAGTACCTGCACGCCGTTGCTGAACCTGCCGTCATTTCCAGAACTCGTCACGGGCTCCCCTTCCCAGCCGACCATCATGGACTAACCTTTCCACCGGAAGCGTGCTCTAATGCCACTTGACCATGAGCTCGGATCTGGAGAACCGTACGAGCGTCTGAGCGGTCATGTGCCGATGCTACCTGGCCCAGCCTTCCTCCCGATGGGCAAGCTAAGTAGGAGATTTCTCTTACTCGATGAGGTCTGGGAAGCCCACAGTAGATCAGCAAGTGGCTAGCACTTCCATGGTGTTTACACTTCATCCACATTTAATGACGAAGAAGGATTGTGCAATTCAATGACACCGACGTGATGGCATCGAGCACTATGTCGACAAGCTGAGATTAAGTAGCCTACAATATTGACCAGAACCTCCCAAGGCTTTGAAATTTCTTTTTTTTTTTTTTTCGTTTACCGACTCAAATTCAAAATTCTATTTAAGAGAAAGAGACGTAGAAGTATCTCAAATAAGGTATGTTGGTGGGTGATTTGGACTCGAATAAATGGCTAGTACAGTCCAATTGGGCCATAATGGGCCTGATATAGGAAAATTTGGGCCTTTCCCATGTTTTGTACAGTGAAAATCCAATGAGAGGAAAGGCATTTTTAAACTAGCGGGATTACAAGCATCGTATGCGTACGTATATAGTGATTCAATTTTTTTTTAAATGAAAATGCATTTTTTTCTATAATATTACAAAATATAATAGATCATAATTAACCATTAATATATGGTACTGTGAATGGTTTAACTTTTCCCTTGTTGGGTGTCCTGTAATTTTGCAAGACGCCATCTTTAGACATTGCCATGGATTCAGTTATTCTCTCGACGTGATTGTGAGATAGGACAGTGTGATATGTATTTTATGCAAACTTCTTTTTTGGGTGTGTACCATCGGTATCCGAAAGTCACTTTTAACTATTGGCTAATCTAATTCAAGCGGGGTTGATCTATTAAGACGTAAAGTTCTCCCAATGTTAGTTTTCTTTATTTACAAAGACTAAAATCCGAGACCTTTTCTTGAGGAAAATATGTATCTTACCACTTGAACCAACTCATACTGGTTATGCTAACTTTTTTATTATTGTTTTTTAAATGAATAACTTCTTTTTTGTTAAATATGAGAAAGATGGATTAGTGCAGTTAATACTGCTCTTATCTTGTGACCTAGAGGTTCTGAGTTTGATCTCATCCCGTGAGACTTCTCGTGTCCCTTTTATCATATTTTCCTTCTACTGGTTTTAGGCGTAGATGCTTCATCTGTACACCGAAAAAATAATATGTAGGTAGACACCATCATCAATGGTTTGAGGCAGTTCATTATCTCCTTCATTAAAGTAAGATATATTTGTGAGTGAACTTGGTGAACCGATTGAATTCAAACTTGGATTAGTATAGACTAATTTGACTTTAGACATCTCTGTGTATGCACACACACACAGAGTGTCATATGAACTTTTTTTAACTTAGTGGTGCCCTTTCTTTCATTGATGACACGAGGGGTTTGCTATGGTCCATATTTGGGGACCATTGGATCTCTTCTTTTTACGAGGGATCCAATGGTCCTGGGATGAGATAGTAGAGCAATTTTATTTAAAAAATTATGAATTCGTACAGTGATAAAAGGAATTAAGTGAGACGAAAACGGCAGAATTTTGCATGGTATAAAAATGAGTATAAGTATTAGAGGGCCATGCTATTTAATTATTTTTTTTTAAAATGCACATTACATGATATGTCAGAAATTTGATAGGCTTTTGTTGTTCAGTTTTAAGCAGAATCAATTTACTAAATGGTAACTCCGACCCAATTATGTATGTTATCAGAAAAATTTTAGATGGTTCTACCTCGCAATGACGCGGTAGGAAAAAATCAATCAAATTACTTTGCTTCGTATTAGTTATGACAAATGCTCGGATGGTTAATACTAATTTACTCGTTTATCATATTTTGAATGGTGCTCTCTCAATTCACGTGGCGAGGGTAGGACCACTTAAGAATTTCTCATTTTATCAATTCTATGGCTCACAAGGAGGAAATAATCTTAGGTGGTCCTACCTCACGGTGATGTGGTGAGAAAGAGCCAATTAAATTGGTTTGATTAATGATAATTATGGCAACTACTCGGTTGATTAACACAAATTTACACGTCTGTCACAGTCTGATTAGTATTTTCTCACATCATGTGACGATATAGGATCATCGAAGAATTTCGGAGGCCTTATTTAAGTGAAAATTAAGACATCAAACCATCTCATCTGATTCATGCAAGGCAGACAAATTTGGCAAAATAAAGCAAGTTGCATGGGTGCCTCCCACATTATCACCTGATTGATATCTTAATAGTGACACCAAACTATAATTAGGATCCAAAGCTTCCCTTTCTTAGTGCAATTGAATACTTTTTATTTCCCTTTCAAAAACCATTTGATGACAAAGTAGCTGATTTTGCATTCTGTGGTCCTCACCTACATTTGCAAAATTCTGCACTCAAATTGAGAGCCAACTGCATTTCTGAACTTATCCTGTAACAATCTGCATTTATAGGCATGCATACTTGATCGTGACAATTAGTTGGATGAGATCCGGATATCTCTTTATATAAAAAAGAAAATTTCTGTCCCTTTAAAGGATAGTAGATGAGTCTTCTAGTTCATTGGACGATGAGAGTAGATCCGCACAATCTGAACAAACTCCCTAGACGGTAAGAAAACTTCTGTCCCTTCAAGCAGTCGACTCACATTGAATTTGAATTAATAATATCTTATTAGATTTCTGAATAACAGATGATATAATGTGCTAAAAAGAGGGAAAAAATCTCTCTAATATCTAAGCAAATTCTTGTGACTACTAGCTAGTGGCCCATTTCTATAATATTGACACTCTTTAATTAATCAGACACCTCTCTTATTAATAGAGATGTATGTGCTGATCATTTTAGGGCTATTCCATCTGCCTTGTCGAAGGAAAATGACTCAGAAGACCCCGCAGAAGTTGTAATGATCCTTCAAACTTCTGCAATGTTCAGGGGCATATCGGTCTTCAAACAGAATTAATATGCAACATTTCTTCTTCATGGGTGATGTAGACACTAGTAGCCCGACCGGATACGCCCAAACGGAAAACTCCTTAGTTGGTCAAGTGCCCAACTTTCCACGGTCACTCAGGTGACTGACTTTTTACTAGTTGGCTTTGCTTCCTTAACCTAAACTCGGATAATGAGGCAGCACTGACCACAAAGCCTGCCCTCTTTTATGCACTCCGACTATCTCAATAACTGTTCACGAATCGGACATTCCTCTTTTTTTATTCAAACTTTGATGATCACGAGTTTCATACCTGGAATTGAATGAGGTGTAATTCCTCATAGTTACCCTTTTGACAGAATGTCGAATTGTCAATGATTTTATAAGAGATTCGATCACGTCCAATCCAAAAATTTAAGTTAACAATGGGTATTACCCTACTCTCCCAGAATTTTAAGATTTTTCTTGTTAATTTTCCGGTACAGAACTATAACTTTCAGTAATAATAAAACTTTATATTTAGCAATTGAATAACTCATTAAAGGTAAAATTCAATATAAAAAAAAGGTATGAAACAGCTTAGTCACTGAAGAATAGATAGGCTTTAATTGCAAAACATTTTTCTTCTTTAATTGAATAATTATTTTCAATTTTTTGTTTAAAAATAAAACTTTTTCTAAAAAAAAAAGAATTAAAAAACCATGCACGTGATCGAGCCCTCGAGGAGCCCTAGATACGAGTGCGCCGGAATCGATACGTCCCCCACGTTTAGTTAAGATGGACCGCTTGGTCCGAGCACATCGTGACCGTTCATTAGGTCTATCATGGTGTTGGGGGACCCGCAATCATGCGGCTCAGAGAGAATTCTGCGGGGGAGCATATCTTCGTAGTGGGACCCACTTAAGCTGTTTGACTGACTACAAAAGCAAGAAGTAAGGCTTTCAGGAAAATTTTACCGTCACCTTCTGCCTCTTCGGACCGTCAGATAAGGGCTCGTCCCTCTCGTCGGTGTTGATCTGACGGTCTAGAGGGAATGAGGAGACTGACGGGGAAAGAGTGGAAAAACAACTCTCTCAAGTCCACTTTTCCTTTTTCTTTTTTCCCAGTATTATATTCATTCCCTCAAATTTCAGTAAATATTTCATGCGTAAAATCTGAACGATAATTTATACAAAAAATTCATTCTGTGCAAGACTCTAAATATTTATTGTCAAATTTGGGTTCTTTTTTTTTGCCCTAGTGCAATATTTTAAACATTTATTTATTTTTGACAACACTAGTACTAAATATGAGTTGGATATTATATATGTTTTCAATGAGTAATATTTAACCAAATTAATTTTAAAAAAAGGCATCGCATTTTTCATTAAATTAATTCTAATTAAATGTTATTTTTTTACCAGTAAGACTCAATGTTACTAATTTAAATATAAATTAGTAACCTTCGTCTAATATTTACTTAAATAGAGGATAACCGAAAATGGATTGGATGGTGACTTTTGCCTTGAGGAAGACATCGATATCCCGACATCTCATCCCGGTCGTGGTCATCCTCTTCATTTGGCGGAATCACTCGAGATTTATCGTAATATTTTCAGATGCAGAGCGGCAGAAAATTACGATATATTAATTAATTTAACTAAAACAATGGGAGTGTGGTACGATTTTATTTTCAAATAAAATAAAAATTCAGTAAATAATAAGAATATATTAATAGTGAAAATATGATATTTTTTATAAAAAAGATTGAATATATAATACAATTTATAGAATATGATGTCATTACAAATATGGGATTGACTTAATTGTTCTCTTGCTAGTCCTTCAAAATGGGTGATCACAGAATCGATCTTTCAGGTTGGAGAGGTCGACGAGAATTTTTTTCAAAAATTTCAGTCTAATAGTAGATTAGTCTCGAGATATGTTTTTGGATGGCTCGAGATACTAAATGATACAAAACAAAGGAATATGATGCCATTTTTCTTATCTATATATAAAAAAAAAAAGAGTAAGAAGAGCTGTGAAATGATGTTCCGCCATTACAGGACAGAAAGGGACAGGAACGTTATTATCACGTCCGACCATTCCCTTTCTCGTCATTTCACCCGCGCCCTCGTCCCCGACCCGACTCCCCGCCCCCTCCCTCTCTTCCCTCTCTTTCCTCTCTATCGCAGTCTGCGCTGCTTCACAACAGACATCTCACTCTCTACGAAAAACTCCATTTTTCTTCTGTCTGTTCTCTTTGCCCTTTGGTATTTGGTGACTCGGCCGCAGCATGGGATCCCGAATCCCATCCCACCAGCTCAGTGGCGGTCTGTACGTCTCGGGCCGCCCCGAGAACCCGAAGGAGCGTGCGCCGACAATGTCCTCCCGCTCTGTCATCTACACTGGCGGGGACGTCAAGAAGTCCGGCGAGCTCGGCAAGATGTTCGACATTCCCGTCGCCGAAGACCCACCTTCCGTAAAGCCCTCTCGTCCGTCCTCTTCCTCCCAGCATAACTCCGGCGCCGTCCGATCCGGCCCCCACTCCGGCCCCATGACCCGGCACAGCTCCGGCTCCGGTCCAATCAAGAAGACATCTGGGCCCTTGAACCCTCTCGCCCCGACCGGGCTCATCACCTCCGGCCCTCTCGGCTCCGGACCCATCGGGTCGACTCGGAGGTCTGGCCAGCTGGAGCCAACCAACTCGATGAAGGCAACGTACGGGTCAGCAGTGACGAACTTGGGGGCTGAAGTGGGGAGGGTGGGGTTTGGGGTTTCCAAGGTGGTGGTTTGGGCCTTCCTGGTATTGGTGGCGATGGGCCTGCTGGTGGCGGTCTTTCTGGCAGTGGCGGTGAAGAAGGTGGTGATCGTACTGGTGGTTGCGGGGCTGCTGGCCCCGGTTGTTGTGGCTGGTCTATGGAATTGGGGGATGAGGGAGAGAGGGCTGTTAGGGTTTGTGAAAAGGTACCCTGATGCGGAGCTCAGAGGCGCCATTGACGGACAGTATGTGAAGGTCACCGGGGTAATTTCGCAATTCTAGACCCCAGTTTCTTGATTTCTTACATGCCCTTTTTCTCTGCAATCGCCATTTTCATTCCGTTTTACTATAATTAGCAGACAAGCTTAATATATCAAGCAAAAGATCCGCTTGCATAGAATATTATTTAGTCTTCCTTTCATTATTGTTTTAGTCAGAGCTTTGCCAACCAGTTTTGTCTTATCTCCCCGTCAAAGTTGGCTGTATTTGTACTCTTCAATCACGTTTCTTTCTTAGTATTTGTCTGATAATTTGATGCAAAGCTGACATCAAATGGATGTGATACTACAGAAGAATCCACTTTCTTGTAGACATCGCTGTGCCTAAATCCTCGTAGTAAGGTTACGTTTCCTTTGTATAAATGGAATGAAACTGAACGAGTATTTTATGCGTGTTTTCTATTATTTTACTTAGCTTGCACTTTTGAAAGTTGTGATTTGTATTCCTCTAGTTTAGACTGTTTTTAAGTAAAATGGAATGAGGGTATCCTTCACAAAGTTGGAAAATGCACATTTGACCATATCTTTCGGTAACATCCTCTTATATTTTCAAGATGAATAGAAAATCACTGATTTTGTCATAATGCTGTTGAATTTTATTATATAAAACTCATTTTGTCCCATTACATTCTTAAGTCATTGTCCAGTACCACATGAAGGTATTAAATGGCCCTATAGATTTTTTTCATGTTTGGTTTCTCTTCTGCTATCAATTATTCTTCATGTTGGAGCAGTTTCCTAATTTCTTGCCTTTGTCAGAGGCAATGGATATGATAACTTGTTATTGGCTCTCCTTTTCTATGGGGACAAATATTTGGTAGATGGTTTTCTTTGAATTTTTTGTTAATGGAGTCCTTTTTTAATTTGCTCAGTACCTGCCTGTTAATGGACGCTCATTGGTATATAATGGTGAATTGAGTGTTCTTTCCATGTAATTTCTGCAGTCCTAGGCTCAATAAAGCATCCTCATTAGCTGTGTGCAATTGCTCTGAGACAAGAGGGTAATCAGATTGTGTCTCGAGGATTAGCCATTGTGGAATGCAAACCTCTGTTGGCGAAATAATACATGCTGCCGTTATCTCGATTCTTGCCTCTCGTTGATCTCTTTTTTTCCTTTATGTGTGACTGGTTTACTATGTTATATTTATGGTTTTGTGTGGTTTTATCTTGCTTAGGATGAATAGTATGCTAAAACGGGTTTTCGCATAACTTCTGTTCCAGGTTGTCACCTGTGGAAGTATTCCTTTGGAATCATCATACCAGAGGTTGCCCAGGTGTGTGTATGTCTCCGCGGAACTGTATGAATACAGAGGATGGGGCGGAAAATCTGCTAATCCAAAACACCGTTGCTTCTCCTGGGGAATTAGACATTCTGAGGTTTATTCTGCATATTGCTTTTGTTCCCCCCATTGCATTATGATGATGGTATCTGGACCTCCAAAATGTATAGTTTCATGAAAATCCTGACTTATATAACTCGCACTCGACTATCTCCACTTTTATAATCAGCTGGGGCAAGAGAGCTTCATGTCATTGCCTTTATCACAAAAATTAAACTTAGTTATAAATATTTGACATGGTTATGTTAGTGGGCAGTTTTGCATTCCCGAAAGAAGTAAGAGTTGTTCATGGCATTCTAGATTTTCATATTGTTCGCAAATGAGGATATGACTAGGATGAGCACGGAAATTCTGTCCAAGGGGTGAAACTTCCTCAAAGGGAAACAAAGGAAGAGAAAAATTGACAAGTCCAAGGGGGATGAGATAGGATAACAGAAACTAGACAAAATCAATGAAATTTATGTGATTTTTCATTAGTTCTTCAGATTCTGATGGGGGTGACTGCTTCCTCGAGCCCCCCAGTCAATCCACGTGTAGCACGTTGATAGTGTACAATGAATTGTACCTTGAATGATTTGATTGGTTCTTTATTGCCATGTATCATGAGAAGGAATAATAAAACCATTTTGCCTGTGACAACCTAAGAGGGTACATTTTGTTTGTTTTTCTGATCCTATCTTGGTTGATGAACAGAAGTATGTGTCTGATTTCTACATATCAGACTTCCAGTCCGGACTGAGAGCCCTGGTGAAGGCTGGGTATGGAGCCAAGGTCTCTCCATTCGTGAAACCATCAGTAGTTGATATAACTAGAGAGAGGAGGGAATTGTCTCCGAGCTTCCTACAGTGGCTTGCTGACCGAAACCTTTCCGGTGATGACCGCATAATGCGCCTCAAAGAAGGGTATGATACTCCTCCTCACCTTTCGCTCAGCTTTGTGATGTAAAACTACGAACAGCAATGGTGCAAATAGTTTTGGATGGTGTGGGCAGAACCTGATCTACCATATATTGGCATGGTTCATTTCCGATCAGTTTTCATCATATTTTAGAAACTGATCCGGACTGGCCAGACCAGGAAGTGGCCCACCACCCGATTCGGTTCCATTAGTCTGTATTAATGTTGTATTGATGAATTAATGTGTACTACATGGTATTAGCATTAATTCTATGTTTTTCATGTTATTTTCTAAAAGTACGGTTGAATCAATGATTCCTGGTTGGACCCTTGGAGCCTGTGAACCCATACCTTCACAATTTCAATGTCCGGTCTGGTTAAAGACTATGGTTTTCATTTCTTCGTACCAGAGGTGGCCCATAGGATCCATCCAATCGCTCTCCAATGTCACTAACACTTAAATCCCTCTTGCCTTTCGCTCCCCTATTAACTTTGCAGTGTATTGCAGGTACATCAAGGAAGGGAGCACGGTAAGTGTGATGGGTGTGGTTCGACGCCATGATAACGTCCTCATGATCGTACCGCCATCAGACCCCATCTCTACAGGCTGCCAATGGGCTCGCTGCCTCCTCCCCACATACGTCGAAGGACTCATCTTGACTTGTGAAGAAAACCAGGATGCAGATGTCATCAACGTCTAAATAGTAACTATCTTCCTCTCCATTGTCCTCCTCTTCCTAACTTTGATCTCTCCCATGGTAAATAGTCAACCAAATGCCCTCACAAAGAGTAAGAAGCAGAAGGGTCTGTTCATATGTTCCCCTATGTGCTTTGAAGTGTAAAATAAATGCATAATGCAGAGGCTGAAGGGTCTCGGTAATTACTATCTAGGGTTTGTGTAGTGTAAATCAACATAGAGTTTGTTTCATGGGTTTGCCGGAGTTGAGAGGTGTTCTTGAAATGATGTAAAGGAGGTAGAGAGAACCCCCCCAGTCTTCCCACGAATAGCTCAAGAGGAATATTGTAAGTATCTTTGATGCTTTTACACGCTTTGATTTGGGCTGATTTGGTATGTACATAAGAGTTTGCTGATGCTGCCTTTCTAGGATCACCTGCTGGGTTGCCGTTTATTTCTTCCTCAGATTAACTTTTCCTCAGTATGGGCCTGTACATTCTAGGTTTGAGTCAAGTCAGCTCAAATCATGAATTTAGTATTTACAATTATTGAACTTGGAATTTTTCTTGGGGTTGGTTCCCGTCCTTGCAGTAATGTAAATGGCACAGCAATCAATCAAGGATTGAAGGGAGCTAAAGGAGAATGGCCATGGCGACAGCAATCTCTGAAAACTTAGGGCAGATTGCATTTCTCAAAATGGGAAAAGTTGCTGAGCTCAGCTTTTAGCTCACCTTCAATACGAGGAAAAGAGAAACACAGCATTTTAACTAAGTCTAAAAATGACACAGCAGAAGCACAGCTCCACTAGAATAATTGTGGCTCACGCCACTTAGAGGAAAGAAACAGAATTGACAATAATATAAACAGAGGAAGCAGAAGACTGCTCCAATTCCGCTGCATCAGTAAACCATGTCATTACTAATAAAGAGTACAGATAAGAGTGCAGCTTGGCAATTTTATTAGGAATTCTGTTTGAAGATGCCAATTTCTAAATGAAGACTGAGGTTATGGTATGTTAGGGGCGGCTAGAGTCTAGAGGGGATTCCTCCGGCGACCACTAAGATCTCCCCGGTGATGTACGAGGCATCATCGGATGCCAAGAAGGCCGCAGCTGCCCCCGTATCCTCGGTTGTTCCGAGCCTGTTCAGCAGCGTCTTCTCCTCGACTGCCCGCCTCTGGGAATTTCCAACCACAAAATTAGATCAACCACCAAAAGTTTAAGCAATCTGGTTAATGTGGACCGCTTGACACGTGCCTTTAAAAGTCCGCCCTCAACAACTAACCTCGAGCCGGATGTTTTTCTTCAGGTTTAGGGCTTAACGGACCACGAGTTCCACACTCGAGCCTGGTGTGCTGTGAGACTAGGATCGACTCGCTCTGATACCATATTAAATTTATACATGAATCTACAAGAGTTTTGAGCTCCTTTTCGTCCAAAAGTTTAAACTGATAGGTAGTGGTACCAATTTCCTTATAAACCCAAGTCTCTTTCTCAATCCAGTCAATATGGGATTTCAATCTCAACACTTAAAGATTGGACATTTGAATGCAAAACATTTGACTGTAGGTGGTGAAAATGTACTGAAACAGATGCAAAACCTTATCCAGCAGAAGAAATGCAAACCGACTCTTTCCCTTTTTCTTTTATTATTGTTTTGGTCAAGTTGGCACGGGGGCAGGAAGAATAACGTTTAATCCCATCCCCAATCTCTGGGATAATTGTTTTCCTTCCCCAAGAATAACTCCCGGTTTCTTTATCTCTATCGCAAACGCTAACTCCAACATTGGCGTTGTGCTGCGAATCAAATTATTACGTGCGATAGCAGATTTTATAGATTGTGGACCGTTCCATCTCCTTCCGCTGCGTCAGCACTTGCTCCCATCAGTCTCGGACATGAAACTCAATTGAATTAAAACAATTTCTAAGGATAGTATGTTAAATATACAGGGGGCGATGCTATCAAGAACATTAGTTCACAAATGTTACTTTTTGGTGCATTTCATATCCATATAAGTATTAAAATGAAAAATTGCTATCAATATGAGTTAATTAAATAAGAGGTTGTTAGTAGGGGTGTAAACGGGTGGTTCGGGCCGGATTTTTTTTTGAAAATTATCGGGTCCCGATTGTTTTCGGTCCGGTTTTTCTTGTCGATTTTTTCGGATTTCGAATTTTATTATAATAATATATTAAATACAAAAATGATAAAATAAAATTCATTATAATAAATGAGAAATACTAATTATAAATATTTTAATGTATTAAAAATATTAAATGTATTATTAATTGTCAAAATCTAATAATAAAATAATTTATTACATATAATATAAATTTAACACAATTTCCGGTTCGTTTTCGGGTTCCACCTGATTTTTCCATTCGGGACCTGAATTTTTCCACATTAAAAACCACATCAAATTTATCCCGGACCCATAAATCCTGTTTTTTTTGTTCCGGTTCGGTCGGTTTTTCAATTTCCGGTTTTAAACTTACACCCCTTGTTGTTAGATTTGAATGCGAGTTTGATCTTTTATTGGGCCAACACAGTTCGAATATGAATTGATTGTAAACGCCATAAAATTTTTAGACATCAAACAGTTCGTATAGATAATAATTGAAGAAATGATCTAGCGAGACTTAAGGCATAAATTTCGGCATACTTATATGTAAATATGTGCATATATGCGTACATACTCACAAGCTATAGAATCTCTCGAGTTGATTTTTGGAATTGTAATGGATTTAAGTTATTGCAGTTTAATTATTTATTTATTTATATATTATCTTGAGAAGTTAAAAAAAAATGAAAAAGCGGTGATAATAATGCCCAAACCCAGGACACCATCTGAAAGACTAATGTAGGACAAGTGGCATATCATCGACAGGTAACGTGGAGCGCTTAGGAGAGAGTTTGTAACACTCTCTTAGTCAATAAACATATACGTATGAACCGACCGTATTTCATATACATTGGCCGGTCCCGAGATCAGGAAAAAAAAAAAAACACAGAAATCAACAGATTTAAAGACTCGACGAGATTTCATTAGTAAGGATTCCTGAAGTTCTTCAGCAGCTCCGGGATCTCGTATCCCGGCATGTCATCCACAGCCTGTGTCATCCACAGTCTTAAAAACGACGCAGCAAAGGCACAGCTCCACTAGAATAATTGTGGCTCACGCCAGTTAGAGGAAAGAAACAGAATTGACAATAATATAAACAGAGGAAGCAGAAGACTGCTCCAATTCCGCTGCACCAGTAAACCATGTCATTACTAATAACGAGTACAGATAAGAGTGCAGCTTGGCAATTTTATGAGGAATTCTGTTTGAAGATGCCAATTTCTAAATCGAGACTGAGGTTACGGCATGTTGGGGGCGGCTAGAGCCTAGAGGGGATTCCTCCGGCAACCACTAAGATCTCTCCGGTGATGTACGAGGCATCATCGGATGCCAAGAAGGCTGCAGCTGCCCCCATATCCTCGGTTGTTCCAAGCCTGTTCAGCAGCGTCTTCTCCTCGACTGCCTGCCTCTGGGAATTTCCAACCACAAAATTAGATCAATAATGGAGACAGGAAAGGAGAGGAGGGAGATCGAGAAGCTTACAGTGGCTTCATTGCTCGTGATGAAATCAGCAAAGTGGGTCGGCACAAAACCGGGAGCGATGCTGTTCACCCGAGTATTCGGTGACATCTCAACAGCAAGGGCCTGATCTCGAAAAGAAAGACAATGGCAATGAGAGGAAGCCAGACCTATCACTGTACCCATAAAATCCACAAACTCGAGCGGTGCCATTCTTGCAATCAACTTGAGCATAGGTTTTGATGCAAATCACCATTTAGTATTGTCCCATGGCTATATAAAACAATAGGTATGAAAATGACCGTTTAATCTTGAAATAACACTATAGATTACTCTGCTTCTACATGGAACGGCAATACCATCAATCAGGTAGAGAATTAAAACGCTTTCAAAACTTCAGCAAAGTAGACATATCTTCTACATTCTTGATTACTTCTCAAAGAACAGTCGATGCAAAGAAGAGCTTATTTACAATAGCATCACTCACACCTTTGTAAGCCCAAGTAGGGCGGTCTTGGTAACACCATACATAGCCATAGAAGTCTGCGGTTGATATGCAGCAATGGACGCGACGAAGATTAAGGAGGATCCTTGCTGCAAATAAGGTGCTGCATCCTGTAAACAAGAAAAAGGCAAGCAACAACCCATGAAGACAACACTAGTGACTCAGGGTATGACTATTGTTGAATTTGCTATACCTTTAAAAGGAGTATTGGAGCTTTGACATTTATTTCCCACAGCTTGTCAAGCACAGATTCTTGAGTCTCTAAGATGGTATCGACTGATGGATTGGCAGCAGCATTGGACACAATCACATCGATTTTCCCATATTTCTGCCACGAATCAAACCAAACCGAGTGAATGTCCGATCTTGACCTTCAAGGAAAACACCCATTCGACATAATTCAAAGAACCAGCTCAAGGTCCATCCGTTGCATCTTTGGTATCAAAAGTGACAATAGACTGAAGGAGCCCAGTATGCCAAGCTTTATGAGCTTTCCTACAATGGTATCCACCGAGAATGCTATAGATATCATGAAAACATAATTAGACATCTTAAGGTACATCCTCATTATGCAATATCTGTTCTTACTTCTTATTAGCAAATCAGAAAGGTTCAACATTTTCCAGTACGTATATGCTCAACCAAATCACGTCTACTTGAGGAGAAGTATCCAATCCTCACCTCAACAGGGATCCACCGAGAATGTGTATAGATAACATGAAAACATAATTAGATATGTTAAAGGTACATCCTCATTATGCAACATCTGTTTCTTACTTCTTAGGTTTAACATTTTCCAGTATGCATACGCTCAACCAAATCACTTCTACTTGACAAGAAGGATCCAATCCAGGGATCCACCGAGAACGTGTATAGATAACATGAAAACATAATTAGTCATCTGTTCTTACTTCATAGGAACAAGTCGGAAAGGTTTAACATTTCTAGTATGTATACGCTCAACCAAATCATTTCTACTTCACGAGAAGGAACCAATCCTCACCTCAACAGTCTTTTCGATGAGGTTCTTCCTCTGCTGAGCGTTGGATACATGACAAACCACACCCAACACTTCTATTCCTTTAGCCTTCAGCTTCTCGACTGCTTCATCAACGTTTTTCTGAACCAAATCAAGTCAGTTAACTCCCAATCTCAACAGCCTCGACCGAGACCAGGAAACGAGAATCGATGTGAATACGTAAACAGAAAATTCAACGATCAAGTTGGAAGTTATCATCAGTCGATTCAACAGAAAAATCTGCGACCTGCTTGCGGGAGGAGATGACAACAGAGGCGCCTTCGAGGCCAAGGCGCTCGGCGATGCTGAAGCCGATGCCCTGAGTCGAAGCGGTGACTATCGCGACCTTGCCTTCGAATCTCCTCCCGATCTTCATCTTCTCTATCTTCGATGTAATAAATTCGGATCTCCGAGGTAGTTTCGATTCCATTAAAGCTTTGAAAGAGCACCGAAAATTAATTAAAATGAGAAATAAAGAATATAAAAATTATACGTCTCTGTACCGTGGTCATCAAATCCTGACCGTCCGATTCCTTTGCTTCTTGTGATCTTCACCTACTTACACCTTCAAATCTTTTATTTCTCTTTTTTTTTTTTTTGTTAAAAATATCTTCAAATCTTGTGCTTCATGGGCAAGTGACTGACAAGGCGAATTTTTGTCTTTTTGCCGGGGCCCTAGGATGGTACTTCACCCTTTTTTTTTCTAGAAAATCTACATATATTTCTTGATGGGTTGTTCCTATTCAAATTTGGAATTACTAAACGATTGCGCATTTGAATGTAAAATATTTTACTGTAGCTGGTGAATGTACTTAGAAACAGATGCGAGCCTTATCCAGCAGAAAAAATTGCAAAGCGATTCTTTTCCCTTTTTCTTTTATTATTGTTTTGGTCAAGTTGGCACGGGGCAAGAAGAACAACGTTTAAACCCATCCCCAACCTCTGTGATAATTGTTTTCGTTCCCCAAATGTTTTCCGTTAATCCATTTTTGCTCACTCCGGTTCTCCATCGTCACCTTGCTCTGAAAAGTGAAACCACGTGCTGCAATGCCACTGGTTTTGCAGTCCGCAAAAAAATTTAAAAAATCCTACCTTATTACATTACGTGAAAAAGTATCAATTCAAATATAACAAACGAATAAATTAATATTAATCACCTGAATACTTATTGCAATTAACACTAATCAAAATAATTTAATTAATTATTTCTCACAATGATATTATGAAATATGATCATTTAAAAAAAAAATTTCAGACTTTCGGTTAAATGCAGGCAACATCAACCCTGTAAGGAGAACAGACCTTAAAAATCCCGGAAACCATCAACCCCTGCAAGGAGGAGAACAGACCTTAAAAATCCCGGAAACCATAAATGATTTGACCGAGCAATAACTCCCACAATTTTTTTAACCCAAAAAGGAAAGTCATAACATATGGACATATACATTGGTCGGTCCCGAGATGGAAAAAAAAAAAGAAATCAACAGATTTAAAGACTTGACGGGGATTTCATTCATAAGGATTCCTGAAGTTCTTCAGCAGCTCCGGGATCTCGTATCCCAGCATGTCATCCACAGCCTGTATCAACTTAGGTTTCAGCTTCTCGAACTTGTCGATGCTGTACCCGGACAGGATCTCTCTAAAGTGATCCACGTTCGGGAAATCTCCTGCTGGTAGATGGAAGTCCCTCTGGACCTGTTGCCCGATTTCCAAACACATTAAGTGAGACAAACATCGGTTGACAGTGTTTGTGCAAAATTTTATTCAATGGATGGTTACCTTCGCGAACTCATCTTCAAGGTTGTCAATTAGGCGTTGCTGAGCCTTTGCCTTACCCATCATGGCAGGCATCTCCTTCTTAAGATGGCTCATTATGTAAGCGTGAATCTTAGCTGCCCGAGCACGCTTCACAAATTCATTTATCTGCAGATGAAAATTCAATCTTTAAATTTGCCATGATCAAACGACCAGTGTGAGTGTGTTCTTCCTGAAAACACTACTTGCCTTTCGGTCACAAGCCTTCTTTGGAATGTCGATCAGGTCTGCGAGCAGATCATCCTGCTCTTTTTCGAATAGATCACGCCCTATTGGGCCCACAGCCTCTTCATTGACAGGCTTGTCATTGAATGAACTGCAGTAGAGGGATAACGAGAATGTTTATAGTACACCAGGAGATGAGATGTACAAGTGGTGAGGTGGTGTGCCGAAGGTAAAGCTTACCCGATGTAAACTCTAACCACTTCTGGGGTATTAAGAACTTTCCCGAGCGACCACATCAATGCTCCATAAACTCTCATAAGCTGTGAATCATATATCATTGATGAGATATTGACCTCGTTCTACTATCAAGTAAAAAGAGACGGAAGAAGAAGGATGATTCAAATTGAGCTGAGCTAAACAACTTACTTGCTGGGTATCAACTTGGTCTGCCTTATTCAGAACCACACGGATCTTGTCATCATTGCCACGCAGAGATGCAATTACACGCTTGAACTCATCACTGATATCAAGCTTATGGGGATCAAAGAGAAGAAGAATCAGATCACATTTTGCTGCAAACCAAGATATAACTCCGGTGAAATCATAGCTGCGCTGCGTTCTTTGCTTCTCGCCAGACAACACACCGGGAGTATCCACAAACGTGATTTGATCAAGAAGCTGCAAATTTCAATTACCATGAACCAGTATCAGGTCAGTAGTTGATTTATTTCTTATATTAATCCGATTCATTTCAATCTTATAAAAATCAGAAAATTTCAATTTCAACAAATGTGATTGTTCACGTTAATCTGATTAACAGGGACAGATGTAATACTCACAGGATGTGGCATCTGGGAACACTCGAACTTGGATAGAAATGACCCACCAAAAGTTGTCAGCCCACTGAATGGGAGGTCCGCATGAACAGCGATCGTATTTCCAGGGATACTCCTCTCATCAGGTCCAGACTGATTCAAGCAACAGAATCAGATCGAGCAACGTGATCAGTTTATTAAGTTTTATACAGAACTGTGAATGCGTGGATGCAAGCAAAAGTTACGCGACGCTTCAAGTCTTAACCTCAAGCCATTATAATAGCCACAAAATCAATGGAGTGTTATTTCTTCTTGTTTTTATATGGGACAAAAAGAAAAAAAGAGAGCAAAAGTTATCACTCTCAAATATCAGTTGGGTTAATAAAGCTCATGTTCAGAAATGAAGGTGGGATAAATACCATGACAACAACGAATCTATCAGTTGTTGGCTCTGGTCCAATATGAGCTCCTGTTCCAGTGAGATATAAATAAATCATTAAGCAGGATTTCTTGTTACTTGCATATGAGTATAATACCAAAAAGAGAAGTATTCCAACGAACCTGGATATTCACACCTCAGCAGATGTTTTATGAAAGTAGTTTTGCCCGTTGAGTACTGACCCAAGAGCATAACCATGGGCTTTGCATCAAAATCACTATTCGTCTGCAAAAGGCACAATTTCCTTATGATAAGGTAAAAGCAAATTTTCAAAACTGATGCTGTTGAAGTGAAGTTGGAGAAACAAACTAGATGATTGACAACCATATCACTGAAGTTACTAGCCTGTAACTCAAAATGATAAGATTTGCAGGTTTGATAAAAGGTTTGTTAGTAAAATGAGTTTACTCACCAGCAAAGGGGACACAAAATCATTGAAGCGGTATGTAACTTCAAGAGGTTTGAGTTTTTCCATGTACAATCTCTTCAAACCGTCTATGATAGATGTAACCGAGTACTGAGGAGCCTGATTATCAAGCAAGAGAAAGGAATTAATGAAAGAAACTCTTTGCAGTATGGTGCAGAGCAACTGCAGAAAATTGAAACATGCTTCCACTGATAAAGTGATGTTTCAAATTCTTAACACTATTCAACATGGAGAGACTGCTATGATTCTTCAAATTTAACTGGCAACATGCTTCACTCAGCAAAAAAGAAATGTTTTCATGAACCTGGAAGACAATGGGACTATAAAAGGTGAGTTGCAAAATTAGCCCATAAGCTTATGTCAAGTGTAACTCCATGCCATCATGATAAAAAGCCAATTGACTACTTTCTCACGATCACATCAAATTCAAACATTCTCTGCTATCCTAATTGTAGTGGTCATATCTCATCCATTAAAAATATATATATATATAATTTGGCTCTGATGCTCAATAAAAAGGTATACCTTTTTACCAGACCTTGAAGCAAACCATTGAGCTGATGGCGGTGGCAGGGGCTGAACACTTCCTAAAATGATTTGAAAGACAAATTTAATCAGAGCAAAAACTGATATTTTCTAAAGAAAGAAACAATATTAATTTTCCTAACCATTTGTTTCAGGTTCTTTAGTGGCCGTTGATATCTTGCATTTCTGCATAAAAGGCAGGAAAAGTCAGATTTCCATAGTTAAATAGAAACAGCACCTGCAAGGATACCAAAGAAGAAAGAGGTTTACTTACTGCTAATAAGGCATCCAACCCTTCCATCTCGGGAGGCTCAATGGTCTCTGGGTCAGCTGCTAAGAAGACAATGAAGTGTAAGCCTTTCATAGACAGTCTATCAAGTGATTCTTTTGGGCAAGTCCATCAGTGAAATTAAGCAACAAAAATTGAACGATCAGAATGTGGTATGTAATATTTGTCAAGCATTCAAAGGCTTCCTTGGAGTGGAAAACCTAGGTAGAAGAAACTATGTAAATTTTAAGAAGCTGCAAACACTAGCAATAGACAGATTTAACTTCCATATATGTGTGTGGATCACAACAAATCTATTGCCAACTTTTGATGCAGAGAATCAATAGTTTTAACATATTCAGATAATTGCAGATAAAGAATCCATAGAGATGAAAAAACTCCTAGGGCATGCAAAGATTATAATCTCTATAGCTAATATCCAAACACCATGGTAGAACATATGTTGCATTTTTAGCGAAGCAGGCATACAAGTAATGTATGCCGTGTGGCTTGCAGTTACTCAGTCATGGAAGGTGATTTTTAGAGTTCTGTATTTATCATAAACAGACAGTACAAAATCAAACCATCATCTGCTTAATGAGGAGAGAGCACAAAATATATAAACTTGCCTGCAGTTTTTAGGTTCTCAGAGGTTAAATCAACTCCTGCTTGTGCCAAGGAAACCAACTGTTGATATGAAAAAAAAATTAGAGAATATAACTACATCAATTGCACAAACTAAAAATTCGTATTAAGCAACACTACACCTGCATAGCAACAATAAACTCCTTCAGGCCTAAAAACCCTTGCCGCTTGGAATCGGCAATTGCCCAAACCTGCAATAAGATGAAACGCAGGAGAGGTAAATGTGAACAGTGACAATTATGAGGCCGCTCTATTTCTATAGATAGTTCAACTGTGGATTTTGATCGTAAATGACAGAATTAAGTATTGGCTATTCAAAAATGTAAGGCAGGGGATCTTCCGTCATGAACGCCAACATAAAGCATCCCACGGAATTTAACACTGATGTTAAAAATTGAATTATATCCATGCAACCTAAGCACAATTTTCTGGACAGACAAATTACACCTACAGTTAACTCTTTCTTTTCAATGGAATCCACAGTCATAACGACACGGCCTGGTTAAGCGAAATCAAAAGTACGATGATCGTCCACTAATGAAAATAAAACGAGCAGCACAGAGGATGCAGAAGCTAGTATACAAAATGCACAAGCCAACGAACAACGTGATCTCAGTGCATTGGAAATCGGGATTTCAAGGATCCTTTGCCAAACTACTGAATACGGAAACCGGCACTTTACAACGATCTGAACAGTCACCTGCTTGAGCTCTTGCCGTGAAAGCTTGGACATGGACAAGAACTTCGTGGCGTCATTTCCAGTAACGCGGCCATCTCCATCTACCAGCACAGAGACCACACAATCATCGATCGGAAACAAAACAACCATGCAATGCAACTGCGGCAGGAGTGTCAGTAAGTGCTGCCGCTGAATGATGAGAGGAGAACCGATCGACACCTGAGTCGGCGGCGTGGAACCACTCGGTGTAGATCTTCTGCTGATCCTTTGAACAGGATCCTAACGCTCCCGTTTTGATCTCCATTGAAAGCGGAAGTGAGGAAGAAGACGATGAAAAAGGACGCTCTCTGTTATCTCTCTTCTGCTCAGCGAGTCTGGTTTTTTTGCCAGTCTTATAGATAGGTTTAACGCTTAACCGGTAAGAAACGGCGTCGTCTGGGTGAAGGGAACGGGATAATGACTTGACGTGGACGAAGTTAGCCGTGAGATAATCGTGGGAATGTAATCTTGGACGTTAATTGAGCGGGACTCGGACCTTGTGGGGGACCCACATGAGTTCAGTCGATGCGTCCGCATGATTTTCTGCTGGGGTGCTGCGCAGGTGATTATACTCGATCTTCGGACTCGTTTGTTTTCAATTTTTGAATTTAGGCGCCCAAAGCTGGCGTGGGCCCCAGAATAATTAACGTTAGCCGTTACCGAAAGTGGGCCCTGGCTCAAACATATTAGACAGGAGGGTGGAAAGGATGGTCACGGTGCATCTTTTGATACCATCCTTGAACGACATAAATTTTCAATTATAAAATTGGATAGTAACTCGTGTTATATATAGAAAGAAAGTAAAAAATGAAGATGGAATGTTGAGATATATTCGTAAAATTAGGTCTTTTATTTATAATATAATGTAGTTTATTTCATTAAAACTTTATTAACATTCACAGTTGTCATTAATATATTATGTTAATTTTAGAGTTTACAATTTTAAGTCCGTCCTTCAAAAAAAACATAGCAGATATTTACAGTTAAACTTATAGATATGAAATGAGAAAGGAGTATTTGAACAATCAAATAAAGATTTCTGCTATTAAAATAGTCAAAATAGAGTGAGAGGAAAATTACTTAAAATTACTATTTTATCCTTAAACTAGAAGATTTTATAAAATATGTGTATATCATAAATTTTAATATGTAAATTAGATTAAGAACAAATACAAAAAATAAAAAGGACACTAAACCTGTCAAACTTGTAAGTGGGTTTAGAAAAAGAATAGATGATGAATAGGATGACAAAGAAGCAGGGGAAAAGTGTACCGGTGATAATTGGATTTAGGGGATGTTTGGTTCGCACCCTGGAATCAGAAGGGAAACAGAGCGGAATTGGAAAAATGAATGAGAATTTTTCAGTTTTTATTAGGTTTAAATAAGAATTGAAATCAATTTTTTTTTGGTTATTTGGTTAAAACTGAAATAAAAATAATTTAAAGTAGATATATTGAACAGGATCGATGCAATTAATTAAAGACAATAAAATTATGAAACTTCTGAAAAATGTGATTTAAACACAATAAAACTACCAGTCTCAGCAAGCCACCAGCCTGATTTACCTTTTCTGTTTTATATTATTTTCTCTTTTTAACTAGTTTATGGGGGAAAAAAACAACAAAAATAGTGGAAATTGGCTGGTACTACGACGTCGTATCGAGCCCATTCGAGCCCACATTCTGTTGATGGGCCGATAAGGACGGTTCACAGGAAACCTTTTTCTGAGCAAGGATGGAACAAAAGCCGAAATCCCACAGTGGATCCTGAAATTTTGGAATTTCACGTTTTAACCCCCTTAACTTTCAAAATTCTCATATCAACTCCCATAAGATGTTTTATTTTATCGATCGCCGGACTCAATCAGCGTCCATTACCCAAACCTAGGATCTTAATTAAAAGAAAGAGAGATGTTAAACTATTGACATATTTTTTCTGAATGAAAAAGAGGGTAGCAGTAGTGACAATTCATTCACCCCACTACATAATATTCGAGCATTTGTATTCAATCACGGACATATTATCCGAATTGAATAACCAGTACTAGTACTGGTTTCATTAACCTAGTACCACCAAATGTCCACTATAGCTCAAGAAGTCCATATGTGCCAAGGTACAAACTCAAGAATTTTTTCTAACAATATTGCTCAGAGCGAAATTACAATATATGGCATCAACCTCAGCAAACTGCATCTAAGTGAGTTTTAGATTATTAGACCACTGTTCTGGTAGTTAAACTATGGACATATTTAGTCACATTTTGGTTATACAGATTAAACGTGCCATGTCCGTGTAAATTTAATAATAAACGAATCGCATTCGAATTTGATGACGATTCTAATCCGTATTATAAATGGAACCTTAATTACAAACCCACCTAAATACATTCCTTTTTTTCTATATGAACCATTGGTATTCAAAAGTCTAATGAGTCATCACTAATACAGTTCAAGTTGGGAATGCCCACTGAGAGTAAAACTTTCCAAGCATAAATTTTTTTAATTAACAAAATTAGAATAAAAAATCTTATTTAAAAGAAAGAGATGCACTACCAATTCAGTCGATTCACTTTGGTAAATACGTCCCTTCATGTATAACTTTTGCACGTATTAATGATGCACTACCCTGAGACTCTGATTGACTTTTGATTTATGACCCTGAATTTCTTCTTCTTCCAATAATTTTCAAGAAATTAACGATTTCAACGTGAAATGAAGAGTGGAACAAAGATTTTTTTTTTTTTAAAAAGAGCTTTTCTACCTTTGCAGTGCTGTGGCTTGAAACTTCACATTTCATTAATCCTTCCAATGATGGACCCAAAAAGAAGAACGAGATATTCCAAGGAAGCTGCACATAGTTTTCTCATCAGTAACGGCATTTACAGCGCAGAAACAATCTCGTACAAACTTCGTGGAAAACCTCAAGGATCGTCCCCCGGTAATCGTCGGAGTTCATGGCAAGGTAATAATTCAGGAGGCACCTCAGGTCCTTCGGGTCCTCGATCTTGTTCGCAGTTATCATCTCGACCATCGAGTCCCGGAAATCTGCTCTCGGGTCGTCGGAGCTCTTCTCCATTGCCACCATAACCACAAACTTGGTCGCACCGACATTATTACTACTAATATCTTCCGACCGATGCCTCCGCCGCTCGGACAAATGCCTCACTTCTTGCTTCTCTCTTATCATCTGATCGAGCCTCTCTTGCACCATTGCATGGGCAAGGCTCGAGATCGAGGCGAACCTGTCCGAGCAGCTGCTCTCGGCTTCCTCGGACGACGACACGCTCAACCGACAGCTGCAGCACAGTGTCCGGCACCCGGTCTGTCGAGGCCTCTTATGCTTCTTGGGTGCCCTGGAAGCTCTCATCTCTCAAGAGACATGGGAGAGGCTTTGAAGGGACAAGGGTTTTGAGGAGAACTAGAACACTTAACGAACAATGTGGGCAAGTGGAGAAATTCTTAATCAACAAAGCACATCCTATACATGACGTGATGAACTCGATCAATGAATATTTGATATTATCAGCGAAAATTGCCAAATATAATATCTAAAAAATGAATATAATTAACATATGGAAAATGATTATACAACACTTTTTATTATCCTATCAAACAACGAGTTTTCAGATGATGTGATGAGGTTTAACTGATGTAAGAATCTGTTGGACAAGTGGGTCACATGATCCATGATTGTGTCTAGGGTTTGAGACATGCTTTGGATGATTCAAAAGGAGTGGGAGATATGGATTGGGAGAGATTTGGAGAGGGGATTGGGGGATGCTTGTATTTTTTTAATTAGGGTTTGTTATGATTAGGATGAGTAGACAAAGTACTCCATTCCCTTTATAGTTAACCATTAGGTGGCAATGGCATGCTTAAAAGGAGAGGAGGGGTTTGGAAAAGAGCTTTTTCATATGGGGAATATATGGAGACAACACTTTATTAGCCTCACATGGCATTAAGCACTCCTCTATCTAGCTAGCTAGCCACAACTTAATGTATTTAATTATAAAGACAGAAGAATTGGTGCAAGCATTGTTATCATCGATCTAGAACTAATAAATCCTACATTCGATTTTGATCTGCAGGAGTTTTCATATCCTTTTATTTTAGAGAGAAAAACATTATAAGTGTTATACATTTGTTGATTCTTACAAATAAGTCCTAAATATTTCAAAATAATGAATCAAGTTCTCTATGTTGTCTGTATTGTGACATCGAATCCTTTTTTATTGCTCACTGTTACTTTAAACTGACGTGTGTCAGTGCCGTGTCAGCTTAAAGTAACGGTATGTGACGGAAATGACTTGATATTATAATGAGAGTAACATATAGGATTTTATTTATCATTTTGAAATATTTAAAACTCACTTATAAGAATCGATAAATATATAGAATTCCCGGTATCTTTCTCTCGTTTATTTTTGTCATTTCACTTGCCCTTTATATAAGTACATTTTTATCTGAGGGAGCTTCTCAACCGTCCCTTTAAAAGATAATATGGTTTTTTGTTACATATTGTTTTATTGTAAGTTGTAAAATAAAGTTCCACAGTCTTTTTATCATGAGACTATTCGTTTTTTTTTTTTCCTGATTAAAAAGAAAATGTGTGAGCTTGAAAGAGGATGAGAGGAAGTTGGGGAATAAGTAGTACATTAAGTTATACTTACAAGAACCGAACTTAATATCCTTCAATTCTATGTTAAGAGTGATGGAGAATGTATCAAATCGTCTTCTCCTTGAGACCGTTCATCTTAATTCAAGAAGCTATGGAGTCTAAGAATTGGAATATATTGGATCAGTTGCCTAAGTACAATTATGGTTGTGATCCATAGGTAATGCATTGGTAAATAGAAAATTAACCATAGGCACATAACGAGCAAGTCCTTGTCCCACAAGTGGGTTAACCGGGTTTGAAAGTGAATTTCGGAATATCATGTGATAATGTATCATCAATAGCACCTTGTCCCAATGGGATGAACCTCACAACTCCTATCAAACGAAAAACAAAATCCACAAAGATAACTGGTGTAGTAGCATCGTTCTCGATGTAAAGACAGAGAGATTTTGATTTGATTTACATTCAGTGAAACTTCCACACTCGTTCTCCTCTTTCTTATATCTCATTTTGATTCATAAAACTCGTTTGTAAGTGAAAAATGAAATTAAAGGATAAAATATTTATTAAATTCATTTAATTCCAATTTTCTATTCGGTGTACCAAAACATAACCTAAATCTCGACTCTACAATGAATGTTCATACATCAAACTTTCATTTTTTTTTTCCCATAGCTACTAGCTAATTAAGTAGCTATTACTACACTTTAAGGGATGAGTTGGTGCTTATAATAATCAATTGAGAATAAAATTGAGAAAACAATACCGGGAATCCTATATATTTGTCGATTTTTGTAAACGAGTCATAAATATTTCAAAGTATTAGATTAAGTCCCATATGTTGTCCGCGTTACAACGTCGAGTCCTTTCCCCCACTTACCGTTATTTTAAGCTGATGTGACCGACAAACATATATGACACGCGGTGTCTATATCTCGAATAAAGTTGCATGTGTAAGAGATGTGGTATTATCGACACTTGAAGGATCCGACACTTCAGCCTGTAAAGCTGATGAATCTTGCACCCATTAATCCTCGCTCCACTACTTAATTATCGATTCCCCACCTTGCTTTTGAACCATTAGGAAAAAAAAACCAATGTAATGATATTGTCCTTTACTTAGAATTAAGAGGGATGTGTTTGGTTCTAATCAATTCAACCCCCTGCTCTTTTATTCCTCCTTTTCTCGTATACAAAAAATATTTTTTTTATATATAATTCACCGATGACTTGAGATCTAAAAGTTCAGCGCCTAGCAATATTCAGTAAGACTTCCTATACCCTTTTACATATTTTACGTCCTCCTTTATTCCCTTCGAAATTTGTAGTCTCGTTCATAACTAGAAAAAATAGTGTTCTTTTAATACGAAATAAGAGAGGGAATCCACTGACTCAGCGTTCCTATGCAAATTGGTTAGATAGCGAATCATACATACTTCTTTCCTATCGGCATCCGTAGACTTTGTTCCTGTCCAATGGGACTCGATTTAATATTTGTTTGATGATTATATTAAGATCATCATACCTCATCTTTGTACAGTTTAATTTGTTTATCTATTTCATTATGGGCTACGCCCGACGTTGGCCGGAAAAATAAGAAAATTCCATAAAAGGAGAGGGAAGTTTTGATGGTGGCGCATACTTTGCAAATGATGGGGCTCTAGAGAGACACCACTAATTCTCTTGTTCCGCTAAAATGTCTTGATTCGCCGGAATCCATAATGAGTATATAAAAGTACTTCACCATGTCAGAAATTCGTAATTCAATGCGGTAATATCACTCTTAATATAAAATTAAGACTTATTAATATTAATTTTTGTCAGTGAAACTCTCTATAATCAAAGAAGAATGTTTTATCATCCAATCTTTTGATTAAGAACCTTCTTTTTCTTTACCCCAGAGAAGGAGAAAGTTTTTAATAAAACGGTAATATCACATAAATAATACTGAGGAAATATACCAATTCGATCAAAATTTATTATTTATATACTTGTTCAATTATAATTTCATAACTTACTATGATCTTTTTTATATTTTTTAGGAAATTTTAGAATTCAATAATTATAACTATATAATCATTAATTTACACGTCAAATTCTGATTGAATCGTTATACCACGTTGTCGTTGACATGCAGTATAACCGCTTCACCGACGACTTCCCCTAAAGAATACTCTATTCAAGTACATTCAGTAGGCTACTTTTTAATCTGATCACTCACACGTAATGGCTTCCAAATCGAACATGTTGAGTTATGTTGTGAGCGGATCATCGGGAAATGCCTATCAATTGGGCCCCAGACTTATATCAGATTACCGTGGAAAGACCTGTCAATTGGTCCCAGACTTATATCAGACTATCGTGATCTTGTAAATTATATATTGTCACCTCAAGAGAACTTAGAAGTGGTCGCACCTTTAATCACATTTAACTTAATGTTTATCCCGTCTAACTATCTAATCAAAACTAGTCTATATTTACCATGAGATTGTTTATACGTTTATACTTGATCCTCCTTGGATTTTGGATCAAAAAGATCAACAGATGGTTGATAGAAATTAGGTGTGCTAAGCACGTGATAATCATTCGGGTGTATCATCACTCATTGACCATATTCAGTTCCCATCATAAAGAAAATGAAAAACATCATATTCTCATTTTTATTAATCTCTTTATAGTATATGTTTTTCATGCATACTACGGGTGTAAATGAGCCGAGTCGAGCCGAGCCGAGCCCGAATATATAATGTTCAAGTTTGGCTCGTTCAGCGATTTGCAAGCTCGTGCTTGGCCTCGAGCTTGGCCGAGCCCAATATTTTAGACCTGGGCTTGACTCATTATAGTAAACGAAGGCTTGTCTAGATTGTGTGAATCAAGCCTAGAAAGAAACTATAGCTCGAGCGCAGGATCGTTGTGTCAATTGCATAACTCATGAGTGAGTGAAAAAATAAAATTAGGATTTTAAATAAGAATTTGAGACAATAGTGTTGATTTTTTGTTTTTCTAAAATTAAATAATAATAGTAATCATTATTATATAAAATAAAAAGTTTGTTCAGGCTCACTAGTTTCATGAGCCGAATACTATTAGGATTGGCTTGACTCGTTTAATTGATGAACCCGAGCCGAGCCGAGCCGAGCCAAACTCGAGCTCATTAAGATCGTGCCGAATTCAAGCTTTTATCGAGCCTAGCCTGAACTGTTCGCGAATCGTACTATCTCATTTACACTCCTAATGCACACCACCGGATATTCATTAAATGTACTGTAATTTGTATGACATCCAATCTTTTATAAGATCAATTTTCAAGTAATAAAACCGAAATCTACTCTATTGAATTTAGAAATTGGACTTTATCCAGAACTTGCATTGTAATCATATGTTCCTGATTATGTTGGAACCTCTTCATTTTATCCTTATAACACATTATCAATCTATAAATATATAGCCATTTTAACCTTTTTATCTGTTAATTACTAATCAGTGATGGAGTTTATAATGGGTCTAACAGTTCTACTTTAGTCTGAAATAATTGTGTTATTAGAATTTAATATATTTTAATTTTAAACAAAATTTAGTATGTTTCACTATTATTTCATATTATTTTATAACTTTTATGGATATTTTGAATATAATAAATAATTAAAGATATGTAATTACCACATATATTAAATTTCACTGAGATAGGAATCCAAACAATATAAACAAGATGAGAATTTGGAGCCGGAAAGAAAGTTATGGCTGATCAAAGTCAATTATGTAAATGAACTTATCTTTATATGATTGGTTTCACTATAGAAATCGATTCTCGTGCAGTTGAAATCCAAAGTTTTTTTATTTTGACTTGTTCCTCAACTTAAGGCCCGGACTTTATCCAAATTTCATTAGAATCTATCCATTACCTACTCTATCAGGTCGGTTCTTATCAGTTTCGAATCCACTCGATATTCATGCACACTCCTAATTAACACCAATAAGTGCAATTGACCTTGTCCTATTGAGGGATGTCCATAGGTTGCCTAAAATTTTGTTTCCTTGATGTATTTTGGTAGATGGATGAATGAAAATGACAGTTACTAACTAAAAAAAGAGTCTAATTGACCCTATTATCCGAGTTCAAATAGAATCGATTTATTAGAACATAAAACTCTCAAAATAATAAAATTTCTCTATTTGCAGCAAATCCGACCCTTTTTATTTAAAATACTTTACTTTGTCAGAAGACGTGTCGAATCATCTCAACCAACATACTTTATTTGCTTTCTTGTATCATTTTTGAGTATGATGTTGCAATTGTTGATATATAATTTGCCCGATGCCAAGTTAAGATATAAAAAAGAATTCCCTTTTGTGATCTATATCATAATTAAGATTAAGAAGCTCATAGTTGAGATTGTTGAGATACCCGCCCGTGGATGGGTGGTTCAAACTGAACACCGATAGCTCGGCCTCGAGTTCCCCTTCTAAGGCGGGAGCGGGAGGAGTCATATGAGAATCAGCAAGCAGATGGATGAAAGGGTTCGAAAGATCTTTGGGATCGACCAACAATTTACTCACGGAGCTACGGGGATTACGGGATGGGCTCTAAATAGCCAAAAACCTTGGCAGTCATTTCGTAATCATGGAAATGGATGCTAAGGTTGTATATGACATGATATGGGGATCATCCCTATCATATACTGCACTAATGACGCTCATTGATGATTGCAGGCCGTTGGCAGTTTCGTTCCAGTGTCTTCAAGCGAGGCACGTCATGAGGGAGGCTAACGGAGTTGCGGGTCAGCTAGCTAAGGATTTGACGATGCTTTTGACTTTTACTTCCACGGAGTCTGTCATTTTGTTGAATGAACCGCCCAATGGGCTGCTGTCTCTTCTTCTTGCCGATACATTAGGGGTCTCGAATCCCGGGCTAGTTTGCACTAAGATTATGACCGAGGACCATGGTTGATGATTAACGGTACTATCCCTATTTTACCCAAAAAAAAAAAGGCTTGCTGAGATCAAAATTATAAAAAAAAAATATATATATATATATATAATTAAGAAAAGCTACAAGCTTTACTTGGATGGCGTAAATGTGTACACGTCTTAAGACAAATTTTTTCTGAGGTGCTCAGTTTCTAGTTGATACTTCTATTCCTTCTAGAGACTTCTTCTCTCTTCTCTTTTCTCGTTGGAAGACTAATGTGTCTTCGCGATCTGATCTCTATCGATCACAAGCTCTAGCATCCGGGGATTTTATCGACCTCGAATCCTATTACATGATCAAAGGGTCTCCCATTCTTTGCTCTTTCAAGCTTTGTAATGTAGTAAATCACGTGGTAATTCTTACGTAGTATCACAAATTAATAAAATTCAGTAATTTTAAATTTTTTTATAAGACTATAACAATAAAAAGATCTTAAAAATCAATGAATATTATTAGTTTATAGCATAAAATAAATGTTTTTATATAATATATTGTTAACTCAAATCATTCTCTCTCTTTTTTATTTAATTGACGGGGGTATTCGGGGTACGAGTCCCGATTAATCCTCTCGGGGCCATGTATACCCCCTGCAAATCCACGAGTTCAGGCAAGTGCAAACTCCTACGTGTACAGGTGGCCTCCAGCGCCCTAGCGGTGGTTCGAACCCCCAACCTGAGCGACTACTGCTAGCAGGCAAAACCTCACCACCCGAGTTGGCCTCGGGAGGTCAAATTACTTCATTTTATAATATTTGATTGTGAATTTTAATATAAAATGAGATTATAGTGAAAAAAACTGTACAATATGCTTTGTAAAATTTTTATTTCACAAGATGAAATACTTAAATTATATCAAATTTTACTATAAATTTTATCCAAACACCACTAGTCTCATATGTCGACTCTTAACCCTAGAAAATTCTATAATAAAACTTTCTTATAATCTTAATATTTCTCGTAATCTAACAATATAATATTCAAACTAAATGTCGCAAATGAAATATTGCATTAAGTATAAACTTAGCAATAGTTCCTTTTTTTTGGCAATAAAAAAGGACTTGAATTATTTTTCGATTAAGAGATAGATGTTACGTATATAGAAAGAATAGGAGTCAGAGTGAATTAAAAAGTACAAAAAGTTCTACCAATCTTTTTTCAATAATAGGGTGATTCATATACCTAATAAAAAAATGAATAAAGATAAATAAATAGACAAATAATAAAATATTAAATTCAGAGCATCTTAATTATAAATCGGAATCTTGTACTACTGCACTAAGATCATATCTTGACGTATAAACTCTTTTAATATCATGAAACTGTAAAAGGAAAGTCAATAATAGAAATTTTTTTAATCCATATCACTTATATCCAGAAACTCAATAGTTCTTAACTAATCAAGCTCGAGCCCACTAGGGATAAATCTCTACAAAAGTAAATTTTCTTCATTTAAAATATTTAAATACGAGATGTTACTTAAAAAAAAAACGCTTTGTCCTGTGAACCAATTTAATTTAGTATCAATACCCGAAAGTTAGCACATGGGCTCGGCTCAACGGTTAGTACTTAATCACTATCACCAAACAGTCCCCTGAAGGCTTTCTGTTTCCTGCTTTGCCCCTCCCTCCTTTGGAATAAAATCACGAAAATCCCGCATATTCCTTCCCATCTGAATATCTCTCTTCCCACCTAAATTGAAGGTTAGGTTCTACCCATATGAAATGAAATGAAATGAAATAAAATATAGAAGGGTAGGTAAGTCATTGTCCTGCCTCACGAACCACCAACATTAATTATTTTTTCCTTGTTACACGGAGAAAATCCTTTATGGATCAGTTGTATCATATAAGTGATGCTAATGTATTATATTCATCCAATCAGTATTAATTATTTATCATTTATATATTTTTTCAATTGGAGTTTAACATTTATATATTTTTTCAACTATGATTTCACCCATTTATCACCGTTTTTTTATTTTTTTAAACATTTTTAGGATTTAATAATTATAACTATATAATTATTGATTACATGTCAAGTTCTGATTGAACAAGCATACCATGTCAACATCGCTTATATGATATGACTATTTTATTGAAAACTTTCTATCATCAGGGAGCTCCACTTAAAAACATGCAGGAGAATAGAGAAGAAATAAATCAACAATCACCTCACTATATCAAATTTCTTTTATTGACCATCTCCTTAACTTAATCCCCGTAGATAATTATTGTAATTGCCACAAAATTCTGAGGATGAAAAAGTAAATTCACCAAATAACGTTTTACCTATCGTCATCTCGTTCCTAAGTAACACATTCAAGTTTTTCAAGTTTTATCAAGGGCAACCACTAAACGCCCGATTGTATGTCGTTTCACCTTTAATATTAACTATTTTATTCTGCAAAAAAAAAAGTTTTATTTTGGTCATATTCATGTGAGTTAAACTCCAAGAAATTTAAAATAAGATCAAATAAGTGAGATAAAAATATAGAAAAATATGATAAATTATAGGCCATAATTATGAGTTTTATTAGATAGAGCGATTCAGAAAATTAAATATATAAATAACGTATTTTTAGGCAAGGAGAACTGATAAATTAAGGATAAAAAATAAATTGATAATATTAGAATAAATATTTAAAAATAGTAACTAATAAATGCAATTTGCAAGATTTTATTTTTAAATATTTTTATTTTCTATTGAACGTAAATAATATCTCCAAAAAAAGGGTAGTTACTTCGATCATTGTTGCACATCGGTCATTCTTGTTTTATAAATGAATGGATAAATACCTTCCCATAAAAAACCATCAAATTACTTGAAATATTAAATTTATTTTTAAAAAATCAATTACAATAGAATTTTTCTTGATTTGTAAATTAAAATGTGAAATTATGTGTAAGCATATAGAGTTCATCGTAAAGTTAGATAAATATAGATAAAATAATTGTAAAATTGATTATAATTTAATAATTTTTTTTGAAGGGAAAAATATTTAATAAATAAATTTGGTAAAATTTTTAAATCATCGAATCTCAAAATACGATAAGCGTTGCGACCGAACAGTATAATTAGCCATGGACCAACGAAGGTTGACGCAAGTGGAAGTGGCTTGTGTCGCTTAAGTAGATGTGCCGGGTTCGAGCCCCTGTGAACGCAGCAGACCTTCTTGGGAGGGGTCCCCGGGAAACCGCCCGACAGTACCCTGAATCCGAATTAGTCGGCCAGCCTTCGCGTACCGGACACCGGGTGGGAAACCAAAAAAAAAAAATTAGCCATGTAAAAATCGTGACGTCATGGTATTACAACAGATTTTCCTTTGACGGGCAGCGACCGTTCGTCGGCGGACACTCCAAAGCTAAAATTGACGGTTTTACCCTTTTCAACAAACGCAGACCGATGTCCTAAGCAAGTCATGAGTATATGAAATCTCAGCCTTCGCGCACTCGCAAGCTCCCACCTAAAAGAAAGTGTTAGGTTTAGAGCTGCAACAATGGCCCCTGCTTTCGTGATCAACGGCGAGCTCGCCGCCGGTAAGTCCGCTCCCGCGCCATCGAACGTTGGCCGCCTGGCTTCTGTCTACAGTGAAGTCCAGACCAGCCGCATTGACCACACACTTCCCCTCCCCTCTGTGCTGAAGGGCTCCTTCAAGATCGTCGACGGACCTCCGAGCTCTGCCGCCGGGAATCCTGGTAATGGATCATTCTCGCTTCTTTTGATTGAATAATGCTTCTGTTTGATTGGAGAGAAGACGATGGAGATGGACTGTATATGGAAAGTTTGCGAATGCTTTTGCATCCGTTCTTGAGAAATTTCCGGCTTTATTTTTTATCTCTTGCAGCAAAAAAGTGGAAAGCTTTAAGAATTTTCTGGTTTTTAGTTTATCTCTTGCAGCAAAAAAGTGGGAAACTTTAGTAAGATGTCCTTTTGACATTCAGAAGGATATCTGATATCTGATTGAGAAGAAACATGGAACTGAACTAATCTAGAGTAGCAGTTACCAAGTCCATAGCTGATTCTGATTGGCCTTTGTTATTTGCAGGTGAGATCGAAAAGCTATTCCCATGTCTGTTCGGGCAACCATCGGCATCATTAGTGCCCTGTGATGGACCTGTTGGATCAGACAAGAAGTTGAAGATTGGTGTGGTCTTGTCGGGAGGGCAGGCTCCTGGAGGACATAATGTGATTTGTGGAATCTTTGGTGAGAATCTGATGGACTCGTTTTGACTTTGTTTCTAATTTTTTATGTTTGGTGATATTGATGTAATGCAATTTCTGTTCTGTGCCAGATTACTTGCAGGAGCGTGCAAAAGGAAGCACATTGTATGGTTTCAGGGGTGGGCCTGCTGGAATCATGAAGTGCAAGTACGTGGAACTGACTTCAGAGTACATTTACCCGTACCGAAATCAGGTGAACTTTCAGCTTAGGATTGATAAAGTTGTTTGCTTTGCGAACAAGCAAAGCTTTTAGCTTCATTTTTTTGGCCAAAAGTTGTTAGCTTCATTCCATGAGCTCAATTCTGCAACTTTCTCTAGCTATGTTGCATGCTTTCATGCTTTGGGTCACTAAGCTTATAATAATGCTGAGGTTTTGTCATGTTCTCCAATTAGGGTGGGTTCGACATGATTTGCAGCGGCAGGGATAAGATTGAGACTCCAGAGCAGGTGAGAGAAACTCGGCTCTATTGGAAAAAAATAACCTATTGATTTTTGTACACCAAAATTCTAATATGTGTTTGATTTCAGTTTAAGCAAGCTGAAGAAACGGCAAAAAAACTGGACTTGGATGGCATTGTTGTTATTGGAGGAGATGACTCTAACACAAATGCTTGCCTCCTTGCTGAGAACTTCAGGTATGTTCAATCAGTATTTTTAACTGACTGGGAAGTCTACAGTTGCGGTGTATCTCTCATGCTCTGAAGTAACATTTTACGTTCTTGTGATGATTTTGGGTATGTAGGAGCAAACAGATGAAAACTCGTGTAATTGGATGCCCAAAGACCATTGATGGTGATCTCAAATGCAAAGAGGTGCCCACAAGTTTTGGATTTGATACTGCATGCAAGGTAATTTTGTTTTTGAATTGTCATTCAGGCTTCTACCTTATTGACTTGATTCTTTCTAGGAGAGCCACATGTCTGTACTTAAGTTTTTGGCTTGAGATACTTGAACAAATGATAAGCCCATCATTCAAGGAGTTATTAGATAACTGTTTCCTTGAAACAATAATTATTAAATTCCATAAGCCTGTTTGTATTTACTTTCTTGTGACTGTGATGCCAAGATGCATCGTTTGACCTCCTTTGGGTTGACTTCTTGTTGCATCACTCTCATTTGATGTGAAGATTCTCTTATCTTTTGAGATTTAAGCTAAGTTTGTTTTCAACGCAGATATATGCAGAAATGATTGGCAATGTCATGGTAGATGCCCGGTCAACTGGAAAATATTATCACTGTAAGTGCTTTTTAGGTTTGGTCTTATGTCCTTTCCTTTGCCAATGTTGATTTCCCTTTGGTTCAATTTGGTTTAACTTGAAATCTTCCTAAATTTTCCTTCCTTTTGCCCTGGCTCTGTTCTCTCTTGGTCTGTACATGGGATCTTTCTCTTTCAAAACCTTGGTATTGTTGGTGTTTATTTCATGTGTATGCTTGCAGTTGTTCGGCTTATGGGACGAGCTGCATCACACATCACATTGGAGTGTGCTTTGCAAACTCATCCAAACATCACCATTATTGGAGAAGAGGTAGACAACTCTCAGTTTCACCTTACTGAGTGGATTATGGAGTAGGCTATTGTTTGTCGGTATCTCCTTCCAGTTCAGATGCATAAAATAAATACTAGGGTTCTTTTGGTGGAAATTGGAATTTGTACAAGCGCCCATCAGACTCATTTTTGTCCTGATAATGATTGTATTACAAATTAAAGGCATAAATGGAGAAGCCCAGGCAGAATCAAGACAAAGTAGAGCAAACTGTTTGCTGATCAGGCTCTTTATTTGTGCAGGTCTCTGCTAAGAAGCTAACACTGAAGAATGTTACAGACTACGTTGTTGACGTTATATGCAAGCGTGCAGAACTTGGCTACAACTATGGTGTCATTCTCATTCCTGAGGGTCTAATTGACTTCATCCCTGAGGTGAACTCCTTAGAACTTTTCAGAGGAAATATCATCATTGATGAATCATCTCATTTCCCTTTCCTACAGTTATATAAGTCTGATTATTTTGTATATTATCTTTAAAAAATGACATTTGTTCTATGCTCGGTACCTTTTGCAACTTACAGGTGCAGCAACTCATTGCTGAACTGAATGAAATTCTTGCCCATGAAGTTGTTGATGAGGGCGGTCTGTGGAAGAGGAAACTCACAGATCAGTCCCTGATGCTCTTTGAGTTCTTGCCTCAAGCAATCCAGGAACAATTGATGCTTGAGAGAGATCCCCATGGCAATGTCCAGGTAATCATAAATCATGGATTACTTCATTGTAGCAATAAGATTCTCCCATTATTTTTCCCAAATTTGATCAGTGTACCAACTTTTTCTTGGCACATAGGTTGCGAAAATAGAGACGGAAAAGATGTTGATTCAGATGGTTGAAACGGAGCTGGAGAAGAGGAGGCAAGAAGGGACATACAACGGTCATTTCAGAGGGCAGTCTCACTTTTTTGGGTAATCGCCATCTCTGCACTCAAAGTGTCTCTTCTTATTTCCTTTTAATTGGGCATGTTCCTTTTAGAGCATGTAACAGGTCAGATGTGTCTATATTCTTACTTGTTCTCCTCTACTCGCCATTATCAGATATGAAGGTCGATGTGGTTTGCCAACTAACTTCGACGCCAACTACTGCTATGCTTTGGGTTATGCTGCTGGGGCCCTCCTTCATGATGGAAAAACTGGGTTGATTTCATCGGTCTGTGGTTATCTTCCTTTTCACGGTCCCCTAATACCCTGTATTTCTGTCAAGGTTCAAACAAAAGCTTATGTATCCTGTGAGCAATATATCATAACTATAAGATTGAATCTATTCAGGTCGGGAATTTGGCTGCTCCTGTGTCCGAGTGGACAGTGGGTGGCACTGCTTTGACTTCATTGATGGACGTCGAGAGGAGACATGGTATAGCACTCACTCATTTTTCCACAGTTTGTCAATCTGTAGACATATATATGCAGCATTTTACTCTTTACAATCTTCCCATTGGTTAATCAGCTAAGCATCGTACATGTTCTGGGACTTTTTTCTCCTCAAGTTATGGATTTTTGTTCTTTCTTTGTATAATAATGCAGATTTGGGGGTTTCTGGATAAACCAGTTGATGGAAATGGAAGCAACTCTTTTGTTTCATCTGTTCTATGCTTGTATTTTCACCAGAAATTCCTTTCCGCTGACATAAATTCTTTCAATTTGCAAAAAATTTGCTATCTATGATCCAACCAAGATAAAATCGTAGCTGTAAACCCCAACTGTTGAGCATCCTTCATCAAAGTTTTTCTTTTGTGAAGTATTTATTTTTTTCCAGAATAGTGATATCTCAGGCTCTGCTGCTGGTTCTCTGATTTATTGGCTCCTTTCTTTGCATAATCATTGTTCTTCATCGGTTATCCGCCTGAATGAACCTCCTTTTTCTTTTTGTTCTTTTTGCAGGAAAGTTCAAGCCCGTGATCAAGAAGGCAATGGTGGAGCTCGAAGGTAAAGAACCAAACGCATTGGATTTGTGTACAACAAATTGCTGTCTTCCCCCTCCCATTTGATTGAACAATCAATGAACATTCGACTTAAATTCCAATGGCCGGATATTTCAGGTGCACCATTCAAGAAGTTTGCATCTATGCGGGATGAGTGGGCCCTCAAGAATCGCTACATCAGCCCTGGTACGATCTGCACAAAATTTCTCCCTTTAAGTATACGCTGCATCGATCATTCTCTGTTCGAGATCTCACGAGCTCAGAATCTATTCAGAACTGAGGAAAGAATTGTATAACAATGGCTGAGACAAACGGTTCTACACTTGCATATTCCATTGCAGGTCCCATCCAATTCGTCGGCCCATCTTCTGATGCTGTGAACCACACTCTGCTGCTGGAACTGGGAGCTTGAGCTAATTACTACTGCTTGCTGATCGGGTTCATGAATTCGCATTAATTTGTTCAACGAACATTTTTCTCTTTTTATTTTGGTATGCAAAATCCTAGAAGGTAGTCGGGAAATTGTCGTGGTGATGCTCTTGGGAAGTTATTGCCTTGGACTCGGATGATTGATTAAGGTACTGCATAATAAAAGGAGTGGTTGGTGCCATTCCATTCAATTCCATACTCTGTAGGATCTCACTGTTGGTGAACGGCGATCGTGTTAATCAAATCGAAAATAAAAGAAGTTTCCAATTGTATAAGAAATTAAGACGAAAATGGTTCCGGGTTTCGCCCTTTGGATGTGGAAAAATCTCTATTCTTTCTGTAAGCCGATCCAACGGGTCAAAAAAGTCGTATTGGCACCTTGTTGATAGAAGAAGCGAGAAGCTCCAGCTTCTCCAGCCCCGTTAAGAAACTGCCCCATCCTCTGTAAATCGAACCGTTAAATATATGAAGACTGATGACGATGAATTAACTTGAAAAGAAGGAAAGCCTTTACCACCAAGCCTTTGATCTAATAGTTCAAATATCAATTCCATGCGTTTGGCGAGATCACGATGTCGGATTTGAGTCTCGCTCTACGCATTACTATTATAAGAGACTCTTGTGCGTGCGATTTGGTGTCCAGGTTTATTCTCGCTTTAAACTTTGTTATTAGGAGAGCTCTTTAACTTGGGCATTGACGAATATCGGTTTTTACGTTGACGAGACCATTGTTAGCACTGGTTTGCTTATTTCGTCTGATATATTTACGGTTGAATAGGAAAACTCGAATATTATATAGGAAAGCCTATACATGCGCCCAAAGAGGAAGAAAAGAAAGAGAAAGGTTCGAACTCGAGATATCAACCCATCAAACCGTATAAGAGCAAACTTCGACCGTTAACTATAGTCCTTGATGGTTCTAAATAAATGAAAGAGGGAGGATCTCCTCTAAGTAAAAATTTGTTGCGAGTTTTGAATCTGAATCTTGTCAGATACCGACTTTTAAAATTATAATTGATTTTTGGTGGTATTATATTATTAACACTGATTATTTAATTTATCTGATATATTCATAATTAAATATGAGAATTTGGATATCAGGTTAGAGGATTGCACTGGATCACGGCTAATGCTGCTGCGCTTTTTAAGCGGGAGAAAAAGAAACCCGTACACCAGCCAAAGTCAAAGATGGAGTGATCGAGGGCATGAAAACAGGCGCTGATGAAACTCTTCGAGCTCCTAGTGCTACGAGCCCCAACAGTGTCTTTGAGCTGTCTCTCTCTCTCTCTCTCTCTCAATCATGAAATTGAAGATCTAACAAGCTCGGGTTTAATTTTGAACTGATCATAAGAGAATTCAAATTGCTGCACCGCTTGTCAATATGGGTTGATTGAGTCGGTTCATCTTCTTTTATTATTAAATAAAGTCTTGTATTCGAATTTTTTAAATAAAGAATATGTGATTTCATCTCTCAGTAAATCAATTTCACCCAAACAAAAATCGGTCGGGTCCCATTACATTTTTTTGGCACTGGATTAATTATACGTAATGATTCAACTTTGGATTAATGTGCATGATTTGATGTTTGAATGGAAGATAAATCCTTTCGCCGGTGGGTAAATCTCTCCTCGCACGATCTTTTAATGTAAATGCAAGTTGTTCGAGCTTTCAAAATTTTGAAAATTTTTTGTTTTAATTCAAATCAATCCAATTCAAACCAAATTGATATGAAATGATTAATTATATTTTGTTATTATATTTAAAATCAGTTTGGTTCGAACAAGTTAACCAAAATGATTATACTTTGAAATTAACTAAATTACTTTTTATCCGAAATATCGAATTAACGTATAATCAGTTCAATGAAAATCAGTTCTTTTTAGTTCGATTCCAGTGGGGCTGTAGCCTAGCTGATTTTCCTGCAAACCCCTAACTATTTTGAGTTAGTTACTTTGATATGATTGTAATTATGTGATTTTGACCTATGATGATATCTCTATTCTCCTTCTGTTTTATTATCAATTTTTACATGGAACAAGAGCAGATCGATCCACCGAGGTCGTTGTGCCATCAGTCACTTGATTTTGGCTCCGTTAAAAAGAAGAGAAAAAATGAAAAGCTTTTCTACGAGCGAGAGAAAAACTTTTCAATTTTTTTTTATCGTGAAGTCCGGCGGTGAAGTTGCTTGACAGAGGAGCAGGGTCGAGGTGTCGATACAACAAAGAAGGCAACAGAGCGAAGGAAAAAAGGACTCGAGTCGATTATTTTAACATAGACCAGCAAGAAGACTCGAGTCACTGTTATTTATTGACGTTTTAAAGTCAATTTGCTTAAGTAAGTTTTTCTTAGCCATGCTGCTAGAGGCTCCGAGAAAGTCGGAACAAGAGAGCACTCATTTGTAAAATTGTTATCTCCTCAACTGAAAAATGGATGCAATGATGCCTCATTTTGACCAGTGGTGGCCATGGTTCAAGAACCAACAGTCTCGGTTCTAAGGGGACGTAAAAACGATCCTGAACATTCCTTTCGACAGTTCCGAACTGACCGGTTCAGTCCTATTAAATTTAAAATTAAATAAAATTACATTTAAGATTAAATAAAATTAATTTTATTGGTTACAACTTATTTTTTTTTACCAAAAACTAAGTCGCATGCGTATCCTCTTAGAATTTAGAGGAATCAACGCCTACTGAAAAATAAATTAATATCTTTTTTTAAAAATATTTTTTATGGTCCCTATTCCAAACCACCGGTTCCAGTCTGATTTAGTGTCCAATTCCGAACCGGAGATTCTAATTCCTCAGGGGTATGAACCGACCCTAAAACTTGGCATACACGGTTCCAGGCCCAAACCGCCTCGTGGCCACCACTGTTTTTGGCTAATGGGGTGAGTTTGGATGTTGTCTCGAGTGTGGCAAACCGTCATTGCTACTTTGTTAGATTAGAATATACGAATAGAGCAATTCCTGCCAGTCAACTCTTCAGTGAATAACTAAATTGATATTTTTTGTTCTTCCATAGCACAATTATGTCAACATGTTTTCCCTTTTTTTCTCCCCAAAGGTGTCAAATCCTACCATTTCTACAGGTAGCAATCTTAATCACATGGCTCCCTCCACTTTCCACCTTGCCTTACTTTGGTCTCCAAAAGTGGCAAAAACATTCAATCTAAAATTCATAAACATGTCTCTGATAAAACAAGCCATGCTTGATGGGGCCATTATAGTCCATGATAACCCAATTGAATACTATCACTGAGCAACACTGTCCATTGCAACGATTTATTTGTTTTTTCAGTCTGAACCACTAGTATTCAGGAGTACAACGAGTCCCGAATAATCTAATTCGAGCAGGTAAGGCCTAGTAGAGGGTAAAACTCTTACAATGTGAATTCTCTTCATTCACAGGACTTGAACCTAAGACCTTACTTAAGGATAAGAGACACCATTCCAACTCAATCACTTCACTTTGATAATTTATCTATTTTGAGTTAAGTTACAGTGTTTCAACTGCTTAAATTCGTTCTTTTATATTTACTGTGGATGTTGCTCCTATTAAGCAATCTTTCTGGATCTGTCCCCAGTCCCACAGAAGATTGGACACTCTATCCTCCTCCCTGTATTTATTTTCCTCCTTTCTTAGTCTTACCCCTTAAAGGAAGAAGTAATAATTGATAAAGCCAGTCTTTTTTTCCCCCTCTTTTTGTTAATCACTTTAACCTTCCTTTTTTTTACTTTAGGAAAAATTTACTTTCACTTTGAAGGCGTGACGTTTCGCGAGGTTTCCTAGATAAGGCAAAGTGTTATAAAATATGACGTGGGTAATTTAGAGTCGTTCTTTTCAGTAAATTTTACCGTGACTGAACCGTTAAATACGTGAAAAATAATCCTAGATCATGGAATCTTTTTATTTAATTTGAATTATTAACTACGAGTCGTTAAATTAATCTGTTGAACGGTCCGGTAACTGGATCGTATAATCTTGATCTTTTTTTTCTGATAATTAATTAATTGAGGATCCTCCATGCACAGGACAACAAGAACAACTGCAACTCGACAGTTCAAATTTTGGGGTCGCTGTCTTTCCTTCAATTCTCTGCTATATATTAAAAAACAACGTGGTGTCATTATCAACCATCCCATTCACGCGTATGTTTTAATGTTCATCGCTGTAACATGACGCTGTCGACAGCTTAGAAGGAACCCTAGGAGGCTAGCAATTAGGACCTGTTTATGAAACCGAACTCGGCTGTTTCAGCTATTGAACATTGTCACATGACACTCGATTGTCGCAGATATTGACGTGATGGCTGATGATGAAGATGGAGCATAGAAACTCCTAGAGTATTAGCAAACAGCAAAGATTACAAACCTAACGGGCAAGCATCGACGAACACTTAGGTCTTGCCTTAACGATTGATTCTCGAGCTAGTCTACAGCAATGTTTCCTTCCCGGAATGTATGATGCACAGTAATAAATTGGTTTCGACTCAAAGGTGTGAGAATATCAAGCGTAAGACCCCTAGGCAACCCATGTGCATATATGCACATCCTTCATGTACCGCACGAACTACAATCTCTAAATCTGCTTTGCAAATGATCCTCCAAAAATCCAAATCTCAAGCTAACTCAAGATCCGACTTATCTGCCCACAATTTCACTGTCTTGTGAAATGTTCATTGACTATTTATCGGCAAAAGCTTTTTCATAAAATTTATTAATTTTTTTGGTTATCTAGATAACACGTGTATTTAAAGAGGATAAAAAGACGATAAAATAAATTACAGTTGAATTAAGAATCTCTAAGAACAATGATAATATTAAAGTACCAAATTTTTTTACAAGAAGAATTTTTAACTTTAGCAGACTTGTCTGATAAGAGTAATTGAATGTGATCAACCATGAATCACAGATTGCTTATAAATTAATATCCAAATATCTACTAACAAAAGTATGTCCTAAATTTCATATTCTTTAGTATCGAGGGCGATGGTCAAATGATCCTACTGAGGTAGAAATCTTAGGTTCGATTCTCTTCTATGCAGTATTTGTTAGAGGTGACTCTTTGGACTCAAGCCTTAGCAAACACCGGTTTTTTTAGAGGTGTAACATTAACGAAGTAAGTGTTAGTATTAGTTATTCAGTTTATCTGTTATGTTCATAATTGAATATAAAAGTATGAATATTATGTGGTTCGCTATTACTACGATTTTCCTTGAAAAAATCCATGTGCTTAATCCTAAAATTTCATATTTTCTATCATTAAGTCTCTAAAGGTGCTGTTGAATGTCAGAAACCTCGTTGGTGGTTTCTGTTTTCCCTTTTCCCCAGAAAGAAAAGCACACTTACCTTAGGGACAAAGGCACAATCATTTTGGCAGTGAAGAAAACAGTCGAAAATGTTTTCCCCTGTTTTCTTTTCTCCATACATTCTTTGCAACATTGGACCACCAGTCTAAACTTTCATCTCTCAGGGAAATGAGAACGAAAAGCAAATTGAAATTTGGAAAAAAAGAAAAATTAATTTTTTTATTATAAAAGAGAGATATAAGTTTAAGGGATAACAAAATAAAAAATAAAGAATTAGAGTAATCGTCAACGAATTCAGGATATTTATTTTTTAAAATGAGATATTTGCATCAAAAAGTAAGAAATTATGTGATGTTATGGCCTATATATTTCTTTAGCATGTGCATCAAATGTTGCCCACAAATATTAAGAAAATTAACGGGTCTCGACTAATTCATATTTAAGTCCGGTCGGTCCATTTAGCAGTAAAAATTCGCTTAATCGTGCATTTTTTTATTAATAATACTTGAACATGAAACCTTACTTAAGAGAAAGATGTATCAAACCATCCAAACGCAAATGAATTATTAAGCTTTTAGGAAGAGGACAAACAAGTAACAGCTAGGTCAACTTTAATTATGATATATGCATGTAAACAAGCTTATCCCTAAGAGACATGGAACAACCAGAACAATACAAAACAAAAGCATGTACCTGTCAAAGGAAAATTCGTAGGTTCTTCTGCTTTTCTAGGGTTCATTGTACGTTGCTAATAAGCTTGTTCCTTGAACATAAATTCCATTATGAATTTTGTACCCATCCCTCTTAATGATCCATCTAGTGGTGTCCAAGAAGGTCGTCATCGATCGATACCCATCTTCGAGGAACCGTCACCACATTTTCACGTTGAAATTAAAAATAAAAAATAAAAAGCCTTCAAACTCTTCTATATAGTTTAATTATTCTAAAGTTTCAAGTTTAAACCCTTTTTTTGTGCACTTGTATCAAAACATTTGCTAAAACGTGCTATTTTATCCCAAACCTTGACGAACACAGATTTCATAACCTATGTTAAGTCTTAGGTGGTATTAAAATGACGGCACGCATTTCTAGTAGAAGTTTAGACAAAAATGTGTAAAAGGGATACGAACTCCGGGACCTTAACTCACCAAAGAAAATGAGAGCTAATTTTCAACCTTAAATCATCACGTAAATTACCCAAACTCCTATAGATTCATACATGAGTTCAGCTGCTTAAACGCGCTATTTTAGCCCGGACCTTGACGAACGCGGGTTTCTTAATCTATGTTAAGTTTTAGGTGGTATTATAATGACGATGCATTTTTCTAGTAGAAGTTTTGATAAAAATGTGTAAAAGGGATACGAACTCCGCGACCTTAACTCACCAAAGAAAATGAGAGTTAATTTTCAACCATTAAATCATCACGTAAATTACCCAAACTCCTATAGATTCATACATGAGCTCAGCTGCTTAAACACGCTATTTTAGCCCGGACCTTGACGAACGCAGGTTTCTTAATCTATGTTAAGTTTTAGGTGGTATTATAATGACGATGCATTTTTCTAGTAGAAGTTTTGATAAAAATGTGTAAAAGGGATACGAACTCCGCGACCTTAACTCACCAAAGAAAATGAGAGTCAATTTTCAACCATTAAATCATCACGTAAATTACCCAAACTCCTATAGATTCATACATGAGCTCAGCTGCTTAAAAGCGCTATTTTAGCCCGGACCTTGACGAACGCAGGTTTCTTAATCTATGTTAAGTTTTAGGTGGTATTATAATGACGGTGCATTTTTCTAGTAGAAGTTTTGATAAAAATGTGTAAAAGGGATACGAACTTCGGGACCTTAACTCACCAAAGAAAATGAGAGTTAATTTTCAACTATTAAATCATCACGTAAATTACCCAAACTCCTATAGATTCATACATGAGCTCAGCTGCTTAAACGCGCTATTTTAGCCCGGACCTTGACGAACGCAGGTTTCTTAATCTATGTTAAGTTTTAGGTGGTATTATAATGACGGTGCATTTTTCTAGTAGAAGTTTTGATAAAAATGTGTAAAAGGGATACGAACTCCGGGACCTTAACTCACCAAAGAAAATGAGAGTCAATTTTCAACCATTAAATCATCACGTAAATTACCCAAACTCCTATAGATTCATACATGAGCTCAGCTGCTTAAAAGCGCTATTTTAGCCCGGACCTTGACGAACGCAGGTTTCTTAATCTATGTTAAGTTTTAGGTGGTATTATAATGACGGTGCATTTTTCTAGTAGAAGTTTTGATAAAAATGTGTAAAAGGGATACGAACTTCGGGACCTTAACTCACCAAAGAAAATGAGAGTTAATTTTCAACTATTAAATCATCACGTAAATTACCCAAACTCCTATAGATTCATACATGAGCTCAGCTGCTTAAACGCGCTATTTTAGCCCGGACCTTGACGAACGCAGGTTTCTTAATCTATGTTAAGTTTTAGGTGGTATTATAATGACGGTGCATTTTTCTAGTAGAAGTTTTGATAAAAATGTGTAAAAGGGATACGAACTCCGGGACCTTAACTCACCAAAGAAAATGAGAGTTAATTTTCAACCATTAAATCATCACATAAATTACCCAAACTCCTATAAATTCATACATGAGCTCAGCTGCTTAAACGCGCTATTTTAGCCCGGACCTTGACAAACTCAGGTTTCTTAATCTTTAGGTGGTATTATAATGACGGTGCATTTTTCTAGTAGAAGTTTTGATAAAAATGTGTAAAAGGGATACGAACTCCGGGACCTTAACTCACCAAAGAAAATGAGAGTTAATTTTCAACAATTAAACCATCACATAAATAAAAGAAAACCCTAAAAAAACCCAAACTCCGAAAGATACATACATTAACTCAGATCACCACGTCATTCGTGAATTTCACTAATGAATGTTTAATATATTATTATTAAATATCTCACATCACATCTTTTATTCATTAATAATATTCATTTTTAAATATAATTTAAAATATTTACTCACATGTCAAATATTTATTAGTTAAGTTTACTATCTCATGCATATATATATATATATATATATATATATATAAAAGGAGGGCTGACCTAAATATTTCTCCCCAAACCCCCTTTTCACTTGCTGCATTTTTCTGATTTGGAGATTTAGAAATGATTCCTCATTTTGTTTTTTTAAAATACAATAAAGTAATATTTTACAGTTTCTCTCGAATGGAAAGGAATGACAGCACTCAAGAACCCTAAAATTGTCGTTATACAGGTTGATGAATTAATGTATAACCAACAAAAAGAAATCAAATCAGTGAGAAACCAAAACGAAAAGCAAAGTGGAAAAAAAAGGTTGGGTCGACAATGTGGGCACAAAGTCGTGCCAAAATCACATGCAATGTGGGGAATATTCTACTTTGCGATGCATCTGATAAACAAGAACACCGAAGAAAGGGGTGATTCCAAATGTGGACCCAGTGGACATGGATTATGTGTTTGAAACCATTACACACCCATTGACAAATCTAGTTGACATGTATCGAGTCGGTCATCACGGAATAGGTGCACTTAAACCCGAGCTGACAAAGGTGCATCCTCTGCGGCGTACATGATATCGCTTCATGTCTCCCCCGGCACGTTTGATTCTATCTCCATCCTCGTAACGACTGACCGTCGGAATAGCTTCTGATAGGACATCCGGGAGGTTTACCGGGTGACGACTCTTCAGGTGGTGACAGGGTTAGGATCGAGGACCGAGGAAGAAATGACTTGAGATGACCTCCTTGGAGACCAACAAGAAAGCCAATCCCGGCCTGGTGACCCAGAGACGTTGTTCCACACTTACCGTTTGTGGGTATCGAGAATGAGTATTTATGGATCGTACCCGAGTGGTGTGCTAACATGACTGTTGAATTGTATGTTGAATCAGCAGACCGTTTAGCGGAATTAGCGATTGGCCCGCGAGGAGACTATCAAATTTGTGGAAATTACATCAATGAGAAACTACTAGAGACGGCTTCGGGTTTATATAAGAAATAGTCATAATCAGACGCTCATATAGTGTATAATTTCTAATAGTAGACATTACAAGAAACTGAGTATGTTTTTACCCAAAAGCATAAGTTATCATGTGGTAGTACCAAATTATATTGTAAACATACTGTTATTTTTTCATGTGTCCGATGTGTGATCTAACGTGCCTGGGACACGAGCTCGACTTGCCCTTGTCAGTGGTCCGGCTCGAGAAAGTCGGTCGAGCGGCTAGCTTGGAAGTCAGACCGGTGGCCTTGGACCTTGCTAGTCGGGGTCGGACAACCCCAGTGATAATCGATGTTAAATTCACTCCGTTGGACGAGAATTCATTTTGACTAGAATAATAAATAATTTCTGCACGGATTGGTTGGGTAGCTAACTTATAGCCAGAAATTCAATTCTAATCCAATCCAATTTGTGTCGAAGCTCAGCAAGAACAGGGACCTAACTCGATCAAATTAAATGATAAACAAATAACTAAACAAGTGAAACAAATCTTAAGCTTAATTTTCCAATTGGGGAAATCTGAACAGCCATGGTCCTGCCCACCGGACATCTATGGAGCTCACTTATATATTTTAATTCCATCTTTTAATATTTAAGTATTACTATAATTACCCACGAGGGACAGTCTTGGTGGTAGGGCTTTGGGATGTCTTCTAAAATCTCATGAGTTCAAACCCCCTGAAGAACCTACGTCATGGGTGGGCGTTTTATAGCCTTCCAGCCCGTCTTGTTCGCCTGACTTACCCGACACGTGTAGTTTGCAGGCTATTGCGTATGTTCCAAGAAGGAGGTGTTGCAACCACCGCTAATTGGACCTGGGAGACGCTCTGTCATAAAAAAAATGTATTAATATAATAATTTTTTTCCCAAGAAATTGATTTTCTGGGAACAGATCAAGGAAACGACACATTAACGTGCACGGACCTCCGTTTATTTTATTTTTTTTGTTTTCCAGCTGGTTTAGACAAATAAAACAAAACAAGCATGAATTTGAGTAAAATAAAAACATTCAAGCAGAATATGAACTTCAGTAAAAGAAAATAGTTCGTAAATAGAAACTGTTAAATCTCGTATTCGTTATATAAGAGAATTGTAATGAGTTTATAAATAACTGAGTATCACTATCTAATAGCTCAGGTTTTTAGGTAAAAACGAACCCAGTCTCTTATACGAGCATCTGACCGCGACAATATCTAGTATAAACTCATATGCATCTCAAGTAATTCCCTCACAGTATAAACCTGTAAACCCAGCAGTCTCCTTCGAGTCCAAGTTGCCTGCTCTCCCAATGGTCAGCTCACAACGTTGCACGATTTAACAGAGGTAAAAACTACCATGGCAAAAGGGGAAAAAAAACATTATTATACGCTTTAAGAGCATTTAATTATGTAAAATTCGTCGCAATTTTTTTGGAAATTTCCTCGAAATTGCATGCATCAAGGGCAAAAAAGGTATTTAGTGTTGGAACTTGGACTGTACTCGGCAGGGGATGCCACTTTCAATCCGTATACTGAATGTTAAGCGTGTATCATTCGTGCACTATTAACATGTAGCGGTCAATTAGGGACTTTGGAGTTGATTTAAACAGAAAACCGGTCCCACTACCAATGTATACGGTCTCTAACGTGAATCGAACCCAATATGTTAATTATTTAAGTAATCACTTAATTTTATTTTTAAATCTGATGAGAGTATGGAAGTAAGGGAACAAGAAGTCTCAGACAGTAAGAAAATTCAAAAATGGGACCTTAAAATTCAGGATTTCATGGGAATTCAATATGGAATAAGTCATCTTCTAACCTTTCTTTCAAATGCAAATGGATTGTGATTATCCTTTTCCTAATGCCTGTGCCTGTGCTGTGTAGGGCATCCTTCCACCAACTAAAGATGTCCCAATCATCACACTCTCCACCCTGATATGCAAACTACCATCCCATATTTGAAAACCCGGATTTCGAGCATTTAAATCGAGTCAGATCTCCACAAAAGTAAGTAAAATTTTGCAAATCCACATTTTCGAGACTCGAGTAGAACCCTATTTAGAAGGAGGGAGAGATATCGAATCATCTTCAATATTTAAAGCACTGATTTTTTCTTCTCTTCATGATAAATTATTAGATTATTCTACCCATCCTAATACATAAAAAAAATATCAATTAAATTGGGACAAATAAGCAAACTAATATTAATATCTTAAATTATTATCTTTATTATTATTATTATTATTATTATTATTATTATTATTATTAACGTAATTTAATATTAATATTAATAAGTAAAAAAATTTCACGAGTTCACATTTTCGAGACTCGAGTTAAAACCCTATGTAGGAGGAGAGAGGTGTGGAATCGTCTTCAACATTTAGGGCGCTGATTTTTTTTCTTCTCTTCATGATAAATTATTAGATAATTCTATCCATCCTAATACATGAAAAAATATCAATCAAATTGTGATAAATAAGTAAACTAATATTAATATCTTGAACTGTTACCTCAATTATTATTATTATTAGTTGAAGTAATTTAATTAAATTTTTCGCATCATGTCATTGTGGGAAGAAAGTTTTTAGTGAAGCGGTCTTACTACGTCAGCATCGTTTACGGGGTATATTTGTCTAATCACGAATTGACATGTAATAAATAATTATATAATTATGGTTATTAAATTCTAAAAAATCTTTTAAAAAATATTTACAAAACCTTAAATAAATGATTAATCTTAATTGAAAATAATATATAAATAATAAAATATTCAAAAAACTAATAAAATAGTACATTCCAATAAAATAATATATAAATAGGAAATTTTTATTAATCGTACTATGATCGCTCTATTAAATATTTTCTCTATTTGTGAGAGGCAGGAGAATCCAACACTTATTTTCTCTCTTCACATTTCTTACATAACCTTGAAGAACCTCAGATGTTAGTTCCCACCATCAAAGTCTTCCCAACTCTCTCTCTCTCTCTCTCTCTCTCTCTCTCTCTCTCTCTCTGGGTGTGATGGACAATCCAAGCAGCATCGCTTCGCAGCTTCGATGTGAGAGAATGTCTCCCAGACGCAGCAACGGGAAAGAGAGGACCAGTAATGGCGGCAGCAGCATTCCGAGCTCGCCAGAGTTCGAGTTCTGGAGCATGCTACGAAACCCGGCGGCGCCCAACCAGACAGGAATCCTCACCGCCGACGAGCTCTTCTCCGACGGGGTCCTCCTCCCCCTCGAACTCCTCTCCCTCTCCCGCACCAGACCCTCCCGATACGCGCCCGGCTCAGACCAGCAGGACGCTCCTTCTGCAGTCTCCGAACCGGTGGCCCGACCCGGTCCGCCGCCGGAGCCGGCGACCGGCTCTAAGCGGTGGACGGACATCTTCAAGAAGACCGACAAGAAGAGCCCACTGAACGATCAAGCTGAAGACGGCGGGACTCGCGGTGAGCGATCTCTGTTTTTCAATCATTTCATCTTTTAAATTTTCAAGCTAATTTAATAGAATATTAAAAGAAAAAAAATGATATTGACAGGGTGTATGTTAAATAAAGGGACCTTTTTGGTAAATGAGTTGTATGGTCGATTAAATAATATAAAATTAATTTCATTACACTTTTAGTCCAAATTATTCTGTTAAAATTTTATTAAGAGCGTGAAATCCACAATAATAAAATAATAATGATTCGGACTAAAAATGTAATGAAACTAATTTTATAAAATTGAATTATTTATTTTTAAACTTGGAGACTCAATTATAAAAAAAATCAAATATATAAAAATTTTACTGTAATTATCCCTTAATATAATTATTGATTGAGTATTTTACTGAAAATTAATGTAATTTATGCTATTTATGTGTATCCGAAAATTTCTATTTTTCCTATTTTCGCTTGAAATAGAAATTAATTAAAAATTAAGTTTCCATATGAAGGAAAGGAGAAGGAAAAGGAAAATAAAGAGAAACTAGAAAAGGAAAGGAGGAAAAAGAAGCGGATCCGCGGCGGGTCGGGCTCGCCGGAGCTGAACATAAACATCTGGCCATTCTCGCGGAGCAGGTCCGCCGGGAACGGCGGAACCCGACCAGTAATCCCACTCGGATCCCCCGCGACCCGGAAGGCGAGCAGCGCCCCTTGCTCGAGGAGCAACTCGGCCGGGGAATCCAAGTCGCTGAGGAGCGGTAATGTCCACAAGTGGCCCAGCAGCCCGGGTCGGATCGGGGTCCACGTGGGTAGGAGCAGCCCCATTTGGCAGCCGAGGCGAGGAGGGGCCCCAGCTTCGGGCTCCCGGCGCTCCGCCGACTGCGAGCCTGTGGTTCGGATCCCCCGGGTCGGAGGAGGCGTCGGCAATAATAAGAAGGATGGTTATAAGGAAACAAAAACTCGTGTCTTGAACTTGAATGTTCCGGCGAACATCGCATCGGGAGCCCATTTAGGCTGTGGAAGTGTCGCCGGCGTCGGAGACACCAGTCGCCGCAGCAGCGGCGGCGGCGGCGTTAGCTTATTTAACCTTCGAGGCCTGTTTACTAGGAAAGTGCATTAATAGATTAATTTGTATTATTCCTTTTTTTCGTGTTTTTCCTTCTTTTTGTATATTTCCAAATATAAATAGAAGTTGGGTGGCTTTTTTTTCCTCTATATATAGAATATAATCGATATTCTTACGTGCTGTAATATATTATATATTTCCTTAATATCTCATTTTGACAATGAGCATAGTTGGTGATGTAACTGAGTTACTTTTAAGTAACATTATTATCGATTCGAGTCTTTTATATGGTAAAAATTTACGATTTTGAGAATTTTATTCCTCATTTAGCAGATTCGATTCAAATTTGGATTAATTATAGTCGAACTTGTATTTTGGATGTGGCACAAAAAAAATAAATTACTCGGCATTTTTTATTCTTAATGTTAGAACTCGACAAATTAAATTCATCATTACTCAAATCCGTCGAGAATGGAATGTTGTAGCTATCGACTTAAGCTTTTGAATTAGAAGCCATTGATTTTTTTTTTATAAGTTTAGAAAAATTGAAATAATTAATTTCTGTTTTGGCATTTTTCTTCTTGTTTTTTTTTTTTTTTTTGACGACATCGAAGCCTACAATAGAATATAAATTTCCTACGTACACATGTACTCTCTTTTGGGACAGCATGCGAAGGGCAGTATCATTGTCTTTATTATCAATCCGCGAGTGGCGAGTTTGAGTTCATTTGCTTTGCTTCTGGTGCGATTTTTGCAGGGCCAAAAACACAAACAAATACATCAACATGCAACTGTCGAGGTGGTTCGGTGCGCCTTACCTTAAGTATGGCCTCAATTCGAATATTGAGAATGGATAAAATATATGAATGCGAGAATTTTACCCTTTAAATGATCGATCTCACTCGAACTCGAATTAATTGGAATGTATTGAATTTCTTAATTAGCCAGAAAGGAAAAAAAAAAAAAGGAGAAATGATTAATTCCTCCCTTAAAATATCAATTCTGGTATTATCTGTCTTTTCTATTTTCATATTTGTTTACGTATATTGACATTAAATTTTTCCTTTCTGTGGAGTTTAGTTTCCTCTGAACGGATTTTCTAAATCCGTACGAAAACTTACCATGGACTAAACAAGTGACAAAGAATGTTTGTTATAACGGGTACGGCTCTTGTCCAATGACCTAAAAGTCCTTGATTTAATCTTGTTTATGGAACTTCCAGTGAACAATTTTACAGTGCAAGTCCCTTTATCCGCATTCAAACTGCCAAGAGGCATCACCGCTTATAAATTTGGATTTATCTTCTTAGAAGTTTTGTATAAATTTTATAAGGTGTTGAAGTCAGTTACTGAATGGGCTCGAACCACGCACATGTCCTAGTGTAAAGCTTATGGTCATTAAAAAAGGGCTGATGCTGGAAAAAAATTCGACTAGTGGTTCATTATATAGTTCACAAGCGGAAGAGGAAACTCGTATCGTGATCAATTGTTCCGCTCTTGCTCTAACACAAAAGTGCACGTGGCAAGTATAAACCACCGGTTTATAAGAAGATTTGAGTACCGTCACTTATAAAATTAGACTTTTAAGTGGATATGAGCTAGATTTTTATAGATCAGATGGAAATTGTACACCAAATACAAATATGCAAAAGGAATTCAAGAGATAATGCCAATGGTGGGAGATATACCAGGATGAAATACTAAGAGTTTTTAAGAGGCACATACTTCAGCCATTTTGTACTTGACATAGTTTCCTTTACTAGGACTGATTAAGTTTAGCAAATTAACCTGCTCGAAATTCATCGTCCATCGGTCGATCCTGGTCACCAGTTTTCCTCGACTTTCCTTAGCAATAGGAAGTTCCACCGAGCTCCTTCGAGTCGACAAGATATCGATGCTGATCGATTCTCGAGTTTGTTTTCTTCAAAACAGACAGTGCATTTGCTCAGGTCAATTTTCAGCCATTACCCGTTTCCTTGGACTACTAGCCCACATTAATAGCTCATGGGCCATTCCATTTATTGACTGATGGTGATGATGATGGCGTCTGGCTAGCTCTTCCTAATAAGTTCACATGATAGTAAGAAAGATAGGGATTGGTGTTATGGCATCGTTCTGATTCGAGATCAAAGATCCTGCATTCAGTTTTTACCATCGGAATTTCCCGTATCCCTTTAATTCAATCTTTCTTTTTATCTCTTTTAAGCGACAAAGTCTTAAATTAAAGCGCTTCCGATATACCACGTGACATGCTAATATAGTATATCCGTCCAATTAAGATTTACCATTCGTTAGGAATTTTTTTAAAATTTATTAATAAATTTTAACTGTAACTGCACAGATGTTGATATTATGTTAAATTCTTATTGGACGGATGGATGCGTTGGTGTTGTATTTAATTTGTAGATGGGATGGAATGGCCCACCCCAAACCTGACCTTTTGGGCTGAGCTGGTTCTAGAAACGGGCTTTGGGCCCATTAATAATACAAGATGCATCATATTCCACATAGATTTCTCCAATTTCTAGAGTGCAGAAATCCAAACTACGAGATAGAACTCCAAAGAGTTCTGATTAATCTAACTTTAAGTCCCTCCATCCCCATTAAGAGGTAGAAATCCAACGAGTTTTGATTAATTTAACTTTGAATCCCGCCACCCATTAAGAGACAGAAGTTTAACAAGTTCTGATTAATCTAAATTCGAGTTCTGTCATCCTATTAAGAAGTAAAACTCTCCCACTAATTTAAACTACATCAAATGATCTATTCGTAATTCGAGTAAACAGTTTTGCAAACTTAATCGTGAATTTTTTTTATTCATAAACCTTTAGTTCGAGATTTTACTTTATAAAAAGGAGTGTTGAACAACTCATATTTGCTAATTCATTAAATTTGATCGGCACTTTCTCACATGATGCAGTGAATTACAATCGCCTTAAAGTTTCTCGTGTACCTATGCTCTTCTTGTGGCATGATCATACATACAAAGGAAGTCGTGCGCAGAAAGAGTCTCGAATTCCATATGATTTGATGCCCAAATATTCCCAGTGGCCCGAAAAAGTGAGAAGCTGTCGGCCAAATCTAGGCCTAAGCTATTCGTGGCTGCCAAATCCCAATATTCCCTCTCCTTTTCATCAGCTTAAAGTACATATATATCTATATACATATATATGTAGAGATTTATGATCCTTCATCCTCTCATATGGGTCATGCTTTTTTTTTTTCGATAAGTCATATGGGTCATGTTATAGATAAGTACTTTGAATTTATAACTTAACTAGGGTATAACACGAGAAAGGTTACATCATATCCGATGGAGTGCGGTATGAATAGAATTTAATAAAATTTGGGAAAGATTCAGGTAATAAACTAAAAGAATGTTATAATCAATTCCAGTTCTAATTTCAATCACAATACCCGGAATCAAGTATATATAAATGAAGGAGAGTTATTTATGAAATTTTTTTTATCAGTCGTATATCTTCCTCTTTTAGACTTTAATTCTCACTGTTTGTATCATTATATTCTCAATTCGATGAATTTTTATGTGATATAGTGTTTATTTATATTTGATGAATTTATCGTGCTCGAAACATCAATAGAGACTAGGAACGTACAGTAGTTATAAACAAACTAAAAATGTATAATAAATTAAAACATAGTAAATTTTAATGGTATAACTCCACTAAATAAATGTAAAAAATTATGAAATTTTACTACCTGACAATAGTTAAACCTATAAAAAAAATGTTGAGTTAATCACAAGTTCGTAGAGTTATCGGTGTCACGAGAATTTAAGGGGAAAAAATGACAATTTTCAATCGAATACCTGAAATTTGTGGCATAATATGTTCTAAATAGGGATACGTCAGTAAATTCAATATGATAATGTCCGAAATTAAGTGTTTTAAACTTATTTAATATGGAACATGATCCATGTACCGTGGAATACACAAAATGCTCGTACCCGCTCAAACCTATGTAAGACTCTCCGAATTAGATTTTCTACATTTAAAATATTTGAACATGGGTTTTTTTCTGGGTAAACAAGTCGAACGCGAGATTTTACTTAAAATTAAGAGTTGCTGAGTGTACGATACATTGGTCGTTTCTCAAAAAACTCTTAAGGAGAACTGATTTTAATAAAAACTTAGTTTTAAAACATGAGAAACCAGCTCATGTCTCCATCGTCTCACCAATTCCTCTGGTACGTACCTTCGCGACACCACTAATTAACAACCATTATGGCTAAAGGCAAACTCAACAAATTTTTGAAGTACTTATGTACTTCGATCTAGATCAGTCATCAACTCCACAGTCCACAAGACGTTATGATGGATGTGTGATGAACAGAAGGAATTGTTCAGTGTTTCTCGAATTAAGTTGGAAAATCGAAAACAAGAAAATCCGAGGAATGAGAAAGAAATCGATGCAAGAAAGAGTTGGATATACATTATCGGAATCGTGACGTTGTGATGTATGAACAGTGAATCACCTTAACAGGCTTGTGTCGTGATAAGGGAGAAGACCCTCCACTCAATTGACTTGTGTTGCGACACGAGAGGCAGAGTCATCATAACTGAGGCTCGCAATGGTACGACACCACTGTGTGCACGCACGCAATCTGATTAGGATCCAACAGTTGAAAGTTCATCAAATTAAGATCTTCTTTAGATCATTTCAAAATTTTTTTTAAAAAGCTTCCCAAGGAATGATCAAGAATATGCGATGATATCTTTGAGATTTAGGTCCATAAATTACCAGTCTGAGTGTTGTATCAAATAGGTACATGATCTTTCTAAGGATTTGGGTATAGGATTCAGCTTCTCTTGGATTTTCGCGTTATAGTGAGCCTCGGAAATCAACTGAGGCATATCTCTGCAGGCTACAACCTCCGATCGATCTAGTGGATTGACCCGTTCTGCACCGTAGACTGTTTAATCTTGTGGTATTTCGAGTCAGACGGTCTGGTAGCCATGAATTAGCAACATGGGTCGGGGGGACAACCTTTTGTGCGTTCACCTAATCAGCCGATGCTGCCACAGCAATTCTGTGGTGGAAAAGATAATCGTGCCATAGGAACAGTGCCATCGCCACTAAGAGAAATGACTAAGATACAAAGCACACACAATCAACTAAAAAAAGCGTACACTTCTTTTTATAGAAAATTTTTTTTTTCTCGATCGATGTCTGCATCCATCGACAGGCTCAATGTCAATCCTGCTTTGCCCCCACCTTCTTCCTTAGTGATGTCTTGTTTAGGGCAAAACTGAAATTCCATGTCAAAGTGGGCACCCATTTGATCATAATGAGGGTTTGCGATCGTAGTGGTGAAGGACATAGTTAGATATGCGTTCTTTCAATTCGTGGTTTTTTGGTTACATGCGAGTAGTACAGTCTTCGATTATCATTCGCTTTGAAAAATAATCCGTGTTAGATTATCGAGTAAAATCATATTAATTTAGAAGATATATAAAAGTTTTCTAGTGTAACATTAGAATGAATTAATTGACCCTAGAGAAGCTCGTTTTATCTGACCATCAAAACTTCATCAGGCAAGACAGAAGAAAATATCCATCTTGTAGAAGTTTGTCACTCGCACAAGAACAAAAAAAGTTTGGTTCGAGACTAATTGTTGAGGTGGTGTTTAAGACACATGACAAATGCAGGACACATTGCAGCGTAAGGATGAACGCTGAGAATTAAATCTCATCGGTTGAAGTAGAGGGTAAATTTCTTATTATAAATTTAATGAATTTTGACTAATCGAGAGTTAGGTGAAGTTGGCTCAACTAGAAAGTAAAATTCTCCGAAATTGATTTTCTCTATTAACAGAATTTAAAATTTACAATTTATTTAGAAAAAATAGGTATGGAATCATTTGTTTCAACTGCGTTTAATATGTTGTTCGATGTCTATCACAAGCTAAAAGCCTTTGCATTTGACAATTAAGCACGCGGATTGTATAATATGGCTGTAAGCACCTTACCAATCAAGCACGTAAATTCTAAACAAAAGGGCTTCTGGTTAGTTCTATATGTTTTAATTTACCCCAAAAAAAAATCAAACTTAAACAACGATTACAATATTAGATTGCAAAGTTTATTCTAATACAAGGTTCGCACGAGTTGAAACTTTATCGTGTGATATATTACTATGCTAGACATGTCTGAAACGTGTAAATTTCTAGATTATAATCACTTTTACAATCATTCATCAACTTATACTTACCAATTTTACAATGAATTTTTTTTAATTTTCACAAAACATTCAATACATTTATCAGCTAGCAATCTTGCATTTCAGTCTACATTTCAAGAAAGACGTACTGTATTTAGAATTTTTATTATAATTTTGGGGCTTCCTGAAACTGCGAGATTTGATGGGTATATTGAAATGGGCACGACCAAGTCATCTGTTGTCAAAATCAGACACTGTTGTAGCGATGGAAGTCACTCTCACTGGCTAATTACTTGAGAATGGGACTGCCTCCCTCCTTGAGCCCTTAAAAGAGAGCATTAAGCGTAATTACTTGAGATTATGTATTATATACTAAATATTTAGTCCTAAAAATGAAACAACCACTTCTCCTTATTTGTAGAGAAGGAAGTTTGGTATGCAACATGTATATTATATAATAATACTTAAATAATATTATAAATTAATAAAATTTAGTTATTCTTTGAATTATTTTTCATTTTTAAGATTTTATAATAAAAATCTTAAAATAACTGAATTTTATAAATTTGTACATTATTACATGGTATACTTATTACACAAAAGACTTTTTCTTTCGTAAGACTCCAAGGGTTTCCTTTCTTTTTTCGATCTGAACGACTAATATCAAGAAATCTAATAAGAACCGAGAAGATCCACTAAAGAGTAAAACTCTCTCAAGATAAATTTTCTATATTTATAAAATCCGAACTCGATTCTTCTTTGAAATAGCAGAATTGGATTTGCTTCCTTTTTAGCTGTAAAAGGTTGTGACAAGATGAGCCCGTCCCATTGGCCACACCCCCCATTAGGAAACCAATCAAATCATGAACATATGATTACGATTGGATCAAATTAATCACGGGATTAATTTATTATCCCAAACCTAATAACCCTTTTCTACCGAAATTAGAGAAGTGCAGAATAGATCTTAGCTGTCAACTGATGTTGCCCACTCAAACTTGAAAATGATCAAAAGGGTTTACGCGAGTCAACTCAATCGACTCGGTTTTTTCATTGAAAAGAGGCACACCCAAATTCAATCCATTAGCCCACTTGTTAGATTGCGCTACAATATTGTAGGCAACTAGTAAAAGTGAAATAGATCATGAGTTTGACTTAAAAAAAAAAAAGAAGCAATCAATAAATTGACAGACATGCACGCTCAAAAATTAAAAGTTTTAAATTTCGAATTTCATCCGTATAATTCTTCTTACACCTCTTTAAGTTTTCTTCTTTCACCTCTCGGCCACTGTGTCCATAATAACTCCCTGTTAAAAGGAAAGAATAAATGTTTCCTGATCAGGCTAATTCAGTCTATGGTAAACTATTTCACTTGTAAAACCCTAATCTAGAGTCATCATGCGGACGCGTCTGAAGGGCTGGGAACTTTTGTCCGGCTGGAGACCATGCGATTGCATCGCATGTTAGGAAATCCCGGGAAGGGCTAGATAATGTAGATTGATCTCGAATAATATATAAGGAAAAAAATGACACTAACTGTTTTAGTGTGTCAAAGTAGCTAAGATTTTAGGTTGATTGTAAACTTCTTTCCGAGAGGGTCACAACGGTAAAGCACTTTCAAAGCACATCTTTATTAATCTTTTCGAGTGCATATAGTCCTACTGATCGAGAATTAGATTATTGCTGTGATTAAAAGGCGATTAACTTTATAATGATCTCATGAGCACCCAAAAGGCTTTGTGCTGCTTAAAGGCTTAATTAAAACTGCATGAGCTTGGTCTGCAGGTAGATGCTTCTTTAATCATTGATTGGATATGAACAGATATGTGGGACAATGCAATATTAGGTATGAGTTTAGTCTTTTTAACGATACTTTACGAGGCTCAATAAATATACATATTACATCTAAAAAAACCCACAATTTTTAAAATAAACTTCTCGAGATTCTTTATATATATATATATATATATATAAGTACTCATTGATACAAGTCAGTTTATGCACAAAACATGTGTGAGTGATCTCATCAAGGAATACTTCACTCACTTTTTTCGGTATGTTTTATTATATATCCAAAAGTTTAAAGGATTCGAGTGAATTGTATTCAAGTGTGATCATCAATCCACTTAATAATAAAACTCTTCTAATTACATGAATTTTCTTCGTTTATAGTATGGGATTTCAAAATTTTACTTAACCCGTTGTTTGTTTTTATCTAAAGCGAGGTGTAATAACTTATTACGTCGTAATTTCTACCACATGCAATGCTATAACAGTTTTTTTAAAAGTTCACTGTAATACGATAGTATATTTATTTTTTGATCAGTATAATAAGAGAGTATATGAGGTTCTAGTTTGGTTTATATTGTCTTTACATCAATTTTACTTATACATATTAAATTTTATAACCAATATTTTCTCCAAACATTTATAATCTCACATTTCAACCCCTTTTTCTAAAAAAATTTGATCGAAAATTCAAACTTTTTTTTTATAATTTTAATATTTTAAGTAATATAACAATACTAAATACGGACCCGTGTTATGCACGGAAATAGAATAAAAATACGGAATACCGGGACGAACTCATGAAATGAGGTGGTTATTTGTAACTTAATATAATTTAATTGAGTTGAAATTCATTAACTTACAATAATAAATAGAATATTTTTTACTATCATTAATATATTATATCAAATTTTCTTTTTTCAAGCTTAAAATTTCAAATTATTTGTTTGAAATGCATAATACATTTTCAATGTTAAAATTATAGATATCAAGTGAGAATGAATGATATGAATAGTTAATAAAAAAAATTTATTATTAAGATCATAAATACGGAGAGAAAAATAATTTAAATTATTATTTTACTATTAATTTAAAAAATTTTATAAAATATATGCTACTATACATTTTAATAGATTGCGAAATAAATATTAAAAATTTAAAAAAATTCAAACTTTCTAAATATAATAGCATAGAGTACAACCTACTGCGATTACCAGAAGAAAAACGGGGTGTGGACTGTGAACTACCTTGCGAATCACACTCAGTTCTCCCACCAACGGTGAGGAAGAGTTATCAATGAACAGTAGAAGGCTTTCTTTCTAGTGGGGTTATAGCCTCTTCCCTTTTGTTCCGTTTCTCTGAAAGAAAACTGTTGATGGAGGTGACGTAAAGTCATTAGAAAAGATTGCTTGACAGCAGGGGGAATAGCTTCCTTGTCGTCGTTCGTCCTCTTCCCCCACACACCACAGAGAAACCCTAATTTGCGTTTACTGCTGTGTAATCCGCACTTCCCCTTGTAGTTCTTTTGGCTCACAATTACTATGATGTCAATATTCATACCGTTAGATCTTATATCGATCATATAAAAGATTATAATAAATTTATAAGATAATTATATATTATTATTTAATGATTTAAACTTTTAGATACATACGGTTCTGTTTTTATAAGACTCATGAATAATAATAATATAACATGTGAATGTTTTACTATCACAGCAATCTCAGATATAAATCCGAACTCGTCTCCAATAGTTTCCCATTGACGTAAGTCCGCAAGCCCGACAATCTCTTTTTGGCTAACTTTGCCGACTTCACTAATAATTCGCTCACGCAATAGCATATAATTGAGCACTCACATTCTTATATTAGTTAATTCTAGGCTGTTAAGCAATAGTTTACCGCGTCTACAGAAGGAAATAGCTAGGGTTTTACCATCTGGTAAAAAAAAAAGTAATAGATTTGTTTCTTGTCGACATTTTGTACCTTTTTATTCAACTCTTTCGTTATCCTAAACCCTTCTAATTTTACAGTATTTCCTTTAACTGAAGAGAAGAAAGAAGTTTCGTATAGTAGACATTACCCTCGATGAAAAACCCTTCTCTTTTTCGCTGCAGTTATAAGCAAAAAAGTCGCATATGTCTTGAGCGGAGGATCGAAACCTTTTGCGGTGATCATGAGCACCCAAGAGAATCACATTGACTAACATCCGAGAATTTACTCAGCTGAATATAATCATAAATATATCAGATAAATTAAAGAATAATTCTTAGTACTGGCACAATCAACAAAAACACCATCCAAGATCGAATGTAGTCTAAAAATCCGACATAAATCTTGTTTAAATTAAAGCTTAGATCAGTGGTGAACATGGATTAAATTTTAAATATAATATGAAACACGTAATAAAATATGCTTTTTGAAGACAAAGGGATAGCTATGACGTCAGTCGAACTTTTCTCCGTCTCTCTCTGGGTTGCGTTTATTCGTTTGATTAGCTGTGCTGTCTATGACGAATATTATTTTAAACGTAGTACGCTGTACATCATCTCACTGTTCTTTCACTACTGCGTCTGCAAAACCCTAACCCTAGCTACTATGTATGTCTACCTCTTCCTCCCTCCTCTTTACCCAGAAGATCTAACGTAAACCCCCCTTATTGAGCCCACCAACTTCTTAGGTGTTCCGTAATTAAAGACCCAGCAGCCGTAACTGGGAAGAAACGAGATAAAACTTTTGCCAAAGGTTTAGTTCCAGTATTTAATTGCGCGAAATCATCTTGGATCTTCTAGTTAGACTGAAATTATTGTGTGGAAGCATATTGAATTTGTTGTAGAATTTGGACAGCATCATTAAAATACAATAAAATTAATGTTAGTTTAAGATTTTACATATTTTAGGCACAAAAAAAATTTATCGATTACACGGTAAAAGTTAATCGGATAGAATTTTAGATTATAAGAAAATTTACAGTAAAACAATTGTGTTCTAACATATGAAATTCTAATTTTTACAATGTAATCTTTGCGAAATATGCATGATTAATCCAATTAAGTGAATCTTGGACTTCTAATGGTTTTCTCACCAATCCCATCACAGCATTTGTAAGGAAAATTTTATGATCTAATTGTTGGGCATTAAATAAATGGTGAAAATTTGTGAGATGTTAGGTTTTTTAATTTAAATTGATGACTGTGTATTGTTGGACTAAGTCTACTACAGATCAAAGAATCATAAAAAAAAATTAAAAATTAACTGGGTTATTCTCATGGATTAATTTTTTACTTTGTTACTTACGGTACGGTGGTTTCACGGGGGCAATTGGTCAGTTTCAGGTTGCATCCTAGACTATGTTGTTGTTCACGTCAATTCCCTACCTCCCTCTCACCGTCTGTCCCTTAGGAAATAAAATCTTAGAGGGAACAACCCTTATATTGATACAGTGAGAGAGAAAAATTATGAAATTATATTTATCTGTAATAATTATGATAACAGTTTAGATAATTAATATTAGTTTAATTATTTATCATATTTGATCAGTATTTTTTTACAGTATATGATGATATATGATCAACTAAAAAATTTTCATCATTTAGAGGATAAAAAAACATTAAGAATAACTAATTTTATTATTTTTAATCTCAAATTAAGAGCAAATCACAGACATCTTTTCTCTAAGTATTTCCTTTTTATAAGGGGAATCGATATTGAATTGATTAATATATATTTTTTTTGCCTTTTAAAAAGAAAAACCTATAAATAGTTGACTGAAATGAAAAATTTTTAATATAATCTCTGGATCATTTCAGACGTGACGAATTGATTATAAGTTATTATATTCTATTACTTAATTTATATAATTAATTATGAATCGTTTGATTTAAACCGATAAGCGATCGAATGACCGGACTGTACAAGCTTCGGATTGAAATATATGCACGTGCTTAATTGTTTTCTTTGGAGATTCGATATAAAAATGATAGGGATGGGCTGACCAACTGCCTGTCCCTTTGTTCTAGGGCAAGAGCAGGAAAATCATTAGCTTTCGGGGGAAAAAATGCCACAAAAAATCTTGCTATTGCTCACGTTTGATTATTTTATTTTGAGCAGCAAGGAAAATATTTCAGAAAATTATTTAAAAAATTAGCAAAAAATTGTCCAATTAATTATAAAAAGAAGAGGAGAGGTTACATGAATTGGTTAAGATAGTATGACATTTCTTGATCTTAAGTACGGTTTTGGATTTGTATTTTGTGAATGAAAAATATTCATGTTGATAGAGTTTTACCATTTAATAAACTAATTCGGCTTGACTCTACATTAATCAGGATTTATTAGATTTTTGAAAATCATGTGATATATACCGAAAAAAGAAGGGAAGAAAAAGGACATGTAAGAATTGATCATAAAATTTAGTGATTTTAAGTTGAGAACAATTATCAAACTCCTCATTGGATTCTTTCTCATTCAATTGGCTTGAAGGGAATCAGTTGACCAAATTAAGGGAGAGAAGTAGCCATCCTTCAAGGAGGGTTTTAGGTGATTTTACATTTCCATGTCACATAAGATAGTGTCAATCAAAATATGATAAATAAGTAAATTATTATTAATTACCTGAGCAATTGTCATGATTAATGTTAATCAAAATAATTTGATCGATTTCTTACTATATTAATGTGAGACAGAACCATCTAAGATTTTTTTCATAGTATATGCTACTTTCTCACTTGTTATGAAAGTTCATATCAAGGATGTGTTCAGGGAGAGGCAGCTCAGTGGAACAATTGCTTCCTTGACTTGAGAAAAGTTGTGAAATGCGCTACAAATTTTACTCTTTTTATTATATTTTTGGTGAATTACCTTAGTTCACGTTTGAAGTCCGTCTACTAACCCTCTATTGAGTTTCACCCCTTGGTTGGAACCTCTGGATCTGTTCCTGGTTCACGAGCTTAGGAAATCGTTGAAAAATAAATACCATGTTAGATGGTTAATACATTAAAACCTAAAATACAAAAATAATTGGATATAATCACTTATAAGTTTAGGCTTTTAGGTGGATAGGAATCCAATCTCCTATAGATGGTATCAGAGCCAGTAACCATGTGGCCTCACATCTAATCAAGCTCGAGTATGAAACTTGTGATCAGTTGAAACCCTAAACGTCAAGAAACATGGCCTACTAGAAATTAATTGTCGATAGTAGGTGTTGAGGAATATAAGAAACATTTGGTACATTTAAGTTTTGGCCCAGGAAAATACTAGACAAGCGAGGTGAATAAATGAGTATAAAAAGTTAACTCACAATAATTAAATTTAAGATCTTTTGATTTTATAACAAGAAGGATCTGCACTAAATCTTTCTTTTTTCAGTTTAAATTACTGATACAAGAAACTCAATAGGTCATGATTAATCCAATTGGAGTGAAAAAAGCTCACTAAACCATAAAACTCTCGAAGGGTGAATTTTGGTCATCACAAGATTCTAACCTTGGACCTTTAAATAAAAAAAATGTTATACTACCTGGACCAATCAGCTTTATTTAACAGTAGACCGACACTAAAAGAGCCATTTTCTTCGGGCCCCCTGCAGCTGAGAGAGACACCAAGAAAAATAGAGCTATATACGTACAAAAATATGCATATATATATACACACACACACCAACACACGAATTAATTAAAACAATTCAACATTCCACCTGCTATAGTAAAGTTGGTTCAATTCTCATTAATGGATTGATTCCGTAACTCGTTTTTTCTTTTCATTCCTTCTAAACACATGCAAATCTTTTATATATATATATAAGGTAAAATACTGAATTTAAGTATAATAAATAAAAAAAATTCGTGATTAACCGAACTTTATCCAAGAACCGAAAAATATTCGAACACGTTTTTTTTTGTGCCCTAAAATTCGTCGCAGAGCTGTGTGTGAGAGTAAATATTTAATATGTAATACATAAAAAGTTCATTACATAAATCTATCTTAGATTTTGAAAAGTGTATAATTTTTACAATTTTTAAGAGTTAATTTTACACATTAAAATTTAAACGATAATTTATATAATAAATTCGTTATGTATGATACACTGGATATATATATTCCTGTGTGTGGGAGCCGGCTAGGGTTGGAAGGTGAAGAGACATTCGGACTGCCCCACAACTTAAACTTTTTCTCTAACAGCTTTTTATATTCTACCATATGTGTCTGAAAGTAGACTGAGACCTCACTTTGTTTTTCCAATGCCTAAATTATTGCAGATTATTATTGAGCAACGCTAGCAATGATGAGAGCCAGAGATATAGATTCTTTCTTTTTGTCTGTACTATGCAGTATTATCGGTTCAGTTAAAATCTGTATAGAAATTAATTTATGATCGGGTTAGAATTCTTGAAAAAATTCCTATCTATCCTCTTAATTTGAAATTCGATTATGAGATCACCAATTTGGAGAGATTTTTTTTGGTTAAATAGTTGGTATGTATTACTAAATCAGTTAACCCCCATCAAACTAAGACAAGGGCTCAGAAGATACAAGCCTGGGGTATGCCACCCCTATTGTATCAGCATACAAAATATCGGAAAGCTCAAGAGGTGGCTTTTCGTAGTAATTGCATCTGAAGATGTCCAAATTGTTGTCATTCCGCGCCTCGGTCGCTAATTTCGCCATTCTATCCACTGCTCCATTAGCTTCTCCATACACGTGGATCGCTCGGAATTTGGGGAGATTTAAATTCTTAAGAGATAGAGAGAAATAGTACCAGGAGGGAATTCACTGGGTGATTGATGTGATAGATTGGATATAATACAAGTAAATATCAATTAAATTAATCAAGTATTTTTAATGTTAAAATATTAATTAAATGGTAAAATAATAAATAAATTTTTTTATAAAACAAATGGTTAGAGGGTTTATGGGTAAATGCCTCTCCGCTATTTTGGGTCACCGCCTAGGAGGGGTGACCGCCCGTTGATTGAACGTCGGCAATAACAATTTTACCAAAAAAAAAAAAAAAGAACGTCGGCAATAACAAATTCAGTAGAGCGGTTATATTATACAGATAATATTAATATAATATATTTATTCAATTAAAATTTGATAAGTAATTCATAATTGTCCGGTTATAATTATTAAATCTTAAAAAAATTTCAAAAATATAAAAAATTCTAACAAATTATGAATTCTAAAAGGAAAAAATATAAATGGTAAAAACTTATTAAAAATTTTCAAGAAATAGTGAATTCTAAAGAAAAAAAATATATAAATTAAGAATTATGATTGGACTAATATATCGTATCAGTATTATCAGTATTGCTTTAATATAAAAGTTTTAATATTAAAGTTAAAAAAAAGTTTATGTAAAAAAATGCAGTTGTAGTCTCTATTTTTTTCTCTTTTGTCATATTTGTCCTTACCCTTTTTTTGATACATATTTGATCCTCAATCTTCTTTGACAAATGTACTTTTAGTCTTTTTATTTTAGTAGTAAACATTCGATGAGATGGTAAATATATTACGGAAAAGAATTGGTTTTGGTCCTCTATATTTTAAATATTATTTAATTTTAATCATTTACATTATTTTTAATATTAAAAAAGGTGATTAGACTTTTTAATATTAAAAATATATTCTTAATTATAAATTAAAGAATAAATGGTAATTTCAATGAAAAAGATGATCAAATTCAACTTACAGTTCTTGTAAAATTACTACCAGTTTCATGGACCGTCGGTAACCTTTTCAGGAATAATTTACAGTCGAGTTCTCACTAACCATTTTTTCTTACATAAAGAGTTTTTATATTTTTTATAATTATAAAAATAATTTTTGGTTAAAAATATTTTCAATTATTAAGAAAAGGAAAGGAGCAGCGTTCCGACAATCCAATCGTACCTCCATTCCGTCGGAGATGGAAGGGTGGTGGGGATCTTTTTTTTTCTTTTTAATTTGAAATTATTATTTTTAATAATATTTTTATCATATAATCAACTTTTTGTTATTAAAATAACCAAATTTCTCGAGAGGGGCGTGGACATTCAGGTTTCAATTTTCACATATCAATAAATTAATCAAGATTAATAGGAGTTTTCATCAGTGAATTGACTTGAGAATAAATTTTATTTATTTATTTATTTAAATATTATATTATTGCAGTGCATTTATTAACAAGAAAGATGTACCCTGCAAGTCCACATGAAAGAAAAATCCAATGCCACGTGTGTATAAATCCAACAGTGAAGGCAGAGGACTAACTAATTAATTCCTGTCTGTGATTTTCTTTTCCGATGAGGAATTCCTTCCTGTCATTAAATATCCAGAAGCCTTGAAATTTTCACCCTGCACTGATGACTAATTGGAAAACCAAAGTTCAATTTGTCTGGAAAGACCTGCTTTTGTTATTTGATATACAAGTCTTGGATTATGTCTTACAAATAAGATTACCCGTACCTCTTCATCCCTTTTTCCTTCCACTTCTTTTAAACTTATGTGCGATTTGTACACTAAATATGCAGTGAAATTAGACAAATTCTTTCTTTTTTGGAAATTTAGGAGCACCCGAATTTCGCCCAATTAATCTCCATGGTCTTGCACACTCTTTATTTAAGCATGCACGATAGGATAAATTCGAGGCTGGCCGGCCGACCTTAAGGATATCCGAACCTCAGATTGACATGCCACTTGTACTCCTCTTTATTATTAAGCGAAATTTCTTTAAATTTTGCGTTTAAATGGGTGGGATATGTTAATTTCGTTTTGTATCATGTCTTGTTAAATGGGTTAAATTACTATACCATTTATATTCAATTAAACAAATTTAATTTATGAGATCCCATATCGATCATAATATGTAATGAGTTTATAATTATATATCACTGTCTAGTAACTTAGACTTTTGGGTAGAAACGGACTCAATCTCTTATAAGACCCGTTGATATAATATTCGAGCGCATGATCGCGACAATAATTAACATAAACCTAGACCTATCTCCGGTAGTTTTTCACTGACGCAGGCCTCCAAACCTGACGGTCTCCTTTAAACTCGGCCACCTACTTCACCAATGATCTGCTCACAACACAACAAAGAATTCCACATAATCAAACATGTTCATTGGTGAGTACTTGAACTCTACTATTCCTTTTGAAGAATTTTACTTTGCCAATTATGAAGTGTGGAATGCTTAGACATGGATTACAGTCTTCACTAACTGCTTAAATTGTTCTCAATTTACTTTTATAATATTTTTGCTACGTAAGGGGAACAAATGAGCCGAGCCGAGCCGTACTTTCTCTTTTATCATCGATGGGCTAACAACTAATACGAGACATGCTTTATCTTATGTATTCGATAAATTGGTCATGAACTCAACTTTTTTTTTTTCCGGTCTGAGGTTTAATTAACGGTGAGCTCCACACTCGGGTCTGATCAGTTGTGAGCCCACATTGCTGGCTCTAACGCTCTATTTTATTCCAATCTAATGATCATCGAAATTTTAATAAGTGCATTTTAGGAAAGAAAGGGCTATCCTCCCTTAAATTAATGATAGATTAGAAAAATATATTAGATGATTATACTTCACAATAATATAGTGAAAAGAATCAATCAGATTATTTTGATTAGTGTTAATTATAATAATTACTCGGATAATTAACAATAACCTGCTTATTTGTCGTATTTCAATTAATATTTTCTCAAGTAACGTGACGATGTAATATCGCCAAAGAATTTCTCAACAGATAGATATTATTAAGATTCACGGATCGTGATTTCCCTAATAAGTCAACCAAATTGTCCCGTCCTGCGCCTACTATTTGGCCTAATGACCGGTTCGATAAGATGGTCGACTAATAACGAAAATTTAGACATACATGTGGATTATGTGCTAGCTTTCTTCCTTCCTTCCTTTTTTTTTTTTTTTTTTACATTACCCAAAGACACCAGAAATTCTTAATTAATCTTACCACGTCATGTGACGTGAAAAAACACTAATTAGATTATGCAAACGCGTAAATTTACGTTAATCACCCATCCGATTACCATAATTATTATTAATCAGACTGATTTAATTAATTTTTTATCATTACTTCACCTTGAGTTAGGACTGCCTAAATTTTTTTAAAGGTACGGGACACTTTTTTCATAATATTCAGATCTTGCTTCGCATAAAGTCGGTTCTAAAACTTTGGATTCCGACCATACTTATTGACTTTAGGAAACAAATTATTCTACCAGGATTCCGGCTAACATACTGAAAAACATTTATTATTATTTTTCCTTCTTATAACCGGAAGTATAAACTTATTTTAGCATCTTTTTTTTTTTTTTTTTGGTCGCCAGCCACGGTATCCAAGCAGGCCCCACCAGCGGTGAGATGGCATCTTTCAGCCAACCATACTTGACTAATCCGTTGGTCGCCCCGGGTCGCACGCCTGGCAATGGCGGGTGAGGCTCCCAAGAGGGGTGTCTGCGTACGTGAGGTCTCGAACCTGAGACCTCCTTAAGCGGCACCGAGCTGCTTACCACTCGGCCCAACCCCTCTTGGTAACTTATTTTAGCATCTTTCATTGTTTAATTGCTACTGAATAATAAAGTTCAGCGGATTTTTGTAATTTTTATTAATTTACCTTAATTATTTTAATCATAGTTCAGTAAATTATAGACAATTTTAGTTTTATCATAGTTTAGTAGAACACAGATAATTTTAGGTATATCTTCGTATGTATGATTGTTTTTTTAATTAATTCTAAATTATTATAATATTTAATATGCAAGGTTATTTTGTCAAATAAAAAGCTCATCAAGTTAAGAATACAATAAGACAAACAGGCCGAGAATTCAACTTTAAACGAAGAAATTATAAATTATTGAAATTAACTGTGCGAATTATAGTTTAAATAACCCGTTCTGAATGCCTTGCTTATCGGTATTAGATTTCACATCGATCATATAAGAGGACCATAATAAGTTTATAAGATAATTGAGGTACCACTATTTGATAGTTTAGACTTTTGGGTGGAAACGAGTCCAGTCTCATGTAAAGTTCATTATCAATAATATAATATATGGGCACTTGATCACATGATACTATTTTATGTAAATCCAGACCCGTCTCCAGTAGTCCCCCACAGACGTAAGCCAACAATTCCAGTGGTCTCCTCTATGCCCAAGTCACCTACTTTGCTATCGATTCGTTCACCATATGTAAAAATCAACTGTTGGGATCAGTTCCTTTATTTCTTACTAGAATCCACCCAATTTTCATTACCATTATCGGTTCCAATTCTGCCCTATAGATTGCACACGTCCGAGAGTCTTTACATATATATATGTATATGTATATATAATGTCTGGCTCTCAACTTAGAGCTAATATTTCTTAGGTCTGATTTAAAATGATGGAAATTACACTATCCCTTTTATTTGTTACTTTCTACGTGTTTCTTTTAGGCTTATTAGTCTTATTTATAAAAAAATTTAAAATTGATATATATATATATATATATATATTCTCAAATGAATAGACAGACACGCACGACACAGCTACATTCATACATATGTTTTTCACATTAATGGCATCTCAATAAATTGTTGCCAGACAAATTTCGCAATTACATGTATCGCCCGCGAGGAAGCAGGTGCAGTGGCTGAAGGGAACCGGTACCCGAACACTGCCTTCCTCGTGCTCCCAAGTAACCACACCGCCTTCATGGTGAATTGAAATAGTAAACAATACGATTAAATCGATTAATAATCGTTCGAAATGTTAATTAAAAATTTTATTTTACTTTGGAAAGTTAATTTGTTAAATAACGAGAAGTTTATTTTTCCTATCCCACGAAGATTCACAAACTCGTGAATTCATGCAAGTTATATAAAACTAGATGTAAACCCATACTGTGTGTGAAATTGTTAAATATATGATTGATTATTAAATTATATTTTATTTTACGATTCTCATCAATAAAAATAAATACATAAATAAAAAATTTTAAAAATAGTTAGTATTAATTAAAATTTTAAAAATAACTTTACCATTTCACTACCAATTTATCATTGTTATTTATTTATTTATTTATCAATAATATTTTTATTATTTTAAAAGTGACATCGGCTATATTTATCCTTCCAACAATAATAAATGTTTGTGTAAGTGATTTCTCCAATCGTTTGGTGCTAAGTGGAGATTTGATCCAAAAGTTAATATTATTAATTGATTGATAGTAAGCAGTGATGTGACCATTTTTATAATTATATTAAATAATTATTGTGGTCTCGACTCACGTACGAGTGTTTCACATTTCTCCACAATTGAAATACCAATAATTAAAGAAAAACACAATTATTTTTCCAAATATATTTTACGATGAAAATTCCTACCGTCTAATATTTAAATTGTTAAATAAGTGAAAAAATTACGAGATATTAATTTCTTTTTAAATTTAAATAAATAATTATAAGTCACCGTATTATATTACTAAACAATCCAATTAATGCAACATACCAGTTTCCATTTTATGAGCAGTGAAAGACTTGACATATGACACATAGATTCCACTTGCACCTATCAGCTGTCAAACATCCTTAGCTGCCTCATCTGAAAAATGACCTAATCAAGTCATTTTGTCCAAATTCTTTAGTATTTATTAATAAAAGAAAGAACTTATTGAAGTTTTTTTTTTTTTTTTGTCGCCAGCCACGGTATCCAAGCAGGCCCCACCAGCGGTGAGATGGCATCTTTCAGCCAACCATACTTGACTAATCCGTTGGTCGCCCCGGGTCGCATGCCTGGCAATGGCGGGTGAGGCTCCCAAGAGGGGTGTCTGCGTACGTGAGGTCTCGAACCTGAGACCTCCTTAAGCGGCACCGAGCTGCTTACCACTCGGCCCAACCCCTCTTGGTAGAACTTATTGAAGTTACTAGTAACTCTGAGAGGATATTTTGAATATGAGGAAGAAGTTTCCGTAATATGTTCAACTGTTTGATCAAATAGTTAATAATAAACCATTCAAAGAAAATGAAAGATTTTGCTGTTTGTAATCGTTTGTTCACTTACTTAATGATCGGGAATTTCTCGGCTTCAATGGAGGAAAAGGAAAAAACGGGTTATTCAAACAATTATAAGGTGACAAATCATTGTAACAAATGTGATAGATAAGAATTTGCCAAGAAGTGTTACTTGTATGCGTATTTTGATGGTGACGATCGTTTTTATTTCGAAATAAACCCAATAACTCTAAACTCGCGTGATGATTACGATTTTCCTTTAACACGTTTTCGAGGTACCTTTGTTATGTTGATAATGACATGCCAAAGTTTTCTTTTTAATTACTAACTTCTTTTTTATTATTTTTATCGTAAACCTCAAAATATAATTATTTCTCAACTTTTTTACGAAAGTACAATTTAATATTTTTGTTATCTAAATATTAAATGTATTTATTAAATGGCATATGTAATTAAATAATAATTGATAAGGGAAAGAAAAAAAGTGGAATTGATGGAACCACTTCACAGTAAAAAAAGTTTAGGATAAAAATGATAAAAAAGAAATATATGGAGGATGAAAAAACAAACTTTTGCCTGTTTTAGACACAATATATGTTTTTTCTAAAAGTAAATAGATAATCTAGTTCTCAGATATGCTATCCATATCATATCAATTAAATTGTTGATATTTTCTTACAAAGGTTTAACATACTATTGTTCTCCATTTGGGAGTGGGGCCTAAAGGGACCTAAATTTAATTTTTATTAGTTGTATCCTTTATACCATTTATTTTCTTTCCTTTCTGTACTCATTTAAATTTACGTATTTTTTTATACCGAAAATATAGAACTTTTACAGCAAAACTGTCAATGCCCTTCTATATGTACATCAAATGTGTTTTCCATCACATTTTCATTGTTAAATGGAAGGGAAATAATTGTTTCATTTTCAAATTTCAAAGTATAAAATTTCTTAAAGGATTTAGTACAATTAATATTACTCTTATCCTACAACCTAGAGTTCTCAGATTCCATCTTACCCGTGAGATTTTATGTGCTTATTTTATTTTCTTTTCCTTCTACTATTTTTAAATTTACATATCTCATCCGTATAAAAAAATACAAAATAAAAAAATACGCATTTTAGTTATGTTGAGATTATATATTAGAATTCTCTCTACACATATGTCAAAGCATATGTTAAAAGCGTGCCTTTGAATTTAAACTCTAATAAATGTCGATTTTTTAAATTATATTAAAAAATAATTATGTTACTAATCAAGGGGATCAGGAGAGTTAATGAGAAAGAGTAATTTTCCTAATAATAAATAATACTAAAATATTAGTATTCCTTTCCTCACTCTTCCTTGCAACCAATAGTAACGTAACCCTTCCCTGTCTGTCTTCCCTGTTTCTGCTTATCATCGATTTGATCGTTCCCCCTTCTCTCTCCCCCTGTGTTTCGCCTTGTCTCCACTAAACATTTTCTTCCACGAATCTCTCTCTCTCCCCCCCTCCCTCCCTCTGTGTTTTCTCTCGACCTTTTGCCAGTAATGGGCAGTGCAGCACTGGCAGTGCAAGAAAAAGAGGGTTATAGAGCGTTTTCATCGGGAAGGTAACACCCCACCTCCCAAACCCTAAAGACCTGCTGCTTGCTTGCTCTCTCTCTCTCTAACCCCTTCTTTCTGAGCTCTTTATCCCTCTGTTCCTGTGTGTTTATTGTAAAGGAAGCCCAGAGAGAGAGAGAGAGAGAGAGAGAGAGAGAGAGAGAGAGAGAAAGCGTCTCTGGTTCACATAATAACAACTGATGACTGAGTAAAAGATCAGCTCAGAATCCCACTGTTGGGGATTTTTTCTCCCTGTAAAGTTTGTAGCACAAAACTCGGGAGGCCACTTGCTGGACAAAAGATTAGAGAGAGAGAGAGAGACAAGGACAGGGACAGAGGGAGACAAACAAAATCAAGCGGGAGGGGGGGGGGGGGGGGGTGGGGGGAGAGAGAGACTCTATGTGTGTGTTCTCTGACTAGGGTTATATAACAACACGGTGAAGAATTGAGGGTTTAGAGTAATAGAGAGTGTGACAGAAAAAGAGAGATAGAGAGAGGGGGGGAGAGAGAGAGAGAGCCATGGAAGGGGGCTTATCATCATCGTCTTGCCCGAGTGGTGGTGGGAGCCCATCGTGCATGATGATGATGATGGGAGGGTTATACGGAGGGGGTGGAGGAGAGAATAACAGTGGAAGGCTCAGTAATTATAACAACGATAGTAATAATTGTATTTACAATATTAATGGAAATAGGGCGGCTCTCCTCCTCCTCCATCTACTACTACTACTACTTCCTTGACTACTCCTGCTCATCATTTTCACAGCCCTAACAATACCAGTCACCACCACCACCATCATCCCTGCTCCTCGACCTCTTCCCACCTCCCACCTCCGCCACCGTCCCCAGCTGCCACGGCCACCCGAGGGGTCTACTTCATGGAGATCGACGGCGGCATCGGGTCCTCGACTGCATCCTTGGCAGGAGCCAAGGCCAAGATCATGGCCCATCCTCACTACCCTCGCCTCCTTGCGGCCTATGTCAATTGTCAAAAGGTGATCATTAATAAAATCAATTTGTTATAAAATAAATACATTATAAGCCCCTGTTTTCACTCTTAACCATATCTTAAAGTTTTGAGTTATTATGTACTTTGGTGAATTCGTCAGAGGAGCTGAGCTATCTCCCTTTCTCTCCTTTTCCACGCATAATAGTGTCAGTGGAAACCTTAAATCTTTCTCCTTTATATTAGCGGACATCTTTGTTCCTCGGTCTTTGGAGCAGTCTAGGGTCGCTGTCTTAATTGACATATATTTATACATTGAATATAAGCTAGTTAATTTCTGGTCAAAATCTCAAGAGCCAAAGAGTCATCACCGGTGAAGGAAAAGTTCTTTCATTATTGCCCACAAAAAAAGTCAGTCCAGGCTTGGAATAGGGTTTCTCCTTTTTGCTTTGAAGAGGGTTGATTTGATTATCATTTCTTGGGTAAATGGTTTATTTATTTGACCATAAGAATTTTGTTGAATTCACTTAACGTTTTATGTAATGTGTGTGGGTGTGTGTTTTTCTTCTTTTTCTTGATTTGATCTCGACAGGTGGGAGCGCCGCCGGAAGTGGTGGCCAAGCTGGAGGAAGCGTGCTCGGCAGCGGCTGCAATGGGAGGTGGCGTCGCCTCGGGATGTATCGGAGAAGACCCAGCTTTGGATCAGTTCATGGAGGCCTACTGCGAGATGCTCACCAAGTACGAGCAAGAACTCTCCAAGCCTTTCAAAGAAGCCATGCTTTTCCTCCAGAGGGTTGAGTCCCAGTTCAGAGCCCTCACCCTCTCTTCTTCTGAGCCTGGTGATGATCGCAATTCATCCCCTTTTCATTCTCCTTATCGTTAATTTAATTCTTATAACAATTACGCCATGAATGTGTCTGCCTGTTTTCTCTTTTGGTAAATATGTAATCTATTTCACTAACCCTATCTCTCACGGGTGCAGGTAGATCCCCAAGCTCATGCACAGTTTTTTTTTTTTTTTAAATATTGACGAGCTTTCGGGGATCTTTTTTTGCTCGACATACAGCTGCTTTCAGGTTTTGCCTGTCTAATCTTCACGGCTCGTGTGAACACGTCGTATGATCACCTTGGAGCTTCATTCCCAACTTCAAAATGAAATTTCATTCCTTATGCTTACTTTTTTGTTTGGTTTTAAGCCTCACACTCTACATGTCCTTTGAACATTAACAATTATCCATTGGTTATGTTGGAAAAAAATGGAGGATTTTGCTTCATAAGTAAGGTTATATATAATGTAATGTTTAGAGATCTTTGTATTATTCTCATTCTGTGACCTATATGTCCTAGGTTTGATCTAATTCGTGGGACTTTTCGTGTTTCTTTTATTTCCACTTCTTTTATATGCCTGATCTGGGTATCGAAAAAAAATAAAATAAAATTGGGTTTGTGATGATGAAACAATTAGCATGAATGTAGTTGTTTCCCGTGCTTGCTGATTTATTAATCAATGAACAGATTGGGGATTCAGAAAGTCTCTCTGTAGATTCTTTTATTCTTTGTCATGCGGTCTTCTTGGTATCTGTGTTTAGATGTTTTGCCCTCTCTGGTTGTCGGGAACTCAGCCCATGAATGGTTGCTCATTCTGGGAAACTAGAAGGACATGGCTTTATGCTGCTGCATTATTTACTTCCCAATTTTGAACATTTTGATCTTTATCTGGCTCTGGAGTTTATAAAGAGCGTGAAATTAAATGAATTACGTATAATATAATACACAGTTGAATGTCAAACAGATTTTTTCTTGGCGAGTAAATAATTTCGTCGGAGTTTTTCCCCCCTCCTTTTTTTTTTGGGTGTTTGGAGCTAGGGTTTCTGTTCATCTTGAATTTTCTTTTCTGGAGTCAAAGCACATATGCTGTCCTGGGATTTTAGGCCTTTAACCCGTGCTCGGCAGACCCTAGTTCCTTGATGCAACATTTTCTTACGTTATCGTGGAAAAAAGATGGGACTGGTTTGGCACTTGCTGAGGTCAATCTTAGTGTTGGCAGTTGTGATATGTTGTTTTGATTCGTGAAACTTTATTGCCAACTCGTGAAATGTCCAGTTCTTAGCTTGAAAATGATTTTAATTCTCCACCGACAAGAGAGTATTTGAATTGGATCAAATTTCTCTTGACAACTGTTGCAACTATGTAAGAATGCCTTTTATCTTTCTCTACTCATCCTCCTGTTGAGAATCAACTGTATTCTTGTCGATATTCTTATAGTGTGTGTCATAATAATCTTTTTGGATGAGAGAGTAGTGAACCCGGTTATGTTAAAGCATGATTTGATGCTCATCTCCCATTCTGACCTCTTTAATTCCCTACGCACTCGATTTATAACTATTCTTGATTAGTGCATATGGTGGATGCTCATTTCCAACATCCCTCCTGTGCCCAGCTGGTACATACTCCATTGGAACAAAGTGTAAATAAAATCAAGAACTCCTTGCTGTGTAATGGGATCTCGGTTGATTTTCCAAACTGAACCAATTTTTTCTTTTAATATCATTTACTTGACAAGAATGCAGTTTGACGATTTTCTGCAGGTAAAGGTCACTGCTTAGTCGATGCCATAGGTAATTTGATATAACTTCCATGGATGAGAGAAGATCTTTTCAACACCAATAAAATGGAAAATCTTTCAATTTGTGGAGCGTTCGTGAGAATGAAACAGCTTTGGTCGTTGCTCCTGCATCCTAAAATCGAAGATCATGTTGCAGTTTTGGCAATAAGATTGTTTTCGGGTTATCGTTTTGCTTTTTGAACTTCTTTGTTTTCTTATGCACTGACTATGTGGGCTAATACTTCTTTGCGGGGGCCATCAGTTTTCAGTGACGGAATGGACAGGAATGGGTCGTCCGAGGAAGAAGTTGATGTGAACCATAGCTTCATCGATCCCCAAGCCGACGAAAGGGAACTGAAGAGCCAGCTGCTGCAGAAGTACAGTGGTTACCTAGGGAGCCTCAAGCAGGAGTTCATGAAGAAGAGGAAGAAGGGGAAGCTGCCCAAGGAAGCTCGGCAGCAGCTTCTCGACTGGTGGACACGACATTACAAGTGGCCATATCCCTCGGTATGTGTTGCTTTACAATAGTTGAGGTTCTGATTTAATCTGTGTTGTTTTATGACTGCCATTGCTTAGTATTCTCATGGACTCAAAGGAGAGTGATGCATGTAATGGGTACATCACATAATAATGCTAGAGTGGTGTCACAAACTAATAAAGTTTAGCTATTTTAAGATTTTATTTTATTTTATGTCAAACTCTAAAAACAAGAAGTACAACCTCAGAAATAACTTAACCTTATTAGTTTGTGTTATTATGTTAGCACTGTCACGTGATGTACTATTTACATACAAGACTTCTCCTAGTCAGGAACCGGGTTTTAATATTCTGAGTTGGTTTATTTTTGTTGTTTTCATGATCGGTCGAGAAATATATAGGTCTTTAAATAGCAAGTATCCATAGTATAGAATGTTGATGAGGTTTGCAGAAACTGGATCATAGGTCAAGCTGTTTTGAACCAAACCTAACCGAACCGAACTGGTTCTGTTTGGTATTTTAAGTCTGAACTAGAACCAATTTAAGGGAAAAACAGATTGCTTATCGCCTTGGTTAAACTGTTTTATTTTTTTTTGAAATAAAATTATTTGGTTCGATTTGAACTGAAATGAACTGATTAACATATAAAAACGGTTCGGTTCTGTTTAGTTAACCGAATTGGTTATGCTTAGCAATTAACCAAATTGCCCTTTGTCCTAAAAACCGGAAAAAGATAAGAGCCGGTTCTTTTCAGTTCAGTTAATCGAAATAGTTTTCTTGCACATCCCTAGCTGTGCAAGAAGTGTCGATGGGCACAAAGGAAATGATCCACTGCTTATTGTATTAAGCGATATGAAAGGTCAAACCGGTCCCGATATTCCTATTCTGTGCTGGTTTAAGCTCGAACTTTCTTAAGTTGGTCCTCACCGACTTCTGCTTTCTCTAGCATTTTATATTCTGGCTCTGCTTGTGGGCTCAGAGCAAATTACCTTTCGTAATTTTGTTGAGCAGGAATCGCAGAAGCTGGCATTAGCTGAATCAACGGGGTTGGACCAGAAGCAGATAAACAACTGGTTCATAAATCAGAGGAAGAGGCATTGGAAGCCCTCGGAGGACATGCAATTCGTGGTGATGGATGCAACTCACCCTCACTACTACATGGACAGTGTCCTGGGCAATCCATTCCCCATGGACATCACTCCCTCCATCCTCTGATTATCGAGCGGTGCCGAAGTTCGCACATTTTTATGTCCCGTAAGATGCTATATGTGTAGTACTACTTGAACCGATGGAGATCATATTATCGAACTCAGGAGTTGCCGGGTCAGTTGTTTCTGCCTTGATGATCCCGGTGATTGTAGGATGTACTGTTGTTGACATGTTATTGTATGACCCTCAGAGAAGTCCGAGGCTGTTTCCTTGTAATGAACTTTAAATCTTTCATCGTATTTTGCACTGTTCTAAATCCTGGGGATTCTGAGGCGAGCCTGGAGCAGAACTTGAATGCCATCCAGACAGGTAAAGTTATATTGACTGTTGTGCTCGAAATTGTGTTAATTCAATCAAATCTTGTGCTAGACGGGCAACTTGTACATAGGAGCTGGAGTAAAGACTCCTAAGTCGACGCCGTCGAAAACGATGCTGTCACTTCTTTCTATAGCATACGATGTTGTGCGTTCTCTCTGTATATTTGTGCTTTCGAGTCCTGAAAGGTCTGGAGGGCTTCAGGAGTGTTGCTAGAAAAATGTATCTGGCCTAGTGGTGGCTGTGGCCCTGCTGGAACCGATCCTGAACCTGCCTGGTTCCACCATTCAATGGGATTGGAACTGCTAGTTCAGAACCGGAATTTGAATTGGTCTGGAACAGCCGGTTCCAAATCGTCAAATGAATTTTAAAAATTAAAAATAGAATGTCTCACAAGTTTTTAAAGTCCCAATGAGATTCAATTCATTTAAATTGTAAATAATAATATTTAGAATTTTGTGTGATCAAATAAATGTAAATGGACTTTTCCATTTTATAATCTCTTTGGAAAGTTCATTCTCCTTTTCTTATCCATGTGGAACAAATAAAACTATTCACATCGACAAGAAAAGTAAAGGGTGCTCTTTTAAGAACTTATAAAATGGGAAAACTTTGTTTATTGAGACTGTCATGCGCACACATAAAATTTTTGTGCTTGAAACTTCTATTTTTTAAGTTTTTTAATCGAATCAATTGATTCCAAATCAGAACTGGCTGGTTCTTAAACTGTGATCAAGTTTAATCTGGTCAGTAATCAGTAGATGCCCTTAAGTAGTTTTAGGTTGAAATTACGTGGAAGAAGGAAATCTATACAAGGAGAGTTTTATCAATTGGCAACTAACTTGGCACTGGTTGGATGAGTTTGGGCACATCTGTTTATACTGGGGTTCTTGCTAATCTACTAGAGAGAACTGTACCCATCAAGATGGCCATTGAGAAAAGCCAACTTGACATCCAATTGGTGGATCTTTCAATAATTTGGGCAACAAGAGAAATCAACAATTGAATTGTTTCCAAGGGAGCAATTGGAGCAAACCCTTCTTCATAATTAATATCTTGCTTTTGATTATGGCCTTTGACCATGGAGAAAATCTTCAGTGGAGCAGTCATACGATATAGGTGATATTGATATGGTATATTTGTTCAATTAGAATTTATCTTTTTACATATTTTTCATTTATGATTCACCATTTATTAGGTTTTTTAAATATTTTATCATGTATATATTATTTTCAATTAGGATTCACTATTTATTTCATATTTTTATATTTTTTTTAAAAAAATTTAGGATTTAATAATAATAATTGTATAATTATTAGTGACATACCAAGTTCTGATTAGTTGAATATACCGACCGATCCACTAAAGACTTTCTCTTGACCATGAGCTTGGCTTTATTATGCCCTCAACTTCTCCTCTACCATCTCTCTCTTAGACTTAGTACACCCACCCATTTGACTCTAATGATTTAATGACTATTTGAAAGAGATGCCAGCTTCCAAGTTTCATTCTTCTCGATAGCTTGTGTTTCCCCATCCATGGCTTGAATCCATTTCTTCTCCTTCACCGATTCTTCAAAACTCGAAGATTCAGCGTCGGCAAACAAGCAAAAAAAAAAAAATCAAATAATATAACCTTTGAGTTTGATTGTAAACATCATCAAGACTTGGATAAAGAGCAGTGGATGAAATGAAACGAGTAAGTTTTGGGGGTTAAGGTGATGCCAAATGACTCATGGAGGTAGCATGATACATATGTTAGGACAGTGGCTCGATTGCCCGGCTACACATTAATCAAACGGACGGTTGTTTCCTTCCCTACAATTGGGTTTCGAGAAAAGCGCTCAACGTCCGTAAAAATGGCAAATGGGCATGGCCGAGAAGTTACGATGACCCACAAGCAATGGAGCCATCGTCCTCCATTGAACAAAGAGTTACCCAGGCCAGCACTTGGGTTCTCAGGCCATGTTTCCATACACTTTTACCGCATGGATCGCACTGTCAGACATGCTCCCAACGAGACAAAGAATAACGTCGTGGGCAGATCTTTGTGCCATGCTAATTCAGCTTCGAATTTCCCCGGCCTGTAGGCTCATGGGATACTAAAGTCCACCGCACCATTTCGTAGACTTGGTGGATTTTAGAATATTTGGGAATGCTTGGCAATCTTCCTCGCATCGTGTTAAAAAGATTGTATCATTAGGTGTAAAAACGATCTCCATTCATAAAGTCGAAACCAGAGTGCGGTGTAACACGGTGCTACTGAATAATCTTGATCTCGTGTAAAGGGATGTGCAACATTTACTTTGTTTACATGCAAACCTGTGAGATGTTTGGTGTCATTTTCATTTTCCATATTCGTCATTAATATAATTTATATATTAAAATTTATGACATATATCTGATTTTCAGATTGATGGCAAAACAATGATTCCATTCATCTTCCTCTCACCCCTATTTATGATCATGACAATAAAGATCTTCATTAATTGCTCAGATTCTCATATCTCACTCTATATCTATAATTTTAGTTGTAAAAATTTCTCTTTTTTGAACGAATAATTTAAAATTATAAAAAAATTTAACATAGTATACTAATAAAAATTGAGAATGTTTCACTTGCAATTATAAGTTAATGAATTTTAAATGAATTAAATTGTGATATAATTATACGAATTTAATACAATATTTTATGTTTATTTATTTTTATTTTTTTATACATAGTACGGATCCATGTCTATTTTAATTATTGGAATTTACAGAATAATGGAAGAAAAAGGAAATTAAAAACATGCGAAGAATTAAGCTGACAAGCTGGACTCTCTCAGGCTTCCTCTCCTCTTCTCAGTCTTCTCTAATGACGCCCAAGGCTTAGGCTCGCTTTCTTCCATCTCCTCCTCCTCCTCCTCCGCTTCCTCTCCCGGAAGCCTAGGGTTTCTGAATCCCCGCTCCCGAACTCCACCGCCATTGATTTAGGCTTCAAATCTTCACATTTCCCTGTCTCCACCGCTCAGCCGCCGCCCCTCGAGAAGGCCTATCGAAGCCCCGCCGTGCCGTCCCAAATGGCGAAGACCCGACCTGGGCTCATGCCAAAGCCTAAGCCCGGAAAAAGGGACCTTGACTGTTACACCATCAAGGGCACCAACAAGGTCGTCAGGGCCGGCGATTCCGTCCTGATGCGGCCGTCTGACACCGGGAAGCCACCGTACGTGGCCCGCGTGGAGAAGATCGAGTCCGACAGCCGTAACAACGTCAAGGTCAGGGTCCAGTGGTACTACCGTCCCGAGGAGTCCATCGGAGGGAGGCGGCAGTTCCATGGAGCTAAGGAGCTATTCGTCTCCGACCATTACGACATTCAGAGCGCTCACACCATCGAAGGGAAGTGTATAGTTCACTCCTTCAAGAACTACACGAAGCTCGAGAACGTCGGGGCTGAGGATTACTACTGCAGATTCGAGTACGAGGCTGCTACAGGTGCATTCACTCCTGACAGAGTTGCCGTGTGAGTTTGCCATATGTGCTACGCCGTCATCGCTGGCTGTCCTTGGATGGTTTTGCTGAATGTGGTCGCTTTTTAGCTTTGGTTTTGGACAAATGTCTTCAACTTAATGAGAAAGTGCAGTTCAACTCTGCATTTCTCCATTGGCTAAGGAAATCTTTACATGTTTACTGGAATAAAGGAGAGGTCTTTCATTGACCTGACACATTTCTTTTCACTATCTGTTAAGGAAACGTTAAAAAAGATAAGAAAGGGAGTTTTTCCCCCCTTTGTGCTTATGGGTTCTGTAAGTTTTGGCATTTTGCTGAGTTCGCATGACTGATTTGTGTTTATGAAGATATTGCAAGTGCGAGATGCCGTACAATCCCGATGGCCTGATGGTGCAGTGCGAGGGTTGTAAAGACTGGTACTTCTTCTCTTTCCTTTCCTCCCCATCTCCGGGTAATACGTGTCTTAGATTTTTGCTTCTGTTAGATCTTAATGAAAGATGGTTCCTGATTCCGAAAATAATACCTTGATGTAGACTTTTTGTCCGAGAAAGAGAGTACTCCTTGCCGATGTTGGATATGTTTTTGTCACTAATTGCACTCGGGGTTAGTGTTACTGATCTTGTTTGGAAGGAAAAAAGGGTCCGGAAAGAAATGGTTTCCTCTGAGAAAAGAATATTCCAGATCCAAATGCTGCATCGAAAAAACTGCTGCAGATTTTAGGCCATCAATCTGTTGATAGTTGTATTAGGAAGGGGATGAAAGCTTGTTTTGTGTTTGGCCTTTTAATGTTGTAATTTGTTTGAGGATGAGAAGAAACAGAACATCTGGATATATATCTAGAGCATCTTGTTATTTTTTCTCCTACTAATGTAAGACATCTTGAGCAGTACATCCTATGCTTCTTTCTTTTTAGTCTAAATATGGTAACAAAGGAGAGAACTTCTAACTTTTCCCATGCTTCTTCTCGCATGGTCTTTGCTTGTATGTTCCTTGGCTGCTAATTTTTTGAGTTTCCTTTTTGCCAGGTATCATCCTGCATGTGTTGGTATGAAAATTGAAGAAGCCAAACGGCTGGATCACTTTGTATGTTCTGAATGTTCTGATGACGATGCCAAACGTGCGGATAATGGATTCTCTGCATCCCCTGAAGATGATGTGAAGGTGACAATACCTGGTTGCATTTACTACGTAGTTTGGCTTAGCATGCCAGCTATCTTTATGTTATTGTTTTTATTTTTCTGCTTCATTTCTCCACAAGTAGCTGTCCTGGAGACCAGCTTCGATGTTTCTGTGAAGAAAATCTTCAAAATGAAATTATCATGATTTATCTTGGCTGGTTATGTTTTTATGGCTCCAATTAATCGAGGCTGTTGTTTGAACTTGAAGGCCACAACAGGCATGGATTCCTGTCTACTCTGATAGTGTAATAGCTATAGGTATGCAGGAAATTGATTGTTAATTTAGGGGCAGAAATATCTTTGCTAACTTCATCCTGAAGTTAGTTAAATTAAAGTCAGCCTTTTTCTAGATTGAATTATCTCTAAGAACAATATTACATTGATTCCATATCAAATGCTTTGAATTCTGCAGGAGGAAAATTGTATGAACTAAATTTCAAATCTAGTTCCAAGCAAAATAAAAAAAAAATATTTTCAAACCTAGTTTGGACTGGAGTTTTCTGCAAGCAACCGCAATCTTAATTGTTTGTTTTTGGAAAAATTGGTGAAATTCATTAAAACTCAAAAAGGATTTAGAAAGTAACCCAAACTAACTATTTACAAAAAATGCCCAACTGTGAAGCAACTCAGGATCTACTAATCCAAAACACTAAATGGGAAAGGGATGACACTTTCAACCGCATTGTATCCCCAATGTCGTGCACTAAATCCTCTTCATGACGGGATGCTCTCTGAAAGATTCGCCTATTCCTTTCAATCCAAACAATCTTAATTGTTTCTGGCAGCATATAACAAAATAGGGTTTTCTGCAGGCATGAGCAATGTTTTCTGCACTCGAGATTGCCCCTTCTCCTTTTATAACTGTTATTTTTCTATACTTTGTCTTTTCAATTTATATATATATATATATATATATATAGATATAGATATTGTGTGCGTGTGTGTTTTTGAAGTCAATTATTTTTCTCCTGCTTTATGGAGCTCTTGGCACATCCCTCAATACCTGGTAAAACTGGTTTTCTGTGTTGCCGGTGTTGTAATCCTGTTCAAGTAAGGTCATCCAGTGTTTGTCGCAATGCTTGTGAGATTATCAATCTTGTTGAGCAATGGAGCTAACACAGAAGTTCACAGATATACTTGCTTCCTCTTGTCCTTTTCATTTATCTAGCTAGATATTGGGTAATCGATATTTAACAACTTAAAAAAAAAAAGATATTGGGTAATGGATATGACTCTGCTAGTTCGAACAGTAGATGACTTCCTACTTTTTCTCAAACAATTGATTTGCATTAGGGGCCAGAGTCACAGTTAATACTGCTTGCTCTTCTGGTTTTGCTCTGTTGTCTCTTCTCTTCAGTGCCAGTGCATCATGCCCCCTTTTTTGATCAGCTGGTGCATCATGCCCTTTTATCCATGAGTATAAAATAATCATTCATTTTAGTCATCCTTTTATCTACTACAAATTTTTATCATTTGTTTATTTTTCATGCACATTAAGACCTTTGAAACCTGATGTGATATTTAGTCACGAGTAAGTCTAAACGAGCACAATCAAGAAACCAAAATGGTCTTGGTTTCCATTGGATGGTAGTGCATGTATATCAAATCTGCGCAGTAATAGATGAACAAATACAAAAAGAGTGTTGAGAGTTTGTGCCACAATATTGGGAATCATTGATATTCAACAGGGCATTCTTATCATTCTGTTCCCTCTTTCAGTTACCTGGAGATCATCTAGTTGGTTTAATTTCTTGTGCAGGTGGAGTCGAAGCGCAGGAAGATATAAGGGCAGGAAGAGAAAAGGGCATTGACTGGCTGTTGCTCTCGGGCTTGAAAGAATGATTCTCTGAGCAATTTAGCAACAAGAAAAAATGCGTGCGTATGAGGTGTACAGTGTTGGTGGACCGTGGTTTGCGTCAGAAGGATCCGAGTCTTAAAGAGTATTCACTCTTGTGCTAGGGTTTCTATTGACACTAGGATCAGCTCTTTTAGGAGGTATGTTGCTGTGAACCTTCTGCTTATGGGGGTCTTTTTGAAGCTTTGCTCTTACGCCTTTCTGACCAGGGGAGTCCTTTTCAAGTGCTCTAGATTCTCGTCAACTTGAAGCTTTGCACCTCCTGGTTTACCCTGCCACGTGCGCTTTGTAGGCGTACGAACATGGCCATGAGGATTAGTCGGATGAAGTCCCGATTCCTCTTTATGTTGAAAAATCAATTACAAGTGACTTCAGAGATCTTATTAGAGAAATATTTTCCAGTGCGTTACAAATTTTGACTGTCCAATACTTGGTCCCAAAGCAGGGAATAATCCGTTACGTCAAAGGAATACGGTCAATATGGCTATAACGTTTCTGTAAAACACATGCCGGAATGATCTCTGGATTGCAATAGAATCTCCCTCTCCTTTTCTCAATCCAGATCTGATCGGTTGATTCGAGGGTTGATACCCTTTTCTTTATTAAACAAGTCTTGAAAAAATATAGAATTTTACATCTTAATAAGCCAACAAGGTTGGGTGGTGTTCTTGCAGGTGGAAACAGCTTCGTTCACATTTTTAGGATCCCCAGCTCTCTTTCTTCTTCATCAGACTCTTACACCCACCGTCAACAAACAATAATCCATGATCAAATTGAAAATCAAATGCGTCCCGCAAGTAGGACAAACGATTAAGGAATGAAAGATCTAGGTTCAAATTATTGAACTAACAACATTCGACCTAGTGGCGCATGTAATTTCCTTGTTAATAAAATGGCTGGTCGGGTCTGTCCGACTGACCAATTCGGAAGATATGCTGTCTGTAAGCTTTTTATGGAAGCCCTTCTCCTGGAACTCGAACATAAGAGGAAAGCTCCAAAAAGATCTCTTTACATCACAAGCAGAAGATTTTACAGCATCATGCCTCCTAAAGAGCTGATCCTAGTGCCCAATTGAAACCCTAGCACAAAGTGTGAATCCTCTAAACACTCGGTCCCTTATGAAGCAGACCAGGTCTACCAACACTGTATAGCTCAACCACAAGCATTCTAGTTGCTAAAACGTTCAAAGGGCAATTGTTTCAAGCCTAATAGCAAAAGCCGATCGATGCCCTTATTTCTTCCTGCGCTTCAAGCCCACCTGCACAAGAAATTAAACTAACCACGTAATCGTTGAGTAACTGAAAAAGATAAAGAGAGATTAGAGTGTCCAGATGAACGTCAGTGACTCCAAATATTGTGGCAGAATTGTTCATCTACAATTGGGCAGAGTTAACAAGTGCTTTATATTCAGAAGAGTTGAAGAGAGCCTTAAGAACGTATCAGTTTAGGGGGAGCCAATTGGATTAAGTCGAGAAATATTCACGGCCTTGTTGTACAAGGGCTGTCATATACGAGAATATATGCAAAACATAATCTTGAAAACAATCTAAATGCAATTATGAGGATCTCACCTCAACTCATGAAAATATCATACCGTCAAAGCAGCATTCCACACATAAGCCGCTGTGTAAAATTTTTTTTCCTTCAACTACAAGAACTATGATTTTCCTCAAGTTATATGCCAAGCATTCATCATTCAATATGCATGCTCTATTATCTAATGGAAACCTAGGAATTTCAGGCTTTCCCCTTATATCAATTAAGATGTTCTAGCAGACAAAGTTAACCACTTTAGTTTCTCAATAATTACATGTCATGTCACTTAATTGGGTTGATTTAGACTTATTCCTCTTCATTCCCCCAGTTCTTGTTGACAAGTAAATATCACATCAGATCTCAATGATCTTAATATAATGAACAAATGATAAAATTTGTATTATATGAAAGGATGACTAAGATGAATGATTAGTTTATATTCATGGATAGAAGAGCATTATGCATCAACACTAAAGAGGAGATAACAGAGCAAAAACAGAAGAGCTTGCAGTATTAACTATGACTCTGGCCCATAATGCTGACCAAAATTGTTTGAGAAAAAGGTATTAAGTCATCTACCATTTGAACTAGCAGAGTCATATTCATTACCCAATATCTAGTTAGACAAATTAAAAGGACAATAACACAAAGACAGCTAACATTGTAAGCCAAATATGTAGTAACTGCAGACAGGTATTATCACCTTCATATCAGCTTCTGGGAATGCAGAAAATCCATTGTTTGCTCGCTTGGCATCATCATCAGAACATTCAGAACATACAAAGTGATCTAGCCGTTTTGCTTCTTCAATGGTCATACCAACACATGCTGGATGATACCTGGCAAAAAGGAAACACAAAAAACTTACAAGGAACATATAGGCAATAACCATGGAAGAAGAAGCATAGCAAAGAGGAAGCTCTCTACTTTATTACTATATTTGGACTAAAAAGGAAGAAGCATGGGATCTCCTCCACAATGTCTTACATTAGTAGGGGAAAAAACAAGGAGCTCTAAAATATTTCAAGATGTTCTCTTTCTTTTCATCCTCAAACAGTTTAAATCATTTAAAGGCCAAATAGAAAAAAAAGAACTCATCCCCTTCCACATACAACTATAAACAGATTGATTGCCTAAATCTGCAGCAGTTCTTTTACGCAGAATTTGGATCTGGTATATTCTTTTTCCTTGAGGAAACCATTTCTTTGGGACCCTTTTTTTGTCTAAACAAGATCTGCATCATGAACTCCCAGCGGAATTAGCAACAAAAAATATATGCAAAATCAGGTAAGTGGTCTCTTTTACACAGATAAAGAGCCCTACACCAAGATATCTTCCATTAAGATACACAGAAGCAAAAATCTAAAACACATAGTACCAGCAGATGGGAAGGAAAGGAAACGGAACAAGTACCAGTCTTTGCAACCCTCGCACTGCACCATCATGTCATCGGGATTGTACGGCATCTCGCACTTGCAATATCTTCATAAACACAAATCAGTCATGCGATCACATCAAAATGCCAAAAGCTATAGAACCCACAAGCACAAAACGGGGACAAACTCCCTTTCTTATCCCTTTTAACGTTTCTTTAATAGATAGCGAAAAGAGATGGGTCAGGCCAATGAAAGACCTTCATATATTCCAGTAAACATGTAAAGATTTCCCTAGCCAATGAAGAAATGCAGAGTTGAACTGGACTTCCTCATTAAGTTGAAGACATTTGTCCAAAACCAAAGCTGAAAGGAAGCACATTCAGTAAAACCACCCAAGGACAGCCAGGGATGACGGCGTAGTAAATATGGCAAACTCACACGGCAACTCTATCAGGAGTGAATGCACCTGTGGCAGCCTTGTACTCGAATCTGTAGTAGTAATCCTCAGCCCCGACGTTCTCGAGCTTCGTGTAGTTCTTGAAGGGGTGAACGATACACTTCCCTTCGATGGTGTGAGCGCTCTGAATGTCGTAATGGTCGGAGAGGAATAGCTCCTTAGCTCCGTGGAACTGCCGCCTCCCTCCGATGGACTCCTCGGGACGGTAGTACCACTGGACCCTGACCTTGACGTTGTTACGGCTGTCGGACTCGATCTTCTCCACGCGGGCCACGTACGGCGGCTTCCCGGTGTCGGACGGACGCATCAGGACGCAATCGCCGGCCCTGACGACCTTGTTGGTGCCCCTGATGGTGTAAGACTCAAGGTCCTTCTTTCCAGGCTTAGGATTGGGCATGAGCCCAGGTCGGGTCTTCGCCATTCGGGACGGCACGGCGGGGCTTCGATAGGGCTTCTCGGGGGGCGGGGGCTGAGCGGCGGAGACGGGGAAATGTGAAGACTTGAAGAAAAACTTGATGGTGGTGGAGTGCGGGAGAGCAGATTCACAAACCCTAGATTTCCGGAAGAGAAAGCGGAAGAGGAGGTGGAGGAGGTGGAGGAGGGGGAAGAGGAGCCTAAGCCTTGGCCGTCGTTAGAGAGACTGCGAAAGAGAGGAGCAAGCTTGAGAGAGTGCAGCCTCTTACTTTTTGCAGTGCATTTTTTTTTCTTTATTTATTTTATCTTATTTTATTTTCATCGTAGCAATCGAGCAATCCACTTAATAGTGTATCGTATGGTCTAGGACCTGCCATTAAACCACATATATCGGTCCCAGGAGAGTCGAACACTGGAGTTAACCTATTGCAAGTCCTTTTGTCCTGTAGTCGTGTGAATTGCCGACGAAGATGAAGTAAGAGTAATTATTAGGTCGAGTCTTTCCTCGGTATCGTGAATTACCTCGGGGATTTTGTGCCAAAGATTTCTAAGCAGGTTCGTTCCTTGAAAAAAAATGTTCAAAAAGGATGCACCCCAATAGGATCCTCTACGCAAGCAGGAAAAATGATTCTCCCGACCGCCACCAATCAGCTTATTAGTAGATCCGTCCTGAGATGTTCTTTTTTTAACATGTCGTGGAGAGAATTGCTACATGTTTTCTAAATGTTCTTACTTTTCACCCTGATCGTACAAAATAAATATAACCGATACGCTTGTTCGATTCGCTGCTTTTCACCTAAGACACCCACATCCAAAGTATCGAAGTCTTAATGACTTTTACAGTCAAACTCAAAGGGTCTGATTATTTTAATTTTATTTTGTTTATCTGCTTATACTGAATCTTTGGATTTTGGGTTGAATGAAGGTGAAACGAATATTTAAAATTCGTATAAAAATAAAATTATTAAATTATTCATTTTATAAAATTAATACAAAAATCTAGTATATGTGTTCTTTCATGTAAAATTAGAAACGAACATTCGTTTCTCTACTCTCAACTCTCGACGAATATTTGATTATTGGATTATTTAATTGAAAGTTCTTTATTGACTCACTTCAAGTAGATATTTGATGATAAATTTAAGTACAACATATATTTCGAGAAGTGAATACAAGAAAAAAGTCGCAGTCAAATTTGATATAAAAATAAGGGTATTTTTTTCTATTAATTAATAAGTTATATGCATACGAAGTTAAGTTTTCCTTTTCTTTCCCCTTATTATAATAAATTCAAATAAGATAAATATTTCTCATCCGTTCCCTTCTCCTCCTTTCCCTTCCTTTTCCTTCACCTCCTTTCCCCTTCATTCAACCCCTCCAAACATACCCTTAGAGCCAAATGGATGTACAAAGCCAAGAGAAATGCTAGAGGAGAAGTTGAGATGTATAAAGCAAAGGCTACAAGCAAAAGTAAGGCATTCATCATGAAGAAGTATTTACTCTAGTTGTTAGCTTGGAAACATTTCAATTGCTGATTTCTCTTGCTACCCAAAATTGTTGAAAGATCCAACAATCAGATGTAAAGTCTGCCTTTCTTAACCTCAAGTATTAGCTCAAGTGGAGAGCATGTGCGTACGATTCGTGTGAAAATCCATGAAGTACATATGTGCTTTGCACATATATGAATATGCTCTCTATGAAAAAGAAGAAAAAGGAGGTGTGTTATTTGTGTGCAACTGTAACCGACAGAGAATAGCTTTTTCCTTTATGCTCAAACATGGAGAGTTGTCGAACTCAACCCGAGTGTCTAAGAAGGTGAATATTCTCTCTTTTACCGCTTGAATGTGGGCGGTTCCATGGCCCAGGGAGAGATTATCTGGCTATCAGTCAGATGCCCTCACAATCGGACCTGTTACCCGACTTGCCTGAGTCGAGCCTGCTATACGACTTGCTCATGGATGTACAATCCGCAAGCTCAGTTGGCAGTGCACCAATTAGGCCTCTCCAAACTGCCTCAAAAACTTGCCGACATGCACAATGGCGAACCGAGTTTTTCTCGGTTCTTATGTATCCGTGAGACCTTGGACCAAGGCCAGCTGTAAGGCAGGTGGGTCACCCGAAGTAGCTCAGGAGTGTTGATACCAAAGGGTGAGTCATTAGACCCATCAGTTACATTTCTATATCATTAGCCATTTGGCTTCCACAGCTGGCGGGAATGCAGAAGTTCCAGCGACCGTGAATGGCTTCTCTCACTGACTCTCGAATGGTATGACGGTTGGCCTTGTAAAGAATCTTCACTAGAAACAACTCAATACAAGCGATCGATCCCCTTCAGCTCGTGGGTGGTTGGAGTGGCCACTTCATATAACGACCGAAACCCGGTTTCAGGTACTCGTTCACCTTATCCCCTCAAGTAAGACTTCCAGAATAGGAATCCTACATTATCATTCTTCACTGTGGAATAGGGCTGACACATTTCTTGCCTGTTTGGATGATCTGGACCGACTCTCTGGAACGGTCTGTTAACGTACAGGCTCATGCAGGTGAAGTATGCTCCTGTCCTAAGCTGAATTGAACATTTCCGAGGATTCCACCATACACAAGGAGAGTTGGAAATGAAGGGAGAATGTAAGGGACTTGCTTTAGCTTGGTACTGGCCCCGAACGGAATGGTTATCAGCATAATCCTGAGCACAGTGGGATCTGGAAATAGAAATGAATGCCACTTGAGCAATGAGCAGCCACAGCTTTGGTGAAATTGTCGTGGTAGGAAGCTTGAATCACATTGCAAGAGTACCGCCTTCTACTTGGCCTGTCCCTTCACTGCAAACTCACCAGACGAAAAGTGGCTTCTTGAAGAGATACACATTTTCCTTTTGAAGATAAGCATAAATCGTCTAGAAAATTATCCGAAGAAAACTCGATTTTGAGAAATATACATAGCTAAATTCGCATGATAGCAGGGAATAAAAGCAGCAATCATCTTGAAATAATTACAAATCCAATCCCTCAGGAAATCATTTCCATTCTCTATATATCTTGGTCAGATATCAATGAACTTTAACATTTTCGTATTCAAAATTTGCATCAGTCACAAGGAAAAACACTCAGCTGAGGGCAGAAGTACCGGTTGATTAAAACGGCATGTCATTCTTCTCGTTCTCTGGGGTCCTGTAAGCAAAACCCAATTCATCACTCAAGCACCTCTTCACAAAGCTTGCCCGTTGAACCAATCGGACCAGCTGCTGCACTACTTCTGACATCGGTGGCCTGAACTCAGGTCCGGGCTGGAAATCGAGAAAGATTACTAGAATCAGTTCATTGAGAATACGGAACTAAAATCTGCCAGGTCTGTTGATTCACTGTAATCAATATATCTGTACACCTTCTATCAAATATTCTTGAAGAAGACTTAATTACCTGAACGCAAAGTGTGATAATGTCGGCAAAACAGGAGAGGGACTTTGCCGGGTACATGCCATTCAATGAAGGATCCACCATCTTCGCCAAAGCATCGATGTCATGGAGCTGAGGAGCAGCCCACCTTACAAGAGATTGCTCTACGCTAACCCTCGAACTAAAAGACGAAGACTGAGGCGTTTGAAAAAGACAGATCAACACAAGTTTCTAAATGCAGATTTCTTATTAATTTTCGTACCTGTCTAGTGGCTTTCGACCGGTCAAGAGTTCCAACATCACTACTCCAAAGCTGTACACATCGCTCTTAACAGTATACACTCCCGACAAAGCAAACTCAGGAGCACTGTAGCCGAATGAACCGACCATAAGAGTCGAGATCTGCAAGATAAAGAGTAACAAGAAGTCTGAGCAATCGGAATAGAAGGGTGAAAGAGGAAATTTTTTTTCCGGCTTTTCTTTGCCCCATCTTACCTGTGTCTCGGTGTTCGGCATCAGAGCAGCTAAACCGCAATCAGACAAGCGAGGATTGAGCCCTTCATCGAGTAAAATATTTGCTGACTTGAAGTTTCTATGTACAACTGAAGGTAAGCATACTTCATGCAAGTACCTGACAGCCCCGAAGAAAACACGGTTTAGAGAGGAAAAATTTACCTGCATGTAATTTAAAAAGAAACAGAGAAACTGCAGCTTGGTGCTGTGCCCTTGGCTAAAAATCATTCAATTAATCTTTGCTATTTGGAAACTATTTCTTGCCATTGAATTCAGGAGAACTTCCTAGCTTTTCATCTCTTCCGTTTTACAGAACAGCATGACTGAAAAAAAAAATTCCTCAGACGTTTTACAATCATATTGGTTCCTAAACTGCAATCCAGTGCAGTATTTTTCTCATAACTTAATCTTCAAACACTAGGAAAAATAAAAATTGGAAAAAAGAAAAAAGATCAGATAGGATTGCAACATACAACTTTGTGGAAAATGAAAAACTTTTCTCAAGTACTCCCGAGAAACAGATTTTGGAAAACAAACAGCAGTTCCAAGAAACTTGAGGATTAAGATATAGACATACTCCAGTGCACGGGCAGTACCGAGAGCAATCCGAACACGGACATTCCATGATAGCATTTTCCTGCTATCTTCAGCAAAGTGAAGCATATCGTGCAAATTCCTGCTTCCTATGTATTCATGGACCAGGAGACGATGTCCATGCTCAACACAATAACCAAACAAGGTTACGATGTTGGGATGTCTCAACCGAGACATGTTCGAGACAGCTTCAAGAAAGTTGTCCTCTCCTTGTAGTGACAGAGCTGCATTGTCAATCTTCTTGATCGCTGTTATCTAACCTCGTATAAGGAAAATAAAAATAGAGCCATTAAACCATCAAGAAGTCAAGTTTGTAGACTTCTCTCAGCAAATGAGATGATATTAAGACATAACAAAAAGAATCCGTGGAAATGTTCTCACCTACAAAAAGATTTCTCTAAATGCAAAAGATCAGGATGATAAGTTTCTCATTACCCTTTGGAAGATAATCTTATCATATGGAATTATGAGTACTTGCCAATTGATAAAGAGTTGGAAAAAAATGGATTTTAATGCATATTTCACAAAAGAAAACCAAGAACTAGATGAACCTTGGAACCAAATATGATCACATATTGCAAAAAGAAAAACATTCATGAGGATACCTTTCCATCAGGAAATTCTCCTTTGTAAACACGACCGAGGGAACCTTCACCCATAAGAGATTCTTGACTGAAGCTCTTAGTGACCATTTGGAGAGCAGCAACAGTGTATGAGGTAGCAGTAATGGGAGACTTGACCTGCTTCATCAATCCATTACTCCCCTGTAATCTCTCTGCTGCTAGCTTCTCCAAAGGTGGAGGCATCAAATCTATAACAGAGGCACCAGTTGGCTTCACTCTCTGCTCTTGCACGTCTGTATTAACTACAAAAACAAGATTACAACACAGTTCCAATATTAGTAATGATGGTCCCCCGAGACGCCTGACCTCCAACTAAGTAGAAGTCATCCATTCACCACAACCGCTGTGGACCAGGTTGGCACTAGGAAGAAAAGTTTCAGCTTTAAATTTTTCTTAACAATAAGAGCAAAATGTTGGGAAAAGTGCGTCAGATCTCACCTTGGCAGTTGTCTTCACATAAAACATTTGGTATATATACTTCATAAATAATAATGTTGAAGATAATCAGTAATTTTTCCTGCTCTTATTTCACATAGTTTTGCTTGAAACAACAAACTAAGAAACATCCATAAGACCTATATAAAATATTCACTTGAAGAGAGAAATACTAAAGTGGAAAAAGAAACAAACCGTTAGTTTTGGCAGTAGACTGACTTTCCATGGAGAATGCTCGGCCACTCTTTTTCCAGCTCTTTCTCGGGCAAAAACAAAAAGCTAGAACCAGAACTAAAACCAAGAGAAGAACACCTACAATGATACCCACAATGGCACCAGCTGCCAATCCTCTACTCGAGCTTGATGCAAGGCTGCCAGAGCCCTTTGTCGTGCTAGGGGGGCTGGGCCCAGTTCGAGTCTGATTCCCATGCAATTTCCCGGGCGAAGGTGGTGTATAGGGTGGTGGAGGAGCTGGCCCGTTTGCAAAAGAATTCCCATCATATCTAATATTTCATTCAGAAGAGTGACTAAGAAACCACTGAGAATTAAAACAAATGACAACCAAACGATCATTTAATAAAATACAAGGATACTAGAGATAGACTTCTCACATAAATGTCGGGATCGAGATAAGTTCTCGAGGGATCCATCCACTGAAGTGATTGTTAGCAACATTTCTGCAGCGAGCATACAGTTACTCTAAGAGACAGGCGACAAATTCCGAATTGTTATCTTGTACAGGAGAGAACTCACAGTGTAGTTAGAGGCGAAGAGGTAAGTGCATTAAGGGAACCAGTCAGTTGATTGTTCTGCAAGTACCTAAGCAAAGTCGGTTTTAATAGGAGTGTGGCTAGACATGAGATATGGAACAGAAGGAAAACATACAATATTGTTTAGCACTTACAGTGAAGAGAGATTTGTTATTGAGGTGAATGAATTGGGAAGATCTCCTGAGAAATTATTGAAGGATAGATCTCTGCAGAGATTTGAACAAAAATTGAAAAATAAATTACAGGGCATGAATTAATACTCGGATGGAATTTTAGAGTGACATGTTATAATCTATGGTCACACTGGAATGGAACTTACATTGTTCCCAACTTAGTCAAATTGACAAAAACATCTCCGATTGACGTGGATAGAGAGTTACGGCTCATGTTCCTATAACAAAGAAAGATTTCAGCATTATACAATTACTAATTATAAGCTGTAGTAAGTTGAGATGGACTTGGCAGTCTTAGCAGATAGAAAATAAATTACATAAGCACATAGAAAAAAGCACTTACAAGTAGGCTAGAGAGACCATGCTGCTGATGGAATAAGGGAGGTTCCCGGAAAGGTTATTTCCCGCAAGATTACTGCAATATATGTCATCTGACAGAATCGTCATATTGACCATTTAAAAGAAAAATGTAACAGTTTCCAGGATATAGGGTGCATATGATTCGAATATTACATGCTCGTCAGATTTGGAGGCAGCTGGTAAGGGATTGCATCATGGATGTTGTTGTTGCTCAAATCACTTACAAACAGAAAGTAAATTAAGTTTAGATAATACAATTAAAAGGTAAAACCAAATATAGAGAGGATAAGGGAAGATTATATCTCACAAGTTTTTTAATGACACAAGGTTTGAAAGCAAGTATCCTAGTGTTCCACTGAGCCCCAGACCAGAAATTTCTCTGTCAAAATATAGTAAAGAGAAAATTGTCAGCTAAATAGACCAGCATTTAGATTAGACGGAGTAAGCATCAAGAAATTCTGTTCCGTGTTTTCCCGGGGTAATAGCTATACATTGAAACAACGGCAGAGCCCTCGCAAGTAACGCCTTTCCACGACTCTGCACAGGGATCACCACCGCTGCTTTTCCAATTGGTCAGTTGGGAAGGACTGTTCAATGAAGTATACAGAGCTTGAAGACCAGAAACTGCAAAACACAGAGGGCAATCAAGAATCTCGGACAAAGATTACCACATGACCAAGGGATCAATTCTGTCTCCAGGAATTAGGGGGAAAAAGACACTCGACATTACAAAAGAAAAGACAAAATTTACATCTTTGTTGTATGTGATAGAAAAGAAATTCTTCGACAGAGACAGCTCATACATGTGCTACGTCTATACATGGGCAAAAATAGTTGGAAGTTTCTTTCAAACTCTAATGTCTTTTACACTTTCTGAGCATCTTGTCCAGCTGACAGAGGAGTTTCAAGCTCAAAACATATTAAAGAAGAATTAATCAAGAGTGAAAAAACTCAGATTTTGATGTCTAGAGAGGACCGTAAGATCAAATTCCAAAAGCCCGTGACTATTTACACATCGAGCTTCCAAAACTACCAAATGAATCAGCCAATAATCTTGAATACAAGCTCAAAAGAAAAGTCCGATGCGAGAAATCATAACAAGTACATTTTACAAAAATGGCCTCAGGAAAAGGGATGCTCTGTACCGTCAGTAGGATCAGTGGTGCCATGGACAAAAGGCAGAGCAGCCAAGACTAAGATCACGGCCAAGAATGAGAAGCCAGCAAGCGAATCAGCTGAAAATTGAGAAAAATGCTTCCTTTGCTGACCCATCTCCAAGGTTGTCATCATTCATTACTTCAGCTTGCAGTCATTTAACATGGGAAGACAGAAACCTCTACTGTATGGAGATCAAAGCCAAGAAGGAAAGGGTATAAGACGGAAATGAGAATGCACGAGACGAGCCTGTTGGACGGTAATGAGAGGAAGGAGAGAGGGATAGAGGGAGAGAGATTCTAAGTCGAGTAGAGCAATGAAGAGAGAGAGGGGGGGTCGGGGAAGAAGCATGAGTCGGCGGTGAAAATCTAACGTCCTGCCATAAACCGCATTTTCTTTTCCAAATTCAAACGACCCTGGCAGTGATGACGACCCCGCAAGATTTTTATATAAGTTGAACTCATTATTTATCATATTATCAATAATTACTTAAAATATTATTATTAAATATTACATCATCTTTTTTTATTTATTAAAAATATTTATTTTTAAATTATATTTATTTACATATTAAATATTCGTTAGTTAAACTCGCAATGTTATCTGTGAAGTGAACTTACCTAAAAATTTTTCACTATTTCATCATCCTATTAAGTGATGCTCAAGACTTTTATTTTATTATAAATCACATTAATATAATTAATAATGATTATAGAAATTAAGCAAGTAATTGAAGTTAAATTACTTATTTATTTATTAGAAGGTAAGGTGATCCAAAAGTTTATCCTATTGGAAGGGGGAAGAGAATTTGAAAGAGAGGAAAGGTTGGGTTGGAGCTGGCAAAGCTAATGACAACGATTCAGTTGCTCATATTACATAATATTCAAATTTTCATTTTCAACTGAATCATATAAATTAAATAATCGATCCTAAAATGCCTTTTATGAATTCTATGGTTCGCATGAATCACTGTCTGCATATGTTCAGTGTTTGATAGAAACTCTGACTAACTAGGAATTCTTAAGTAATTATATCTCACTACGTGACGTGAGAAAATATCAATCAAAATGTAACAAACGAGTAAATTAATAATCGAAGAATCTCATTAACTATTACTAATCAAAGTGATTTAATCGGTTTCTTCTCCACTTTGATATTGTGAGGTAAGACCATGTTAGAATTTTTTTTTTTCCAAACTAACATATTTAAAGTAAATGAATCCGATTTACGAAGATCACAGATACCCTGAAAAGAAACATGTGGTTATGGCTTCGATGTCGGGTTGCTGCGACTCTCCTCATAATTTGTGAATGGTGTCCACCTCTTAGGTGAGAGAGTCGTGTGTTTGATAGGTACGCTACGTCACAGTGCTGGCGTGATATCTGATATGATGTTAACAAGATTTAGTTATTTTTAGGATATTTTTAATAAAAACTGAAATAAAAAAATAAATTATAAAAGAGAAAAATGATCCTAAAATAACTTGATTTAATTTGCACGTGACATTACTTCAGTATTGTCACATGATATACTTGTTATATACAAGATTTTCTCCTCTTATTTAAAAGAAAGTCTGGTACATCACATTACGTGTTTTCATAAACTAATAATATTTAGTTATTTATAGAGCTTTTTTTTTTTCAAAATTTTGTATAAAGTTTCAAAAAAATTTAATTTTGTTAGTTTGTAACGCTAGGTAAGAAGCGTCATATACCATACCTGTTATACAAAAGACTCTTTTCTTAGTTAGGGAAAGTTTCTGCAATTCAAAAATGGGATCGTTCAATAATTTAATCTAATGACTAATAATTAATTATTTAAATTAAAAATCATTAATTTATAATCATTTTTTTTCAGTGATTTTTAGTGGTTGAGCAACTGGACTGTAACCCTTCTTTCTGTCAGAGTGACATTAAAGCAAGAAAGGGAAATAAGCAATTCATCTCTGATTGATGGCCTCCATCCCTTTTATTATTATTATTATTATTATTATTATATTTTGGAATATGAGGAAAAGGAATTATTCCATCACATGGAACAAAACTCTTTATTAACTTGTTCTGCATTTTCTTTGACCTTTTGATATTCATAAAACATCACGGGTTTTAATTAATTTATATTTAAATTAGATTGGTTATTAAAGATAAATTTTTTATTTTAAATTATTTTATTTGTAAAATTTGAATCTGAAATTATGCTCTCGGGATGTTGAACCAATTAAACCATTCCATATTATTTTAAAATAATATAATTTCTTTCTTTTTTCCAGTGACGCATGAGATGAAATAAAATAAAATGATGATGCAGCTGAGCATTGAATTGGCAAACAATAGTACGGAAAGTATGGAGGGTCCAATGCACGACAATTCGGATCCTTCTCTCTCCCGGAAAGCCAACGGGAAAAGCACGAGTTCCGAAACCGACGGGCCGGAATGCCGATATTACCCCTTATTGACATCCCTATCCCGGGCGCGTTCTTCCTCTCACATAAGTTGTTGCCTCTCTGCAGCCTCCCGAACTTATCAACTCCTATTTTCACAAATGTTTGAGTGTTTTCATCGACTCCACCACTTACCGAGGTGCCTCCACATTCTTTTTCAGATGATGTACTTAAACTATTCAGTCACAATTGATTTATCAAATGATATACGCTTAATCACAGGAGATTTTGAGATCTCGCCGACAGTGTACAGTGTCCTACATATTTTTAGCATTTTGTGCTGAGATAATCCAAGTACTTTTGGAGTCACACATTCGATTGTTATTGTAGTCCTAACCTTTACCTACAAGGCATATAATCCTATCTACAACATCCCTTTCATGACTGCAAGCACTCCTTTCAAGATTTTCAGCACTCCACCGTGAACTTGTACCTATATCGATTAAGTATTCCCAAAGAAATCGGATTTCTTTTAAATCTAGTGGCATGCCTAACATAGGTTAAAACCCTCTTGCACTGTCAAACATCTTGATTTCTATATCCTAATCCCGACAATTCCACATGTTTGCCCACGAAGCTTTTCACATAGAATTGGACGATAAATAACAAGCAGACTCTTATAAAGAGATGTCCGAATTGTGCAACCTAAATCAAGAACTCAATTCGAACTAGACCGGTCCAACCTTGTGATATCTTCATCATTCCTTCCTGCTAACATTCATTGTCGTTGTTAGGATATCGTCCTCCGTCTCTTCCTTTCCAACATTAGTCAGCGACTCGATCAATTTGTCTTTCCTCCTAGAATAGTTTCGTTTAAGATGATCCTCCATGTCACAGTCCAGTAAGTCAACCTTCTATGAGATTTTACTCAGGATCTCCCTCTACTCCAATGGCCTTTCTAAGAACTGCCTCTTGCAAGAATCCCTTTAGCCGAACCACTCGATCCTCCATCATCCTCTTCTTCAACTATTTCAAGTTCAGCGTCACCTTGACATCTTTCAAGATGATACTAGATTTCTCGTACAATATTATGTCGATAAAATTCTCATAGGAGTATGACAACGAGTAGAACAACATTAAAACTTAATCGTCATCCTCGTTGTTTACATTAATAAACTGGATGTCCATTACATTGCTTAACTAGACATACAATTTCACTTCAAAAAAATATACTTTTTAATTCACACAAATTCAATGAAATTCTACAGATTAATCATGAGGAAAATAATTATGAGTTATTAAATTTTTTAGTTTTAATATATAATTATGAGTCATTACCAATAGAAAAGTTATTAAACTGTACCCTCGTGATTGCATTTCCTTTGGTACTGAATGAATTAACAAAATGACAATTGAAATTTGCACATGAAATTAAAAATAAAAAATAAAAATAAAAATGAATTTTCCTTTAAAATAACCATATGGAGGCATTAGACATAAGAAAAATGGAGATCCGTACCATAAATCGAGATGAAGTTATCAGCATAAAAAAATATTGGAAAAAAAATTTAATTAGCGTTAAATTCATAATGATGTGGGAAGAAAAAAAATCACATTAATATGATTAATAGTAACGATGAAAATTACACGAATGATTAACATCCAGTCAACTATTTATACATTTTTACAGGTGCTCCCTCACGTCATATAAAATGAGTAGGGATCATCTGAAAATTTTTCAAAAAATTAAAAATTAATCCCATATTATTTTGTTAATTTCTTTCCCCACATAATTAAATTTATTAGAGTTGCCAAAATACACTCTAATTTCCTTTTATTATAAATTTGTTTGTATTATTAAAACATAAATAAATCTCTACAATTTCTTTGAAAACTTGAGGAGGCAAAGTGTTCGGTGTGGGAGTAGACATCCACAAAGAGAGACAAGAGAGTCAGATGATTTGAACACACTTTGTCTTGGGCTCAAAAAGTAAAGTAGAATCATGAAAGGAGAAAACACCATGTTTTGTTCTTTTCAAGTGCATTCCACACCTTTGTCTCCTTTGTCTTTGTTTATTTTTCCCATTTGAAATGCAATTTGATGTGTAGCACTTGACCTTGTAGTCATCCCTGCAATCTAACAACATACGAAACTGTTATGATAAACATGTGTGGAACAATTGAATTTATTAAACTGTTTTACTCGAAAAATCAAACAGAATTATAATCTATGAATTTATTGATGTCGATGATAATACAGATAATGCAGATTATAAGAAGTTGGGAATCCCAAACCCAAGCTGAACCTCAATACCTCAAAAAATGAAAGTGTTGCCGTGTTTTAGGCGGATGTTAGGGGTTTTGAGAAAGAGAGTTTCGTCTAGCGGTACGACTTTCAACCTAAAATTCAGAGGTTCTAGGTTTAGACCTAATCGAATATCAAAATCAATAAGATAACTAGTTTGAGAAAGAGGGTTTGATCTAGTGGTACCACCCTTAACCCTCAATTGAGAACAAAGAAGTCCTATGTTCAATTCTCATTATTGGACTATCTGTGCCCTTTATTCCCATTATTCTAACTTTCTTTTATTATTTCTAGATTTATATGACTTTTTTGTACACAAAAAAAGTAACTGGTTTGGTCCAAACTATTTCATGAATAATTCAGTTTTTTATAAATAAAATATGATTTTTAATTTTTCATTTGATTTCTATTATTTGGTTAATCATTGTTAAGTGGACTGAATTGAATTCTTATTATAATTTAAAAATAAAACGTCATAATATTTTATCTTATTTTATTTTTTGATGACGAAGTGTTGCAATCACCCCGGGCCCATGAGCTCCCCACAATCCCACGTGCCGGTTATCTCACGCTCCCGCGTGTGTGGGTGGCCACTGGGGGATTTGTACCTAATGGCGAATGTGCCTCAGTGGTTAATGTCATAATATTAACATCGAATTATTTAATACTTGATACATTGATGACCAGTGGAGATTCATGTCAAGTTGGTTCGGTTTTCTTTGTTTTATTTTTATTTTTAAAGTCGGGGTTCTATGTTTTTTTGAACTTTGATACGCAAAATTAACTCAGAGAATCTTGAACATTTAGATGATAATTACCCAAAAAAGAGAATATTTCGATTATTTTTAAGATAAATATTTTAACATCGGTTCTTCCTTGGTGTCAAAAAAATCTTACATGGTTTTATTTCACGGTGACGTAATAAGTAAGAACCAATTAAATTACTCTGTTAGTATTAATTAGAGAAACTGCTTGGATGAATCATATTAGTTTATGCGTTTATCAGAATATAAGTGTTGATTCATTTCAGTTGAATTTTCCAAAATATTTTATTAGTAATAAATTCTTTTTTCCTATTTTGATTTACTGAATGTGATTTACTGTTATCTTTGGTTATCGTCGATATTGCCTTATCAGAACAGCAAAATCGAATAAAGTTTTTTTAAAAATAAGAATTAGGTAACTTTATTATAGAAATTGGAGAAATTCGTCAGAAGAATCACGAAAATTAATATATTAATTTTTGTATATGAATATTAGAAACTCTTTTGAATAAGTGAAATTGTTTTTCTAATTTAATTGAATGGAACATCTGATTTGGATAGTTTTTTTTTTTCCACACGATATGATTTAGATTTAGATTTAATATGTGAAGCTGCTCCAAGTCATGTTCTTTTTCAATTGAATCTGGTTTTAATTTACGCTTATTTTTATTTATTTCATACTAAGAATAGATTATAATTACTTATTTTTTAGAAGACGCAATTATAGAAATTCCAGATCATAATTAAATATAATTTTACCCCTAATCATAAGAAATATTACCGTCAGGGCAATCTTACACGTGAATTCGCGATTGTCTTTTCTCATTTAGCCAGGAGGAAGCTTTACGAGATACTACCAAATGATTTGTTTCTAATAACGTCCAAATCCCAAGCTCGGTCGCGATCCCGATGTCTGCGGTCTAAGTAAATCACATCGGGATAGTATCGGTACAATTACACAGATTATCTCTAAAAATATGTGTCTATCTATACTTACTATTACATGTAAACATGTGAGAAGTTTGATATCATTTTTATTTTTCACATTTACCCTTAATATAATTTACATATTAAAATTTATGACATATATATGATTTTCAGATTAAGAGTAAAATAATAATTTTATTTATTTTTCTCTCTCTACATATCTACGAAGATTTTTCAATAACTGCTAAGATTTTCATATACGAATTTGTCACAGTATTTCACATTTATTTATAGCACGGGTCCGTATCTGGTACTATTATATGTAAACCTGAAAGGTTTTGTGTCTTTTTCATTTTTTTATATTTGTCGTCAATCTAATTTACATATTAAAATTTATGACAGGTATATGATTTTTAAATTAAAGACGAAACAATAATTTTAGTTATTTTTTCTTATCTCATATCTACGATCATAACAATAAAGATCTTTTGTCAACTGCTCAAATTCCCTTATCTTCATATTTACAATTTTAACAGTAAAAATCATCATATTTTTTATCGATTAATTTGAAATTGCAAAAAATGAAAACGTAAAGTTGACATAGTATGTAGATAAAAATTAAGTATGCTCTACTAACTACTATAAGTTAATAAATTTTTAATAAATTAAATTGTAGTAAGTTATAGATAAATAGAATAATTATACGAATTCATTCTAGCATCTCACATTTATTATTTTTATTTTTTCCTGTGTAACACGGATCCATATTTGATATATATATATATATATATTTTTTTGCTGAGTAACCTCTAAACTATGCTAGAATTGAGGTCGGTTACTCATACGACATCGTTTGAAACCGAAAGTTAATAAAGGAAGTCCCAGGCCGATTGTGACATGTCTTATTTGGAGATTGAATTGTCGGCTCGCTTATGTATTAAATTAAAAATTTGTACATGAAAAATATTAAATTGAATATGTTATGTCACGTGAACGGCCACGTAGAACTTTTTCAATGATATTTTAACAAATATGCTAATATGGTGATAAAATGATGAATATTTAAATTAAATTATTGATAAAAAAAAGTTTAAGACCGGACTGTTAGTTGGGTTAATTAAATTAAAGTGGACTGTTTGCACTTTGTATTAATATTGATAACCGGAAAAAGTTCAATAATTAATTAGAAAAAGAAAAAAAAAAAGGGGGGAAAAGCCAAGTAGAGTGGCAGGTGGCGTGTAAACATTACCGAACGCGCGGTCTTCGGCCGGTGGGGCCCGCCGCAGGAGCAACGCCTACTGTTTGACCGGAGAAATTTTCCGGTACAGTTAGCCCATCTTGTCAGCAATAGATTCCTTAAAAACAAAAGTACTGGCATTTTAAAAAAAAACGTACATCTGTATTCATTTTATGATAAAATGCACGTACTTTGCTATTAAAGTGTTAGGGGTAGAGAAAACTTATACAATTTTTTATACATAATTTATTATTTTTCTTTATAATTTTATTAAATTATCTTATTTTTCTGATAAAATTCACTTTTTATTGAATTTATAATATTTTTATTTTGATAATAATATTTTATATGATTTTACAATTGAGAATTGATTTTTTATAACATTTTTAATATTTTTTTATAGATTGATCATGAATAAATCAAAAATTAAAATGAATAATTAGAAAAAAAATAAGAGTAATTATAATTTTTAAGCTATAGTTCCTAATGATGATTTTACAATTTCCCTCTCATTATCTTTTTTTAGGAGTTAAAAATCTATTTATTAATTACATTTTCCAAAGTTTAAAAATAAGATCAATTACTCACGCTCGTCCTCTAAAATATTAAAATACCAATTAAATTGTATGGCTGTGTAACATATAAAATGGCAATTAAATTATTATGAATAATTAAATAAAAATTAATTATATTAGTAATTATCGTAATTATAATTAGGTTAAATAATTTATTCTTTTCACTGCCAAAAATTAATATAATTTATTCGCTCTCAATTTTCTGACCGTAATCCCAGAGAATGAAACAGAGGCCGCCGCTGGTATCGCTCATATCCGATATCTCCTCCTCGATGCCTCCTCCCCTTCTACTTCAGCTGTCTCAAACTCAGGACTCCTCTGTTTCTCTCTCCACAGATTCTATTCAGATTCTCTCGATCGCTCTCAATATATATCTCCGATTCTCCCTGTAAATCAATTCTATGTCTGTCTTGCTCTCTCCAGATTTCCCTCTTGCACGGAAACTCTGCCTCTCGTATAATCCAAGCTATCGTGCGTGTGAGACCTACAAACCCAATTCACTGTTTATCAGTTCGATCAGGTGATTCCCTCACTCGCATTCCAGATGATTGTGTTTTCCCCTCCCTCCCCTCTTGGATCGATGGGATTCGGGTTAATTGAATCTGTTGCTATTGCGATTGATACCGGCAATGATTTTTCATCTGTTTTCGACGATTCGATATTCAATTCAGTGTCTTGGGTTCCGTTCTCGGAGTCGCCTCGTCACGTTGACTGAGTATCGGTCAACGCCACTGTTCCTTCTATGGACGGTGCTCCGAGTTGTTGCCATCAATGGAGTTTCTTGTCGGATTTGTCCTGGAGATTTTTCCCCTCCTCGTACTCTGGGCTAATTCTATAACCATCATTTTCTTAAATTTTCCTCTGGGACACTCCATTGATTACTCTCAGAATAGCTCAGAGAATCTGTTCATGCAGCTCAACAATGCCCAGTTGATTACTCACAGATTTTTTCTTTTTTTAATCAGAGAGTGGTATGCTTCGCAACCGGAAGCGAGAGATCTTGAATTCGATTCACTTGACTTGCTGAATCTTTATTTCTCAGTGTCTGTGTCAATCGAAAAAAACATATTTTTATCTGTATGAACTCCTTTATAAGTGACAAATATATTTTTGTTCGTGTTTTCTATTTTTCATTGATAATGTAAATATTCCAATTCTATTTGAATGTACATTCCGTAAAAAATTTCTGCTTGTAAGTGAAAAAATCGTACTTTTATTCTTCTGTACTTAATCCTTTAGGTCCAATGCATTATTCCCTTTAGAGAGGCATTGAGCTTGCTCTGTGGTTTTGGATGGAGGAGGATTGGAACCTTGGTGTTGAGTGTCCTTTGCTGTATTGTAACTGATTGCACTGGGACTCAAAATAAATTGCCTTTTGCAGCTTAAATGGCAGAAATCTTGTTCCCAAAGCAGCAGCAGTTCGGTCGTTACAGTGGCAAAGGCGTCCCGAGGATCATCCAGTCCCCGAATATGTCGAGAAACTTGAAGAAACCCAAGCTGCAGGACTTCACGCAGCCTTCTAGCATAGACATCTCATCTGATGATGATGAGGAGGACAGGGTAGAGAAGCAGATGGAACCGATGGCACCAGCTGAGAAAAGGGGTGCTTCATCTCGGAAAAGGAAGTTTGCAGTAGACCCTGATTTTCTAGACAGCGTGAAGATGGTGAAGCAGCAGCAAAGTGACAGGAGGAGGAAGAGCACCGCACCTGTGGATTCGTGGACTGGTTCAGGAGGTGAAGCAAGGATAAATCACCAGGGCAGGTCAACAGATTCTGCGTCGTCTTCATCGAGAACACAATCTTCTGGCAGAGCGGGACGTGTCCTTGTTAGGAAGCACTTGAATGGCCGGAAGAAGAAGAGCAACCAAGTCAAGAATTCGGATGGTGACTCCAGCGAGTACGAGGAAGAGATGATCCTAGTCAAGATGAAAGAGCAAAGGATGTCTCGGAACTCTGGGACTGCCGTGAAGCTGGAGAGAAAAGTGAAGGATTCAGGAGAAAAGAAGTCTTGTTTGGTGAATGATCTTTATATTTCAAAGCCTGTACCAGCAGCTTCCACTTTGTCAACACCTTCAACAAAGAAAGCTGGGACTCGCGGTGGCAGTAGATGCAAGCCCGTGAATTCAAAGGTTAATTCATTAGGACTTATCCTGTCTATTTCCTTACTAGGAAGAACAGTTGATTGGTTTTGTTTACTTATGGTCTTTTTCTAGTCACAGGCTGGTGGATGTCGTGTAAAATGCCACCAGTGCATGAAACCCGAGAGGAGAATCGTAGTTCCCTGCAGCAACTGTAAACAGAAATTTTACTGTATCCAGTGCATCAAACAATGGTGAGATCTCAACTGTTTTTCATACATTCAGCCTTTGATATTTGTCATGTATGTAACAGAACAAGTTGACACCGGGTACCTTTCCTCATTTCTGTTTCAAAAGGTATCCTGACATGCTGGAGGAAGACATTGCCGACCTCTGCCCATTCTGTCGAAGAAATTGCAACTGCAACGATTGCTTGCACTCGAATGGCATGATAGAGGTTTGCTATCATTGTTTTTGTCATCGAAATATATTGCCAGGTGCTGAAGACTACAGACCAGAATAGAAACCTGTATATTCTATTGAGTCCTTAGTCAGGTCAATTCATTTTGCTGACCTAAATTGTCAACACATGCAGATGCCAGATATCACCATCAACGATTCTGAGAAGGTTAACTATCTTCACTACTTGATGGAATCACTTCTTCCGTTTATAAGACTGATATGCAAAGAACAGTCTGAAGAGATGGGGATAGAAGCTTCCATTCTCGGTATGTATTTTCAAACCCTGCTCACAGACTCTCCTCTCCTAATTGGTTGTTAATTGACTACTAAATGGTCCTTGTTTGCATAAGTTCAGGAAAGCCAGCATCAGAGGTTGAAGTCCCACATGCATTTTCTCAATCTGATGAGCGCGTTTACTGGTAAGGATCTTCAAATCAACCATCTCAAAGTATTTATTTCATGTCTATATAGGTATGTGTGTCGAGGCTCATTATCCTTTTCTTCTGTGGGCAGTGATCATTGTGCTACCTCAATTCTAGATCTCCACCGAAGCTGTCCCAACTGTTCGTTCGAGCTCTGTCTCAATTGCTGTAAAGAAATACGGAGAGGGAGCCTGACTGCCCGTTCAGAAATGAAGCTTCTCTATCAGGACAGAGGCCAAGAGTATATTCACGGGGGAGATCCCCCGCCTGAGATATATCCCTCACAAACTTCTTATAGCTTCACTCAGGTTGATGGATCATTGGAGTGGAAATCCAACAGCAACGGGAGCATCACCTGTGCGCCTAAGAAAATGGGTGGCTGTGGTCAATGTACACTGGAGCTCAAGCGCATTCATGCTAAGGATTGGATCACGGGTTTGCTCAAGAGAGCTGGGGACTTGATAGAACTCAGTGGAACCAAACAGGCAACTTGTTCTAAAGAGGGTGATCAGAAAAATTTCCTTCTGTTGAGAAAAGCAGCTTCTAGAGATGGGTCAGATGACAATTACTTGTACTGCCCTTCTTGGAGGGAGACATTGAGGAAAGAGGAGCTCATGAGCTTCCAAAGTCATTGGGCCAAAGGCGAGCCTGTCATAGTCCGTGATGTATTGGATCGGGCAACGGGACTTAGCTGGGAGCCTATGGTCATGTGGCGGGCCTTGTGTGAGCATGTAGACCCAGATATCAGCTCGAAGACATCAGAAGTCCGGGCCATCGATTGTCTTGCTTGCTGTGAGGTTATTGAATTTCCTCTTCCGAAAGATTTCGTTTGCTCTTATGCAACGTTCTAATACCCTGAATGTGAAATTGCAGGTGCAGATAGCGACTCGGCTGTTCTTCAAGGGCTACTCGGAGGGCCGGACTTATCAAAATTACTGGCCTGAGATGCTGAAGCTTAAAGACTGGCCCCCTTCCGACAAGTTTGAGGATGTCTTGCCCCGCCACTGTGATGAGTTTATAAGTGCGCTACCCTTCCAAATATACACTAACCCTAAGGCAGGCTTTCTCAACCTAGCTGTAAAGCTGCCTTCAAATGTTTTGAAGCCTGATTTGGGACCAAAATCTTATATTGCTTATGGCGTTGAACAAGAGCTCAGTAGAGGAGACTCCGTGACTAAACTGCACTGTGATGTTTCTGATGCGGTATGTTACAACCTTAATGTCAGGAGTATATTTGTTATCCAAGAAGGGCTATCTTTAGAATGTAGATCAATACCAAGATGTAATGGCATAAAATGATTGCACTTAGAAAAGGTTAGTCAATTGAAGTCACACGAAAAACGAAATAGATGACAAATTCTTTACATATTTCTTGTTCCCTCACATTGACTTTTGGCAAATACTTTACAGGTAAACATTTTGACACACACAGCTGATGTACGTTTAACAAAAGAGCAACAAACGGCCGTTGAAAGATTGAAAAGGAGACATAGGCTGCAAGACATGAGAGAAGGCCTAGTTCAGGATGATGAAGAGAGAATACCTGATGAACTTTGTGAGGGCTTCAGGGGCCAAGAAGAGAGATCCGAGCAACGAGGGGGAGCCCTTTGGGACATTTTCCGGAGGGAGGATGTTCCAAAGTTGGAAGTGTACCTCAGAAAGCATTACAAAGAGTTTAGGCACACTTATTGCTCTCCAGTCAAGGAGGTAAAAATTCTAATAGAGAAGGAGCTTGTGGACTTTTCTCTTGCCCTTAATTGTCGAGAATTTAGTAACACTAAAGTCAGTTTTATTAATGACCAGGTCATTCATCCAATCCATGACCAATCATTCTATCTTACTGCCAAGCACAAGAGAGAGTTGAAGGAAGAATTCGGTTAGTAATGGATAATACTTAATAGTTGGTCCCTCATTTTTCTTAACTTTATTGCATATTGAGGAGTTTAAAGAAAAATGTGATTAAGCATTCGTTACCAATCTGCAGGAGTCGAAGCATGGACATTTGAGCAGCATGTTGGAGAGGCTGTATTTATACCTGCAGGATGTCCCCACCAAGTCAGAAATCTCAAGGTAAACAGTCTGTTCTGCTCTGGGGAACCGCCTCAAGTTTTTCATTCTTGTCTTGAAAAGGGCACATGATGAATGACATTTCAGAAGTGAATATGATGATATTCTCCTAATCCAATGCAGTCGTGTACGAAAGTCGCTCTTGACTTCGTCTCTCCCGAGAACATTCAAGAGTGCTTTCGCCTGACAGATGAGTTCAGGCAACTCCCTAGGAACCACAAGGTCCGAGAAGACAAGCTTGAGGTATTATTTTCAGAAGACCCGACCATTTCCTAGGTCTTTTGCTTTACGTTTATCTCAGTTTCCTTTGACTCGGTTTTTCCTCCTGTCCTGTCTGCACATAAACAGATAAAGAAGATGGTAGTTTATGCAGTCCAGCAAGCCGTTCAAGATCTTGAAGACTTGTTAAGGAGTAGAAACGATGCTATAGATGAAGATTGAATTCCATAGGACAAGAAGACATTGAAGGAAAGCAAACTTCTTGCTCGAGATTCGGTTTTCAGCTAAGAAGATCAGTTTTGCAGTCAGAGCTGGAGTATGGATAAAATAAACAAATCGCGAATCGCGAGATGTGAGAGAATCCTAACCTGTTGATAGTTTTTCATTGCTTTTTAGAGCACCAGTTCTCATAGCATAAGTCATCTCTTTTGATCAATAAAATCCCAGTTGCCATTTATGCAGCATTTGCTTCCGTTGCAAGCTGTTTCTTGTTCAGAGTTAAGCTGGCCCCTTGCAGCTGTGCAAAAGAAATATAAAAAGAGCAAAGTGAAGGATTAAATGATGCAGTTAACTTATGATGTAAAACTATATTTCATTTACATCTTGATGTAATGAAAAAAAATAAATGGAGATAATACCATATGAACTTAACTCGTAATTGATCAGCTGAGGGTGAGAGTCTATATTGTAACCTTTACATTACGTGACAATTAGTTTAATATGTAATCATCATTTATACAACTAAAATTATCAAATTTTAAGAAATCCAAAAAAACCCCAACAAATGCCAATTCCTGAGGATGGAAGCATACTGTCAATATTGTTATGTGGTATAATGACTGCACCTGAGGCCCTGCAATTAGTAACAACTAGTCGACCCTACTATGCATGGATTTTATTAAAGAATATGTAAATGATTAAGCAAAGTTTTAGTTATAATTAATGTTCAGAATGTGTAATTTTTCGATAAATTAAATATAAAACTAAGCAATAAATTTAGAAAGAATTGAGTGATTTTATATATAATAAATATTGATATAATTCAAGAAAAATGTGTTAAATAAGAGAAAGTGGTAGTATAGAAAAATTTTGTAGTTAAATATTAATGAATCTAATAATTATTAACACCACACTACTTTTTTTTCTTGATCTAATAATTGTTAACAATAAATTTTACACACGAATAGCTAATTTAAAAATTTAAAAATACACAAAAAAATCAAATATTTACATATAATAATATAGATTGTTAGCTATTTAAAAATTGATTATAATTTAATTAATGTTTTCTCCTATGTTCTAATTAGTTTGATGGGTTCACGATCTGGTTAAAAGGTGTTAGGACATTGAACACCCACTGGTGGACTACTTTGCTCTAGATGAGGAGTAAATATTCAATATATAATACATAATGATTTCATTGTGTAAATCTCTTTCAGATTTTAACACTATAAGGTTTTCATAGTTTTTAAGAGTTAACTTTATATAACAAACTCGTTATATATTAAATACTGAATATTTACTCAAAGATGGGAGTCCAGCTCAAGACCTCAGCCATAATTTAGTGATGGGTACCGGTAGATAAATCCCACATAATGGAAGACAAGAGAGTTTTACGGCTTTGATGAGGACTAAAAGCATCCTTCTCCTTGAGATGTGTTTCTTGGAGAACAAAATTGTACATTCAAAAGGGCAAATACTTATGGATGATCCTTCCCAAGTTGGAGAAAGTCTTATATGTAACGGTATTATCATGAGATTAGGGGTATAAGTTAAAACCCAGAGAATCGAAAATCGGAAAAACCGACAAAGGCCGACCTGAAAAACCTAAATATTGGGGCCATCCATGAAAGTTGGTCGGTTTTTGAGCGGAAGGAAAACCAGCTCGGGAAAATCAGGCCCCGACCCAAAAAAATCGACGGGCCTGGACCGCCCCAATTTCAAATATATTACGTATATTTTTTTAAATATTTATATTAGGAATATAATTAATTTTTAAAATACTAGAGCATGAAAATAATATAATCTTCTTTTGAAAAAAATAATATAACCTTGTCCAAATAAATATTATATAACATATATTCGATGTATGAGTTTCATTAAACTTGCAAAACTTCTAAATTATTTAATTGAAACTCTACTATCAACTAATAATATCTTAAAAATTAGGGTACCATTTGAAAATATCACACCTGAAGCGACTGATTTTTCATAATCATAAATGGTTATCGGTATGATTTTTTAGACTCATAAAAACCGATCTTAAAAAGTCGGGGCCCGACTATTTACAAAAAAAAAAAAAAAACCCACCCAACCCATACCACTTTCACCTTGCTCTCTCAACTAATCATAATTGGGCAATGGAAACAATTTAAGGGAGGATGAAATCCACAATTCTTGATAAGTCTTTTTTGATAATATTTCTTAAAAATTTGCATAGAAATTCATTAATAGGAACTAAAAAGATTATTCTTTATTAAAAAAACATATAACATCAAGGTTATTTTATGAATGTGTAAATAATATCGAGAATAGTTTAATAATTTAAAACTAACAAGCTTTCATTGGGTATACTTCAATGTAAAATATATACTACACACGAAATTTATTACTTAATAAAACTAATAAAAGAAGTGAATATGCAATAAATGATTAGCAAAACTTTAACCGTAGTTAATTTTAGAGTATTGGTTTTTGTTAAATAAAATATGAAGGGTAAGTAATAAATTTACGAAAAATTGAGTGGTCATGAAAATGATAGAGAGAAAGTGTGAGAAAATTAAGGTAAAAGAAGAGATGAGAGAGAAACTGAGAGTATAGAAGAATTAGGCAATTGTGTATTAATAAATTTACTATTATAACTTCAATTTTTCTTCATCTAATGTTACTATAGAAAATTGAATTTTTTGTGCCAATGGATAGTTTTCAGAAGGTGGAAAAGACACCAAAGAGATGATGCTCTCCCATATTGATATAGAAGATAATGAATTTTATAGAAATTTATACCATGAATTATATCATTTAATTAATTATATTATGCAATAATGTATTGAGAGGAGAATCTATGTGATAAAAAATAAAATTTCTTATTGCTAATGTCCTAGTGATAAAGTGGGAGGAGAAAGTCAGAGAGGAAAATTAGGCAGACATGATGAAAACGATCATGGTGGTTGAAATTATTATTTTACTCGTATACCTAAAGAATTTATAAAATATATAATTTGATAAGTATTTGTCATGGAGTTTAATGTAAATAGGTGGGGGACATATTGTAAAAAAAAGAAACCAAAACTTCCAAACATTATCATATAACAATATTAGAAGTTGATTTATGTTATGCACAGAATAAATAAAATTAATGCAAAAAATTAATATGTAAAAGATTAAATACAAATTTTAATTATAATTAATGTTCAAAATGTATAATTTTCGGTAGATTAAAAATAAAATTGAGTAATAAATTTAGAAAGATAGAATGCTTTTATATATAATAATAAAGAATTGGTTGAAAAACTCTCTAATTAATAAAGAGTTAGTTGGAGAAAAATTTGTGTGAATTAAGGGAGAAACTGATAGAAAATAAAAATTTGGTAGTCAAACGTTAACCAATTTACCACCACATTCCTATTTTTCCTAATCTAGTGGATATTAAAAATTAAATTTTATTTGTCAATTGATAGTTGAAAATCTGAGAAAAAACAAAATCCCAAACGCATGAGGACGAGTTTAGAAAACCTAATTAAGAGGGCGAAACTCAAAAGAGGATTAATGGATGAATTTCAAACAGGACGAAATAAATTATTTAACAAAAATATAGATTGAATTGGTAAAATCTGTAAAAAAATAAAACTTATTATAGGTTTTCATAGAATTCAAGAGGCACTCCCCCTTAAATCTACCCATGCCTGTAACCTTCATATTCTACATAATCCTAAATTTTTGGATATCACGGGTATTCGAATTTCGCCCGACTAGTCTCCATAACCCCATACGAGTGCCTACAATCATAAAAGATATGATAAAGCTAGAGGTGCAAGCTAATCCCGAAAGAGTTTGAACTTTGGATTGGAATTATACTAATAATTCTTCTCACCGTCAAACCATCCCCTGATATTTTCATAATTCATAATCTAATAATACTTAACTACGTGCCTCAAGGTGGCTTGGGCTATGATTCTTGAAGTGGACTCAGAGGTGTTGGCTAACTAGCTTACTCTCCAAAGAAATTGGAACTTCATAATACAACATGTGTATAGAAAAGGTCATAGTTGTATAGATTGGTTGGCAAACTACGCCTTCTCTTTCCCACCCTGTGTCGATTGCCTTCACACTTGCCCTTGGGGGCTAGATGTCTTATTATTTGGGATCCTATTAGGACAACCATAAGGACGGATAGATCAAGAATCCTTGTCCAAGGGGATTGAAACTCAATGCAAAGTCAATATCACGAGTTCAGACAGTGAAATTAGATAATTCAATGAAAACTAAATAAAGTCAAGTGATATTCAAAATAGTAATTCATAAATTTTCTCGAGTTCAGGGATGATCGCCCCTGCACACCCTAAATCCATCCCCTTAATTTTATTTCAATGCAACCTCAACATAATAGTTTAGACATATCAATATAGGATGGCTTGTGTTTTTATTATGCTCAATGCTTGGCACAACCCAAAAAAAAAAAAAGGAAAAATAAACAAGAAGAAAGAAGAAAACCTCTGGAACTCCATAGAGGGCAAGAGCTCTTTTGGTCTCTCTTGCTTACCGTCCCCTCCAAATTCATCACTGAGAATCATCTTCCACAAGAGGTCTCCTTCCATGGATTGCTGAGAATTCTTCTTGGAATTCTTCATGTAATATAGAGAGATAGAGAGAGAGAGAGGAGAGTGATAGGAGGAGAGAGAGAGATTTTGGATCTTGTGGGAATCCACTGGTTCTCTTGTTGGCAAAGTGAGAAGCGCCCTTTTATAGTCCACTATTGCTAGGGCAACTTCCTCGGAACGTGAAATTACTAATCCACCCCTCTCTCTTTAATATCAAATTAAAAACAGAATCAGAATATAGTGGATGGAAACGGAAAGGAAAGATTTATGGCATCTTTTTAGATTTATCCTATTAGGACAACCATAAGGACGAATGGATCAAGAATCCTCGTCCAAGGGGATTGAAACTCAATGCGAAGTCAGTATCACGAGTTCAGACAATGAAATTAGATAATTCAATGAAAACTAAGTAAAATCAAGTGATATTCAAAATAGTAATTCATAAATTTTCTCGAGTTCAGGGATGATCGCCTCTGCACACCCTGAATCCATCCCCTTAATTTTATTTCAATGCAACCTCAACATAATAGTTTAGACATATCAATATAGGATGGCTTGTGTTTTTATTATGCTCAATGCTTGGCACAACCCAAAAAAAAAAAAAGAAAAATAAACAAGAAGAAAGAAGAAAACCTCTGGAACTCCATGAAGGGCAAGAGCTCTCTGGGTCTCTCTTGCTCACCCTCCCCCCAAATTCATCACTGAGAATCATCTTACATGAGAGATCTCCTTCCATGGATTGTTGAGAGTTCTTCTTGGAATTCTTCATAAAATATAGAGAGAGAGAGGAGAGAGTGATAGGAGGGGGGAGAGAGAGAGATTTTGGATCTTGTGGGAATCCACTGGTTCTCTTGTTGGCAAGGTGAGAAGCGCCCTTTTATAGTCCACTATTGCTAGGGCAACTTCCTTGGAACGTGAAATTACTAATCCACCCCTCACTCTTTAGTATCAAATTAAAAACAGAATCAGAATATAGTGGATGGAAACGGAAAGGAAAGATTTATGGTATCTTTTTAGATTTTTTGGAAGATTTTTTTTTTAAATTTGAGAATTGCAAAAGATATATATCCATGTATATATCTTCCTCTCTATACATATACTAGACGGTCATCGGCGCTTTGCACGAAATTATCAAATATATGTTTTATCGTAAAATTTTAAGGTAACCAAAGAAATAATATGATGATTAAGGAGATATAGAGTTGACTGAAGAAATAAAATTTAAGGTTATAGCAGAAAAAAGAGAATGAATCAAATCAAATAAAAATAAAAATGAAGTAGAATTGGAGAATTAACAGAGTTTTTGGTGAAAAAAGTAAATTTTTATGAAAGGCATAAACATCGCAAGGAATTGAAGTATTTCAAAAGAGTGAAAGGAGATTGTATGATTATGATAGTCATGAGAAATAGTCGAGAGAATCATGAAAATATTTAATAGAATATGAGAAATTAATAAAATGAATAAGTATAATAAAATTATCAAAATTATGAAAGCAATCCTTTTCATATTTTCTATTATTTTATTTTAAATTAAATTTGACTAATTATAAACTAAATTTAAATTGAGGACATTTTCGAAACTTAAAAATGAGATCAAAACGATTTTAAGTTTGTTTAAAATAATACTAAGTGGTGACCCATGTTAAACATGAAATTGTCAATTATATTCTCTATCATAAAAATTTAAGTGATTAAAGAGATACTGAGGTGATCAAAGAAATAAAATTTATGGTTAGAGCATATAAAAATGAGTAGCTCAAATTAGAGATGACAATGGGCTAGGGTGGGCGGGTTTTAGAAAACCTAGACTTGCCCCTCACCCAGAGACGGTCGACCTACCTCATAACCCATGTGGGGCGGGGTAGGCTGGGGCGAGTAATTAAAATTTTTTTTAGTATTACATAAAATATAATCCAAAATATAGTATAGATTACTATATTTATAATAATATGGTTAAATAAATGTAAAATAATTAGAATTTACATAGTTTTAATTAAATAGAGTGATCATTATACATTTTAATAAGATAAATCATTCATAAATTAAATAAAATTTAATTTAAAAATATGTAATTGAATTATACAATATAGCTGAGTGGGACGGGTTTGATGACCAACCTAGAATCGCCACGCCCTGCACACGGGTTGTGCCTTGTCAACCTAGCGGGGTGGATCATTTTTGCCATCCCTAATTCAAATAAAATAAACATAAAGCAAAATCAGGGAATTAAGAGAGCTTTCGGTGAATAAAGTAGATTTTTTTGGTGAAAATTGCACGTTGTGAGGAGTTTGAGAATTTGAAAAGATTAAAAAAAATTCTATGGTTATGAGAATTATGAGAAACAATTGAGAGAATCATGAGAAATAATTGAGAGAATCGTAACAATATTTAACAAGATATGGTAAATTAATAAGATAGATAAATATGCTGAAATTAGTGAAATAATGAAAAAATCTTTTTCATATCTTCTATTATTTTATTCTAAATTAAATTTGACCAATTATAAACCAAATTTAATGAAGGGTCTTTTTAGAACTAAAGAATGAGACATAAACTATTTTGGATTTGTTTAAAGTAATACTAGACACAGACCCGTGTAAGGCACGAAAAAAAAAATAAATGTGAAATACTACAACGAATTCGCATAATTATATCAATTATTTATAACTTATTACAATTTAATTTATTTAAAATTCATTAACTTATAGTAGTAAGTACAACATCATTAATTTTTTATCAGTATACTATGTCAATTTTACTTTTTTATTTAACAATTTCAAATTATTCATTCAAAAAATGTAACGAATTTTTACTATTAAAATTATAGATATAGAGTTAGATATGTGAATCTGAGTAGTTAATGAAAGATTTTTGTTATTATGATCGTAGATATGGGGTGAGAGAAAAATGAATGAAATTATTGTTTTACTCTTAATATGGAAATAATATATATGTCATATATTTTAATATGTAAATTATATTAAGAGCTAATATGGAAAATAGAAAAGACACTAAACTTCATATAGGTTTGTCTATAATAGTATAGATATATAGATAATAAGCATATATACACTATCATATGCAAACGATGGACTTTAGTGTGTTTTTTATTTTCCATATTTTCCATCTATTTAATTTTCATATTAAAATTATAACATTTACTTGCTTTATAAGTCCCTCCAAGTTAAGGGTAAATAATAATTTCGGTCATTTTTCCTCACACTCTATATCTACGATTTTAGCAATCGGATATCCTCTCTCACTACATGTTTATAATCTTATTAGCAAAAACTGTCCTCTTTTTTGGAAGAATGATTTGAACGAATATTATATAAATTAAAGCATAATACATTATAAGTAAGTAAATAAATCAATAAAAAAATATAGATTTATCTTAATTTTTCACTTTTTTTTCGTGCGGATTACGTGTCCATGTCTAATTTACTTATATAGATAATAATTTTATTTTTGAAAAATTGTGTTTGAGGTCCACCTATACTATGTATGGATATTGTGATTTAGTCTCGAGTTCAGCACGGCTCTGGCCCTCCAATTAAACGAGCCTATCCAAACGCCATAATGTTTGGCTTATGAAAACGAGCTTTTTATTTTACATATTAGTTATTGTCATTAATATTTATTTAGGAAATAAGAATAATCAAATTTAGTGTTTCACCTCACTTGAACCCTTTTTTTTCTCCTTTCTCATTCACTTACGAAACCCTAATTCGTAATCAGACAAGCTCCTCTTTTCCTCGGCCTCGGGCCTCGGCAATCAACACACGTACTTGGTGCCTGCTCTACATCCTCCTCTTGGGCTCAGCTCATATAAGGTCGACGGGCTTTCGTTTATTATAATGAATCGAGTCCGATCTTGAAGTATTAGACCATATCGATCGCCAAATGAGTTAATCTTGAACATGGTAGATTCGAGTTCGATTTGGTTTGTTTACATCTTGGATGGAACTAACAGAAAGTTAAGAGAGAAGAAGAGTACGCAATTTTATATTAGTGAATTTACCATCACACCATTCTTTTTCATTCTTTCCTACTAAAGGCAAGCTAGATTTAAGTGCCCCAAACATAACCTTAAAAGATTTAATACTTTGGATCCTCTTTTCTGAACCTCTCTAGCCCATTTTCGTAGTACCTTGATCTAATTTTATTTGCTGTATCTCCTCTAAACATTGTTCTTGAGAAAATTTCTCCTATATTTGTAATTACCTTCAAGTGTTGAGTCAGCCTCTTTTCAGCCAATCAAAGCTCCTAATAGGTCAACTGTGTCTCAGACATGATCGTTTCATTTCAGCCAACCATTACACCAACATGAACTCTCTCAAAGCTAGGATTTTCTGCACCAGATGATAATATGATCTCGAACGTTTGATATTTGAAGAGTACCTTTGGTTGGCCCACAGAACAGAGAACCAACTCTGTAAGTACAGGCAATTAGTCCTGCATCACAATCCCCTTCCTCTGGCCCTTTATCCAACAAACAAGATAATCAGGGACTGTTGATCACCAGATCTAGCTCGGGCATGAAAAACTTGATCATCAGAAGAGATTCGAACTAATTGGATGTTTTCTTCGGATATTCTCTGGCCCCGAAAATTGTAGACCCGACTCTTATGTTTGTGCTTCCCATTTCAATCTGCAAAACAACTTGAATTTAATGCTTAAAGCCCATCTTGATAAAAGAAAGAAATATCACAGTAATTGAAACTTCAACGCGGGCATAGCAGTATTATGAAACAAAGTAAATCTTACAGCTTGTTCAAAATCACCAGACATGCCCATCGATAGCTCACACTTCTCCTCAGGAATCCCGAGAGCCTTGCAAACCTCGGTTCTACAATTTGCTAAGGTCTGAAAGCACCAAATTGGTCAATGATGGAAACTTTAGATTCATATGCATCAAAAGAAAGCAAGGATGGGAATGATGGGGTACATCATTCACCTTGAAGTTCTCAGGAGTTGACGAATAGTCCAGCATCCCAATCGTCATAAGACCACAAAACTCGAGGTTCGAGCAGTTCAGACTAACATGCTTTGCTAATTCCACACATCCTGAGGGCTCCACCCCGAATTTCGCTGGAATGATGTCAAAAGAAGATCAACATTGTGAAAAAAGTTTAACCATAAACGGCAATGCAATTGGTAACTGCAGAGCAAGAATCAGTTTACACACATTCTTCTCCACTAGTATTCACTTGGACAAAGACCTTCAGAGGCTTTCTTCCAATGCTTGCTACAACAGCATCAAGGCGATTGGCAATCTGTAAAGTTTAAAACAGTAAGCAAACCTAGAAAATAAGAGAAGGTCCTACTTCACAATAAATATCAGTTCTTTTCTGGCATAAGGTTTCTAAGTGGGAAGATTAATCTGACATCTACTGATTTACCTTCTCATCATCTACACTCTCAACATATGCCAGGTTCGGTACACCGGCTGCACATTTAAGACATAATAAGTTAGATTATAAAGGCATACATTAGATGATCCAGTTCACGAAAGAGCCAAGATTCTGACACTTGCTCGGCAGTAATATAGCACATGACCCACTAAATTGATCCAACAGTCTTAGAGGACAAGGCTCTCATCAAGACAGTAAGCAAGAAATTTAGACTGGCACTGGCAAATTCTCTTTCATCCAATCTCTTTGACGCTCCAAGCATCATTTATTGCTAGAGCCAACATGAATCCTCTAAAAAACTAAAGGTTTGCAATTTTCAGTCTAAGCAAGAATTGACCTTCTTCCCCTTCACAGTTCAATTTTCAGAACTTGAAATCTTCTTTCATAGTGTTAACTGTTAACAATCGCGATCATAAGGATTGCCAGATACACTACTCATGTCTGAATCAGGTACGGCCCTCATTCACTTTCCTCCAAAAATCTTGTACTTCATCCTTAACCTATGCAAGAACTTGATGAATACTGACATATGCAATTGTCTGATTCCAGACATAAATCATGCTAGCTAAAATTAATCATTTTTTCTATCCAACTTCATTGGATGTCTCTGAAGAGACTCTCTAATAATTGTAATTTTGAGGGAAGTAATCAAAGAAGGAAAAGCTTATGCAGACGTACTGAGAAGAGGCTTCACTTTATTGCTCTGCAGATTCCCAATGAAGTGCCACTCAATGTCCTCAGGAAGCTGCAGCTGCCATAAAAGCGGTTAATCGAGCATGCAGATGTAGGGTTTTCAGCATCAGATTGACAAATTGAAACAAAAAAAAAAAAAACAAAGTAAAACAAGAACATTTCTTCTCGAATAACAGTCCGCAGGCTATGGATCACGGAATCCTCGGTTTCATTCAGCGTCGAGAAATTAAAAATTCAAGCCGTAGAGGCACCTGAGGAGCTTTCTCGACTAGCTCCTGGACGTAGTTCTCGCCGAAGCAGCGGTGGCCGGCGTCATAGACTTGGCGGATGAGGGAGACGGACTTGGTCTTGCTGACAGCCACCAGCCGGACCTGGTCGGACCCGCGACCGCAGCGCTCCGCTGCCTGGTGGACACGGTGGAGCACCGAACGCAGCGCCTCCGCCGCCGCGGAAGAGGAGACGGACATTGAATTGGTCGGATTCGCGCGATTCTCCGTCACCAGTGATGGCTCTCCTCCGTCCATGCGCCGTCAGCGAAGCCAGAAGAATCTTCAAAATTCTAGTGCCTTTTCCTTTTCCGCCCTATTTTGGAGAAATTTGCTTTATTAAGCCCTCAAAGTATAGTATTTTGCTATTCTTACCCTGCAGTTTATTCTATTTTCACTCCTCAAAGTCTTAAGAGTGGGCCTTTCTAATTGGTAAAAAAGAAGCAACTGTTATACATGGTTAACGGATAAACCACCGTTAACCATGTTAGCGATTAATACTACCGGAAGAGACTCTTGAGCTTCTGTATTAGCGGATACCAACTTCTTAAACTATACTAGACCTTTGGTAGTGTTACGTTAACAGAATCAATGTTAGTGCTTGTTGTTTAGTCCGTCTCGAACATAAAAACTCGAACATTACGCAGCGTGGGTGATTGGGTTGCCAAATCATATATGTTGTTTGCGACAAGTTTATCTGCCTTTTCGCCTCTCTCAACCAGGCCCTTCAAAGTTGAAAAATCTGAGTCTCATCGGCTCCTACGATCGGATCCCGAAACCGACAAGTCTATATTCGACCAACTGCGGTAAAATCCATGCTGAAATTATGGTTGTAACAGTTTCCCTCCCGGCTTGTTCGTCCTTTTTTTCACTATTTTCGGTCGACACAGACATCTCCGCCGTGTTTTCCAACACAGCTGATATCACTCCAAGAGGTGCCTTCGTGGCTATCGTTTTTGAATTCTTCTTCGCTTTGAAGATCCTGCCCAGTATTACGCACAGGCGGTGCTCGAATGGACCTGCCGAGATATTCAAACCCGAAGAGAGCTGCATCGAAAAAAGTCGATCCCGGGAAGTTTGAAAGCTTAAGGCTGAAGACCAGTCTTGAAATGAATACTGCGGATGTGAAAGGCAGTGCGGAGAGGAATATGTGATACGAAGCTGTGGACTTCCATTTTCAAGTTAAAGCCGGTGTCAAAGTCATGAAAAAGTGACCAAGAAATAACACAAAGGTTTAAAAAGAAAAAAGGTTATTTGCTCATAAAAATATAAATTATTTAAGAATTTTTTAATCTATTATGAACTATTTTTTGTTCAAAAAATTATAAACTATTTAAGAATTCCTTAATCTACCACGAGTTTTTTTTTTTTCAGAAAATCACAAACTATTTAGGAATTCCCTAATCTATTACGCTGTTCATTTATCTGTTAATTACCGATGTGTATCGTTAATTCTACTAATTGTACAAATGGAGTTTGACGTGACATTCATCTAGTCATAAGAAATTATCAACTATTATCGAATTGTCTATTTTATAATGAGAATGAACGTGCAAATAGATATTCTCTATTTTTATGATCGGATGAATGTCACATGTGATACCACGTCAGACTCTGTTTCCACGATTAGTAAAATTAATGGTACAAGTCAGTAATTAGCGGGTCAAAATTAACGACGTGATAGATGATGAAAAACAAAGTATAGTTCGTGATTTTCTATGTAAAAAAATAGTTCGTAATAAATTAGAGAATTCTTGAATAGCTCGTGATTTTTTAGATAAAAAATAGTTCGAGATATATTGAAAAATTCTTCGATAGATATTTTTCTTGGGGCAAATAACTCAAAAAAAAAAACATAAATTTATCATTACCAAGTAGCGGTCTAATATCGAGTGCCGTGTGCTCGGAGAAATCCGCGGCCAATGAGAGATCAAAACTGAATGAAAGAGTCAATACGTACATATAGAGTGTAGTAGACACAGATATCTTTTATTTATAATTTATTATAATTTAATTTATTTAAAATTCGTTAACTTAAGTAGTAAATAGGGCATTATTAGTTTTTATCAGTATACCACGTCAATTTTTTCTTTTCAAATTTACAATTACGTGACATATTTTTACTGTTAAAATTGTAAATATTGAGTGGAACGGAGCGAGATGAGGATATCTAAACAGTTAACGAAAGATTTTATTATTAAAATCATGGATTTAGAGTGAGAAGATAATAATTGAAATTATTATTTCACCATAATATGAAAATCATATGCATATCATAAATTTTAATATACAAATTATATTAAAGGTAAATAAAGAAAATAAAAAAGATACCAAAATTTTTAAACGTTTGCATATAACAGTATAGATAGAAGATAATATATAATAAGTTTATTATATAAATTATCGTTTAGACCTTAATACATTTAAAATTTTCTATCATATCTATAAGAGTTTAAGCATATATCCACATAAAAATATAAACCGTTAGGTAGTAGTACCAAACTATCATATAAACAAGGTATGAATCTATTACTAACTAACTTCGAGTATTTTTCTTCTGTACTCGGACGATGGGGATTACTGATAACAAGGTGAGCTTTCTTTTCCGACATCGGACTACCAATTAATATCAATTAATATTTTTCTTCTATACTCGATTGATCAATTATCGAGAGTTCCACACTTGAGTTTAATAATTAATCACAAATTGGATATTCTTACGGTCTCGGACTTATGTGCCACGAGTTTCATACCTGGGTTTAGCGTGAGGTCACACGATAAACTGTTCTCGTATGATGTAAAATTTTTCATTGGGTCTGTCTACAAGAGGCTGGCTCCATATCCACCTAAAAGTCTAAAATATTAGATGGCGGTATTTACTTTCATATAAATCATATTTTAATATATTATTTGTTAAATGTGAGATTGGCTTCTCAACAATACATGTAAAGTTGACCTTTAAAAATTTTAAAAATTTTACATATGTTAAGATCTGAATGATATTTATATAACGAATATATGTTGTACCACAACATCCTTATTTGGAGAGAGTCTTGTGTATAGCGGGTGCACAATGTAACAATGCTAATATGATATCACGAGCTAATAAGATTAAATTATTCTTAGAATTTTTTTAATAAAATCTAAAAAGGAAAAAAAAAACCATAGGAGGAAAACAATAACTTGATTTAATTGGCTCGTGACTCCACACTAGTACTGTCACGTGGTGTACCTGTTACGTGCAAGAATTTCTCCGTTATTCGAGGGGGAGAGCTCCTTTGTAGCGCCAACAACTGACTTTCTTTTATTAGTGATTCAACGTCAAGAGAGACTAAGGAGATTGACAATTAAGATTACATAGCTATTCTATGAAGGCGTTGTCTCGTTGATATATCAGATAGCTAGCAGTCAATGCCAACTTATTATTTTACTCATTCAATTACTTTATTATGATAATATGGGTCGGAGAAATTCTTACCATGTAATAATCTCTCGGAGAGGTACCAAGCTCGCGTATATTACACGTAAATTTTATCGGAATTTTCGGTAATTAACCTAAAAGAAATTGAATCTGTTTTCACCTGAAAGTTAAGTTATTTGGCGGTGGTGTATAATTTTCTTATGAACCGTATTTCCATATACTATTTACTTGACTCGTGACCAAGTATTAATACCAGTCGAGCCTTTCATGCCGTACTCAATTCACTTATCACACTCAAGTTCGATAACTAGTCACGAGTCAGACATTTTTCTTTCGTAGGTAAGGGGAGACAACACTGATCATAAGGTGGGTTTGATCTTTCACTCTCGAGCCAACAATTGAGATGAGTTAGGCCTTTTATTCCGCACTCGATTCACTTATCACACTCAGGTTCAACAACTAGCCATGAGTCAGACATTTTTCTTTTGTAGGTAAGGGGAGACAACACTGATCATAAGGTGGGTTTGATCTTCCACTCTCGAGCCAACGATTAAGATGAGTTAGGCCTTTTTGTTCCGCACTCGACTCATTTAATATGAGTTCCACACTCATGTTCAATAATTAGCCACGAGCCATACATTTTTCTTCCAATATCGAGCCTGTAGAGATCTGAGTCAACGCGACAATCTGTTCTTGTACCATGTAAGATTTCTATCCGGCCTTACAAGAAATTGGATTTGTATCAGCTTAAAAACTTAAAAGCATTAGATGACAGCACATAATTCTCTCATAAATCATATTTCAATTTATTATTCATTTATCTGATATGAGATTTACTTCTCATATAAGTTTTGAACTAGGCTTTCTACATATTTGTCTTGTTTTGAGTTTGGATGAATGGTTATCGTGGACCCCATTGGAGTTGGTGGGTCACGGGAGATGCCCATCCCATGCCTCCCGTGATCGCAAGGGATGCGGGTGCGATGTGGACTAACCATGGGGTCCATGGCCTAGGGATTTTCTTTATAAAAAAAACGAAAGGTTTTTTTTTGGTAATTACAGTGAAAATTCTATACATTTTTTTATTTTTTATAATTGAGTTTTATAAATTTAAAAATGACTAATTTAATCCTATAAGATTACTTCCATTATACTTTTAATCCAAATTATTACTATTTTATTGATATAAATTTCACGCCATTGATAGTTTTATTAACAGAACAGTAATGATTAGTACTAAAATGTAACGGAATAGATCTTATGTGACTATTGAAATAGTCATTTTCAAATTTATGTAGCTCAACCGCAAAAAACGATAAACACAGAGAACTTCCGGTGTTATTTTTCTGTTTTCTTTCTATATGAATATTAGAGAGCAGGTTGAAATTGAAAATCAAACATGAAGTTTTGAATTTATCAAAAGGACGAAGTCAGAACACACACCCAGCCCTAATCCTTTGAGCCAGTCAAGTCAATGTAATTTCCAAAATTAAACATTTGACCTTGTCGTGTGTTCTCCTGCCTCCATGCAACCTATGTTGATTATATATATCATTCTCCATACAGTCCTTTCCGCATATCCAAACCTCCGCAGAGAACTCCCATTTCTGCAACACAAAAATCACAGAAAAACCTAATCCATGGCTTCCCTTAGAGCAAGTCTTCCACTCCCAAGTTGTTCTTGTCCTTCGTCTCTCTCGAATTCTTCTTCGAACTCCTTGAACAGTACTAGAGTCAATGCTGCCATCCATTTCTCGAAACCTCCCCGAGTCCAGTTCTCATCTCCGAAGTTAACACTTACCACTCAAAAACCAGCAGAAGAGCCAAAAACTGCTCCGGTACTGTTGGAACATGGCAAGGTCGATACTAATGAAATCGATAACTGGGCTGAGATCAGGACTCGGCTTCTTATCATACTCGAGGAAGTCATCGATCGAGTCGAGATGCACAGGAATATCGGCGAGCAGAGAGATAACTGGAACACTTTGCTACTCAACTCCATTAACATGATGACTCTCACGGCCACGACAATGGCGGGATTATCTGCTGTGGGTATAGGGGGATCACTCGGATTATCTTCTTTCCTCCTGTTTTCTGCTTCGACTGGAATGCTGATGATCATGAACAAGATTCAGCCGTCGCAGCTCACCGAGGAGCAGAGGAATGCGGCGAGGCTCCTGAAGAAGCTTGAGAACGAGATCAGGTCGAAATTTGCCCTCCAAGAGTTAACGGAAGACGATGTGGCGGAATTTGCAGAGAAGGTCTTGGCCCTTGATCGTGCATATCCGCTTCCTTTGCTTGGGAAGATGCTCGAAAAGTTCCCGAAGAAGTTTGAGCCCGCCAGGTGGTGGCCGCCTCGAAGAAATCCGAGAGACTTCCAAGTCAAGGTGGTGGCAACAGGTGGAGCAAGGAGCTTGAAGCCGAGATGAGGGCAGTTATCGAAGTGATGAAGACAAAGGATGTCGATGACTATGTTCGGCTGGGTAATTTGGCTTTGAAGACAAGCAAGGTCCTTGCAGCCTCCGGGCCTCTGCTGACAGCCGTAGCTGCCATGGGCTCGGCTCTCATGGGCCTGCAATTCGGAGGGTCATGGGCGGCGGCAGCAGCCATCCTAGGTGGGGCCCTGGCGGCGGCGGTGAACACGATGGAGCACGGGGCCCAGGTGGGAATGGTTCTCGAGATGTACAGGAATAATGCAGGATTCTTCAATCTACTTGGTGAGTCGATCGAGGCCGAGATTGAGGACCGGAGGGAGGACGGGGAGCTGTTTGAGATGAAAGTGGCGCTTCAGCTGGGAAGAAGCTTGCCGGAGCTGAGGGATTTGGCGAAGAAATCGATCGATTCAAGCTCGGCAGGGATCGAAATGGATGAGTTTGCAAGCAAGCTTTTTTAAGTCATCTCGGAGGTTTCATGCAACATATGCATGCATGCATGCATGCATTAATATTATTCTTTGATTTTTTTTTTCTCATTTTGCTAACACAGTATTTGTATATGATCAATTAGCATCTGCTAATATATGGCAAAAGATGTATATATGTGCTTGCAGGCAATTGAATTTTTTTGTAATTAACAGTGAATTGAATTGGTATAAGTTCTTTTTTTTTTTTTTTCTTGAGACTCTTCAGCTTGGAGAGTAGACAGTACTCTCGGTATATGGATTTAAAGAAATTTACCCAAAGTAGCGAAACTCAAGGAAAAGGGTAAAAGACACGTTTAAGGTGGTAAACGATACCATAAGAAAAAATAGATAAAGTTAATAAATAAATTTATATAATATTTAAATATTTTCTTGAGTCTAAGGAATGTGATTGCTCCACATTTCCTTAAATCTATCCCTGGTTACTGTACCATTATCAGTTGGATTCAGATTAGGTTCGAGTTATTAAATGCACTAAGTAGGTTCATTAAGTGATAAAGGCGGATTCTTTGAGAATGAGTGTTTGGTATAATAGTATCGTTTTCAACCTGAAACTAAGAGATCAAGAGTTTAATTCTCATTAATGAGACTCATTTGCCCTTTACTCCTTCCTTTCTCTTATTAGATTTTCATGTCTATTTTGTAAAAACAAAGGGGCAGATCCTAGCCCTCTTAAATAATGCTTAGCTTATTGGGATTAGCTCATAATAGTAAGTCCTTTACCTTAATAACTGCTAGTTGTTCCTTAGACGAAAACGTTGCAAGGGAAATAGAGTTTAATATAACAATATCTTTCTTAACTTGAAATATGTTGTGAGAATTCTTGTACTTTTGCACTTTTTATGGTGGAAAAATGCTTAAAAAAACGACCAAGACAGCAAAGATCATAGCGGTGACTAGACGCTGGCTACCACCGCCCCGGTTGAGTTCGCTTCCCATTTGCAGCTTATGGGAAGCATCGAGGACGAGAGAACTTGACCTTGTTGGTTGTGAGGGTTCGTTCATTTGATAAATAAGCTAGCTTTTGTGCAGAAGGTGAAGAAAAATCTCACATTTAAGTATCAAATTTCAAATAAGATTAAGAGAAATAGAGGTACGGATTTACCAGATTCTCTACCTCATTTTCATTTAATCCGGATTATGGTTAAATAAGAGAATATTTAAAAATTTGGACTAAATAAAATAATAAACTTATTTATTTTGTTTCTTTGATAATAAATCTATGTAAGGTGATAAGATGGTCACTTAATTGAAAATTACTACCCTCCCACTTCCATTTATTTACTAATATATAGACCCAACTTTATATATTTTCCGTATTCCTTCATCGAATATATATATTTTTATCTATATCACTAGTATTCATAAGTTAAAAAACCCTTCATTAGATATTTCTAAATAAGTTCAAATTATTTGTAGGGAGAATGTCGTTTATGCAATTGTGTCATTATGTGACATTACTTACATAGTAATACCAACCAAAGTTATTTTTAAGAATTTTTTTTTATAAAACTTAAAAATTAAAAATAAAAGAGTAACTGATTCTGATTGGTTAATCAGTTTCTTGACGGCTTGGATGGTTTTGGTTTGCAAGTTATGCTGAGCACGCGCTTTGATCATTTCATTTGGACCATGAATGTCTAATTTTGGACTCAACCACTTTGGTTATTGGAACAAGCTAAAGACCAACTGAATCGGGGATGATGAAGGCCCTCGATTTTACCCCCAAAAAAAAAAATATTCTTCAACGTCTTGGACAAGATCAACCCGTTGAAAACAGCGTACGGTCGTTTACGTACTGCACGACAACGGTCTTCAACCGACACTTTTGAATGTCGGAAAAATTCAACCAGAAATTTTTGTATACTAATTCAGATTGAATGAAACGTACAGTCAGATGAGGTATTCTTGTAGGATGCTTGACAATTTTATTGATGCAGAATTGCACACTAACCCCGCTAATTTATTCAGTGTGCAATATATAACGAGTTTGTTGTGTAAATCTCTCTTAGATTTTGACACGTGTCAAGATCTGATTAGTGATTCATATAACGAACTTGTTATATATTACACACTGAATATTTACTCCTCTAGTCTCAAAAAGAAATGAAAATATTCCGGAAAAAGGAATTGCTGTTTATAAAAAAAAAAAAAGAGGAGAGAGAATATGTTAAATCAAAGTGGGCACGGTTCGGTTTGGAAGACCGTTTTAAAACAAATAGAACCAAATATTCCGGTTCGATCCAATTTGAAATATCATGTCTAAACTGCATTCACTTTAGTTTAACATATTTGAAATATATCGTCAATTTTTTTTTAATTTAGTTAACCGACTATCCGCTTTTTATAAAATAAACATAATTCAATTACTAAAAGCCTGATTGGTTGATTTAAATTTGAAATATCGAATCTGAGTGTTTTAGAACTCTAATAATTGGTAAATAATAAGAAAATGATAATATAAATTATGAATTTTAGTTTGAGAATTTTTTCTTTCATTAAATAATTATCTGGGAAACTAATTTAGTTTGTTTAATTATGATTAACTGAACAAACCATAATGATTTATTAAATGGGTCTATCACTGAAAAATAAATAGCACTATTAGATAACCGGTTCAAGCAGTTTGATTTTTGTTCGATTTGATAATTCAATTCAATTTCTTGAATTTTTTTTCACCTAATGTGAAAAGGAGTCATAGTCCTTCCCTCTTACTCTTATCTTCTTTTAGGATTACGAATGTCTTTTAAAAAAAAAAAAAGAAAGAAAGAAAGAGCTAAAAACGAGGCTTGTACATGGTCCAGTTCAGAATCAGAACCGGCTCATGACTAATCAGTAACCAAACCCTTGAGCGAGGGTAAGTCGGCTTTTACCCGTGGGGAACACAGTTATGGGCAAATTAAAAATCAAATGAAAATTTGGGAGGGTTGGGAATAAAAATCTAAATTACCTAAATGTTCCTCATAATAACTACATAAAAACTAATTTTTTGGTAAAAAAATTTACGTTTAATCTATAATTTATTAATATTTCTTTTTGTGAAATCGGCCGAAATCATGAACTGGAACTGGCATTAAACCATCTTAGAAACGGTTCATGGCCGGTTCGATGTATCATGAAACCGTGGCCGGGCCGAAGAAACTAATCCCTATCAACTTCACTTCTGCAAGGTATGGTAGAGGTCTCCATGTTCATGATATGAATTTGGAATTTATGAGCTTTTATTTGGGCCTCACCCTTCAGCTTACCATGTGGTCTCGTGAACTAGTAAACATAGATATTCAGTATATAATACGCAACTAGTTTATTATCCAAAACTCTCATTGATCTTGACAAGTGTAAAATTTTTATAATTTTCGTGAATTTACTCTGTACATGTCAAGATCTGAATGATAATTTACATGATAAACTTGGTATATGTTTCTCCTTTTTAACTTCATATTCTTGACTTAGTAAAATGACAACAGGCCAACTTGAGAGTTCAATACTCACTTGCGAGCCCACAAAAGGGTACGAGTAAGACGACAACTATTATTTGTAAATATTTCGGTTTATTAATAAACTAAATAATAGAAAGATGAACTAAAATTAAAATTCAAGTATAAAAATATTAAAGATATCATTTATATTTATCGAAAGTTAATAATAAGGTGAGTTATTAAAAGCGATATTATATTATTTCAGTCAGTTTCATGCCTCATCGAGCTTTATGGGTTGGATCCAAATTTGTCGGGTCGATTTTTCGGGCACCTTAAAAACTGTTGTTTTCAATTGATTTTTTCCGTTTTTGATTTTTTTTTATTTACAAATACTAATACCCACAGATTAACCAATTGCTTAAGATGATTTCACATCTATTCTCCTAAAATAAGATTTCACATTCGAGTCTTATAAATGGAAAACAATTATGTTATGAGAGCTTTATCCCCTTAATAGATCGACCATACTCGAGTCTAAATTAATCAAGATCTATTGAATTTTTAGACACTAAGTAGTGTACACGGAAAAGGGTACCCATGCATGGCTTACACTCCGATTAGGTGTTTAACTATTTCTTAAAGTTACCGATTTAAATTGATTCGGATAATTTAGTATCTTTTTTCATAAGGTCTGAATTCGGGGAGAGTATTATACGTAATGAGTATATCATATAACAGTACTGAGGTAGTGTCAGGAATCAATAAGATTCAACTCTTGCCACCAAGTTAACCAAGGGTTACCACGGAAGTTTTGTGAATATGCGACCAAGCATGTTCTGTCAAGGGTTTCTTATCATTTGATTTCGAAACATAGTACCCATCCATCTTAACACTGTCAATGCCACTATATTACAAAGTCCGACTGATCGAGCTAGATCTACCGGTACAATAATCGAAATAACCTACACACATATATTATGTCAAGACCTGATCGTCTACGAGCCGTCGCATTGATCATATGCAGCAGCCTGCTTCTAGAGAGTAAGGTCAAGGGACAGGTCGCGGACAGCGTTAGCAAGCCCAGCCACGGTCGATGAGCTCAGAGCCAGAGACAGCTCCACCCCGTCGCTGACTTCATCGTTCTCGGTTCCTCGCACGGCCGTCGTCGGCTTTCGACCAGCGGCATTCCCACCCTGTACGTGCGTAACATCGAAACATTTGCGATAACATAATCCTCGAGGCTATGATCGAATATAAATGCGAAGATGACTCCATATCAACTGGGAATGGAATCGGAAAAACCTTTTTGCACATGCTGTAAAATATCCATATAGATCTATAAGATGTTTGGCCCGTATCAAACCCAAAAGTCTAAGCTACCAAGTGATGACGGGTGTGAGATTGTTTCTCAACACCATCATCATGTGACGACCTGATCACACTAACACGTGCCCTTAAATACTCGCTATCAATCACCAATCTCGAACATGACATTTTTACTTCAGGTCTTGGGTTCAACGAATCATGAATTCCACACTCAGACCTGACGATTTAGTGTGGACCCAACACGAAAACCTGCTCTAGTTTCACATAAAACATCCAACTGGGGATCCAATCTAGCCAAAAAATTTAAATTATTAAATAATAGTACACAATTCTCATATAAATTAGTCTTCAATATCTTTATCATCCGATATGGGATTATTTCTCAATACATGCATTAGTGATTAATTAACTTACGAGGTGAGGTTTGGAGGCTCTGAGGACATCCCCGAATATGATGTAAGAAGTTGGCTTCTTGTTGTTGATGCTCTCGTCCGTCACATTCCGTGCAATGTTATTCCATTGCTGTTCCTCTTCATGATTCCCGAGCATCAGCTTCTCCCTGATAATGAGAAATGCAAACATATATATATATGTATGTATACACATTTTCAGTATCAGATCGTACGGAAATTGTTTTTGTAAAGGCAAAGTCAAAAATTAATTCGAAGGAATTTAAGCGTCACGTGAATTTCTTTATCTGGGCTCAGGTTCTCCAGCTCCTTTTGCCTCTGCTGAGCCACTTGATCGAATGATGAGGTTTTGAATCCCATGAAAGAGATCAACAGGGAGCAAGAGAATTTGATTTTGTTCTTTCACCGATTGTACAAGTTTCGAGGCTTTTAATTTAATCCGATGCGCCTGTCGAAAAGGATACTATGAAAGATTTCAATTACTGCATGCAACTCTTTCAAATCGTTGTTACCCCTTTAACCATTATTCGTCGGTTCATTAGATAAATATATCAGATTTAAATATTATGAAATTAAAAAAATCGACCATTAAAAAAGTTTTACTCTTTACTTAACCGGCCAACTTCATACCACTTGAAAAATCGGATAACTATTAAGTATATGAATCTATTATACTCCGCAATAGCTAGTAAATGTGTTTATTGCAGTGATATTTTGTTTTATGCTATGTGATCTTGCAGGATGTCTTCTCTCTAATGACTATACCATGTGATAATAATACTTATATGATATCACAAATTAATAAAATTTAATCATTTTAATTTTTTTATAAAATATAAAAATTAAAAAATAACATTAGAAATAATTGAATTTTATTTATGTGTAACATCATATAAACATTTCTAAGTAGTATATCTGTTAACTATAAGACTTTATCATATCTTGGTTTTGATTCCTGGCGTAGAATTTCTTATTCCCATCTCTTCATATTTTCCTATTAAATTTGATTCAATTGTTTTCTGAATTTTTTTTTGCAGGACAGCCTTCTTATCGACATCTTTTTTTTTTTTTTCTGTAAATTCTTATTGACATTTTTTTTTCCACATCCACGGACCAGTCACTAACAAGTAACTTGATTTGGAACTTCTCACTTCTGCATAAATAGGTTCAGGCACATCACATCATCATCTGCATCTTGTGTAACTTTAATAGATCAAGTGATGATTATACAGTAATTTATAATTGCGGTATTATAACGATTACCATTCCGTTATCGGGTCGGTGGCATTTACGAGGGAGAGCTGTCGCGCGTACCGCGTCCCTTTGTTTTGATCAAAAAAGGGCATGTTTATGTCCGATCCAGATGAACCATACTGGTGATGGCTCGAGCTGTATCCAGTGTTACAGTCCGAACGAGACATAATTTGTGCGATCTCCCTCTTCTTCGCTTCTAATGCCATGATCTCTGGGCAACAAGAATCCGTTAAAATCGAAAAATGCTCAAGCAATCAAACTCTTTATTCATATGAGAAATAGGAGAAATTCTTTTATATCACATACGTGATATCACAAACCAATAAAATTCAGTCATTTTTAGGGTTTTATAAACAAATCTTAAAGTAACTGGATCTTATTGGTTCGTAATACCACATAAGTGTTGTCATGTGGTATACTCGTTACGCAAAAGGTTCTCTTAAGAAATGTGAATTGATACAATTGATAATACTCTCGACTTAAGATAGATTGAGGTCTTGAGTTCGATTCTTATCGGCAGACTCCTTGCAACCTTTATTCCATAATTTCTTCTATTTCTTTTAGATTTATGTGTTTTATTTGTACATTGAAAAAATCACTGCTCATTCATATGATATCTTCTATGCACATGCTCATATAGCAAGATTACCTTGAATCATCTGCTCCTGCTTCATGTTCCTGTACATCTGCACATAAATATTCAATAGATGAAACCTCTTACATAGATAGTCTATACATACATACGTACTTATATATATACACACACACACACACCACTCAGTGAAAGAACAAAATAGCAATAGTGACCCGATCAGCTCCATTACGTGACACTCAGACATCCATGTTCAATCATAAATATATCCGATCAATTGAATAGTCAGCATCAACATAAATCACATCATCGTAACAACACCAACTACATTAGGAGAAAGTCTTGTATGTAACGGATACACCACGTGGCAGTGCTGACGTGATATTATGAATCAATCAAGTCAAGTCATTTTTAGAGTTGTTTTTTTCCTTTTAGGATTTTTTTATTTTAGATTTTATTAAAAAAATTATAAAAATAATTGAATCCTAGTGACACGTGACACCATGTCAGCACGGCCACGTGATGTAACCGTTACACACTAGAGACCGCCTCGCAATGATTTACATTAAATTGTGTGTGTGTGTGTGTATATTATGCAAAAATACACATTGGAAGGTTTCGACATTAATGCATATAGTATGGACAGAAGGACTTTTGTGTAAAGAGAGAACCTGAAGATGGCTCTTCACATGAGATATGGTAAGTCCGCTCACACCCATTATCTGCAGAACCATCTTCGGGGTGGCTCCTGCTTATGTTATATTAGCTGCTGTATCATATTTGTGTATATATATGTGCGCATATATATATATGTTCAATTGAATTTCATGCAGCACTTACGTTCTTCTCCTCCGAGGCTCTCGACCGCATGCAAAAAGCGGTGATGAAGGGCCGGAGTCCACTGGAGCCGAGGAGTCTTCGACCTGACGTAAGGCCTCACATTGGCCAGTCTGAGGCCAATTTTGGTCGTCGTCAGGCTGCTTTGCCTACCTAACCTCTGGCGAACCCTCATATTCACCTGGTCGTAAGGCTCTGGGAGGCACCCTTAATCACTGAGAAGAGAAGGAAACCATGAAGAAAGAGGAGGAGGAGGAGGGGAGGAAGAAGAAGGCTTGTTCTTCATCCTGTGATTTTTTTTGCTGGTTGGAAGGTGGTAGTGACGAAGGGAGAAAACAAGGGAATAAATACTCGCAAGACCTTTACAAAAAATTCTGTTGAACAATTTTGTCATGTTGTGCAGCCTTTTCCGATTCTTCTGAGTCTGGGGATTTCAGATTTTTCAATTCTTTGAAAGCCTCGATTATAAAGGAGGAAAAAAAATTCAGTCTAGGGCTTGTTGAAAAATGCCTTCATGACTGGGTGAAAAAAAGTGTTGGTATCACTAACATTAAACTCCCAGATACTCGGGTTGGGAGGGTAAATGTTGAGAATGAACTCCACATTAGATAAATGATAAAATAAAAGTCCAGTTTATAAGAGAATTGATACTATCATTTTATCAGTTTGAACTTTTGGGAATGACATTGGTCCAACCTCTTATGGGACAGGTGGAAATTTCACATGGTATTAGAGCCAACTGTGTGAGCTCACACCACACTGACACGAGATTAGAAGAAAAACGCTCGGCTTGTGATCAATTAATTGTCCCCCCTCACCCAAGTACAGAAGAAAAATATCTAGTTCGAGGTCAGTTATTAAGGGCAAGTGTTTGAAGGCACGTGTCAAGTGTAAACACATTACCATGTGAGGGTGGGTGGCGAGAATGAATCCCACGTAAGATAAATGATAAAAAAAGTCTAATTTATAATAGAATGGGTACCACGATCCTATCAGCTAATTTCACAGTAGATGAAAATTTTTTAAGGGATCCCAACTTGAAAAAAAATGTTGGTGTTATGCAAAGGTCAGTTGAGATTATTTGATACACCTTTTTAAGTAATAGCTCTGGTTTGAGTCATTACATAAGGGAAGTTCATGATCGGGTGTGATTTATCATTAAATGGGTCGATTGATCTATCTTGAATGCGAATCAGTCAGAACTTATTAAGTTTCTAAATATGGGGCACATGCGGAGAAGAGACTTGCTGCCAAAAGTATGTATCATTCGATTGCTCAAAGTATGGAAAGATGCTTTCGTGTATTTTCATAATCACAATCATGCAATACACCTATCATCTGAGTGGATGTTCTTTTTAGAGTAAATATTAATTATGCAAATTATATAAATCATCGTTTGGATCTTAATATATGTAAATTTGATTCTAAAAAACTGTAAAAATTTTAAACTTATCAAACTGTAAAAACTTCACACTTATCGAATCCTGAAAGAAATTTACATAATAAACTGGTTATAAATGATATTTTAAATATTTACACGCGCTTTTTATGTGAAAAAAAAAATGGTAAATCTACTTGGTGATTGCTCATCCTGTATCAGATCTGATCTATTTTTTCCCTTTTATGGTAAATGTGCATCTATCGGATCGTTGTTCACTTTTAGGATAATATACCAATCCTTATTTTTTAAAAAAAAAAACCTCAATGAATTAAGATTAGTCGAGTTCGAGTCTCGAGTTGAGGTAAATAATTTTTTGATTATGAGTTTTTTTTTTAATTCACAATATTTAAATATAAAATTTTGATTAATGAAAAGAATGACGAAGAACTGCACCGGCGAATGTTAATGTCTTGTTTAGTTATTTCCCGATACTTAATAATCATTCGAAAGTCTAATATGTATTTATCGATATGCACTTAGTGGATCGACACGGCGAATCGAAATGGACTCCAAGCAACCGGTTACGGTACTTCGTGAAGGAATTTATACGTTGCCTAGAATTTCTGTCGATATAGTCGGCGAATCTAAATGGAAGTTGGCGTGGTTTTTCTTCGGAATATACTATGGTGCGGATCTTAATGAAAAAAAAAACATTTTGAAAAATCGAACAAGTCAAAAAGGGGAAATTAAAAAAAATAGAGAAAGAAAGAAGATAAGAAGAGCATGGAGCGAAGATAATTAGGAAGAGTAATTAACGTTACAACAAAACCTAACTGCAAAATTCAGAAAACCGTACGTTAAAGATGGTTCAATTAAAAAGTTGTAATAATTATTTAAAAATATAAGTAAAGAAAATTAAAGTTAGCTTAAAGCTGATTAATTTATGTGACCGTGACATAAGCACATGCATGAAACCTCGGAGAAACATTTGCCAAGAAATCCTTTAAAAAAGGAAGAAAAAAAAAGAAAACTAATTTTCTGTCAAGAGATCGAGAAAGTCTTCAGTGGAGCAATTGTATCACATAAACAATGCAGATGTCATATTTCTATTCAATTAAAATTCACTATTTATATATTTTTTTCAATTATGATTGAATTTAATAACCATAATTATGTAATTATTAATTATATATCAACTCATGATTTTTACAGAATGCCACATTAGTATTGACATGTGATATGATCGCTACGCTGAATATTTTGTCCAAGAGATCATCTGAATTTTATCAGTAAAACTCTTACACATCTTTATTCTTTTTTTTTCTCTTACCATTTAATCCAATAAACCTATTTTGTAACATGAAAAAAAAAAATCCATAAAAAGGTTGTTCAAACTCCCTGTCTCCAATATCCAAAGATTGGACTTGAAGAGAAACACACTTCACATCCTCAACGTCCCACAGACTTCTTTGACACATTTTGTTTATTTATTTATTTTAACAGCTAGGTAATCCTTATCGGTTCGTATTTTAGATAATTTAAATAGAGAATTACCGACATAAGTTAGTTGCGATAATTCGACATCTTTAAATCTTTATCAGGGTCGCATCAGATCTGAATTTTGTGCATGAAGAATATTTATGTCGGGAGAGAGTTTAATGAATCGACCTGATTTGAACCTGAATTAATTGGAATTCATTGAAATTATAGATACCAGAACTACTGACAATCTACATAGATTATTACTTCTACTCATCCACAGCCTGGTAAAGCTATGAGAGGATAAGTGACACCCACACAAGGATTAATTTAAGAGTGGCGCAGGTACGATTGCCTCCTAAATTCAGAAAAATCTATGAAATATTATACGTGTTTTAATAATTTTATCTATTTGTTTGTTAAGTTATAATATTTCGCCCCTTAAATTCGTTTTTTTACCTTTATTGTGATTCATCTTGAATTTCACTCTCTCGACAATCTTTCTGAATAAAAAATAGAATTTCACATCAATAACTGAAATATGGGTTCATTAAAATTCTGTCTAGCTATGTTGTGGTTGTGAGATTTAATAAGAGTAGACTTGCCAATAACGCTCGAATTGGACAAGGTACGAAGTCAATAGTGATACATTCGATAGGCAAGGATGGTATGGCGTGGAATAAAATGAAATGAGTATTTACACTGCTAAAATAGAGACATAATTCTATCAAGATGAGCTCTTTTTTTTTTTTTTTAAATCACTAGATATGGACCGTATTATACGCAGAAAGAAAATAAAAATAAAAAAGTGAAATACTGGGATAAGATTGTATAATTCGGTCATTTATTTATAACTTATTACAATTTAATTCATTTGAATTTCGTTAATTTATAATAGTAAATAGAGTATTATCAATTTTCATTATTATATATGTCACGTTTATCTTTTCAATTTTATAATTATGTGATATTTTGCCTGTTAAAATTATAAATATTGAGTTATATGAAGTAATACGAGGAGACTTGAACAGTTAACAAAAGATTTTTGTCATTAAGATCATAAATTTGGAGTGACAGAAAAATAACTGAAATTATTATTTGTCTTAATATAAAAATAATATATATCATAAATTTTGATATGTAAATTAAATTAATAGCAAATATACAAAATAAAAAAAAGATACTGAACTTCCTAAACATTTACATATAATAGTATATATATAGATAGATAAAATTGATGCGATGGACATTCTTTCAGAAAATTCAGAACTTCTTATTCCACCATTTTCATAAAAAAAATTAAGAATATTTTTTTCATTTTCATAATTAACACAAAATCACCAATTTCCCTTAATGTTTTGTTGTATTTTATTATATTATATATTCCTTTCTATTTCATTGTGTCAAACATGCCCTAGTTGGAGATTCGTCTATTGATTCTCTCACTATATACTCAAGTAGGTGATCTTCGGATCGATCCAAGGTTGGGAGGGTTGACGAGGATTTTCCTAGGAAGCCCAGCCCAACCGCAAATTAGTCTCTAGGTGTGCTTCGACTGGTCTAGAAATATTACGTGGTACTAAAAAAAATACCCTCGGATGAAATATCTCTATTTACCAAGTACCAATTATATAACAATATTATTGAATATTCTATGTTATTGAAATCCAAAGAAGTGTATATGCCAGAAAGGAGACTTGGTCCAGTGGTATCGCTCACCGCCTGAAATCAAGATGTCATGAATTCAATTATCATTAGTATGACTTCACATGTCGTTTTATTTCATTTTTTTTATCTCCTTTTAAGTTTATATTTTTTTATATACCGAAAAAATTGAGAGAATTTTATTGCTGCTACTAACAAAATTACAGCAGTCGATTTTGAAAATTTTGTTGCTGGTGGGCCTCTGTCGCAACGTCTGAGAATCCTCGGACGGTGGCGCGTAGGCCGGCATGCTGGGGGGACGGGAAAGAGGCTTCCTTTGACTCCCCATTCCCAGGCAAAAGTCGCCGACGCTATTCTGTCTCACCCCCACCCACACCACCAACTTCCCCATTGAATCGCGGCCCTCGAAAATTCAAGAAAAAAAATGATTATTTTAGTTAGTTTACAATAACGTATTGAAAAAATATTAATTAAATTATTCTTGTCAGTAATATTATAATAACTATGCAGATGATTTATTACAATATAATTATTATTTTCTTATATTACGTGACAAAACAAAAAACCTCTTAAGAATTTCTCCTTTAATTCTATCTTTTTAAATAAGGTCAGCGTTGGGAATTAAACGAACTCTAATAAAAATGAATAATTATAAAATAGAATGAAATAAATATCTTATCCGTCATTATATTTTTATTTTTTGAGTTCAAATTTGGCAATTGTATTCCCGATTTATACTATTGTGTGCAAACGTTCGGGAATCAAGAGGTTTGGTGTCTTTTTCCTTCTTTCGTATTTGCCCTTACTCTAATTTACATATTAAAATTTATGGTATGCATCCACTTATAGAGTCCTTCAAATTAAGCATAAAATAATAATTTCAATAAATTTTCTCTCACTACATATTTACAATCTTAACAGCATAAATTTTTTACCAGTTGTTCAAATCCTCCCATCTCACTCCATATCATTATATATCTACAATTTTAGTAGTAAAATCTGTCATTTTTAAATGAATTATTTGAAATTGTAAATATAAAAATTTAAAATGTTACATAATATACTGATGACAATTGAGAATGTCCTACTACTATAAATCATTGAATTTCAAATGAATTAAATTGCAATATGTTATAAATAAATAATCTAATTATACAAGTTTATCACAATATTTTAAATTAATTTCTTTCTATACCTAGCACGAGTTGGTATCTAGTAAATATAGAGGTTTACCCGTGCGATATACGATATGTGTTATCTTAATAAAAATTATTGGAAATATCCATTAATGATTGAATGGAATAATTATTTATCATTAAATTTTTAAGTAAAAAAATATATATGCTTAATTTTTAAATTAGATAGTTATAATAGTGGAGTGTAAAAATGAAAGCTAATAATAAATATTAGATGAAGACCCGCGCCACGCACGTGGCATTGGAACTGTTAAATATATAATTGATTATTAAATTGTAATTTTGTATTAATTTTTATAATACATTTAATTTTTAATAGAATTTAATAATTAGAAGAAATTAGAGAGTAGTTGGTGGTAGTTATATTCTCTTAAAATGATTTTACACTTTCACTTATTATATCTATTTTTTGGTTTAATTAGTAAGGGCAGTTTTGGAATTTTAAAAGTGAAACCAAAACTACCTCATTTCTCCCATATAATAATAGATATTAAAAAGAAAAAAAAAGAATGTAGAGATAGAGGGGATGGACTTTTACATAGGAGAGAAGTAGGTAGCTATATTGTAAATTTACAATCATATCCTCATTTTATTCCAATTTAATTGCTAGAAATATTTCAATTTATATGCACAAACGACATTTTTGGGAAGGAAAGAGTGATACCAAAAGGTGGCATCTTCCCTTAAAGTAATATTAATTTATGATACATTTAATTTTTAATATATTTTAATAATTAGAAGAAATTAGAGAGTAATTAGTGGTATTTATATACTCTTAAATGATTTTACACTTTCAGCTATTATATCTATTTTTTGGTTTACTTATCAAGAGTAATTTTAGAATCTTAAAAGTGAGATCAAAACTATTTCCTTTCTCCCGTAAAATAATAGAAGATATTACAAAGAATGTAGGGAAGGGGGTGGACTTTTACATAAGAGATAAGTATGTAGTTATATGACGAATTTACAATCATGTCCTCACTTTATTCTAATTTAATGGTTAAAAATATTTCAATTTATATGCACAAAGGACATTTTTGAAAAGGAAAGAGTGACATCAAAAAGTAATATCTTCCTTTAAAATAATAATAGATAAAGATACGTGGTAGCGTAGCCGACCCTTGAATAAAAGTTAAACACAACCCATTTTATTTTATAATATTTGATACAAGGAATGAAAAGTTAATAGGTATTATAAAATAAAATGGAATATTACACGGGAAAAAATTGGTGATTTTTGTATTTATTTTGAGAATACAATGGAATAATGATTTAGAAAAGTAATGAAATGAATATTTTTCTTATTTTTCTTTAAGAAAAATCATATGGTACCCAACGAAAATATAATTTTCTCGCAGCATTATTTTATTTTTATAAAATTAAACACATTACCTGCAAGAAGGGAATTAAGAAGAAGGGATTTGTATGGGCGCATGGTGGAGTTACAACGGATGGGAACCTATTAAATATTGTAAGTTCTGAGTAGATTCTAATAAAAATTGGGTAGATTCTGAAAAAGAAATTAATGAATCGGTTCTGATAAGTTCTAAAGTACAGGTACCGAAACCAACACCTTAATATGCTGCACAGAAATCGGTTCACAACTCTAATTATGTGTCATTTCCTTGTTGTGACTCTGATTCTCAGAGTTGTTCGTACCCTCGGATTCGCAATCCGGTGAACTTTCGTTTGATATAATAATTATGCATTCTTAAAAAATTATTATGCAGAAAATATCGTAATAACTTAGACGTTATCAATGAAAAATAATCACATGTACTGAAAATATATCCAAAATTAACTATAATATACTAAATTATAATTAATTAAGTAAAGTAAATTAGTAAAAATATTTTTAACTCTATTATGCCGTAACAATTAAACGATTAAAGATTCCGAAATAAATTTTTACTAATAGAAATAAGAAGGAAAGATCTCAGCATGTTCCCTTGGGATCTGATTCCTAAATTCAACATGATAAAATTCAGATTTTAGACTTCGAAATCACCAGGGGTTACCATTTTCTTAATTTTGTTATTTGCTCTTATAATTTTGGTCCCATTTTCCCAACTGAAGAAGGAAAGAATCAGTGGTTGGTTGAATATATCATCTATTTTACGTAAGATATCGTGTTCGCATTTTATCAATAACCAAAATCCACTGAATTTTTTATATCAGAACGACCATGTAAAAGAAAAAAAAAACAGAGAGAGAGAGAGAGAATTATCGTACCGTTTGTGTGAAACCCAATACGATGTAATTAATGAGACATCAAACAGGCAAGTTCATACATGGCTATGTTAAAATCAATCGAAAGAAAGAGCTCAGCTCAGCCTAATTTCATCCATTGACCAATAAACAATGTCCCGCACTCTCCAATCGAGTACATCGAACCGCGTCGCCACCCTCTCGTGACGATCTCCGGGAGAAAGAAAAAGAATGAGCCGGTGCAAGAAATTAGGGCCTCGCATGACGGCCTTGGGCACGGCCACAGAGCAGCGCGTTCTTCGGGATCAAGGCCTCGTCCCTAAGAGACTTGGAAGGTGTGTAGACCCTGAGGTAGAACTGCTGGCCAAGGTACTGCCGTGCCCAGTTCTCCGACCTTATGTTCCACATCCCTACATTGTCCAGGGCCACAGAGATCGCTGTCCACGACTTCGGGTACACCTGCGGACCACCAAGATCAAGGCACACATGTCACCGAAACTCTCTTCGAATCCATGAAGATCAGTGCGTGATCCATCCGATCGAGAGGTTAGGGATGTCCAAACCGGTTTCGAACTAAACCGAACCAAAAGAACCAATCCGCTTCAGTTCTGTACACTAAGTCCGAAGCAGAACCATGTTATGAAAAAATCTGAATTATTTTAAACCGATCTAGTTAATCAATCAACCAGGTTTATTTTCTTTAAGTAAAACAATCCAAGTTCCAAACGTACTGATTATTTTCGAATAATTTAACAGATAAAAACGGCTTGATTCAATTTGAATTTTATTTCAAAAAATAAAAATAAAACCAATTTAGTTTGAACGACTCAACTGAATTGGTAACACTTAAAAATTATCCGAACCGTGTTTCATCCTAAAACCTGAATTAAAATGAAACCGATTCTTTCCATTTTGGTTTGATTCAGATCTTCCTGAAGCAATTTCTCCTTTTTTTCCATTCCCGCAAACCCCGAGTCAAGGTGGAGAAAGTGTTGTATATAACGGGTATACCCGTGTCAGTACTGATGTGGTATCACATATCAATAGCATTCAATTACTTTTAATATTCTATTAAAAAATCTTAAATTGACTTAACCTCACGTCAATAGTCTCTTGTCAAGGTGAGGTTCGAGTACCTGAGTTGTAGAACGTGCGACAGTGTCCCTCAAGTTGTATCTCAATCTACTTGCAGGCGTCCATTGCCCACCATCCATCCTGATCAAGATCCCAAATTCCAGATTTAGTATTCTGATTATCGATTCATTCCCAGCCTAATGAACTGACTGATTTCTAAAGCTACTAACCCGAGGACGAAGAATGAATATCCATCGATGTGCCACGACTGCACTGTATCCTCCCAGTTCTGGAACACGATCTCGACGAACTCCCGGAAGTTGGCAGCCATGACAGAGGTCTGCAGATAGGCATTTCCCCAAGTGGGACTCGTGGGGATGCTTCCGAGGTTGAAGACTCCAGGGATGTTGAAGTAGTCCGCAAGCTTCAATGGGGTGTCTGCCGGAATGAAGGAGACGCTGTTGACTGCATACCTCTGCTTCCCACTGATGATGGGGGCCGAGTTTGCGAGCATGATGGTTTGGCTCGGTTTGATGAGTCCATAGTGATAGGAGCCTTGTGGGTTCGGTCGGGGACCACTTGCTGTCAAGTTCCACCTGTTTCCAGGACCATAAAAAGCTTAGCCAAGTTGAGCTGAATTGGCATGAATTAAGCTTGACTCATGAAGCTCGAGCTCAGAACTTCCTCTTCTGGCACTGAGCCTTCTAAAATCCTACCATTTAATAAATAATAAGCCATGTCGTTATTAAATTTGGCGCTTGGCCTCAAGTGTTCTAGGCCAATCTTTGCACGATTCAAGTTCAGGCTTTAAAACAGCTCAACGCTGTGAATTTATTGGGGCTCTAGCCTTTCAGATTCAATGGTTTGCACTTGAAGTTGTTGATATTACCGAATGGATCGTGCTTGGTTGAGAGACCAGTCAATCTGGGTAGTCGGTCCGCCAGGGACAGGGCCCGAGACTTGTTTCCAGGAATTGCTGTAATGGAGGACCGCTGTAGTCGTGAGCACAGGAGAAGTGAACCGTGAGGATACGACAACATAGTAATCCTGGGGTGGCTGGTCGGCTGTGACCAGGACCGAGTAGGACTGCCCGAGATGTATATCCAAGGCATCGTACATGTTCTGGAGCGTGTGCGACCCCTCGACCTCAACCAGCTTCATCTTATGGCCTTGGATCCGGAAGTTGATTGATGTAGTTAGCCCCACATTCGATATTCTGAACCTGTATGTCTTGCCTAAATATAACAAATGAATTACACAATGAGTCAGTGCGTACTAAAAATGACCCTTGTAGCAGTAACACAAATGCGATGATCTTTTGAGATGAGGTCGAGATCGATTTAACACTGTACCTGGATCTACTGTGAATGTGAATCCATTCCAACCCCGACCGTTGATGAGAAGCCCATCAGGAAAAGGAAGACTGTGGCCACCATCCGAAATCCGCTTCAGGTCCTATGAATTGAATTCCAGCCAAGAAAATGATATCAGTACATAAAACCTCGAGCAGAAGATTGATTCAGTAATGGTCTCTAGGATGAGTACATAGTGGTTTCTTTTAAACCAGTCTCCGGCAAGGACGATGAAATCCCCAGCAGGAGGAGGGAAAGGGACAGGGATCTGAGGACGACTCCAGATCCTGATGCCACCGAACGCGCCGGCGGCCTTGTGGAACCCGAGCGATGGGAAGTAGTAGTAGCTCCCGATCTGATCCTTCACTTGGAGGATGTAGGTGAAGTTCTTCCCCGGCGGGATAGGGCAAGTTGTCCCGTAGACTCCATCCTGCCATGAGTTCCTTCTCTGCTGTATCCCGTTCCTGAGAAGTGATTCTCAGTAAGAAAAGTGTCTCAGTTTAAACTTTTAAATTGATATGGATCTAATATCTTAAAGACCCGCTGACAGATTTTATATAGTATTCGAGGTAAAAAGAAATGCGACAAACTCTATATCAGCCTGAAGCATTATACCGGGAGCAGCAAGGAGCTAACATGGGAGTACAACTGCCTTGTTTTTTCATAAAATTCAAGAACTCCTATGTCGGCCCGGGCCATTGATACCCCAGTAGCACGACATGCTAACAGTTTTGACTTGGGGGAATGACCAGATCCAACCAAAAATTAAGGCACATGTCTGGCTGGAGGTAACTAGCATGTGACGGAAATGTTTACTCAGATCTAGCATGATCTGTAGAATGTTTTTTTATTGGGTGAAAATACAGCCTCCAGAGTGATTTTTTTTTTCCGGCTGTAGAAGAATGGGAGCAAAAATAGAATAAATGGAAATGTGCGAATTCCACGATAATCGAATTCAGGACCTCTTAGTCAGAGGTCGACCTTTCTAACAGAGACAAAGGACCAAGAGGTTAAAATTGGCAAGAATCTTGGCCCCATGTTATCTTCTTCCCTCCAAGGAGATGCAGACCTTATTCCATTCAAATCACCAAAGTGATGAAGCTTTCTGTCATCCACAGCTAATAGCCTTAAGTTGGAACTTACTGAAGATACTTTCAACTAAATACATGCATTCTACATTCGGAAAACTCGGACGATAGCTGCTGTGAACATGACAAGAGGCACTTTTCTCCCTAGAACAATATCGAAAGAACTGAGGCACCAGTTTCAGACTCATAGGCAACAGACCATCAGATCTGATAAAAAAGACAAGGAATGGTCGGCATTTTGCCTTATCGTCATAATGTTAATGCACAAACTGGGCTAGAAAAAAGAGGACAGCAATAGAAAATGTGAAGAGAACAAAAAGGAGCATTACCAAGAAATGAGGAAGGGCTCCCTCAAGTAGTTGTAGACATTAATAATCAAGTTGTCATTGGTCACAGCGTCAATGTGCGGCCCAGGGAACTGCCCATTGATCAAAATGCCCTGCAACATTTTCCAATCCAACCCAAACCCCACCAGATTGAGCAAGCAGCAGGAGAAGAATTCAATGCAACTTATTGAACTACAGGAGCAGTTCTTGATTCAGTTGGGCTTCAAGTTCCAAAAAGCGAAAGTTATGGAAAAACTTAATGCCCTGAGCAGCAAGAAAGACCAAGAAGGGGGTTTTTCACCTGCTGCTTGACCCCAAGTGGGTAAATGTCGCCATAAGTGACTTTCCAGGTGAAGAACCTGTAGGGGTTGTCCCCATTGGCTCCCTGAAGGAGGGAGAAGAGGAAGAGCCCATTGAGGATGAGAGACTGAAGAACACGAAGAAGAAGAAGACTGCAGCCCCTCATCTTCCTCCGCTGAAAGAATCTCTGAGTGGTTTCCTCAATGTCCTTGCTGCTTCAAAAGACTGGAGCTTTGGGGTGAATGGTGTTGAAAGGTAAGCCCAGCGGGATCAGATCTGCATTGCCGTTTATATAACTGCAGATTTTGGAGGCAACAATGTGAAGAAATTTAACTTGGGTGACTCTTCTTTCCCTCTCCCTGTTGCTGTAGCCTGTGAACGAGAAATATTTTTTATTTATTTTATCTGCAGTGCAGAGTGCAGACATTAACAGTGGAGGTGCTCCCCTTTCTCGTTTGTTTGCATGTGGGAGCAGAGACACAATATGGAATGAGCTGTCAGTCAATGGGACGCGCAGAGAGAGAGAGAGAGGGAGCGAGAGAGACTTCACATCACAGTATCCTATCCGCGGAAGCTCGATTCACCGTATTTTTACGTAATTCAACTATTCATAATTAATAATTTACATTAAGAAGAAAATTTTAATATTTTAACTACTTAAAAATAGAGTTTTATATAACGTAACAATATTTACATCTCATTCATTAAAAAACAATAATTGCATCTCTATGTTACTCAAGAGAATATTATATATAACATATATATCACGTGATAGTACTGATAAAGTATCATAAATCTGTTAGATTTAACTATTTTAAGATTTCTTAATAAATTTTAAAAATAAAAAAAATAATTAGAGAAAAAAAGGAAAAATTTTGTCACATAATTTGTTGTTTAGGAACTTAAATTTTAAAAAACAAGTTTTAACAATTCATAATTGTTTTCTCCATCTACTTAACCATGGTACATCCTAGCTGGACTTTTGAATTTTTCCTTTATTACAAAATTGTTCATCCAGTGTCATTCAATGCTTAATCTACATATACTTTTATAATCAACAATTTAAAAAATGATGAATCCAACAACTTGTCTATTTTCTCTACATATTCAATGATGCAAACACTAAACTATAATATTTCTCTATCTTATCAGTGTAATAATTCAAAGATTCCTTAAAATTGCTGAGAGATGACATCTGTAGACAGATAAAATATAAACAAAAATTTAAAATTTAAACCTATTCATCGCTCTTTTCTCGCATCTCATCTGAATTTGCATTTACGCCGCACATGAAAATGTTTAAAAATTCTAAATATATTATTTATCTAGTACCGAATCACTGGTATAAAAAAATTTGATGGTCACTGACTAATCCAGTTCGAGCAGGAAATGCCCACTAGGAGATATACCTCACCCAAGATGAATTTTCTCTACTCGCAATACTAGAACCCGAGACCTCCTATTATTTTAGATTTTAATATGTAGAGATATGATGTTTTGTAATGTAAGAAAGTCTAGCGTGGCCATCGAAGGTGGAAGGGGAGATCGCCTCACTTCATTGTCTCAACCAAGTGGGAAGTCAAAAATAACGACTTCCTGTCTAATCCTAAATTTGCTCTTTTTTTTTTTTTATAAGCGGTGGCTCGTATTTATTCGAGTTATCAATAAAAGGCACGAGGAGAAGATTCACAGATTAAATTCACCTAAGATTAAGGGATTTTAGAGGGTATTTCTGTTATTTCCTTTCGAATATGATTTTCTCAAATAAAAAAAATACGTACCTCAACATATATGAGATATATTTTAAATATATTACTTGATTTTCTGCGGTTGTACTGTATGATTATAAGTAAGGAAATTAGTGTCCTTGAGTCAGTACGAGGGATGAGAAGTGCCCATTATTCTGATCTTGTACTCCACTTTTACTTTGATACAGCAAAGATCTCCGATCGAGCTTTCTCAACCATGAAGTATGGACCTAATTACCTAGAACTACGTATGTTGAATGGGCGATATCCTTTTTTGGCCTTACTTTCACTGTAATCTTCATTATTTCGAGATTCGATCAACATTCAGATATCGGTATGAAATCTCAACGCTTTTTGCATATAAAACATCTCATGATTCCTATGTGAACTCTAAGACTATATAACGAATTGGGCGCTTCATCAATAGCCTTCGCTGGAATCAAGCTGAAATGACTGACTGGATAGAAAAAATCTTAGATGGTCCACTCGCAATAATATAATGAGAAAAAATCAATTAAATTATTTTGAACAATATTAATTATGGTAACTGCTTGGATGACTAAAATCAATTTGCTCAGTTATCACATTTTAATTGATGTCTTTTCACTTCACATGACGAGATAGAATCATTTAAGAATCTCTTGACTAGATTCGATAGGCCAAGGTCTTAAAAAAAGGGCACACGGGCCAAGTTGGACATTGATTGTCCCCATACCTGTCATAAATACGAGCCAGTAGAGGCGGCCAATACCGATCGCCATAAGTAGACTCGATACTAAATGAGCCGGTCCGGTTCGGACCGCTAATCGGGAGCTCCCCTTTTTCCTGTGATGTGCCTAACTATTAAATCCCACATTGAAAATGTAGGAAAATAAGCAGGGGTTCATAAGAGAATCGGACTCCACTGTTTAAAAATTTAGATTTCTTAGTTGAAACGAGTTCAGTCTCTTATAAGACCCAATAACAATAATATAATATACGAATGCTTGATCACAATAATTTCTGACGTAAGTCCGAACCCGTACTCTGACAGTTGTCTCATAATACATAATTTAACATGATAATCCCACATCGATAATATCCCTTGGAATATCGTGTTTCCTGGTGGCCAATTGTGTATTTAAGAATACTCCGTCTCCGGTCAATCTGGCGAGATTGTGCTTTGATCGTGCAAAGATATATATATATATACACACACACGCTCTGGTTTGCAATCTGTCATCCAATTGTTAAATGGACACCAACCCTCCTTGATGGACGGGGCTAGATTGAATACTGGTTTACTGCCAAGGCATGAACCCAACCAAAAGAATGTAATGGCAACTGGATGAGGGATTTTGGGGCAGTCACTCCCCGGCTATACTGCCACTAGCCTTGTGACGGAGTGCTGGTTCCTTAGGGGCTGGCTAAGGATAGCTCGAGGATTCCGGCCACTGGATCCTCGATGTAGAGGCGTCTACTATCAAGAGTTTGTGCTGATAAGATGGTGGTGTTATTGTATTTTATATTTTCCGTGTCTTTATTACTGATTTACTGATGATGGGTTCATGACTCACTGTACAAGACCCATGCATGTCTATCAATAAGACCTGTAATTGCCACATACTTCAAACATTCCCTCAAAAACTGACAGTGAGCTAGACATTCTTCTTTTGAGCTTGGGAGAGGCCAAGGAGTGAGGAGTTGGGCGGGTTTTCTTTTTGCAAATGGGTTTATGAGTCTGCATGACTTACTCTATTACAATGTTCTATTTCTATTGGTTTGCAAGGAATTTGGTCATATCCAGCTCAAAAATTTGGTTGCATTACTCGTATTCTTTGAACTCCAATGCTATGATCCTTTTAAAGATGGCAATTTCTTTCGATCACAAGGGAGGTTACATGCCTAGAATGAAGGGGTAGAAAAAAGAGGACAGTAAAGGATCAAAGTTAATACTATCGACGATAGTCGAATTTAGAAGCTCTTGTTCTTAATTCGAGGATGACACTGCCCTCCAAATCCACTAATTATCCGGAAGTTGGAAACTTTGGGTTGAATGTTAGTGCATGAGAAACACAGTGGGGTCACATCAATCTCCACTGTTGCTTATATGACTAGGGAATGTGAAGACAACAATTTTGGTAAGCTAATGCCGAAAATTGTAAAACTGATTCCACGTATTAAGGAGAAAGCCTTGCATGTAATGATTATTGCCATCTGGTAACAATCATAAAATAATTTTATTTTGTTATGGTATGAACGTGGTGACTGTTGAATTATATTGTGTTGTGTGAGCAGCTTGTTGGCGATGTAGGAGACTTGAGTTTAAAGGAGACTATCGGATTTACATGCTTACATCAGTGGAGGACTTTCGGAGATGGGTCCTAGTTCACGTCAAGAACTGTTATGATCAGTCGCTTATATGTTATATTATTATTGTTTATGGGCCTCATAAGAGACCGGACTCATTTCCACTCAAAAGTCTAAGTTATTAGGTGATAGTACCAAATTATCTTATAAATTTATTATTTATTTATTTTGTGGCCGATGTGGGTTTAACACCACCTCTCATGTGTAGCATGTTAAGAGGCATCTCACCCTCGTTCTAATACTTTGTTAAATTTTTACATGGACATGTAAAGTTCAAAATCGAAAGAAAAATGTCTAGCTCGTGATTAGTTCGAGTACGGAGAAAAAGTTAACAGTTACACACAAGACTCTCTAGATTAAGATGTTGTCGAAACCGAATCGATTAAGAATAGTAACTTTTGCAACAAGTGAGCCTCCTCACTTCATTAGACGGAAGGAGGAAAAGGACATGCCATATAGTGCACAATCTGACCACTTCACATTCCCCACTTTCCAAAGGCAAAAACCCTCAAGAGAGCTTCTCTGCAAGTACCAATACAATAGCAGTAAGATAAGACAAGAACCAAAACACAAACCCATAAACCAAATGATTCGCTGGGACACGTTCTCTCAGTCGTGAAGGCCGAGAATACTACTCAGATTGTGTCTCACCGATCATATGAATCCGATCGTGTTCCTAGAGGCTGACCCAACACGATGATATCCTTGCTGGGATAGGTGGAAGCCCATCTTCGGATTAGTCTGGCTAGTTTCCATTGACGTTGTTCCCTCCTCGGTAGCTCCGTCTCGGGGTTGTGACGGTAGCCTGGCCAGGGCTGTTGTCGACTGTTCTTTGTGTGTAGCAACCGGCTCTGTCCTGATAGCAAGGATCCAATTGGCCAAGTTGAAAGGCATGTATGGACAATTTCCATGTGGAAAGGGACTGTAGAGGGAGATCACGAGTGGGTGTTTCTTCACTTCCTTTTCCCTGTGTCTGCATTGATCTCCGCAACCCTTTGCATGGGCATTTGTCTGTATATGGGCTGCCATTATAAGTCTTAGTAAACTGCTCGCTTTATGATCTAACTCACCTTTTTTTAAAGCTATCTAATATCTGCTGAATCACTCAAAGGTGGAGTCCGAATAATATCATATATAAGTTCGGTTTCTAAATTTTTAATTCGGACCCTATCCTGTTGAATATTGAAAATGAATAACATGTAAGATACTACATATTTCAAGTACGTTGCTTAACTTTGTTTATTATTTATCATTTTACCTTTACAATATGGATTCTTTAATACTTTTATGATTATCATTATTTCATATAATTTTTTAATCATAACTCGTAATTATGTTTGCATTATATTTAAGTACTATTTATTACATATTTTAAGTTATAATAATAGTTTAGACTTGAAAAGTTCATCAAATATACAAATTATTATGTCAAATGAAGGTTCATCGAGTTAGAAACATAACGATTTAAGCAGTTCGTGAATTTAAATTCAAATGAGAGAATTACGAACGATTAAAATAGACCGCGCGAATCTGTTATATGTTCTAGTTCCGGGTACTATGTGTTACTGTGTACTGAAACCAGAACCAAAATAGATCGGTTTCTTAATTCGTTACTCAGAATCTATTATATTTTAATTGAAATTTACCAGGGTAGGTTTTTACTGGTTCAGAGTTTACTCTATACCTCTTTGCACCCTGGTCACTACCATTGTTTGTGCACTCTAAGTAACGGGAAACACCACCGTCATAAAGACCTACTCTGGAAAACAGAGCACGAAGCGGGGATAGCTCAGTTGGGAGAGCGTCAGACTGAAGATCTGAAGGTCGCGTGTTCGATCCACGCTCACCGCAACTCCCATTTTCTATTTTTTCCCCCTTTTATATTCGCCATATTTTTCATGGCCTTTCTCACTGCAAATGTTTCATTTGTTCTGCCAACAACTTGACCTTCTGGCTAGCTCATCCTCTTCCAATCATGAAAACCATCAATTTTTTTATGCAAGTCCGCATGTTCTTCCATTACGAGACAAGTAGCCGATCTCAAGAAAATCTTGCGTTCGAGCTACCTGCCGGTCGAATTGCAGAAATGAGGAAGGAAACAGACCGCAGAATCAATCCACGGGCACTTGAAACAATGAGAATGAACAATCTCCAGTCCAATATAGTATTGAATGTCGTTAAAGTCAATGAAAAAGGTTCGCCGAAATAAAAACATGACACAGATCAGTGCAATTCTGATTCTTCCATCTTTTCCTAGTAACACACGACCAGCTGTATGTTTCAATGCCATGGATACCTCTGGCTTTTATATCAATTTTGTCTGACCTGAAAATTTTGTAACGGAGAAGCCCTATTCCTGTTCCAGTTCCTTCATGCCATGGCAAAAAAGGCCGTGACCCTGACCACCAAGGGCCCCTATGTAAGCCTGTCCATGCCCAGGTTCGGTCAAGACCATTTTCCACGACTTGGGTCTTCACGGTTTTTTTGTTGGCACCAGGTTGTGCTTGATAACGGGATCGTGCAGCTCACAATATTGAAGCCTCAGGGATTCTTGACGGGCATTAAGTATGGCGGAATGGACAATCTCTTGGATCTCAAATCTGATGAGTCTAGCAGAGGGTAATTCATATCTTCAAGCAACTCGATCATTGATGACTAGTGAATCAGATCATATCATCATTGTTGATGCTGATTCCTGGTTTGGACTTTGCAGGTACTGGGACCTGAACTGGGGTTGGCCTGGCTCTGGCGAGACATATAAGTTGTAAGAATCCTTCTGCAAGAATTAGTAATGTTAAATTTTGAGAACCAAATCATTTTCTCGAGAATTTCCTTTTCTTTTATCTTGTAACGCGCAGAATTAAAGGAGCTGACTATAGTGTGATAAACAAGAATACCGACAACGTGGAAGTCTCATTCCGGAGCACTTACACTCCATCGACTTCTGGCACAACACCACCTCTCAGTTTCGATACGAGGTTGGGACAGAAAAAAGTGAAAAAGAAAATTGCCAACTTCTGAGGCCATCGCTTTGGTCTAATGGTTCTGTACATACTGAACCTTTTTCCGGGGCATCGTTAGGTACATCCTGAGAAGTGGCGTATCAGGATTTTACTGCTATGCGATATATGAGCGCCCGCCGGCATGCCGTGCCTTTGATCTAATCCAGACGAGGATGGTTTTCAAGTTGCGGCGTGAGAAGTAAGAACCTGTTGACAGCAGAGACAACTCCTTAAGTTTTCACATTAATGTGCTTTGAAGAAACCGAAAGAGTTTCCAATCGTTTTCTATGTAAAAATTGACAACATTGGACAGGTTTCACTACATGGCAATCTCAGATGAGAAGCAAAGGACAATGCCAATGCCGGAGGATCTGCTTCCTGGTAGAGGGGAACAGCTCATTGTACCGGAATCAGTTTTATTAGTAAACCCGATCAATCCGGATCTCAAGGGCGAGGTACATATGCAAGTATCTCTGTAAATACCGGGAAAATGAACAAAATTTTCTGAGCGACCGAGGTGAAATGTTGTGCTGCAAAGTATGCAGGTTGATGATAAGTACATGTACTCTGTGGACAATAAAGATGGTGGCCTCCATGGTTGGATCGGTTCCGGCCCCATAGTCGGGTTATGGATGATTTTCCCGAGCCAGGAGTTCCGTAATGGTGGACCGACGAAACAGAATCTCACGGTTCACACTGGTCCAGCCTGCCTTGCGGTACTAACACCAGATTACAATGAAAGAAAATCTACTTGCTTGATTCTGTGATATTTCTAAACCGGCTCAATCACTGTATCATGATTTAACAGATGTGCCATGGAACACATTTCATCGGAGAAGATATAGTGGCTCACTTTGAAGAGGGAGAGACATGGAGGAAGGTCTTCGGGCCATTCTACGTGTACCTTAACTCGACTTCGAGCTCCTCAAAGGCGCACAACTTGTGGGAAGATGCGAAAAATCGGGTATCCTATCCTCTGTCCTTGTTTTCTGCTAAACATCCACTTCCCCGATGAACTGTCTGGTTCTTACAACTCTTGGCTAATCCTAGAGGTCGATGGAGGAAGCATCATGGCCGTACAATTTTGTCTCGTCCCCGTATTACCTGACCAGCCAAGAGCGAGGCTCGGCTTCAGGAAGACTCTTCGTGCAGGACAAGTATCACACTAGCTTTCCATGGATTAACAAAACTATTTGATGCTGAATTTGGTTCGATTCCGATCTTGGGATTCGTGTTTTCAGGTTTATTTCGAGCAGCTTAGTTCCTGCCAAAAATGCGTATCTCGGTCTATCGGCTGCAAGAACAGAAGGAGCTTGGCAAACAGAAAGCAAAGTAACTCCTTGATACGTTGCAGATTACTCTGTTGACATGATGAGAACACTAAAATCTTACTTTTTTTTCGATTCCATGAAGAGCTATCAGTTTTGGGTACAAACAGATCCCGATGGAAATTTCACCATCCGGAATGTCATTCCGGGAATATACGGACTCCATGGCTGGGTTCCGGGTTTCATTGGAGACTACCTCGAGAAAAACCAGGTCACCATCTCGGCAGGTACTCGTACTTCTTGGATTTTCTTTTGTTTTTTCAGGAATTGCAAGGGAGATTTTACCAGAGCAAGACAGCAATGTTCACGTTCTTATCGCTTTGTCCAGGATCGGAAACAAAGCTTGGGAATCTGGTCTATGTTCCGGATAGGGACGGTCCTACAGTATGGGAGATCGGGTTTCCTGATCGCACAGCCATTGATTTCTATGTCCCAGATGTTAATCCGAAGTATGTCAACAAGTTGTTCATAAATAGCCCCGAAAAGTAAGTGAACACCCAACTCTGAATTACTTATCATTTCTTCATTTCCTTCCCTGTCCATAACCGAACCTTGGAGATGGAAATCCAATATTGAACAGTTCTGAACTCGATTACATCGAATATTCCAGGTACAGACAGTATGGCCTGTGGGACCGATACACTGACATACATCCTCGGTCAGATCAAGTTTTCACACTCGGTGCCAGTGAACCGAAGAAAGATTGGTTTTTCGCTCATGTGGACAGGTTCTCTCTTCGACTTTGTTTCCCACTTTTCATATCATTGCGAATTTCATAGCTCAGATGCTGTGTAGGAGAGGACCCGAGAAGTATCTCCCGACGACTTGGAAGGTTGGTTTCAATCTCGGTTCAGTGGTGGGAGGAACTTACAAGCTGAGATTGGCCTTGGCATCAGCCACTCGTTCGGATCTCCAAGTAAGCAAAACCACAGTGCTGATCCGAGCTAAGTCCAGGAATTTCCAGCCATTATTACTGACGCCATGCTTCATCAGGCTCGAGTTTGTCTCACTTCATTCCTCCTGAACCTTCGGTTTTTTCTCAGGTTCATGTGAACCAGACGGATTCAGACCACTTGGTCCTCCAGGTTTTGAACCTTGGAACCGATAACACAGTTTGCAGGCACGGGATTCACGGGCTGTACCGGCTTTTCACCGCCAACATTCCCTCATCGTTGTTGCTGAAAGGAGACAACTCCATATACCTTTCCCAGGCTAGAGGAGGAGATGCTCTCTGTGGAATCCTGTATGATTATTTAAGGCTTGAAGCCCCCTCTCCATCAACATACCAATAAAACATCTGAATTTATACAAGAAAGAAAGTGTTCAGCAGAAACTGAAACTTCGAACGAGTCAAAATTCCCATCTGCAGACAGCGGAACTTGCTTTAATTGAAAACTAATTACTTTATACTGATTGATACAGTACTTAGATCCATTATTACATACAAGATCTTGAGCTTCCTCCGAAAAGAATGGGAATGGCTTCACTGCACTGATAAATGAAGGGGTATTACCGATATTACATCCGAAAAACAAAAAAGCATTATTCTGTTCTTCTGTACTCTTATTAGCAAGGCATCAAGAAAGGAAATAAAGACAACAATAATACATTAACCAATAAGGACATAGTGGAAAGATTCTTGGAGATCAACTCTAACATTGAAGTCCCTCTGTAGCCTCTGAGGAGGACGACTTTCGAGATCTCGGCAGCTCCACTGGACACCGTCGAGTTCACCACCTCCCTTGTCTTGCTGCTCACCTTGTTGCTGCACCCAGAAAGAAGGAACAACAATTCACGAGTCGATCTTAGTTTAAAATAAACTGTCTGAAACAATTTCTGTCCAAACTGAACCGGGTCCTGAAAACTTAAATTACAGAGTTCCAGACAAATTTGGGAAGTACAAAGATGGAGTTTTCTGAGTTCTCACCTTCCAGGAAAAATACAACTCCCGTGACCTGCAAATGTTTTACCACAGGGAAAAAAGAAATACATAGCGTGTCAGGTGAGCTGTACATTGTAAGGAAGGATAAGAAAGAAGAGAAATCTATGGACCCCATCTGTGTCTCCTGGTACAATTTTTTGAAACTTGAAGGCATCTGGAGGAAGAAGATCTTCAATGGCGCCAGAATTACTACAGTTTCAAATTCAACACTTTTACATCATACAATATCAGCAGCCCATGTGAGTCTTGTCAGACATTCCAGGGCACTGTACGAGGCATCCTAGACCAATTCTTCCAGATTGAATAATATTAACACTCAAGTGTCTCAGAGTGTTTGTGTTTTGGTCAGAGTCGGTATGCAAGCAGCTCTAATATTGCATTCGTAGAAGAGTTACCTGGATGCTAATAAAGAACAAGAAAGGTGAATTAAGGGGAAAACGAGTCCAACTGCAGTTTCTGAGACATGTCGTGGTGAAAAGAACATCTCCTAAGCTGCAATGCAGCGTGACTTTCATTACTTTCGCCGTTTGATGTAAACCAGAAATTTTCTTTCATTCCTGGAAAACTTAGAACAACCTAAAATAGCAGTTACATGTTTTCCTGTCAAGGTATTTGAAACTGGGATTTCAAACTTGCACAAAGTAACTAAGATCACTTCGAATCATTAGCAACTAACTACAGAATTCAAACTATCCGAACGGTAATTTCCATGATCCAAAACAACCAACATTATCTAGAATTTCATGTATTTTCTAATGAAACAAAACAGTCAAAACTTACTTGGGTCAGTGGTAGTGATCATGGCTACACCCTTGAAGTCACAGGACCCTGAAGCTTTCCCTTCCTTCTGATAGTAACTATCAAATGCATATGAGGCATGGCTCTTCACATTATTAGGCTGGTAACAGTTCTCCCCCGGCTGAATTGCCGAGCAGTTGGCCTGCCCGGGTCCGCAGGCCCAATCCAACGCAGTCTGCAGTGTCTTCGAATCGACGGCTTCTATTGCCACACAGTATGTCTGGTTCGTCGTGTCATTTGCAAGAAAACCACCACTCCCTGACACGTGGAGAAGGTAAACTGGAGTCGTGTTAGCATAAAAGAGCCCCCAGTTCGCCTCTGAAATCGGAGGAGACCTGAGGTCCTCATTGAACAGCTCGTAGAGGTAAACACTGGAAGTGACCTCCGGGTGCAAGGGCGTCCCAGTCCGATCAAGGACGTGCTTGATTAGGTTCGAATTGTATGTATCAGCATTGTCCACAGTAGCATAAGGCTCCTTGGAGTCCCCCTTTGAGGGCCAGCCAGTCTCAGTGACAAGAACGACCACATCGGTAACATTAAGGTTCTTCATAGAAACATAGGCAGCATCGATCATCGCATCGAGGACATTGGTGTAATGAAGCAAAGTGTTGGGATCAACCATTTCCTTGGAAGGGGTTAATGGCTTGAATAGCGAGTTATCAAGGGGAACCACACCTTTATTCTGCATGAACACATAGTAAGGATAGAGGTTCATCATCAATGGAGACCTGGTCTTCGACAGGAAATTGAGCAATGGGAGCATCACAGACGTGAGGCTTTGATTAAAGAAGGCCTGGGAAGGAGGGAACGTGTCAAGGATGACCGAGGCGGCGTGCGGTGTTGAGACCTTAATATGGGTGTGGAGGTTTGCGGCCACGAGGGCACTGTAGAGTGACTCTATTGCAGGCAATAGTAAAGGGGCCGAGGAGGGCACTGTAGTCAGCACCTCATCCCCGACCGCAACCCCGACAATTAGGGTCTTTGGGTAGTAGACCACCACGTTGCGGTCAATCCAGGATGCAGCAGTGGCGTTAGAGGACCCAATTGCGAGGAGCTGATTATTCGGGACGCCGATGATGGCCCGAATCTTGGTCCCGGACAGGGCCTTGAGGATGTTCGGATCGGCGTCGTAGAGGCGGACATGGGTTATCTTCTGGACCTGGAGGAACGACACTAAGGCCTCCGGCGAGAGGAGGTTCGACGCGTCAGTTCCGATGTTCACCCCCACATACGGCTCCTTGTCTGCTTCAGCTGCAAAACAGTGGAAACAGGGGACAGCTCTGAGATTCCTGAAGCAAGCAAAAATCTCGCTCCTTTCGATTTTGTTCACAATTCCGGCAAGTCGACATGACTCCCTGAACCAAGAAGATGTCGTTTGTGTGATTCTTCCAACAGTTCAGCTTAGCTAACCATCCGATTGGGTCACAGGATCTCCAGAAACAAGAAAAAGGAGAAAGAGGGTATCAGTGTTCTGCGCTTCCACCGAAGTTCTAGTTCTTACCTGATTCTGGAGAGGGGAGGAGGGTGGAGAAGAGGAAGAGAGTGGAGAGAAGTGAAGTAGTGAGCTTAGAGCTCGCCATTCTTAGAGAGAACGCTAAGCTGCTTCACTGTGACTTCATCTTCCAGCTCTGCCTGTTCAGCTGCTGCAGATTTCTGCATTATCTTTTGCAGATTATTTTATTTCCTCTCCTCCAGCTTTCCCTCTGTGGTTGAGACTCTTTGATGGTCTTGCTGGTCAAGGCTTTAGCAAGAATTCTTGGAAAGAATTGCTCACTGCCCGACCCACTGTTCTGTGCAGGTCAGGGCAGTCGGAGGAGGAGGAAGACGCCACATTTGTCATTCAGTTTATTACAGCACGGCCATTGGAGCCGACAAGGTAAATAAAATGGCGTAAACTTTTATCTTCAGTTAAACTTACGAATAGTTTATATGGTATCAGAACGAATATATCCTAAATTTATGCTATATCAAATTAAGTATGGAACTCGTGGCCCATTAAATCCGAAACTGAAAGAAAAATGTGAGGCTAGTAATTAGTTTATTGACTACGGAAATAATCTAACTCGTATGTTAGTTCAAGTATAAAAAAAGGTCTGTCTCATGGTAGATTGTCCCATTTCGCCTGAGATCGGAAGAAAGACGTCATGCTCAACGCAATTGTTGAGAGCAGGAGCGTATTTAAGAGTACGTGTCAAGTGTGAACACGTTGCCACTTGAGGGCGAGTATTATGAATTAAATATCACATCGACTGAGTTGAAAAAAATTAGTTTATAAGATAATAGATATCACTATCTAATAGTTTGAACTTTAATATAGAAACAAGTCTAAGATCCCTATACTTGTCGATCATTATTTGATATATTAATAATAATATTGATCTGAGTTAATATTATTATTTTTTGAAAAACGATATGATATTTTTTACTAAAATATTAAATAATTATTGATAAGTTAATCCTCTCATCTTGTTAATTACATTTTGTACGCCTAAGAATTTCCTCGAAGTGGTGACCGGATTTACTGGTGTGGCAGAGCATTGTAATTTCGGACAACTGGCAGGGCTGCAAAGTAATTTAGAAAGAAGTTTCGCTATATTTTTCTGCGTTTTTTTTTTTTGAAATTTTTTTTACAGGCTGGAAGTTGCATAGAGAAGGACATTATATAGGGCAGAAGGACGAGCAGATTCTTCTGCCATATGATGTCCGAATCCCAGTGATCAATTTAGATCCGTAGTAGACTTGTTAGGTGGGAGGATAGAATTCTTTTAATTATAAATTTTTTATTTGTAATATTTAAGTTAGCACAATTTTGTAAAATATTGACATTAAAAATCTATAAATCTCATTTAAAGAATTGTAAATAATTAATTTTAATTAAAATTATAACTGACAATATCATACTATCAAAATCTTATGTATCATCTGAATTTATAGATCTCATTTGATAGGGAAAATTCAATGCTGACCGTACCGTACCTGCAAATATTCAATCACTTAACAAATACCAACTTGGATTGGCCTAGTGGTTCCCTTACTAAACCCCCAAACGGGTGATCCCAGGATCGAATCCCAAGTTGGGAGGGTCGACGGAAATTTTCCCAGGGATCTCGGTCCGATCACAGATTAGTCTCAATGTACGCTTTGGCTGGTCTGGAGATACTGTATGGTGCAAATCAAAAAAAATATTCGAACTTTGCAGAGATGGCATGTTTTTATTTTATAAGTAAATAGGATGAATGTCTCTTGCCGGTGGTAGGGGAAGTGAAAATCAACTGAACTCGAATAAAAGAATTGAATTTATGGGTCTTAAAATAAATTCAAAATAATTTTTAAGGTGAAAAACTTGATCAGGAGATTTGGGCCCTGACCTAAAAAATTCGACGGGACAGGAAATCAGACCGAAAGTTATATTAAGTTTATATTATATGTAATAAATTATTTTATTTTTAGATTTTGATAATATGAATAATTATTTGATATTTTTAAACTTGAATCTTAAATTTTGATTTATATTTATATTTTTTATCTTCTTAATGTACCGAAATATTTATAATTAATATTTATCATTTATTATAATGAATTTTATTTTATTCTTTTTCTACTTAATATTTTATTATATTAAAAATAGAGGGCCTGAAAAATCAAATCTAAAGTGGATAGTTTTCATAACCCTAATCGGTTCTCGGTACGGTTTTTAAACTTGAAAAAAGGAACTGAAAAAACTGCGGCCCGATAATTTTCAAAAAAACCCGGTCCGAGCCGTCCCTTTACACCCCTATCCAAGGGGAGAGAGTACAATGTAAAACAAATATATGCAGTTATAATATTGATATAGTATAATAAATTAATTAGATCTAATTATTTTAATAAAATGTTTAAAAAATAATATTAAAAATAATTAAAATTTATTGATTGATAATATAATACATTAAATATTCTCTCCTCCGTGGGCGCCACTAAAGCTGCGGTATCTAAGGAGCCTTCGAGGCTCCGACTTCTGTTCAGGAAAAAGGAAAGAGGAATTTCATATTTTAACCCTTTCCCACATTTCTGTGCTTTAAATTTTTGCCAAAAACAAACATCACCGGACCCCACCCACCATTTTTTCGGTTAAATCATCGGGGAAAAAATCGAATCCAAGAACTTCCATTTCGGTATAATATTTATAATTTATCATCTACTCAAAGTTGCATTTTATTAATGCGTTAAATATCCATTGACATGTGATATATATTACGTGACCATATATATATATATAATCGTTTCTGCCAAAGTATTAGATATTGTCGATGGCTAACCTAGAGTTGACCTAATGGTTCACTTACTAGACCTCTAAATAGATGATTCTAAGGTCAATCTTCCGGTTGGGAGAGTCGCCATGAATTTTCTCGAGGATCTCGGCCCGACCGCAGATTAATCTCAATGTAAGATGGCTCGGAGATACTGCGTTGTGTAGATCCCACATCCCTTGACATGTGACATGTATCACATGAAATGTTTTACAGGTCAACGAAAATTTAACATATCAGTATAAATCTGTAATATATTAGATATTTACAATCACTTTTTGATAATGTATTAAACATTACTGATGATTGAATCATACATTGATTGAGTTAAAGAATGAAATTTGGATTTATAAGAGAATGTGATGTCGTCACCTGACAGCTTAGAGTTTTAGGTGAAAACAAGTTCGATTTCTAATAGGTCGAGCTGAACATTTCACGGACATCCATTGGCATACTAATAACATATAACACTTTTTTTCCAAACTTGGGAGAGTAAGAGAAAATACCATAAAATAAGGAGAAGTGGAGAAAAAGATTGGCTTTACTATGATCAGAGGAATAGGCATCGATCAGAAAGATTAATCATAATGATTATGGGTTTGCAAAAGATTGCTTTGATAAAAGGAGTTCCTTTTTTCAAATGGGTAAAGAGATTCAAATTCAACAACGATCTTAACTTTCAAAAAATGCATGTGAAATTTGAAGTTCTGGTTGCAAAGAGATTCATAGGATTGGAAGAGATTAGAAAAAATGAAAATAAATGTGCACCATCAAATCGAATTGAATCTAAAATTTCTTTAAGGCACACATTACAAAACACCCTTTAAAGACGACAAAGTTCTGCATTTAGCAGATATACTACATAACAGTTCTTACGTGGTATCATAAATTAATAAAATTAAATTATTTCTAAGGTTATTTTTTAGGATTTTATAAAAGAAATTTAAAATAGATAAATTTTATTAATTCATGATATCACGTATGTACTGTCATATGATATATTCGAAAAACACAACACTCTCTCCTTTTAAGAGATGGTTCCTCCACCCAGCATAAAAATTTAATGGATGTTCCTAATAAGCATTAACGGCTAGTTGCCGTTGAACTACCCGACCTGTAAGTTGCTCAGCTAATCCAGAGCCATTTGGAACAAAAAGACCAAAGTTCTATGTAGCCGATCGAGTAGGTCGAGCACGAAGCATGGCTTCCACTTTCTTACAGTGGATAGCGACAATTTGCCTCTTATCTTGTGGAGTTGTTCGTTTTTTCTCTTCCGAGGATGCCACATGCGGAATAATATCGATCCAGCTGGGATCATCTGTGTTGTGTGCGGCGTTCCTCTTGTTTCGTGTTTTGTATTACCAGAGCTGCAACACATTTTACTCGAGAATAAGCGTGTCGGAGCAGAGAGACCGTATCATGAGTAAATCGAAACTGCAAAAGCCACAAGCTTCTTTGACACGATGGAGGGGTTAAATTAGGTTGGCTTCTGGTTTACATACCAATTCCAAACCATCCGTGTGTCTTAGAACAACCGTAACAACCAACTGGCATTTTCCGGCTCTTGTCTAGGAGATAGAGTACCGTGTGGTAGTGTTGATACGGTGTCGCAAACCAATAAGATTTAGTGAATTTAAATATTTTTTAGTAAAATCCAAAATATAAAAAACAACACTAGAAATAATTGAACCTTATTGATTTGCGATACTGTATCAGCATTGTCACTTGGTATACTTGTTACATGCAAGGGTTTGTCCTCGTCCAAGAATTCCTAGTTTAAATCTTTGGTGTATTCTTGAAAAAAAAAAATCATATTTAATAGATATATTACGTAACATATACTATAAGTTAATAGTTGTTTCACATATAAACAATAACGATTATAAATATCAAACAGACTAAGCATATTAAGACAACGTGTTTAACACTCATTAGCAACGCTCGTGACAGATGCATGCTACGTGATACATTTATTAGATAGAAGATTGTCTCATGCTTTCTTATCTGCCTAGGTGTTAGAGATGTTATCTTTATTATCTAGGAAATAAAATATTTGAAATAAGATCATATCGATGAGTTAGGTGGTTTTACATTCTCGATATTTTCTAGATTTGACTTAGATGTTATCTCAATCATTTAGAGTTATTTATTTCCTAATTTATTGATTGTCTGAGTCTATAAATAGCCGAGTCATCTTACACGATTATTGAGTCAGTCATTCTAATAAAGTTGCGCTCATATACTTTTAACCTCCGATTGACCACGTTTATCTTTATTAATATATCTACGTCCTCGTCTTATTTTATAAATTTGACACTGGGAAATCAAGTGAAACTTGGGCATGGAGGTATCTATGGACAGGGGGATCATTGACATGGAGAGTTAGCTGGAGATTTGCCTTTGTTGCATTCCTTTCCCTACAGTCACAGCCACAATTGACTCTGCTACAGAGTTGAGGCCCACCGCTATAGACACTGTGACCAAGAGCCAGGAGTGGGACAAAAGAACAATAGCCCAGTGGAGTAATCAATACTGCAGAGGGACCCAACAGGGCATCTCTCACAGGCACAGAACTGCCATAACTTCGTATCTTAGATTTCCTTTTTCAATCAATATGACCCGACACCCGACTTGCGAATCAATCGGATTTCTCGAGAGCTGTTAAGATTATCCGACAACGGCCCTTGGTTCTTCATTACTGAAGGGCAGCTCCTTTGTGAAGGGTACTTGATGGGAAGCGGGATATTGTGAATATCCACCTGAGCTTACAAGAGTCTCGAACTCATACCCACCTAAAAGTCTAAGTTGATAGGTGGTGGTATTCAATTCTTTTATAGAACCATGCTTCTTTTCCAATTTAGTTAATGTGAAATTTATATCTCAACACCTACTCTCACGTGATAATATGTTCACACTTGAAACTTGTCCTTAAACACTCGCCCTTAACAGCTGACATTGAGCAGGACATTTTCCTTCCGATCTCAGGCATGGGTGGAGAAACTACCATGAGGCGGGGCCCTCTTCCGTCCTCGAGCTAACATACGAGTAGAACTTTTTCTATACTCGACAAATTAACAAGTCAGGCATTTTTTTTAGTCTTGAGTTTAACGGATCACGAGTTCCACATTCAGATCTGGCGTGGTGTTAGTTCATGATCAATTTGCTCTGATATCATATTAAATTTTCATCTGTACTTACAAGTGTCTCGAGCTAATATTCACCTAAAAGTCCATGATGACAGGTGGTAAAATTATCTTATAAATACATATTTCTTTTCTAATCTACTGAATGTAAGATTCATATCTCAACAGATGTACTGGGTGTTGAATTACACACTAGAAATATATATATAAAAGTCTCCATTTTAAATTTTTAGATAAATATAAATTTAATCTCGTGAAAATTTTTCGCTTTTCAACTTTCCAGTCTTGCCAAGTTCTCGAATCCTGGTCTGGTCAAGGCTATCATCAGGTCCGTGGAGCCGAGGATGTCGGGGACTGGGAAATGCCCGTTTTGAGGGGACGGCCCCAGCTCGGTGTACTGTACGCCGTCTTTTGGGCTGGCTCCTTCAACATGGGCCTAAGCCTACGGTGTTGAATAGACAAACATGCTACACCGGGTGTAGGCAGTAATGGTAAGAATCTGATATTTTGTCGGAGTTTCATGACCGTACACGTGGCATGATCGCCTAATATCAGTATTAATTTATTATTATTTGATTGCCGTTTTCTCAAGTCACATATCTCAGTATGATCGAATCAAAATTTCTCTAAGATTAAAATTTCATAATTAATTTAAATTTAAGTTAGATTCATCAATTAGAAAATCTAAAATTTTCTGAACAACTTTGGTCAAACATATAAGAAATTGTGAGTAAGGAAAATTTTTTATTATAAGAGTTTTATCTCTCAATTAACGGTCAATAATTTGCTCACAAGGAGAAGACTTCCTAGATTTAAATTCTCATAAGCATATTCCTTATGGGTGGGGTTCTATAACCCTCGAGATTCGCTTAATTTACCAAGTACAAATAGTTGGCGAGCTATTACATGTGCCATGAGGAAAACTTATCGCAACCACTATTAGTCGGATTAGAAAAATGTTTGGATACGTGGATTGTAAAAAAAAAGGGTCAGTAACCCAGATAAATAAAAATCCATTTGGCTTATATACATATATATATATACACACACACTAATTGATGTTAACCAATATCCAACCTTTCAAAAATTAAAGCCCCCCGTGTGGCTCTTTTCTTGCCACAACTTCACTCAATAGACCATTTTGAATTTAATTTTGAGTTGGATTATAGTGAGATTATAGTTTTCAATATTCATTCTTACGTGATAATGTCATGTATATTTATCACGTACCTTTTTATACTTGCCATCGATAACCAAGCATGAGTCGTGCATTTTCCTCTTATATTTGATCAAGAGGGATAAGGTCACGATTCACTCATTCATACTATGTCACTAATAAAAAAACTCAGTTATTCTATTTAGAATTTAAATTTTATAAGAAAATTTAAAATAGTTAAATTTTATTATGCCACGTGTGGCCCGTTGCACGTTCAGACGCGACTCAAAACGCATCCTTAGTCACCTGACCTTCCATGCCTAAAGCCGCCTCTGATTGGTTGTTCATAGAACACTACCATCTCGCCCCGTAACGGTCGGTCATTTTAGCACGGATCCTATAAATGTCAGGCCCTGCTCATCTGTTGGATCATTCTAGCAGATTCCCTTGCTTTACTCTTTGACTCTGGTACGCTCGCCGCCCTCCCTCACTCTCAATAGAGTGTTTCCCATGCTGATCATGAGTCAGATAAGCTGTTATTTGTAGTGATTCAAATGGCTCCTCTTGTAGTATAAGGCTGTAGCGTTGAAGATTTTATCTTATTGCGATGATTTGTGTTACCGGGCTCGCTCTGCGATTGTTTCTATGAGCTTGAAGTTCTGTGAGTTAAGAAAGGTTAATCCCATAAAAGGACATTAGAAAAATCTAGGAATATGATGGTCTCTTAATAGGCAACAGCAATCTTGTGCACTACGATCTACTTGCCCGATTGTGATGCTTTTTATTTATTGTATGTCGGAGAGATTGTTGGGGGTTCTCATACTTTCATAAGAATATGAAGGTCTTCTCTTTTCATTTTCTTTCCTCTGTTTCAGTACTGGAGGGATTGTTAATGTCTGCTGCGAATTTTTCGTATTTAAAGGAAGAGTTTTGGTTGGATGTGAGCTGGTGAGTAGTAGCTTTTCTTATAATTGTTTTGGTTATTGATGAGAGCAGAGTGAGATCTTAACATGGCGGAATATGCCCCTGCTGCTGCCACTGCTGAGCTCTTGGAATGGCCAAAGAAAGACAAGTGCCGGCTCCTTCATGTGGTTTATTGAGTTGGTGATTTTGATGGCACCATCAAGTATGCCTTTCCCTTGCAGGTAATGGAAAGAAACAAAACAGTTTAACTTAGGATATATTTCAAGGATATGAGAATATCTCCCTTCATGATCTGGATTCTGCTCTGCAGATTTTACATTGAGTGTTTCGGGATGAAGCTTTTCTGGACAAGGGACATCCCAGAGTAGAAGTACTCGAACGCCTTCCTGGGTTTTGGACCGGAAGAATCTAATTTTGTGGTTGAGCTTACATACAGTATGTTTCTAAGAGATCTCATTCTCATTATTTTCTAGTTTGATAGTTCCAAGCTGCATAAATCCAATATGTTGACCCCCTGATGTTCTAAATAGTCGATGTTGATATTCTTCTTGAACAAAGACTATTCCTCTTAAAATTAGATTGCGATTGGCCTTTTTCATAAAGTGAAGTAGCAACATGGAGAAAGGACTCTACCCTCTTGATGGCATTTTTTTTCATTGGCATTGATCTCTGATGATCTGTTCTATGTTTCAGATTATGGAGTAACATCTTATGACATTAGACATTGTTTGGGCACTTTGCAATTGCTACTCTAGACGTGAAAGGTGGTCAAAGACATTAGAGCAAGGGGTGGGAATATCACAAGGGAGCCCGGTCTGGTGAAAGGTGGGTAACTCTGTTATTGCCTTCGTGAAGGATCCTGATGGGTACACCTTTGAGCTGATTCAGAGAGGTCCAACTCATGAACCCCTCTGCCAAGTGATGCTTCTTATTGGTGATCTGGATCGCTCAATCAAGTTCTATGAGAAGGTACATCTTAATCTTTTTCTGCTCATAGTTAATGCAAGACAGAATAAGCTTATTTTCCCCTCCGAGAACTCACTTTTGCTGTGCAGCAAAAGACAATTCGAGGTAATCTTTCTTAAGTCCATTTTGGTCCCTACCATAGGCACTTGGTATGAGGCTGCTGAGAACAGTTGACAAGCCAGATTATAAGGTAATTTCTACAAAGTAACTATCAGGTATCAGCACGAAACAATATTTCCTCTTATCAATACTTATGGCATGCTACAATACAAGCGGGCCGTGATGGGATATGCTGATGAGGACAAGACAGCTGTCCTGGAACTGATTCGTAACTATGGTGTCTCAGAGTACACCAAGGGAAATGCACATGCGCAGTTCAGCTTTGCTAGTAGTTATGAATTACAGTAACTTTTTGTCTATTGTTTATGATCATTTCTCATTTGATCTTATGTTTCAACTGATTCTCAGGTTGCCATTGGCACTGATGATGTATACAAACAAGAGTGCTGAGGTTGTCAAACTGGTAACTGAAGAGCTCGGGGGGAAGATAACTCAGCCGCCTGGACCTATTCCAGGAGATCACCTCTTTCTTGGACCCAGATGGTTGGAAAACGGTAAGTTTTCCTCTCATATAATACAAGAGGAAGCCAGAGCAACAAAAGTCCACAGACCGCCTAATTGACACCAACGAGTAAAATCTCCTTGTGCTTCCGGACCCCACAGTAACAACAAAGAATGTGCTAAACTATTAGCAGGAGTAGAAACTGCGGCAGTTAAGAAGTTGCATCCTTCCAAATAGGAACTGGCCAATCCATGGGTATACCATGAAGTTACAAAGGTTGTACCTGTGAACCAACCCCCTAAAGCGAAGATCCATTTTTAGCTTACAATGTCTTTTTGAACCACGCAGCAATGTGATTCTTTTGAAAATGCATTCTCTGTGCATGGTATCTCTGCAGTTTGGTATTCTCACCTTGAATGATGCTGGATGCTTATAGAATCTATTGATCACATCCTTTATAGCTATGAGCAATCATTATCACTTGTGTACTATTAGAAATTTAACCTGGAGCTGGCATCTAATCTTAATTTGGTTCTCAGTAACACGTTGATATGCATATGACCTTTTGCCACAAAGCATCAAACGGATGCTGCAAAGATTTGAACAATTCCTCGGGATAGAATAATTTATGGGCTTTATCTCCCCCTGTTAGGAAGCCTACCAAATGAAGTATAACAAAAGTGGGTTAGGTAGAGCCATGAATCCTCAAAAGGCATATTCAAGAGCCTTTCTGAAGCCAGTTGATCAATGTCCTCACATGTTAACTATGAAAAGTGTCACAGCACGAATTGCAAAGTTTGATGATTCTTTTTATTTGCCCCTTCTGCATAGGTCCTTGTTGACAATGAAGACTTTTCGAAGGAACTGCAGTAAAGAAGAGCAAAAGTTCCTGTGAAGAGACTGTGCGATGACTTTAAGAGGAAGAGTAAGTGTCCTTGAGTCGTGTAATAATAATGAGGCTGTGATTAAAAATCCCTCTTTGATATTACTTACAGCTGTTAATTAGTAAGTTATATGAATGTATCAGCTCTTGAGATTTGGAATCCTTAATACATCTCTCCACTCAGCTGGCTGGTTAGATATCTTCGTATTTACCAGATTGCTTGTTCATAATTTTAACTGATATAATTTTCCGAATCCTATCGGATTAGAAATATGACAGGCTGTTCGACATACTGTTGGCAGTCTACAACCAAGGTCAGGAACTCGAGGCAGGATTTGTTGAAAACTTTCAAGGTAACTTGAAACTTGAAACAGGGGGCTTTCTTCATGTTTTGATATAACAGAATCTAGAATACAACAAATAGGTAGAAGAAATGATTAGCTGGATCGAACTTTGGATACAATGCAGGCAAAGCAATCTAAGGCTAAATATTTGTTATCTAGTTGAAGGAAGTGAACATATTGGGATTTTAAGTCTCAAGTGCTTGGTAGCACAGTGCAACACTTGGAGCTTGCTACAGTATAACTGCAATGCTATGGATTCACCAGGACAATGATGACTAGGTTCAACCCCACAAGACGAATCTTCCAGTGAGAATCAGAATCGAGATTTGGTCCAACTTTTCAAGAAATGATGAGAACAGGTATTTTCAGCTCATATTTACTGATTGTAGGCCGGTATAGTTTGTGTCTTGTCAAGCAGCTGAATCAGAATGATTCTGAAGCAACTGGGTTATGCGATCCCACATTTGACGAGTTTCTACCGTAGCAATGTTGAACATCTTCTGGCACCGGCTATCTAGCACCATGAAGAGTATGGCTAGACATACAGTGATGACAATAAAGGGAATCACCGGGATCAGGACTCTCAGGATCAGCTCACAGGATAAGAATCCTGATGCGAGGACGATGTACTTGACCGTGGAATACATCCTCGACCCGAGAGCAAGCAGCCGTGCCATTTCCATGTACCCGATCGCGTAGATGAAAATAGTCATTATGAAAGCCGACATAGTGATCGGATACTCTTCGAACAGGGACACGGGGCCTTTAAATTTCAATTGGGTGAGCATGAGAAGCACTCCGATGAGGAAGGTGAAAGCTGCGTGTCCTTTCTTGTGGGAAGCTGCTGCTCCATCGTTCTGGCCCTCCCTATCATTCATGAACATCACGGTGTCAAACCTTGCGACTTACATCCACGTACTAGATGTTACCGAAATAGTAATGCAGATTACAAATGAGGTACATAGTTTAGAAGGAGAATGTACTGGACGGTGTATTATATAGTCCAGGGCTGCCATAATTCTCAAATACCGAACCCTAAGGAGTTAAAACCCTGGACCTAACTTAGTACATGTTGTTAGCTTATTAACGGATTCGATAAAAAAATTATCTACCATTTTTTTTGTCGGAGTAAATTACTTAATTTGGGCATCAGCAAATTGCTCGGGGACTCGTCAAAGGAAAATATACCCCCATCAGTGTAATCCCATTGAAAGCATAACAAAGTCCAAGAAATTAGTGTCTTCAATACTCAAACCCAAAAGGCCCATTTATAGTATATATTCTAACAGTAATGCGTGGAACAAATTCAAATACAAGGTTTTAAACTCTCCAAATGATATGTGTGTTAGTTTTATGTAACTAGACCGTGATATACTATTAAACTAAGTAATAGGAATATGCAACAAATGCAGGTAGGTACGCACTGAAAAATTAACTCGAATACTAGGGAAAAAAAGGAGGGAAACTTCTAATCAATAAAGACTAGAAATTGAGTTGAAATATATCACTAAATTGGAGAGAAAGAGAGAAAGAGTATCATTTGTACCAGATATATCACGTGATCTTACTCACATGATCTCACAAAACCAATGAAAATTTTAACCATTTTAAGATTTTTTAACAAATTTCTAAAAATAAAAAAAGATAATTTTAAAATAACTGAATTCTATTGATTTGTAATAACATATCAGTAATATGACCATGACATGTAAGGCCTTCTCCTCTTCCGGAATTTTACTAAAACAAGAAGAAAAAGAAAAAAAATGGAATGAAAGTCCAGTGGTTCCTTGAGAGTAATTGTGCTAACCTGTGAAGAAGATTTGGAGTGGGAGAAGAAGCAATTTGCTCGTTGTGGATCTCCATCGGCTGCTCCATTCTCAATTTTGGGTCTCCACTGCGCTCTCTGGCGTAGCTGAATGAAGTCGTGTGAAGTGGTGCGAGGGGAATTATATGGGCCGGGAGGGTGGCGGGGAGGGGGAGGGGGGCGGGGGGCGCGTGGGAGGGCGCGTGGGAACCGGGCGACGGTCAAAAAACGCATCAAAAGTCAAAATGAGGAGCTCTAATGTTGTGCTTCTATTCGAGCAAATATCCAGCGTTTATTATATAGTAAATTAATTGTACAGGTTATTGTTCGAATTTTTACACGTGTAATATTGATTATTAAAAATTAAAAAAATCTTACACGTATTAATATTTAAAAAAAATTACACATTTAATTCATTATATATTTATAATGAATACTTGCTCAGTTGCTGTTTTCGGTACTGTTCCGCAGAGCAAACAACGAGCAAATCACTCTTTAAAATAAATAAAAACCATAATTTATAATGGAACGTACCTTTAGGCTATGTTTGGATGCAGGGGAAAGGAGGGCAAAGGTGGTAAAGGGAACGGAGGAGAATAAAACGAAAGGTAGGAAAAAAAATAGGCAAAGCTGCGAAGAAAACTTGAAGTGGGAGAAGAAACAATAAAGCGCAAGGAGGAAAAAAATTGGGCTAAGGTCTGGTCAACCCGGTGGATTAGACCGTGGCAGAAGTATCTGTTCGATGATACAGGGACCCACTCGGCAATAATATTCATATGATGATGTGATTTCCTCATTTATTTTTCTTTAAAATTAGCCTTAGTTTCTAATCTCATAGTTATATTTTTCTCGAGAGTAAATTGCCTAATAATCTATTTTTCCTTAAAAATTTATGATATTTGACAAAATTTTCTACTTTGTCACGACCTTTAAAAATATAATAAATTGTCACGTGTTTTCCTTTTTTCTTTTTCTATAAAATGTCACATAATTAACTCTATTAAAATTCTCTGTTTAATTGCTGACATGGCATACTGACGTGATATTCTTTATTGCAGACTTGGTATTACACATGGATAATAGAAATAACAGAAAATTAGATCTTGTGTTGGATAGATAATAAAAAACAATTGAATAATATAACATAAATGAGTATAAATCAACTATCACTTTAGGCGTTATATAAATATGAGTCTCATCTTTCACGGTCGACTGGCAGATTTTACCCAATATCAGCCCCAATTTACAATGATAGATCTGATTTTGGTCTAAAATAGTAATAAATCTAGCCTTAACTTGTCAAAATTTCCTATTTCTCTGTCAGTATGTAAATAAGAATGACATATAAGCAATAAAGGATGGCAAGTCACCAGTCACGTTAGTGTTTAATGGAAAATCTAATGGAGTTAGCTCGTGATATTTCACCAAAAAAAGGAAAGTACGCAACAATTTCTTGTATTTTTAAAGGTCGTAATAAAATGAGAAATTTCATCAGATCTCATGATTTAATAGGTAATTTACCCTTTTTTCGATCATCTTAACATGTCCACACTTTCAATTAATGATAAAACCAGAAAAAAAATCATAATATAATTATTCCACGGGTAAGTTATTGACAAAGCTGCTCAGCATCTCTCCACAAACAACTGCAGCCTGCAGGCCTTCTTAATAAGCCTAAATCCCAAATTTACCCCCAGACTACGCCCACATTGACTAATCAATCCTGATCCCCGAAAGCCCTGACCACTTTCCTTTTCCATGTGAAAGCCCCATCGTCAACCTTCCGTTCTCTTACTCAAAGCCATAAATCAAAGACCGTCGTAGTAAGTAGAGTATCTCTCTTCAGAAATTGACCGTAGATACAAGCACAAAGGCTTCGAGAAATTTCATGGATATCAAAGATTCTCTGGAATCTTCTCTAAGCAGATTAATCGGATCCAAATGCAAGGATCCGGGATTTCACAATCATCTCTGAGAAAATGATCGTGGAGACATATTATGTTGGAAGCCTATTGCCAGGCTAGTTAAGAGAGATTGATTTATAAAGATGGAATATGTTACTGTTGTGCTAAACTCGTTTTTCTAAACTACCCGTATTTCGAGAAAGGAGGCTCGATACAGATGAGACCATCCTCGATCTGAGATCAAGTGGTTCCAGTTCTATTCTTACAAGGGGATTCCACGTGCCCCTCTATTCCCTATGCTTTCTATCTTCTTTTAAGTTTATGTGTCTCATTTTTAACGCTGAAAAAAACCAAAAAGTATTGTGAATGAAAAAATAAAGTACTACTGAATTGTAACTGTTCAGCTTAGAATCGTGGATCGTCGAATTGGATATAATTAGTCACTAACTGATCAAATGGAAATCCACAATTCTCCTTAGGCCCGATACAGATTTAGGCCCATACAATTATCTGGCCTACTCTGCTCAAATATTAAAAAAGAAGTTTTTTCTAAACCAGGACATATATATATATATATATACTAGCAACCCGACCCGTGCGATGCACGGTGAGCATTATCGAACACTAAGCAAATAGTAGATTTGTAGTTATGCGTAAAATGAGAGAAATATGTAGTTAACATATTGGAAAATTAACATTGAGAATGAATTCGAATTCAGTCAATGAAAATTTGTCAAAACATATCAATTCTATCGTTTAACTTAGGAGAGACGATAGAGAGATTATCATCATTGTATGAAGAGTAAAGAGTGATAAATAAAGTGTGAACATGAAAGAGTTTTATTGTCAAACCTGCCAAGGAGCTATTCCTAATCAATCAGCTGGTAAATGTGGTTTAAATAGACAGAAAATCATTGAGAGAGGGTGAAAGATATTTTGGTAAATTAATCACAATAATAACTAACTTATATGTTGACGATAATAGTCAATAACAATTTTCTTTTCTATTTAATCATAATAGCAACTAACTTATTTGCCGAGGATAATAATATAAAGAAATAACTTGAAAATCGCAATGATCTTTTCTGTTGATGATAATGTTCAATAATAGATTTTTTTAATGATAATAGTAACTAACTTATTTATTAAGGAGAATAGTATGAAGGAATAACATTTTCCATGAAAATAGCAATTTAATCGAGAATCAAGGTGTATCACAAAAAAAACTGTTATTTTTTAATCGAGAATCAAGGGTGTATCAGAAAAAAAAAACTTTTATGTTTGTAAATGCCAAAAAGAAATCCGTAAAAAACTGACTTGCATATCTAATAACGGGAATTAGGGAGAGATTGGGTGAGAAATTGATGGTAACTTACTCACAATAATAAGTAATAATATACTAAAACAAACTTTCAAAAAAAAAACTAAAACAACTTTATTCGAATGAAAATCACAATGACCTTGTGAAGAGCATGTCAAAAAAATGGAAACAATGACCGATTTGAAACACTAAACCAAATAAAACACCTACAGAGGATAATTACTCACCGGCTTCATTTTTTGCATTACAGACTGACTTATTTATCGACGGCGATTTCTTCAGAGATTAGAAAGAAGAAAGACACCGGCAGAGAATGAACATTGAAGATGCTAGCTGCTAGCCCTTGAGTTCGATGTGCCTCGGCACAGCGAACAAAAGCAAAAATTAGAAAGTGCCCTAGAACATGGATCTCGCAATAAAAAGCAGCAAAACACCATCCAATTCTTTGGCAAATACACAAACTTTAATGACATGAAAATCAACACAGCCTCAAACAATCAGTGTAAACAGCTCCATACTCAAATTAGATAAGAATCCGGTTATTTTACCTCTTCGCAGCCATCGATCATTTGTTCTTCGAATTTCTGACACTAATCACTGGAGCAGTGGAAGCGAAATCATTCAAGCTTTTCATCAAACAGATTCGGTGGACAGTATTTATGAAAAAGAGAGAAAACAGACATAGACCTTAGTCACCCTCTCAAGCAATCAAATAAGTGATGTTGTCACCAAGAGGACGAAACGTGCAGCACCAACCAGTGGAACCCGGTGAGTGCCTCTGACGGTCTCACTTTCGTGAGTCGATCCTGGTGTCCCTTCCCAGTGGTGGTTCGAGTTCTGATCGAAGGACTCACTTCCGGCGAGCCTTGATAGTGATTAGCGGACCCTGGTGTCCTTCTTGGTGGTATTTCGAGTTCTGACCAAAGGAGAAACACAAAACGACATCTCTGGAGGGATAACTTCAGGATGGAAATCAATTAGGGAGAAAAGGAGTAAGCTATCTTACGTAAGCGGTGGAAGAAACTGTCTCTGACTTAGTGGGGGAGTGGGATATGGCAAAAAGACAAAATAAACCTTAAACAAAAATTTATTTAACAAATGAAACTAAGGGTATTTTTGGAACCGAAAAAGACACCAAAACTGTAAAAGGTTTGCATATAATAATAGAGATATATCTTCTTCCATTACATTAAAGGAGAAATGCGATAGTTTTAGTCTTTTTTTCTATTTTCAAAACTACCATTCATCCCCAATTAGTTATATAATAATTTTAAATACTTTATTGTTGCTTTTATTATTTTGAAGTAGTTAATTTACTTATTATTATTTTTCCTCTACAGTAATTTTTATTATGAAATTGAGTACGAATTTTTTACAGCTGTGACTATCTAAAACTATTTATTAACGAGATCTCATTTTAAGGCTATATTTTAGTATATTTTATCATTCGAAGATTTTTGATATGTAAAAATGGGACAGTTCTATTGGTATGTTTAATTTGCACATAATAATACTTTATCATTATTAATTTTATTTGACAATGTCCACCGTATGTAATTGCTAATTAGTACTTTAAGGGAGGATTTTTTTTTGGTATCACATTTTTCTTTTCTAAATGCCCATAATTGAAATTTCAGTGGCCCTAAATTGGAATAAAATAAGGTTGTGATCATAAATTTGACATGTATAACTACCGATCTTCTACCATTTTCTCTTCTACTTCCACTATTATCTCTATTTAATTTAAAAATTAAGCATATATTATTTTTATGAGATAACATGTATCGTGTGTACTACGGATAAATCTATCTATTATTACTTTAACGAAGAACACCCTTTCTAGCGTCACTGTTTCCTTTCAAATATTAAGATATTGCTAGTGCTTAGATTGGAATGAAATGAGGTGTAAGATCGTAAATTGACATATATAACTACTCATTAGTCACTTCCCATCTTTTTCTCTCTCACACTTAAAATTCTCGTCCTCTTCTTTCTACACGTTCTTTTTCCTTTCTAATAGATTTATTTTTAATTGTCACATTTCATTCGTACTCTTTTATCAGTAAATCGTACATGGAAATTATGAATTCCATTTTCATTTATACAATACACTTTTATAACATTAAATTTATTATTTTTACTTGAAAAATTTATTATAAATAATTAATTTTTTCAATTGTACTTGACAAAATATTTCTAATAACTTTTATTGATATAACATACTGTATAGCACAGATAAGCTTCTAGTACTAATTGATGTAAACAAAATCCAACCTTTCAAAAATTGAACCTCCAAATGTGGCCCTTTTCTGGCCACAACTTTTCGGGTGGTCGGAATTCAATAGTCCATCTTACAAAAAAAAAAGAGTTTAATGGTTCATTACTAATTTAAGTTTAAACTTGATTAACATGAGATTGTATTTTTTAACAATCTGTCCTGATGTGAATTCATCACGTGCCTTTTTACACTTGCCCATGATAACTGAATGTGAGTCGTACATTTTCCTCCTATACTCGGGTCAAGAGAGACAAGATCATGAATTATATATTTACGTGGTGAAATTAACAAAAAAAATTCAGTTTTTTAATTTAAATATTATAAAAATTAAAAAATAGTTTTTTTTTATTATGCCATGCGTAACACGTTACACGTTCAGACGATTCCACCCGAATGGCAATCCATCCTCAGTCACCTGACCTTCCACGACTAAAACCCCAGGCTGTGTCGCTCCGAAGTAAAAGCCACCTCTGATTGGCTGTTCATAAAACACTATCATTTCACCATTTTCTCTCCCCGTAACGTTCGGTAATGTTAGCACTCTGAAAGGATCATATAAATGTCGGCTCTGCTTCATCACTCGGATCATTCTAGCAGCTTCCTTTCCTACTCTCCCACTCTGGGAAGCTCACTGCTCTTTCTCACTCTAAGTAGAGTGTTCCCATGCTGATGATGAGTTAGATAAGCTGTTATTTGTAGTAATTTAAATGGTTCATCCTGTAGTATAAGGCTGTAGCGTTGAAGATTTTCTCGTGTTGCGGTGATTCGTGTTGTCCGGCTCGCTCTGTGATTGTGTCTATGAGCTTGAAATCGGAATCACTGACAATTGATGCTCTGAGTGATGTGTGTTAAGAGAGGTTAATCCCATAAAGCGACATTAGAAAAATCTAGGAATATGATGGTCTCTTAATGGGCAACAAGCCAACAACAATCTTGTGCAATACGATCTGTTTGCCCTGTTGTGACGCTTTTTGTGTACTGTATGTCGGAGAGATTGTTGAGGGTTCTCATTCTTTCATAAGAATATGAAGGTCTCCTCTTTTCATTTTATTTCCTCCGTTTCAGTACTGGAGGGATTGTTAATGTCTGCCGCGAATGTTTTGTGTTTAAAGCAGGAGGTTTGGAGGTGAGCTTGTGAGTACTAGTTTTTCTTATAATTGTTTTGGTTATTGATGGGTGCAGAGTAAGATCTTAAGATGGCGGAATCTGCCCCTGCTGCTCCTGCTGAGCTCTTGGAATGGCCCAAGAAAGACAAGCACCGGCTCCTTCATGTGGTTTATTGAGTTGGTGATCTTTGATCGCACCATCAAGTATGCCTTTCCCTCGTGGATAATGGAAAGAAGCAGAAAAACTTTAGCTTAGGATATATTTCAAGGATATGAGAGTATATCTCCCTTCATGATCTGGATTCCGCTCTGCAGATTTTACACGGAGTGTCTCGGGATGAAGCTTCTCCGGAAAAGGGACATCCCAGAGGAGAAGTACTCAAACGCCTTCCTGGGTTTTGGACCCGAAGAATCTAATTTTGTGGTTGAGCTTGCATACAGTATGTTTCTAAGAGATCTCATTCTCATTATTTGCTAGTTTGATAGTTCCAAGCTGCATAAATCCTTTCTAACAGATTGTAACATTATTCATCAATTTTGCGAATAATTTTTTGATACATTAATAAAAAAGACTGTTGCATCGCATTATTTTATCTATGAATAATATTCACTTTTTAAATAATATAATATTTTTTCAGACGTGTTAAAAAATTATTAATATGACTCACTACATCATCTGTGAGTTAAGTTCACCTTATAATTTCTCGTGAAGGATAAAGAGATTTGAAAACGAAAATAGTAAAAATATTGATAAACATCATAAGTCATCTCGATGTTCCTTTGTTTATTCTTCATGGTACGATGCATCCATGGTCGAAATACAGTCCGACCCGAGTGTGCAAACCCTGGAAACGTACAAAAGTTAAAATAAGGAAGCCATTGTTCATTCCATACATATGAGAAATTCTTACCTGATATCTGTCTACCACGTCAAATATACCTAAGCCAATGAATCAATGACATGTGTAAATGTAGAGTCCCACTGAATATTTTGAAGTTCTTCAACCTTCTCACCTTAAAATTTCCGCCCCACCCCCATTGCTCTTTTTCATCTCTCTAATTTCTCTCTTCTGTTCCTCCTATGCCCCGCGGCTGATCAGTGTTGACATTGTTTTACAATGACGACGACGAAGAACTTCTTGAGGGAAGTCGACAGCGACACGAGGGTGAAAAGGGAGATGCGATGCGAGGGTGGAAAGGGAGAGGCGACGCGAGGGAAGTCGTCAGTGAGATAGCAGATTCGGAATCTGATTGAGAGGAGGAGAGACAGCTGCCAAAGGTGAAGCTTTGAACGAGAGAGGGGAAGGATCGCCATGGTCGGAGAGGGGGAAAGATTTTCGGGGTTGGATATTGAAGGGGGGGAGTGACTGACAAATCGTGGAGATTGAATCCAACGAGCATGGTGAGCTCGGCGGAAAGATGGCGTCCAACATGTTGTCGGAAAATTCGACATCGGCGGTTGTGGTGACTGTGCAATGGAGGCTCTGTGGAAGAAGAAAGAGGTGGGGGAGACGAAACGTGGAGTTGGTCTTGAAAATATGGTAAAAAGTTTGAGTGTTTTGCAAATAATGGGTAAGTTAATTTTACACTGGTCATTGACTCACTGGCCCAGTGCACATCTGACGTGGTAGATGGGGATCAGGTAAGAATTTCTCCATGTATAGGGTTGGACTGATTCCTAGCCGTAAAATGTGAGTTCACCACGATGTCATCTACACGTTTTCATCGGATGCCTGTTTCGTACCTTCTGCAGCAGTCGAACTGAAACGATTGGAGAACCATCGGCCGACATAGCCCCACATACAACGAGTTCCTCCGGCGACCTTGTCGAACATCTTTTTGTACCAGCTGAGTGGTACCGCGAAGAGGACTGTCAATATGCTGATGACAATAAAGTCGACCACTGGAACGAGGACGAATAAAAGCAACCAGCAACATGCGAATCCTGCTACGATGAGGACCCACCTGACTATGGAACATTTCCACGCCGCAGGACCGAGCTGCCGAAGTCCCATTGCCACATACGCCCTCACATAGACGAGGAGAGTAACGAAGAAGACTGAGATGAACACCCGATACTCTTTGAACAAAGATTCGGGGCCATTGAATTTCGCAGCCAGAAAGACGAGTAGAAGTGTGATGCTCCAGGCGAAAGCTTTGTGGATTGTCTTGTCAGAAGCTGCTTGTCCATCGTCCCGGTTGTGGCTGTCCCTTCCATTCACAAGCATATATATATATACAGCAGTGTTAAACACATATGACACTCATTCTTACTTACTTTGAACAGTCGTACAGAATTCACTATAGATGGAGTAATGAAGTGGACAGTCAGTATCCTATTTTAGGATATTCTGACCCAACCGAGAGGTTAATATTTTTTTTTCTGTTGTGCAGACACATAAGTGTAAAAAGAGTAGAAGGAAAAGGAACTCTAGGTCACTAGCGGATAGAAATATCAATTGTACTAAATCATCTTTTTCATTGATTAATATATTTAAAATGTTACTTTACTCGCTAATTATATAAATTTTTTGTGAGCTGACTTGACTGTGATATTACAAAAACCGGAGAAATCATAGACCGAGTGACCTCCATGGAGTTGGCAGAAAAAGATCTCGATCGGTGCCAACCGTGTAAGATGTTATACAGGTCATATTACCAAAAAAAAAAAAAAGTTCAACCAACCTTTCAAAAAAAAAAAGAAGAGAGAAGTGGGGGTTAACTGCCGAAGAAGATGCTTATTGGGAATAAGTTCACTAAACTAACTCACTCGAGGAACATTGTAATGGATACTCATATAAATGTCAATAGGCAATTCCTCATATGATAGTAGGTCTTAGACTTGAGATTACCATGGCACCTTGTGATTGTTGAGTTGTCATTTTGGTCTATTCCTTAACATGGCTCTTTGAGATATGTGTAGGATATACCAGACACAATGAAACTTTTATGAAGGTGAATGGGTAATCAATAAGTGATCGGTTACTTCGAATAAGGGGTGAGAATGTCATATGTGTTCTACTATGTGTTGACTTGGGAAATATCTGGTCAGAGTAGAACGAAAGATCGGAAAGAGTTTCTGATATTTCATAATTGAGTCTGGTACTTGAGAATAGTGATGCATATGAGTAAGTATTGGGTTTGACATTTATCAATATCTAACTTGTTGGGACATGGTATAACCAAACGATATAATTACACAGAACTAATCACCAAATGGTGCTCGATCCTTTCGATTGAAATCCTCGCTATCCTAGTAGTCATGATACGTTGCTAGATGTCAATATTGACTTGTGAGTCCATCCGATTAAGAGTTAAATAGATAATCTTCTTAAAGGAGTTTAATGAGATTTATTAATTAGAATAGTTCTAATTAATTGATTATAAATTATTGGGCCCACTTCTGATTTATTGTGGAGTCTAATGGGTCATACACAATACAGGTAATTTCTCGCAACAAAATTTAAATAGTTTAAATTTTAAATTAGGCTATTAAATTTTCGATAGCACGAAATAAACTTATAATTATCACATGTCATATTGGATAAGGATATTTCAAAATAGATTTAAGAATTTTTTATTTAAATGTTAAAATCAAATTGGATTTATGAAATTCAATAAATATATTCTCGACTATAATGATTCAATTGGGTTTAAAGAAATTTGACTCGAACAATCTCAGTTAGTTAAACTTGCGTTGACCAATATATGTATATATGGATATCCATCTACATATTTGACCGAAGAGAATGTCTATATTAGGTCAAATAGGATATAAACGATAAATAAATATTATTGCTTTCTTTCATGTGTATATATTTAGATATATAAATAATATGTGTTTTGGATAGTTTTACAAGGGACAAAAAGTTGAAGGCTTTTTTCTTAAAACTCTCAAGAGAGAGCCATTGCCGAGCGATATAGATAGAGATCAATTAGATCAATCAACAAAAAATGATACTTTACGTTTGATTTTTGAGAAAAGAGTTTTCTCGACCGGTACGAGGAAAGCTGGTGTGGATACCATGAAGGACGTGCGTGTGTGCATCTATTTGGAGGATTGACCGTGCGAAAGTTATGATCGGAGTTTCTTGATTGTGTCAACATCGAAGGACACATCTACTCTAAGGATTCAATGAGGAGGTTCACGAACGATGTCTCTAATTCGTGAAGGCGCTCTGGGATACCATCGAGTCAGAGAATTTCAACACAAAAACTAGCAGTGATTGCTAACCTGTTCTGATTCGAAGCCGGGATATTATCAAATGAAATTTGACAAATGTTGGCATGGGTGGATCCATCCATTCTCAACCCAAAGCAGCTGTAGATTTGTCCCCTGTCTTTTGTTAATGCCTTCAAGTTGGCTAATTAACCCCGGGGATATATAGAGTAGCCTGACCCGTGACAACGGAGACTTCGTAAATTCAACATCTATTTTGTAAATAAAAAAGAACATGATAAAAATATCAAAAAGTGATCGGTCATGTCCCACCATAAAAAAGGAATGTCGGCGTCAAAAGGAAACATGGAGTTGGAATAGAATCATATTAGCTTGACAACAATCATTTGCCAAGTGGAAATTAGGTGACAATGAGACAAGTGACAAATGACAAAAGTAAAGAGTCCTTTTAACAGTAGAAATCATAAGCAATCTTATCAAACTATGCTTTATGTGATCTTAATAAATAAGTCACCCAAACATATAAATTCAAAGTACCTCAACTCCATCCTCGTCATTTAACTAATCAAAATATGCAGCATGTCCATGATCTTTTGCTAAATTATCTACATTCACGGTAGACACAATTACATATGTAATTTACAAAAAATGTATGGGGTCACTTTTAGATGTAATCAACAAAAAATACTATAAATGTTAACTTTCAATTTGGCCAATATCTAGTTCTATGCACACATTAGAGCCTCCAGTTGCCTACTGGGGTAGCTGCCTGCTAGGTTTTGTTATCTGCACAATTAATTTTCTTGGAGCCCTAGGCCAAACCTCCTTGGCCATCCAAGGGCCAAGATTAACCCACAAGAGAGTGTGAGTGAAGAGAGATTAACCCATTAGAGAGTGTGTGTGTGAATAGAGAGAACAAAATAAAAATCCTAGATCTAATAGCTGAACAAGTCTAGGTTTATACAATTTTTCTTAACTTTTATATGCATTTCTTACTTTTCAATATATTACTCACGCACTCATGTTATACACAGAAAGAAAATAAAAATAAACAAATGTGGAATAGTGGAATGAATTCGTGTAATTAGATTCTTTATCTATAACATATTGTAATTTGATTTTTGTTAAGTTCATTAACTTATAGTAGTAGCCAGAACATTCACAGTCATTATCAGTATCCTATGTCAATTTTATCATCTTTTCAAGTCAACAATTTCAAATCATTTATTCAAAAACGCGATAGATTTTTAATGTTAAAATTATAAATATGGAGTGATGTAGATATATGGAGAATGTGAGAAGTTAGTAAAAGATTTTTGTTATTACGATCGTAAATATTAACTGAGAAAGAAAATGAATAAAATTATTATTTTACCCTTAATCTGGAGAATTTTGTAAGATAAATGCATGTCATAAATTTTAATATATAAATTATATTAAGGGTAAATAAAAAATAAAAAGATACAAAACATTCTAAACGTTTGGATATAATAGTATAGATACCACACCTCTCGGGGGAAAAAAGAATTAATTGAATGCATTTTCTTCTTAACTGAGGCTTTAAATTCAAAACTGCTTCATGCGAAAAATCTATAATTATGAGAGCTATCTTATATGACAGTTAATTCGTACCCAAATTGGTGAGAATTCATTATTTTAAATATTATTTAATGGCATCTGATAATAAAAAGATATGATCAAAGGGGGTTGGGCCGAGTGGTAAGCAGCTCGGTGCCGCTTAAGGAGGTCTCGAGCTCGAGACCTCACGTACGCAGACACCCCCCTTGGGAGCCTCACCCGCCATTGCTAGGCGTGCGACCCGGGGCGACCAACGGATTAGTCAAGTATGGTTGGCTGAAAGATGCCATCTCACCGCTGGTGGGGCCTGCTTGGATACCGTGGCTGGCGACCAAAAAAAAAAAAGATAATAAAAAGATATGATTAAGTGGCAACACGTTATCCTTTTAAATGTAGGGTGCAAGGACCCACATGGAAGGAAAAATAACTAGGAACATGCCACCAAGGAGTTAAGATTAGTTGCTTAAAATTCTCTCTTATGCGGATCGGTCAAGTTAAGATTCCACGCTAAAAGCCTTTGTATGCGCATGTTAAGAAAGTGGAAAATGTTACGGATTATTAGTTGGACCGTTAAACTGGTTGAAAGAATAATTATTTTTTGTCAGATAATTTTATTTTATTTGAATCATTAACTGTAAGCATGTAGGTTAATCTGTTGAATAATTAAGCGGCAATTTGTTTGAACCTTTCTTAATCTAAGTTTTATGCATCACGGCCATAAAAAGAATCGTTTTGATCATTGCTGCATTAAAAAAATGATAGAGCAAAAGACCCATGTCTTTCCAATCAAAATTATTTAAAAAACATTATATATATATATATATATATATATGAACAGAGGTACAGAGAGCTAGCGAGGAAGGAGAAGAGGAGATCTTGACCTCCCTCCCAAATGTCTAATCTCGGTATTATTTACTAACATAAGTATTCCTATGATTGATTGTTGTCCATGCAGTGACAGGAAATTGATAAATCTTTATCCGAGTCGATCTTACCCCGTTATTTATGAATTTGATTAATAATTATTTAATATAATAATAAAAGTGTTATACTACTTTTTAAAAAATATATATAATATTATAATAATATTATTATTTCAGTGACGTCTCAGATATATGCATCAGCGTGCGTTGTTTTCGAGAAAGTTGTTGAGTGGACATGCAATTTCAAAAGCCACATGATTGGTTTTATATGACGCCGCAACCGAGGTAACTCAAAATGGATTAATGCATGTACATGAAAGAGGTTTCTTGAGGGGAGAATTTCCTTTTTTGTCTACACCACTCAATGTTTTTTGAAACAGTCGAAAATATATCGAAACTAATTTACGATCGGGTCAAGATTCGATCTTGAGATCAGCCGTTTCGGAATATAGTGAGGGAATTATTATACCAACCTCAAGTCGATGAAGAAAGAGAGAATCTCTTCTCTGGAGCTTCGAAGCCATGTACATAATTTAATTATTGCACGTGGACTTTGAAGGATTAGCGTATTAATCTGTTCGCCCAGCTTTGATTATTCAAATCAGGGTGCAGTTATCGACTTTGCGGTGAAGGTAAGGGTACCAACCAGTCAGACTGATACTAAAATGAGTAATTAATTAATCATGCCGGGTTTCATTCTTTCGGCTAAATTCTTTAAGCTTTAAATAGGCTTTTAGTTCTGGCCATTACTAGTAGGTGGGCTACACTACAGTCCTAAGTCTCCAACCCGTGAATTAGCAGCAGCAGCTAGAGTAATCGATTTGAGAGAACTTCTACAACTTTCTATCCAGAGATAATGATATCGAAAGTTCTATATATTTGTTAATTCTTACCAATGAATTTAAAATGTTTCAAAATATTAAATCAAGTCCTATATATTGTCCGCGTTACAATATCAAGTCTTTTCCGTCACCTACTGTTACCTTAAACTGATATATATATCAGTGTCACATCAATGCTACATCAACGCCACACCAACTTAAAGTAATGGTAAGTGACAGAAAAGTCCTAAATATTTCAAAGTGTTAAATTAAATCTTATATGTTATCCACATTACAATATCCAGTCTTTTCCGCCACCTGCCGCTTGAAGCTGACATATATCAGCGCTACGTCAATGCTACATCAGCGCTACGTCAATGCTACATCAGCGTCACGTCAGTTTAAAGTAACGGTAGGTGACGGAAATCACCCAATGTTATAATGCAAATAACATGTAGAACTTAATTTAACATTTTGAAATATTGGAGACTCACTTGCAAGAATCAACAAACATATAAGACTTCGGGTGCGGTTCAGTGAATCCTCTATCCGATAAGCAGTCGAGAGAATCTTGCGAATGTGATAAACTGGTAATAGGAGAATGAGTTGGTTGAAGTTATTCGACACGTTAAATTCAAATCTAAATAATGAAAATATATGTAATTTGAAGAATTCTCCTCTTAATGGGTAGATTTTACTCGAATATAAATTAATAAGGCCGCTGTGCTGTCTTATGAAACGGGTAAAATCACTTTTCCTTATGCTGATTTTGTGGAATTCTTTTGTATAATTGTAAAGAGGGGAATTAGGGTTTTAGGATCGGCATGAGATGATCAGAGGTATCTATTGAATGGGGGGTGTCTGTTGTGACAGAGAATCTTGTATTTAATGGTATCACCATGTAAACACTTCAGACAATTAAATCAAGTCAAATATTTACGAATTGTGGTTTCATTTAATCGGTCAACACCGTTACATATAAGAGTCTCTACTATTGTGTCGGATTTTATATACTCGGCCCAATGGATTGCTTCCACGTCAGCAGCTTCAAAGACCATATCACATTGGATTTGACCGAAAAAGTAAAAGGAGAAGAGCCCTGCACGAGCGCTGTCGGCTCCTCCAACGAGCAACTCCGTCAGCGATGACGAGCGAGGGTGATGTTCTCCCACCTCTGCCCTTCAGGTCTCCAGAGATCAAAAGCAGCTCTCTAAAATTTGATGATTGTTGAGGACAAATCCCGTGTTGTAAGAAAGAGTTCTGCATGTATCAGTATTATCACGTGATAGTGTTCATGTGGTGACACTAACCGATCAAATTAAACAATTTTAGATTATCTTTTTTTTCCCTTTTTGAAGTTTTATAAAAAAAATTCATAAACAAATTTCTTTATTTTATTGACTGATGTGCCTACGTGGTGACACTGTTGTACACACGCCTCTCTGGTGTTGTAACAACCTTATTTTCTCTAAAAAGAGAATTATAACCCTTTAATATAGTCATTTCCTTAGAAAGAGTTATGGATATAATACTAAATAGGAAGAATAATGTTTTGTACATTAGCAAAAGGAGAGTGAGGCCATGCGTGAGTGCCAACTTCATTATGGGAAATGAACCACTGATATCTAAAAGTCCAATAACACTGACTAACAAACCATTACTCTAGTTATATATAATTCTCTTTTGATAAATTACATTATTCTATAGAGTTTATTGAAAATTTAGCTGTGAATTCCAGATAATTACTCTAATTATAATTATATATATATAAGTTATGTTTTTAAGGAAAAAGTCATTTTTAACCCTCAATTTGTTCTCTTTTACCTTATTCATCCCAAACCTTTTTAAGGTAGATTTGTTTTATCAACCTTTTCATGTAAGGACACTTTTAGTTTTTTTTTCATTATTTTAGTATTAAAAATATTGATTAAAGGTAAGATTAATAGTAAAATAATGAAACCTCAAAAAAAGGGATTATTTATCAAAAAAAATTACGAACTATTCAAGAATTCTCTAATATTCCACAAGCTTTTTTTTATTCCAGATTATTCTTCGTTTTCCTAAATTTACCATACAGTTAATTTTATCTGTTAATTACTAATGTGTACCGTTAATTTTAATGATAATACAACCGGAGTCTAACGTGATATAGCACGTAGCGTCTATCTGATCATAAAGAAGTAATGATTGATGATGCAGGCATAAGCAGACAAGCATTGAATATAAATTCCTGTCTTTCTTGTCCCACGAGGTAGTCTAGGCGTGCGGACTCCACCTCCCGCTCGACTATGACCGTATATACCTCCACCGCCGTTGTTGGTGGCTTTTGCCCGGGCGGCTCGTTCGTCCTCTTTCCGTTTCGCCAGCGGTAAGTCGTCTCCTCTCCCCTTTTCTGCGGAATCCTGTCGTCAGTGCGTAGATCCTCGCCTCCAAGTTCCATATCTGTCTCGGCTGGTTCTAGATATGCCCGATCCGCCCGCCACCGCCCTCATCCATCTCTGCCCTCCGCTGCCTCAACCCGCCCACCGCCTGTCCTTTGACCACCTCAGCCGGTCCACCAGCGCCCCTCCGCCGCACACCTCCGCTTTCGCCCTCCTCCGTGCGCCCACCACCTCAGATCTGAGCCCACTTAGCCGCCCCCATCTGCCACCGTCCACCCCTGGCTGCCTCCTTTCAGATCTGAACCGACACCAAGGCCTCTGTTACGTGGAAGCGCCGAACGCCCGAGTACGGCTCAAGACACCCACCTGTTTTGCTCTTGTATAGAGATTTCTAAATCTATAAACAAGAAGACTGAGATCTACATGGATTTATGGCTTGAGGACCCTCCCATCTCGATTTTTATCGAGGTCCATGTAGACCGGCAAGAGGTTGTGATCAAGACTTTGGTGGCCGGTTGACTAATTGTAACTGTACTGTGCATTACCTGATGTGATTTTCACGTATATTTTCCTTTATAGTTAGTCTCGGAGGATCCCTCTGAAGTACCTTGACCATGTAATTTTCTTTTACTAGAGCATTTTACCTATGTACTCGTTTTTAAGTAATGATAAAATCTTCATTACTATCGAGAAAAAAAAAAGAAGAGGTAGACTAAATTCCCACACGTCCTTTTCCGTTATTGCAATCTTTTATTGTTATTTTTTTATGTCAAAGATCACATGCGCGCAAATGGGGTTGTGTCTGGTTGGGTGGGGGGCAGGAAGCTTCCGTACATAGCAAAAGGGTAATGAGTGGCCAACTTGACCACGGGAACGGGGCCCGCTGTTTGAATTTATCATTTATATAAAATTTTATTTCAAGCTCCGGATAATTACTCTAGTTATAATTTTATATATTTATGAAAAAGTTCATCTTTAGCCCTCAATGTTTTTTTTTTTTTTTATCATTTTATCATTTTCGTCATAAATATTTTTGAGATAGATTTGGTGGCCGACCTTTTCACATCAAGATACTTTTATTTTCATTATTTTAGTATTAAAAGTATTGATTAAAGGTAAGAATAATAGTGAAATAATGAAACCTAAAAAAATAAAAATAAATAAATAAGAGAGAAAGGGTAACCCAACGTTTATTTTACTATTATATTAATTCGGTGGGTCCGTCATTTGATTGGGACTCGAATTTTTCATATTGATTTCTTTATATCTTGAAAATTATCTAAAATATGTTATTTTAGATCCATGTATCCCGAAAACGAATATTCAAGAGCCTTCATGAAACTAGCTGATGAATGTCCTCACATGTTAACTATGAAACCTGTTACAGCCGGAATTGCAAAGTTTTACAATTCTTTTCATTTGCCTCTTCTATATAGGTCCTCGTCGACAATGAAGACTTCCCTAAGGAACTGCAGTAAAGAAGAGCAAGAGTTTATGCGAAGAGACTCTGTAGTGACTTTAAGAAGAAGAGTGACTGTCCTTTGAGTCGTATAATAATGTGAGGCTGTGATTGAAGTTTGATATTGGCAATCCCTGTTCGATATTTATTTATGGCTGTCAATTACTATGTTATATGAATGTATCAGCTCTTGAGATTTGGAACCCTTAATGCTTCTCTCTGCTCTGCTGGCTGGTTAGATATCTTAAGATTTACCAGATTGCTTGTTCATAATTTTAACTGGTATAACCTATCTAATTGGACATATGATAGGTTAAGGTAAGGAACTTGAGCCAGGATTGTTGAAAACTTTCAAGGTAACTTGAAGCTCGAATCTGTCTTCGTGTTTTGATGTAACAGAATCTAGAATATAACTAACAGGTAAAAGAAATGATTGTAGCTGGATTGAACTTTGGATGTAATATGCATGCAAAGCAATCTGAGGCTAAATATTTGTTGTCTGGTTGAAGGAAGTGAACATGTCGGGATTTTAAGTTTCAAGTGCTTGGTAGCATAGTGAGTGCAATACTTAAGAGCTTGCCATAATATAACTGTATTGCTATGGATTCACCAGGACAATGATGGCTTGATTCAACCCCGCAAGACGGATCTCCTGGTGAGAATCAAAATCAAGATTCAGTCCAACTTTTCAAGAAATGATGAGAATAGATCTCTTCAGCTCATATTTACTGATTGTAGGCCAGCATATTTTATGTCTTGTCAAGTAGCCGAATCGGAATGATTCTGAAGCAACTGGGTTATGCGATCCCACATTCGATGAGTTTCTACCGTGGCAATGTCGAACATCTTCTGCCACTAGCTAAGTGGCACCATGAAGAGTATGGCTAGATATACATTGATGACAATAAAGGGAAACACCGCGACCAGGACTCTCAGGATCAGCTCACAAGATACGAATCCTGATGCGTGGACGACGTACTTGACCGTGGAATACATCCTCGACTTGAGAGCAAGCTGCCGTGCCATTTCCATGTACCCGATGCCGTAGATGAAAATATTTAGGATGAAAGCCGACGTGGTGATCAGACACTCTTTGAACGGGGACACGCGGCCATCAAATTTCAGTTGGGTGAGGATGAGAAGCACTCCGATGAGGAAGGTGAAAGCTGCGTGTCCTCTCTTGTGGGAAGCTGCTTCTCCATCGTTCTGGCTCTCCCTGTCGTTCATGAACATTATGGCATCAAACAGATTGACTTATATCCACATTATATCCACGTACTATGGCACAGTAATGCACACCACAAATGAGTTGCATAGTTTAGAAGGAGAATGTACTAAATGGTGTATTATATGGCCCGAGGCCGTTGTAATCCCCAAATACCGACCCTTCAAGGAGTTAAACTCTAGACCTGACCTATTATATATTATTAGCGTATTAACGGATCCAATAAAAAAATACTTACTATTTTTTTGTCGGTGTAAATTACTTAATTTGGGCATCAGCAAATTGCTTGGGAACTCATCAAAGGAAAATATACCTGAATTTTTGGACAAAATCTTACATGTAATGGTGTCACCACAACAACCTATAAAATCAAGTTATCTTAGGATTTTTTTCCTTTTAATTTTTATTAACAAATCCTAAAAATAACTGAATAATATTTGTTCGTAATATTGTATTAGTACTGTCACGTGATATACGTATTGTACACATAAATCTCTCGAATTTTTGGGTTCTATTGTCCTTCATATTCCTCACAGGGGAAGAAGGATAGTCAACCACCTAAGCCAGAAGCAATGAGAAATAAATTAAACTAAGAGACGCCAATATTTTAATGCAGATACATCCTCGATCAGAGATTTTTAGGCGGACCCAATACACGCTGAATCCATCAGGGAAGCGCTGGTACCTTCACAAGAAACTTAAAATTACCAGTATTTTTCCTAATGTGCTGACGGTGGACTGTGTTCACATTGGAATTATGCAAATCATCTACTGTTGAACTTCTCATTTATATGCAAAGGAAAGGTAGTCATCGTGGAGAACTTATCCATCCACCGCAATGCAACGTTTAGATTTTTGTGTTCAATCATAAATATGTTAGGCGTACTAAACAATTAGCGCTTGATGCCTACCCATCACTATAATCCCATTGAAAACGTTGCATGCAAAGTCCAACATATCAGTGTCCTCAATACCCAACCCCAAAAAGCACATTTATAACATATATTTTAACAGTAATGCGTGGAATAAATTCAAATATAAGATTTTAAACTCTCTGAATCATATGTATGTGTTGGGTTATTCCTCCGATTTGGAGGGTGATTTGGGCTCGATTGATTTGGGTCGGTTAATTTGGGCTTCAATTAATATTTTAATTGTGGTCCATGAGTTATCTTCCCTGAGGCTTTTAATCCACAAAGAAAAGAGCAACAATTAGGGTTGCTGTGTGACAACCAAAAATACATAGCAGTCAACAAAGGATAAAACGACAGAAAACAATGAGCGATCGAAGAAAAATTGCAGCTCAAATTTGTTCAAAAAATAGGGAAAAATAGAGCAGTTTTTCTGAGTGCGTAACAAGAGATCAAACCTCAAACGGAGTGTCAAACGAATCCCGATTGGGACGAAATTTTGATAGCAGCCTCATGACTCCTGGGGCTAAGTTCTGAATGGTGGAGATTGGATTTGGAGGTCCTTAGGTTTTGTTTTCAGTCTAATTAGTAGAGCAGTTTCTATAGTGATAAATTGTGGTGATCCAATGGAGTGATTCTTAATTTGGTGATTGTTCTCTTGAAAAAAATCTTGTAATCTCCATTGATATAGTGGAAAGTTTAGTTGGCATAGGCCGTGGTTTTTTCCCACATTGGAGTTTCCATGTTAAGTTTTTGGCCTTCCGGTTTTGATTATTGCTTTTATTATTTGATTATATTCCGATTGCATCGGAAGGGAAAGACATTATTCATTGCGTTATTAATTAATTGGACTCATGCTTTCCTAAGAGTACGTTGGTTTTATATAACTGCACCATCATTCTCGACAGTGATCTACTATTAAACTTCGTAATAGAAATCTGCAACAAACTGAGGTAGGTATACACTAAAAAATTAATTCGAATACTCGCGGCGGGGGGGTGGTGGGGGGTGTACTAAATTAGAGTAAATAGGTTGAGGATGCCTCTTCCTAGAGAGAGAGGATCGTGTATAACGGGTATATCACGTGACAATACTGACATGATATCATAGAATTAACAAAATTCATCCATTTTAAGATTGTTTTAAATAAAATCCTACAAAAAGATAACTCTAAAAATAACTAAATTATATTAGTTTGTAACATCACGCTAGAAATATACCCATTACATGAGAAGTTCTTAAGTGATTCTATATCACCACGTGGGCTTGAGAAAACATCAATCAGAACGTAAAAAATGAGCAAATTAGTGTTAATCACCATAACAATTACCATAATTATTACTAATAAAAAATAATTTAATTAGTTATTACTTACTGTATTATTGTGAAGTAGAAACCATCTAAGATCAACAAATAATTTTTACAAAAAACAAAGAGAAAAAAATGGAATGAAAGTCCAGTGGTTCCTTAGAGTAATTGTGCTAACCTGTGAAGGAGAGTTGGAGCGGGAGAAGAAGCAATTTGCTCGACGCCTATCTTCGTCGGTTGCTCCATTCTCAATCTTGCGTCCGCACGGCGCTTCCTATTCCCAGGCATGGATTCGGTAATGGATTATATAGTGACAAAAGAAATCGTTCGAGTCCACACGGCAAACTAGCAGACAAATAGGCCGAAAGTAACAAAAAGGAAACTCATGCTTAGTCTTCAGATGGAGTCAATATTTAAGTGTGTTAACGAATTAATTGTATATATCATTGTTTGAATTTTTACACACGTAAAATTAATTATTAAAAATTATAAAAATCTTATACGTATTAATATTTGAAAAAAAATTTACATAATTAATTTATTATATGTTACATATTGAATACTTGCTCAGCTGCTGTTTTCGGTAGTTCTGTTCTGCTGTTCAAACAGCAAGCAAACCACTGTTTAAAATAAATGGAAACGATGATTTGTAGTGGAACGCACCTTTAGGGAAGGTGGGTGGGGAAATCCGGAAGTAGCTGTCTGTCCAATAAAGACGAAATCATCATCACTTCAAGTCTCCCTAGGAGACTTCGTTCTCACAGTCTCCCTACTTCAATTTGATGGTATGTTGCGTGGAAACCCAACAACTCATTTCCATCTCCCTCTTTGGTGATTCACTCATTTCCAATCACCACAATTTGATGGCATGTTATAATAATATTGTGTGCAGATGTGATTTTCTCATTTATTTTTCTTTAAAATTGCCCTTAGTTCCTGATCTCATAGTTCTACTTTTCTCGAGAGTAAATTGCATAATAATGTATTTTCTTTAAATTTTTTTTACATTTGACGAAATTTTCTACTTCATCACGACCTTTAAAAATACAAGAAATTGTCGCGTGTCTTCCTCTTTTCTTTTCTTTTTTTGCGAAATATCACGTAGTTAACTCCATGTAAATTCTCCGTTTAATTGTTGTCATGGCATACTAACATGATATTCTTTATATTGTGGACTTGGTATTACACATGGATAATAGAAATTGCTGAAAATTAGATCTTGTATTGGATAGAAAATTACACAGGGTATTACACACGGTTATATAAATACAAGTCTAATCTTTCACGGTCAACTAGCATATTTTACCCGGTATCAGCACAGATTTACAATAATATATCAGATTTCATTCTATAATAGTGATAAATCTAGCCTTAACTTGTCAAAATTTCCTATTTCACTGTTAGTGCGTAAATAAGAACAACATATCAGCAATAAAGGATGGCAAGTCACAAGCCACGTCAGTGTTTAATGGAAAATTTAATGGAGTTAGTTCCGTGATATTTAACAAAAAAACGAAAGCACGCAACAATTTCTTGTATTTTTAAATGCTGTAATAAAATGAGAAATTTCATTAAATCTCATAATTTAATAGGTAATTTATCCTTTTTTTTCCGGATCATTTTAACATGTACACACTTTCAATTAATGATAAAATGAAAAATCGTAATATAATTCTTCCATAGGTAAGTTATTGACAAAGCTGTTCAGCATCCATCCACGAACAACTGCTGCCAACGGGCCTTCTTAATAAGCCGAAATCCCAAATTTATCCCGAACCAAGCCCACATTGATTTATCAATCCTGATTCCCGAAAGCCCTAAACACTTACCCTTTCCACGGGAAAGCCCCATCGTCAATCTCTCATTCTCTTACTCAAAGCCCTAATCACTGACCCTCGTACTAAATAGAGGGTGTCTGACCGAAAAAATAGAGGATTTCTCTTCAAAAATTGACAGTAGATATGAGCATAAAGCCCTCAAAAAACTTCGTAGTTATCAAAGACTCTCTGGAATCTTCTCTAAGCAGATTACTTAGATCCAAACACTTGGGACCGGGATTTCATTATCATCTCCGAGAGAATGATCGTGAAGACGTATCATGCTAGAAACTTGCTACCAGGCTAGTTAAGATATATTTATCAAGATGGAAGATGATATTGTTGTGCTAAACTCGCTTTTTCTAGACTACCTATATTTTGAGAAAGGAGGCTCGACAAATTTAGCACCACCCTCGATTTGAGATCAAGTTGCTCCAATTCGATTTTTATCGGTGGAATTATCCGTGTCCATCTATTCTTTATTCTTTCTATCCCCTTTTAGACATATGTGTCTCCTTTGTAACACAAAAAAAAAAAAAACAAACTAACTGATCAAATGGAAATCCATAACTCTCCTTAAGCCCGAGACAGATTTAGGCCCATAAAATTATCGGGCATACCCTGCTCAAACATTAAAAACCAAAGTTTTTAACCCAGTTGTGTGTACAAATATGTATATATGTATATATATCTTTTTGTTCCTCTTCTTTTATTTTAAGGGAGAAGTGAGTAGTTTTGGTCCTTTCTTTTTTTATTTTCAAAACTACCCTTCATCATAATACAATTATATGATAGTTCTAATTCTTTTGTTGTTATTTCAATTATTTCAAAACAGTTATTTCATCATCATTTTTTTCCATGACAATTTTTATTCAAAAATTATGTATGAATTTTTCTACTGCTATTATTATCAAAAACTATTTATTCACGAGATTTCATTTTACAATCATATTTTAGTATATTTTATCATTCGATGAGCTTTGATATGTAGAAATAGGAGCAATCCTTTTGGTATGTTTAATCTGCACGTAACAATATTTTATTATTTTTAATTTTATTCAATGATGCTCACTGTACATAGTACGGGTCATTCACTAGCCTTTTTTTTACCATGCAGTATCGTCGGGCTAGTCGAAGCGCACTTCGAGACTAATTTGCAGTCAGACCGAGATTCCTAGAAAAATTCCCGTCGATTTTCTCAACCTAATATTCGATTATGGGATTACCCATTTGGAGGTCTCATGAGGGAACTATTAGGCCAACCCAAAGTTGGTAGTTGTTCACTAGTTATTACTTCAAGGGATGAGACTTTTTTTGTGTCACATTTTTCTTTCCCAAAATGCCCTTAATTGAAATTTTGGTAGCCCTTAAATTGGATAAAATAAGGTCATGATCTTAAATTCGGCATGTAAAATTACCAATCTTCCACAATTTTCTCTTCCACTTCCACTATTATCTCTATTTAATTTAAAAATTAAACATATATTATTTTTATTGAGATGAAATATGATGTGTGTTGTACGAGTAAACCTATAGTGTATTATTTATTATTACTTTAAGGGAGAAGACGATTACACGTAAATCTCTAATCTATTATCTATTATTACTTTAACGGAGAAGGCCATTACAAGTAAACATCTAATCTATTATCTATTATTACTTTAAGGAAGAAGACTATTTTTAGTATCATCCTTTCCTTTCCAAAAATGTCATTGCGCATATAAATAAAAATTTTGCTAGCTTATAAATTGGAATGAAATGATAACATGATCGTAAATTTGACATATATTACTACTCACTTCCCACTTTTTTTCCTTGAAACTCCCATCATCTTCCATTTCCTTAAATTAGTTTTTGGAGGTTCTGCACATAATTGGTTAAATTAAAAATACATACAATTCGTGTTATAATTTGGTAAATATTGGTAAAATTGCAGGGGCAATTTGGGACAACCATTAACTCCCCTTGTTATCATTGTGTGGACTTGTTTATTGCTTCAAATAGAATATTCTATGCATTAGGCAGTGAGAAACCGTAGTATGAGCCGCGAGAGGGTGCTGTGGTCGCAGAACAGATCTCCGCTGCCGTCGATCGCGGTGATGTCCCCTTCTGTGAGACGCCGCTCCACCTTGCTGTCCACCTCAATGAACCAACCGCCGCCCGAATCCTGGCCGAGGCTGGAGCTGACGTGTCGCTGCACAACTCCGCCAAAGGAGGCCATGTGTGGGCGGCACACCGATGTTGCTCGCATCCTCGTGAGGCACCACCATGGCCGCATGGAAGAATTGGCGCCGCGGCCTCCCCTGGTTGATCGCCGTCCTCCTCCGCTTGCGGGACTTCTACACTGAGATTTCCTTCCATTTTGAGAAATCTGTATTCCCGTTCTTGAGCAGAAGCGCGACCGGACTTCCAGGCGGACACATTGCTGGCCCGCTTCGACGGCATGAAGATCAAGCGCACTCATCAGAGCTTCTTCTTCCTCGGCAAGGGAGATCTGAGCAAGGACGCCCCCTTGGTTCTCTCCCAGTCCTCAATTGCGATAGCCGCAGAGTGTACAACGTGTTTGAAAACGCCGGAACCCCGATGAGCGAATTGGAGAGGCCGCAGGATACTGTTTAGAGACAAGCTTCCACCGGCCGGGAATGGACGTCACCAGAGCAGAGCTCGTCAGGAGGACCAACTGGAGACGGCATGATAAGATGGAGCACGTCGGTGAGTGGAAAGCTAGGGTTTATGATGTCCACAATGTGGTGTTCAGCATGAGGTCGCGAGATGTCATAAGCTCCGAGATGGACATTGCCGGCAGTGAGCAGGTACTGCCGCTGGAGCTTGATGAGGACGATGACGGATTTCTCGTCACAGAGAACCCTAGCTTTGGGCCCCCGACCTCTACTGCGAGGAGGCACAGCAGCTTCATTCTCGAGGAGAGCATGCCCAGCACCGCCCACGTGACTGCAGGGAGAAAGAGCGTCGACATAGACTTCTCCGCCGCTCTTCCACGGCCCAGGAATCATCGTGGCTTGACCCCCCGGCGCCACAGATGAAGGAGATGGAGGCGGTGAAGAACTTGCGGCCATCCCATTACAAGAAAAGCTGGTATTAGAGTGGGAATTTTTCGTCAGATGCATGGGACGGTTGCATTGTGTGAAAATTGCTGCAGCTTTTCATGGATGGAAATAATAACGTGAGATTTTTGTTCACACAGCACACACGGAAATGCCCGTCAGCCAAAATCTAATAGGATTCTGACGGAAACCGTGATATTTTGTTCCGTTAGAAAAAATCTCACGATATTCTTACGATGATCAATTCCGTCAGCCAAGTTCGGAAGGAAATCTAACAGTATGTCTTCGTGAAAATACATCTCCCGATATTCTTTTGTAAATTTCGTAAAACACCAACAATTTCCGACCGATACATTTGTAATGGAAATCAGATGCAAGTATATAAACCCACCAAACTGGAGTCAGCTGCATTCCCCACCCCAAGACTTTCTCCTGCATCTTCAGACTTGCTATATGGAATGAAATTCCTGACTTACCATCTGGTTATGAGCTCAATAGGTAAGTTTAATATGATTCTACTTTATTATTCTCTTTTCATACCCATATTTTTATTGTAATATGAGAAATATTAGTATTTTTATTGTTGTTTAATATTGATATGAGTGATATTATCATTACTAAATTTGATAGGAATGTGCATATAAATGGATATTCCCAGACCTCGTTTACGGATGTACAATAGGCTATATCCCTATCGTCAGGGAATTACATGAGAATTTTTGGATGGTATGGTGACTTTCATCGAACATGCTAGTAACTTGCCCCATTTCAAATGAAGGGGACTATTAGATGTCCATGTATTAAATGTCGTATATCTGGTCGGCTTTTACTTCCAGATGAAATTAGGCATCACTTGTACTATTGGGGCTTCAAACCAAATTATTGGTACTGGATAGATCATGGAGAGGTTCCTCCACCTGCACAAGATAATAGGAGGATATTAATCATGTTGGACGAAGCTCGTCGCAAATTGGATTATTGAATCCGTTACAACTGTATAGACCCATGATAATCGATGCAGCTTCACAGGATTATGCTCAATTTTTTAGAGGAAGTGATGATGACTTTATATTCATAATCAGGATAGTCCAACAGGTGAACATGTGGGCAACCCCATCGTTGGATCAAAAACATGCAATGAAGAACCAAATGAGGAGTGCCAATAATTTTATGATATGCTAGAAGAGTTAAAGAAACCTTTGTGGAGTGGGTGCACAAATCATTCAGCTTTGTCAATATCAGTGCGATTGATGAGTATTAAATCAGACTGGAATGCTTCTCAGGATGCAATGGATAAAATTATCCACCTAATTACTAAATGCACCCCTACAGATTCTGTTGTCCTTAAATCGTACTACGAAGCAAAGAAACTAGTATCCAGACTCGAGCTTACCTCCAAGCAGATAGACTGCTATTCTAATGGATGTATGTTATATTACAATCGTGCAGTTGATTTAGATAGATGTAACTTCTGTGACGCACCATAATACATACAATGACTAGAAGGGAGGCCCGATTCTAAGCCAATTCCTATGAAGAGGATGCATTATTTGCCAATCATTCCACGATTAAGACAATTGTATGCCTCTATGAGTTCAGCACCTCATATGAGATGGCATCATGAAACACAAAGAGTTGATGGTATAATGTGTCATCTTTTTTATGGGAATGCAGGGAAGGAATGTGATCGTAGGCATCCTGATTTTGTGGCACACGTAATGTGAGGTTAGGTTTGTGTGTAGATGGATTTTGTCTGTTCGGTCAATCTTCTTCACCTTACTCATGTTGGCCCGAAATTGTCACACACCATACATCCTTCCCCCTCACATGTGCATGACATCGTCGTATATGTTCCTGATGTGTATCATCCTCGGCCCCAGAAATCCAAAGTAAGGTATAGATTTTTTTACAACCATTAATAGATGAATTGAAAGTTTTAATGGGAATATGGTGTGAATACATTTGATGTGTCAATGAAGAAAAATTTTGTAATGAGAGCAGCTCCTATGTGGATCATAAATGATTTTTCAATGTACAGTATGTTGTCTGGATGGACTATAGTAGGTCGCTTGGCATGCCCTCTCTGTATGAGGTACAATAAAGCTTTTCAATTGCATCATGGTGGTAAGATAAGTTGGTTTAATTGTCATCGATAATTTCTAGAAGCATATCATCTTTATCGTTGAAATATCATTAATTTTACCAAGAGCAGGATGGAATTTGGTGCATCACCGCCTAACTTGACATCTCAACAGGTGTGGGAAGTTGTCAAAGATCAGCCTAAAGTCCATGAGGATGGACTAGTTCCAACACTGTCTGGATATGGTTCATTACATAATTGGAAGAAGTAGAGTATTTTTGGGAGTTACCTTATTGGAGGGACCACGTCATCCGTCATAACTTAGATGTCGTGCATATATATAAGAACATATTTGACAACATTTTCAATACCATCTTGGATGTCAAAGAAAAGAGTAAAGATAATTTGAAGGCACGTAAAGATTTGAAAGAATATTGCAAGCGACCGGAGTTAGAACTTATAGATTGGGGGAATGAACATTAGATAAAGCCAGAAGCGAAGTACGTGCTCACACCCAAACAAAGAAAAAACATCATTAGATGGATAAAGGATCTTCGTTTGCCTGATGGACACTCATCAAATTTATAAAAAAAAAAAAATAATAAGAAGAAGAAGATTGGCTTACAAAATGACAAATATACTGAGTGGAAAAATCATGATTGTCATGTTTTTATGGAGCAACTTTTGCCAATTGTATTTAAAGAACTCCCTGACCACATATGGAAACATCTAGCAAAGTTCAACAAATATTTCAAAGATTTGTGCTTCACAGCATTATATTATGATGATCAAAATCGCATACAAAAAAAAATATTCCTATCATTCTATGCAAGCTTGAGAGAATATTTCCCCCAGCATTTTTTGATTGTATGATGGACATCATTAGATGGATAAAGGATCTTCGTTTGCCTGATGGACACTCATCAAATTTATAAAAAAAAAAAAAAAAAAAAAAGAAGATTGGCTTACAAAATGACAAATTCACTGAGTGGAAAAATCATGATTGTCATGTTTTTATGGAGCAACTTTTGCCAATTGTATTTAAAGAACTCCCTGACCATATATGGAAACATCTAGCAAAGTTCAACAAATTTTTCAAAGATTTGTGCTTCACAGCATTACATTATGATGATCAAAATCACATACAAAAAAAAATATTCCTATCATTCTATGCAAGCTTGAGAGAATATTTCCCCCAGCATTTTTTGATTGTATGGAGCATCTACCTATTGATTTGGTAGAAGAAGTTCGAAATGGAGGTCCAGTACAATTTAGGTGGATGTACCCATTTGAGAGGTACAATATTTTACTATACCATTTTTAAATAGCACGTATATAACCATAACAACTTTTACTATAATCTATATATGCTATGCAGATTCTTTAGTAAGCTTAAAAGGTCTGTGAAACAAAGAGCACGGGTTGAGGGATCAATTTGTTCTGCATATGTTACACATGATATGATAAACTTTTGCTCATACTACTTCCAATCTAATATCCTCACATCACATACTAGAATCCCTCGAAATGATGATGGCAGCTTTCATCAAAGCATTCTGATGAGCTTATCAATATTTAATCAACCAAGAAGTCCTTCAGGAGTATCGAAAAAAAGGTGGTTGAATGATGTCGAGATGAAAGCTATTCCATGTCTTTATTAATTGCGAAGAAGTCAAACCTTTTATTGAGTAAGTATTTTTTATTGAATATATTGCTATATTTTCTTTATAATAAATTCTTCACATCTCACAAGTCTATGTATTCCATGTAGTACCTTCCTTGAACAATTATGCCTTGGTTGTCAAAATGTTAGTGAAGCAATGGAAGATTATTTCGCAATGTGGTTTAGAGATTACGTAAGTCTCTTTAACTGTTTATGCAATTTCACCCATAGCACTGAGAGCAACAACTAATAATTGGTACTTCATTATCACTTCAGGTCCATAACTCCACTAATAGTGTAACGGATGTTCACTTACATGACTTGGCATGGGGTCCTCACAGATAGGTAACTACCTGGAAACAATTTTTTGTGAATGGTTATAAGTTCCACATAGATGAATGCGATGTTAGAAAGAAGACTATTACCAGTGGAGTTTGGGTTAAAGGCGCAAGAGGTAATGGTGAGGAGCATGATTATTTCGATGTTCTTAAAGAAGTATTAAAGTTGGAATATCGAGGTGAATATCCAAAGTGGGTGTTTCTTTTTAACTGTGTATGGTTTGATCCCACACCAAGGCATGGAACCCGAATGATGCACTTGGAGGATAATATTATTGGAGTGAAACATGACACATTAGAAGTATGATACTTTTATAATAGCACAACATTGCCGTCAAGTATAGTATGTTTCTTATCTTGGTCATATCAAGAATAATGTCAATTGATTGGCTGTTTTTAAAATTAGAGGATGTGGATGCGTGCAGTTAGTGGACTCATTGAAATTGGCTTATCAAAATGATGTCTACACAAGTGTATAGAATGTCCAGTCGATGAACTCTGAGAGACATTGGTTGACGTATCCAACTCTCCTGATGATTTATACGACAAAGACAACCTTCATAGCTTCACTAGCATATCAATACTTGTAGATAAGGATTTTGAAGAGGAAGATCATGATGACGAAGATGATGAAGATAATCTTTCGGCCGACGACAACAATGGCTAGAACGATCACTACTTAGTTATGTTCATAGAGACTTTGGTAAATTTTACCTAATAGTTTTATCATGATGAGTGCTTATTATTTTCACAATATAAATCATATAATTACATGTTTTGTATTATCTTAGGAAAATATCACAAATAAATTGCAATAATTTAATTAAGGATAAATCATATAAAAAGTACTTATTTCGCTCATATTCTAAAAAAGTCATATGTTTAAAATTTCATCAATTAAATCACTTAGGCTAACTCATCTAACTTGAAAGTAAACTTTAGATGACTAATCCTTCACAATCTCTATATTATATTCTAAAATAGAGTTATAATCCTCAAGGACTCAATAGCATGCAGGCAGTAGCCTCAACATCCTCCACGTGGCAGCCTCCTATGCTTTTTATTTTCTTTTGGATTTACAAATACGAAAATACAAGGATTACTATGTGTTTGCTACACCATCATTATATATAGATATTTCTCTTTTTTTCTCTCTCTTCTTCTTCAATTTTCAGTAAATTTTTTGAATTATGTAAATCAAAATAAATTTTGTTATTTGGTTAAATTATTTGCTATTTAACTAAAATATCTTTAACTTATATTTATCGTTATTATTTGCACTTAGTTATCTGTCAATTTAATTTAATTCTTTAGAAATTCATTCATGTAAATAAAAATTAAATTTGCTATTTAAAGAAATTATTTGCATACGATGGATGCGATTTCGTGACAGTGTTTTGTTTGGGCTTACTAAGTTTTGTGTAGGAGTTCATCTGTTGATGGCTTCTTGTTATAAGTAGTTGCATATTGTACTATTTGTTCTAAGCAGCATAGTTTGATACTGAGTTGTAATAAGAGTGACACTACTTTGCATTGGACAGAAAATTATTTTCCTATTTAGTTAAAATTTTTTTACCTTATATCTATTGTTATTATCTTTATTTAAATTTCACAATTTTCTTGACTACTTAGTTATTTTTTATTTTTCACCTACTCTCCCTTTCTCTTTTCCATGTTTGCTCTTTGTCCATTTTCAAACTTTATTCTATTTTGACTAGTCATAATCGGAAAAACATTTTGTACTATCAATATTTATCTATTTTTTATTCTTTTCTCATAGAATGTACAACTATTTTGGGAAAAAATTACATGATTTATTTTTTTAATTAGGAATCAAATATTTATTTTACGAATTTAAAATATTAAACTTTTTTGAGAAAAGAAATAAAATATGTGTTTGTATCTAATTTGATAACATGTAATTCCATTTGCCAAAAAAATAACATTTAATTAAATGGTTTAACTTATGCCACGTTATCCTGCCTTCTGCTAATTTTGAAGAAACTTTAAACCCTCATTTCTGAAAACCCTCCAGCCAGTGCCTTTGCTCTTCCAATTCGTTGCCATGGCCTTCTCCGTCCATCCCTCCCATCGCCGTGACCTCCTCCATCCATCCCGCCCCTCGCCTTGACTCCTCGTCCGCCTTCTATACCTCCACTGCCACCTATCGTTGAGACTATTTTGGTATCACACATGCATATTCCATATGCCATCTGGTTTTTCTTGCAAATCTATTAATTCATGTGAGCTATGATTCTTGTTTAGGTAGATTTTGAAATAAGTTTCTAGTTGTTCTAGGTAGACAGATGTTTGTCTACATTGCATGTGAATGCTTCGGCCTCTTTCTGTCAAAGGAAGATATCAAGATGTCTCTTAGTGAATGATGATCAAATCATATGCAATTATGTAGTTATGATTTTTCTGGTAAAAACAAAGAAGATAGGAGTCCTGATTATTTAGAAATTAATCAAATCATATGTACTGGTTATTGTAATCTCATATATTTGATTTAGTGTCTGTATAATGTTGAACCTTCCAAATCAATATTGAACAATTGAAGAGAGAATCTTTAATTTAGGCCACTGATTGCAAGGATAAAATCAACCTATGAAGGAAAGTGTAGAGAAAGGAAAATCATATGTGAAATTGATATTAAACCATCTATAAGATGGGAATCATGTATTTCTTCATTTATTTTACTTAGTCCATTATATGCATAGTAATCATGTATAAATACTTAAAAGAACATATTGTATTATTATAGATTAGAATAGTGAAACAATTCATTTCAGAAATTTTTCACATCACTTTATTTATCTTTTGGTTTCATAGGACAATGTCTCGAAGCGGAGGAAGTAACTCACCAACTCGAAGGGGCAAGAGAGCACTTGGCTTGAGTGGTTGTGGGTCATATTCATAAGATGAGGATAATAATTTTGTACAAGATGAAGATGGAGTAATGCTATTAAATGTTGACTCAACTTCGCAGTCGTCGAACAAGGCGTTCTTTACATCGAGAGGGAGCTCATGGGTAATGTCACCTTAATTGTAATATATAGCTATATATCTATATATCTATATATTTATATTTTGTCAAACACAATAAGGCTAATATGCTACTTTTTCTTTTTAAGGTACTATCCTACTCTTCATACTACAGCCCTTATCACGAAAATTATTCAAAACATGATGACTGATTTTCACCCCATGTTTCGGTTGATTCCTGAACCAATACGGCGTGATCTATTTAAGGAATGGAAGGTGCAAAATATTAGTCCATGCTTTTCAAATCAATTAGTATGTTACCATTCATATCATAACTGTATGTAACATTAATCGTTTTTACATTTTGCATAAATATGTAACATGGGCACCGAATGATGAGGACTTCATGTGGAGAGCATTCATCTATAAGGCTTCGTCTTGGTTAAATGATATGCACGGTAATTGTAAGAAAAAGATGAAGCCAGCTCCATGGATGGGTGAATCATTTTGGCATGCCTTGACACAGCATTGGGAAACAGACGGTAATAAGAGGATTTCTGAATCCAATAAGAAGAATCGTAAATCTCCAGTCGGAGGGACAGTGCGCGCTGGTGGATGCGTTTCAGCTGGAACCCATCGAGCACGAATGGTAAATGACTATTACTATAATGTAGTGTTATACATAATCTTCAAAAGAAGTATATGATTACACTATGTTCTCTCTTACTGGCAAAGAAATGCGACGGGAACCATCCACATATGAGATTTTCGTTCGAATGCGTAAGAGTAAAGGAACGGGACAATTCGTAGATGAACGATTCGTGCATTTAATGTAAGTTATATTTGTTTTTCATAAATTTCTACCTTAGAAGACTAAAGTTGAGATTATTTTATTGTTTTGTTCTCTTGAAGTCAGTATATTTTTTCCTAAAATTTGATATTGTTTCTTCTGAACTATTATTATTTTGTATGGGCTCTAGTGTGTTACTGTTCTCTTAAAGTTTGATTCTACTCATTTATTATAATTTTATGGTTGTCATTTTTTATAGGAAGAGTTGACAAAGGCTGCAAGGGATATGGGTGTGGAAGGGGCATTGGAGGGCGGATCAATCAACTCGAACAACCAGAAAATATTACTATATTTGTGGAAAAAGGCTGCAGGTGGTAATAAGAAGGGGCATATATATGGATTAGATGCAATTACTGAAGATTTCATTGCTTCTCCTCTTGAAATTATTGGATCCTCCGTTGCCTGAGAATCTCAAGTGCGAGAGATGATGCAACAAGTCACATAGTTAAATCAGCAATTGCAAGGCACCGTCAAGAAACCCGAGTTTGATCAGATGCAAGATCAGATGTTTTTGATTGCTCAAATCCAGATGAGTCTTCTGCAACGAATGGATCAATTGGCACCACCACAACCATGGGGGACAACACATGGATACAATCAACCACCTGCATAACCCCGACCACCGTCATTTGTTCCCTTGCCCCCAGACACAACTGTGGTTCACTCCACACTCCAATCCTCGACTGCCTCACATGCCTCGAATAGATGATTCCCATCCAAGGCAGGCTGCGCAAGAAGGTAACGAAGATGATTTGTTTGTGGGGTCTGATGATGGGATACAACCTTGATGTTAGATATAGACTTTTCCTTTTGGATTGCTTTTTTGCTGGTGGTAATTTCCTTTTTGTTATGTGCTTTTCCTTTTGTTACTCATGTTGTTGCACTTGCAGGAAATTACCCTTTTATAAAGGAAATTACATGTAAATATTATCGGAAAAACTTATATGAATTTTCGTATAATTATGCCTGAGATCTTTTGTATATTTGTTTAGTGTTTTAAATTTAATTTAAATTTGTTTGTGATTAATTAATTGAATAAAATAATTCTCGCTTAATATATCCACTTTTGTCAGATTTCTGTTAATGTTACGTTGGACGGCCCAGCTCAATTTTTGTAAGAAAACTCGATCGGAAACTACTTTCGTAAGGCTCTCGGCTGAAAAGTTTGAGGCAAGTCTAGGAAAGTCTTCGTCAAACTCGCGTGAGGTTTGCGCAAGCAATATCCATCGGAAAATGTTTCCGTAAAATTTGTGGCCGAATGTTCTAAGGTCAATCTGACAGCATCTTCATCAAACTTGCATGAGAAATGTCGGTCGAAATAACTCATACCGTCAGTATTGCGTTGGACATATCAGGAGGAAATTTAACAATATGGAAAGACCCATCTAAAGAAACTGGGACGCTCGTGACCGTAATATTTGCGTCAGAATGATCTCACAGTATAGGCGAAAGAATTTCGTTATATCCAAATTTCCTACAACGATTTTTCGGCCGACCAGCTTCTTATTGAAATCTGACGGAAATCAGTTGACTGCGTGAGATTAGCATGAGACTTCCCTGTTACCGCTGTTACCGCGGAAATCTGACGGAAACGGTGCAGTTTCCGTTGAAGACGGACGAGCTGTTACTGCTGCTCGATATCTCGGCGAACAAGGTGAAGGCCGGGAGGCCGATGAGGGAATTGCTGACGAAAAAGTTCCCACCGGGAACTTTTCCGGCGAATGCTGCAACATTATTCATTAATTCGGGGAATAATTTTTCCATACGCTAATAAAAAGTAAGGTTCCATAGTATTATCTTATCTATTAATAACATTCATTTTTTAAATAATATAATATTTTTTACTGACGTGCTAAAAAATTATCAATCGGACTCATTACATCATCTATAATTTAGTTTACTTAAGAGTTTCTCATGAATGATGTAGAGATTTGAAATTGAAAATAGCATTGCAAAAGTGCATGTTTCTAAGAAATTTCAGAAAAAATAAGAGAAAATCTTAATAAAATATCTTAAGTCATCTCGATGCTCCTTTTATTTATTCCACAATATGCATGCGTGCTTGAAATACAAACAGACCCAGGCGTGCAAACCATGGAAAGTTACATATACATTAAAGGAAGGAAAGCAACAGAAGGGTTGGACTGATTCCTAGTCGTAAAACATGAGTTCAGCCCAATGTTACCTCCACTTTGTCGGATGCCTGGTTCGTACCTTCTGCAGCAGTCGAACTGAAACGATTCCCAAACCGTCGGCCGACACAGTCCCGTATACGATGAGTTCCTTTGATGACCATGTCGAACATCTCTTGGTACCAGCCGAGTGGTACCACGGAGAGGACTGTTAATATGCTGATGACAATAAAGTCGACCACTGGAATGAGGACGAACAAAAGCAACCCGCAACATGCGAATCCTGCTACGATGAGGACGCACCTGACTATGGAACATTTCTGCGTCGCAGGAGCGAGCTGCCGAAGTCCCATCGCCACATATGCCCTCACATAGACAACGAAAGTAACGAAGAAGACCGAGATGAAAACCCTATACTTTTTGAACAAAGATTCGAGGCCTTGGAATTTCAGAGCCAGAAAGACCAGTATAAGTGTGATACTGGAGGCGAAAGCTTTGTGGATCGACTTGTCAGAAGCTGCTTCTTCATCGCCCCGGCTGTGGCTGTCCCTTCCATTCACAAGCATATACAGCAGTGTTAAACGCATTGACATTCAGGCATACCTTGGACAACCGTATAGAATTCACTGTAGATGGAGTACTGAAGTGGACAATCATTGTCCCATTTTATGATATTATGAAACAACCGACCGGTTAATATTTTTTTGGTGCACAGAGGAAATCCAGAAATGGTTGAAGGAAGATGGGATATAATGGGTATAGGAAGTCCCACAAGTAAGATCAAACTTAGAACCTCTAAATCACAGGACGGGAGTAGTACTAATTATATTAAACTCTTATTCTCAGCTATTAACATAGTTAAAATGTTAATTGACTTGTCAATATATATAAATTTCTTGTGAATTGACTTGACTATGATATAACAAAAACTGAAGAAATAATAGACCGAGTGGCCTCCTTGGAGTTGCCGAAAAAGATCTCGATCGGTGGCAACCGTGTAAGATGCTATAGAGGCCATGTTAAAAAAAGGTCAAATCCAATCAACCTTAAAAAAAAAAAAAAGATAAGTAGGGTGATGCAAGTCACCTCACTATGTAATATTCAGATTTTTGTACTTAATCGTGAATGCATTTTATGAGCCGAACAACCACAATTGTCAAAGAAGGTGGTGTCCACCAAGACTCTAGCTCAAATAGCCCCCTATAGCAAATTTTGCATAGATCGGAGTTGAACATATGTTTTAATCTCATTAAACGACATGAGAGCCAGTTGTAAACTATTAGACCAACATACTTGGCAGTTCATTCAACCTTTTGAAGGCAGCTATAGGTCTGTTTGATACTAGGGGTGTGTATGAGTATTTGATAGACTTGGAAAACGGTAAGAACCTACCCAAAAAGATAGATTTCATTTGAAGTTCAGATAGGTTCAGGGTATTATATTAAGGAGCTAGGCGATTATAGTTTTGGGTTACAGGACACTCATAACTGGATGTTGAACTTTGAAATTTAATTTGTAAACGGTTTAAATTATTATATTTATAACTCGATGGACTTTCATTTAACATCATAATGATGGGTTTATTATATCTTAAATATTATTATAACTTAGGAATTAATAATAGAGAATAATTACATTTACTGCAAACCTACTTTATTATATTTAATTATAAGAAAATAACTACAAAAGATAGTAACAATCATGAAAATTCTTTGAGCGTGATCGTTACTTTGGAACCATTAGATATATGAAAAATATCAAAATAATTTATGTTATATAGGTAAAAGGGAAATATCACAAACATGTTTTATCCAATATATAGTATCTGGAATCCATGGTTTCTCACAAATTCCGAGTAGGGTCACACTCTATGATTCCAAAATTTTTTAAACGAGTCATTTATAGGTAGATGGTGCTGGACCTAGTGACCTCTATTTGACACAGGGGGCTGGGGCGGGGCCCTCGTTACCCTTGCAGAGTTGGGCAAAACGCGAGTGGGCAATATCATAATCAAGCTTCGCGTGGAGATAATGACCGCAGGAGGTGGCACAGACAAAAAGCGTAACAGAGAGCAAGGAATCGATATCAATAGCAAAAAGAAACTCTAGTGACGGAACAACTTGACAGTACTGACGACCGGAAGAGAAGATTGATAGATCCAAAGAGAGTGGCAATTCAATAGCTGAGGCGGAGGGAGTAGGGACGAGGGGGGAGGGGGGCCGGACGAGGGAATAAAAGTTTGTGGTTCCCGGTAGCAGTTGCTAACCTGTTCTGATTCAGAGCCGGGATATTATCAGAAGGATTTTCATGAATGTTGATATGGATGGATCGATCCATTCTCAACTTCGCAGCTGGAGATATGTCTTCAGTCTTCTGTTAATGCATTCTGATTCAAGTCGACTAACCCTGGACGGATATATATAGTACCCTGAGCACTATGACGAGGGTAACTTCGTAAATTCACCATCAATATTTGTAATCAAATGCACGCCTGCCGGGGCGAGCTGCCAATTTTCTTCTGTTCTGTTTTCGACACAATTACGATTTGGAGCCAGATCAAATCAGAAGAATGAAGGGAGAGAGAAAGCGAGAGAGTTAAGAACCCTAGATCTATTAGCTGAACTCTGCTCGACGTGAAAGTCTTATATGTAACGGGTACATCACGTGATAGTACTGACGCGGTGTCACAAATTAATCAAATCAAGTTATTTTTAAAGTTTTTTCTTTTAGAATTTATTTTTTCCTTTAAAATTTTATTAAAAATATCTTTAAAATAACTGATTCTATTAGGTCACGATACTATATTAATATTATTACGTAATATACTAATTACAGACCAGAATCTCACTGTCTGGACACTGTACCGGGAGCCCTTTTCTACAATTTTCCCTAAATTTTATCTGCATTTCTTAATTTGTCACACCTTTTAGGGAAAAAAAAGGAATTAATTGAATGCATTTTCTCAAAACTTCTTTTTACACTAAAAAATAATTTTCATGCAATTTAATTTACAATATAATTTAATAATATTTGAATTAAAATATATAAAATTTACAATATTTTTTTCCATAAAAAGACTTGATCTTTTTGCTTTATTGATTTTTGCAGAGGGGGAAGTTTTTAACTGCTAGCACACTGAGGAAGCCGACGATGCATCTGCGGCCTCCAGCGTGTGTTTCGGGTTGCGTGCCTTTTTTTATTAAAAGTTATTTGCTCCGTTGATTTTGTAGGAGGGGAAGTCTTTCCCTTCTAGCAGGCGGAGGAATCTCACGATGAACGCTTTCAGCGTCTGGAGTAAATACTCAGTACATAATAAATTTTTTGTATAAATTATTATTCAACTCTTAATATATGTAAAATTAGCTCTCAAAAATTATAAAAATTTTATATATGTCAAGATTTAAAGGAGTGTTATATTGAATATTTACTCGTGCGATATTGAATATTTACACTTTTTTTTGATAAATAATATTGAATATTTACTCGTGCGTTTGTTTTCGACTTCCGAGCCTTATTTTATTAAAAGTTATTTAGAAAGCCTAAACTCTAGGACAGGAGAAAATGGCTTGCAATGGATAAATTATTGGGTTTTGTGGTATGATGTAAGAAAATATTATGTTCGGTAATTTTTTGCAGTATACGATAATTCGATACGATACGATACGATACGATACGATATAGAATTAGACGGGTTCAATTTAAGCGTAAACAAGCTTCGCGTTTAAAAGAGTTAACCCATGTAACTCGTTTACTCGACCCACGTAACCCGATATGACACAATTAAACTCGTTTAATTATGTGTTTATATATCAAACACATTAGCCCACTTAAACATATTTAAATTACAATTACACCATATAAATTTAGTTAAGCAGTTAACGAAAGATTTTAACTGTTAAGATCGTAGATATAGTATAGGATAAAAATGATTGAAATTATTTATTTATCCTTAATTTAGAATTATGATACATATCATAAATTTTAATATGTCAATTAGATTGAGGGTAAAAATAAAAAAAAAAAAGACATGAAATTTCCCATACATATGTATGTAATAGTGTAGATATGGGAAGGGGACATAATCATTTTACAAATTCTTTAAACTTCGTCATGGACGTTCATGTCCATCTTCGTCAAAATCACCCAATAATTTATGGTGATACGTGCGCGTGACAATGATTGAATATCAAAATGCTGATTAAAAAAACAAACTTTCATGTACCAATGATTCATTTTTTTCTGATGACGAATATACCCTTCTTCAACCGTCCGACCGCCACGAATTTTTAACCCTTAGTTTATAAAAGAAAATTATTTAAAAAAAACGTTATATACATATATACATAAATATATATATCATAATAAAGTAAAACAAGATTACTACTCTCTTATATTACCACGTGGCGGCTTCCTGAAATTTTATTTATTTGAATTTTTCCTATGTCTCCTAGTCGTTGTCCTTAACTTTTACTTTTGGTGAAATTTTATTTTTTTATATTTTAAATTTTTCCGTACGGTTGGGGCACACACAACTCTGATTCCATCGTCCTTCGCTTTTTATCTGTCTTTACTTTTCCTTTTCATTTCGTTTTTATTCTATACGAGGAGGTTGAATGAGATCTTTTACTTTCTATAGAAACCTAAAAAGCCTTCCCATACTGTACAATCCATACTATAAGTATATATGCTCTTCACATTATCGTATATTCTCTTTACCATTACTTTATTTCAACAAATCATAAAGTATATTCTCACTGCAAAGTACGGATTTTACACTAGTGTATATGTGTGTGTGTATATATATATATATAATAGAGATATAGAGAGTTAAGGAGGAAGGAGAAGAGAGGAAATCTTGAACTCCCTCCCAAATGACTAATCTCGGCATTATTTGGTAATTGCTAATGTATTCCGTGATTGGTTACTGACCATGCAGGTGACAGGAAATACATAAATTCTTATCCGAGGTGAGCTCATCACGCCATTTATAAATTCAGTTAGTATTTATTTAACACAATAATAAAAAGTGTCATACTGCTTTTTAAATATAATATATGGTTTTTTTTAATTCAGCACGCGCTGTCTCGAGAAAGTTGTCGAGTGGACCAAAGCTTCGGGGAAAAAGTTTGTAATTGGACATGGCAATTTCTAAACCCACACGCTTGGTTTATTCTTCTGATACCCCACCTGACATAACTCCAATAGATTTGGCTTGATAGTTAGGAGGGGTCCAAGTATCCTTCATACCTCAGGTTGGAATTCTCTTGAGGTCAAGAACCAACGCATCTGATTTACCATGTCCTGTGCGTTTATTAGCATGTGCGCAGGGCCGTTGAGATTAAGCAGGACGAAATCTGGATGCCCTTTAGTATAAGTAAACACTTATTCGGATAATTAATGCCTATTTAGTTGCGGGAAAAAGTTGATCTTAATTCTCAGTCTTTTTTATATTAATTTAAGTCCTAGATCTCCTAAATATTGTTTAACTTTAGCCATTTACAGTAAATTTAATATTAAGAAAGATAATTTGACTTTTTAATAATAAAAATATGTGTTTAACAAGAAATTATTTTACAACTATAAAAATGGAGAAACTCTCAATATAAGAGGAGAAGAATCGGTGTGATCCCGACTTTAAATTATTCTTGGAATGGTTATTTACAGTTTTTCGGGTACTGTTGGTGACCTCATAGGACTCGTGCATAACTAGATTTGAACCTCTTTTCCTTTGAAGTTTTCCTTTTATTTTTTAAATTTTAATTAAATATATTTTTAACATTAAAAAGCCAAATCTCCTTTCTTTTATTATTAAAAATAATGTAAAGGATTAAAATTGAACAATACTCGAAAGATTGAGCACTGGAATCGACCCAAGAAAAAAGTCTAGGTCAAATATGAATATCGATAGAAAGGTTGAGAGCCAAAATCAAGTTTTTCCCATTTACTTATTTGCTAAAAACTTATTTATGTTTTCCATAACAGAGCCACCTAAGAAATTCTATGTACAGTTGACAGTGGAGATTCATTTTCTTTTTCTTTTTGGGAAGTAATTGCAAGAAAAATATATCTCTCTAGAAGAAGAAGAGCAGAGAATTCTCTTCTGTAGCTTCGAAGCCATACACATAATTTAATTAATGCGTGTTGGCTTTGAAGGACTAGTTATTGACGTGGTACCACTGCTGCACTACAGATGATCGACACGGAACAAATCTTGGCCGTTAGAATGCTCTCACGCCAGCAACATCCCATTCCATATTTTATTAGATGTACTATTATTACTTTAAGGGATGACCTTCCTTTTTTATATTACTTTTTTTATTTTCTATTTTACATATAGTGAATAAAAATTGAAATATTTCTGATGACATGATTGTAATTTCACATGCATAACTGCACATCTCCTCCTTTTTTTTCTCCCATTTAAAATTCTCAATCTCCTCTCTTACTACATTCACTTTTATTTCTTATAGATTTTTTTTTATTCTCACATTTTGCTTCTCACTCTTTTATCAATGATCCTTACATACAATTTACGAATTTTAATTTCATTTTTACAATCCACTTTTCTAATTATCTAATTTAAAAGTTAAACATATATAATTACTTGAAAAATTAATTGTGCATAATAACTCTCTTTAAACACGTATGAATATATATTTCTAATAATTTTTATTTAGACAATGAATTCTGTGAATAGCATGAGTAAGCGTCGAGTAAATTTTGACTATAAGAAGAAAAAGCAGGGAAAAAAGGGAAATACGTGCTCCTCCATGAGCAATTCAAAGAGATTTGGACCAGACAATCCAATTCTGAAAACATTTTAAAATTATGTGTAAATTTTAGTGGTAATAGTTAAGAATACTTTGACAAGAGCACTAAAGAAATCAAGAAAATCATAAATAATTAAACTTAACTCCTTCAACGAGTCAGCAATGACGAATGGCGGTGAGGTCAGCAGCCGGCGAGCCTAGATTTAGAATATGGGGTAAAATAGTAAATCTAATACGCATGATTACGGATTACCCATTCATTTTTTTTCTCCCATTACTTATTGTCATCTGTCATCTCTCCTCACTTTTTTCTTCTCTCCACTTATTATTTTTCTTTCTATTTGGCTCTATTTATTCTTTTTTATATGTATTAATTATATTTATTATGAATAAATTTATGATTAATTACTTTAATTAATTAATGTATTTCGTGTGCAATACAGATTTCGCGACTAGTTTTCTCTAAACAGAGAACTATAACCCTTTAATATATTCATTTCCTTTCGAGGAGTTACGAATATAATACTAATGAGGAAGAAGACGCTTGTGTGCATCGCAAAAGGGGATTGGGACCGTGCGTGAGTGGCCAACTTGACCTATGGGATAGGAGCCGAGTTGCTCGAATTTACCATTTTTTTCTCGTTCTAAGCTACTGGTTTCTAAAAGTTTAATGAACGGTCACTGCTAGGCATTACTCTAATTATATGTTACTCTCTTTCGACAAATTATATAATTTTCTGGGGTTTACTGAAAATTTTGCTGTGAACTCCGGATAATTACTCTAGTTATAATTATATATATAAGTCAATTTTTATTGAAAAGTTTATTTCCAGTGCTCAAACCTTTTTTCTCATTTTATCATTTTCATTCTAAACCGATTGAGATAGATTTGGTCATCAATATTTTCATCCAAGGACACTTTTAGTTTTTTTCATTATTTTAGTATTAAAAATATTGATTAAAGGTGTGATTAATAGCAAAATAATGAAACCTAAAAAAATTAAAGAAAACGGAGAGAGGAAGGGCAACCCAGAATTTATTTTATTATTGAATTAATTTGGTCGGTACATCGTTTGATTGGGATTTGAATTTTTCAGACTAATTTTTTTATATCTTGAAAATCACCTAAAATTATATAAGATCTGCCGAGTTGATCACAATTAATTTTTTCGATTTTTCACTTTAACCCTCGTTTTTAGATTCTCACCGGTGGCCACATCTCCCTCAATGGCAACAACGATCTCAGAAGGGAAGGGTAATTATTGGAAAATTCCTCTATCTCTTTCTGTCCCCTCTTTTAATCAAAAATTTTGTTTCATTATTATTCTTATCATTTAATTAAATATTTAAATCCTAAAATAATGAAAAAAATGAAAGTGTCATTTTATGAAGATATCAGAGAGCATATTTATCCCACAAAATTAGGATAAAAATGATAAAAGAATGAGTAGCTCGTGCGCCCCAAAAATTGTCACTGTCCTGGGAAGTTTTCGTGCCAACTGATTACACCGTATCATCCATGAACTTAACCAATATTATTTAATATGTTATCATAAAATATCACACATTTTTTTATTAATTATATTTATTTTTAAATATAATTTTGATATATTTACTAACATATCAAATATTCATTAATTAAATTACCTAAGAATTTCTTCACTCCAGTACGTAAGTAGTTGTGTGCACATAGAAGCGAGAGCTCGGAAGCTATCCATTGTTTTATTAGAATAGCAGATGAAATACTTTCAGAATAAATAAGATAATATTCTTATAATTTGGTAATATTTTGATTGGGATATTACTAATATTGCATTTGAAATTATTATTGTTATATTACATAAAAGTTAGATAGCATAGAAAGTTATTATCTAAAATAGAAAGTAGGTTATAATACGAAATTATTGTATTTAGTAATATTTTAGATTATTAGAAAAGTTGTTTGAAGTAGGATATTTTGATGTTTAATGTAATAATTTACAAAAATATCCTCTTTTTCCCCCTTTGTCTTGTAGTTCATTTGGGCAAGATGGGCTTTTACACCTCAAAGGAGTTTGTGCAGGCAAGCTATAGTATTATAATGGGCTCCAATTACACCTGCGATCCTACAACGAGCCCCTCCAACTCCGCATTCGGTTTTTTTTTTTTTTTAATAAATAAATGTCTAGTTCATCGAGAAGATCAAATATCAGTGCATACACAAGTCTACTCAAAGGAAGGGCCTTACGACATATTATTGTTTGCTACAGCGCCGGATGCTTAGAGACTATCGATCACATCCTTTTATACATAGAGAACGTATAGCTATGAGCTATCATCATCACATATATGTGCTATAAAAAATTTAACCTGGAGATGGCATCTTATCTTATCCAGTTCTCAGTAACACATTGAGATGCATATGAGCTTCTGCCACAAAGCAACGACCGGTAGCTGCCCTGCTAAGATTTGAACAATTCTTCTAGGCCTTATCTCTCCCGATTGGTAAGGAAGCTTACCAAATAAAATTTAATTGAGTGGGTTGTGGATCCATGAGTCCTCAAATAGCACATATTCAAGAGCCTTTCTGAAGAACCAGCTGAGGAACGTCCTCTCTTTTATTGAGTATAAAATGTGTTACAGCAGGAATTTTAAAAGTTTGATGATTCTTTTTCATCTGCCTCTTCCATATTGTCGACAATGAAGACTTCCTGAAGGAACTGCAGTAGAGAAAAGCAAAACTTGTCATGGAGGGACTCCGGGATGACTTTAGGAAGAATAGTAAGTGTCCTTTTGAGTCATGTAATAAGTTGAGGCTGTGACTTGAGTTGGATATTGGCTTATGGCTGTTAATTAGTATTGTATTATCTGAATGAATCGGCTCTTGAGATTTGGTACCCTTGATGCACATTCCACTCACCTGACTGGTTAGATATCTTCTGATTTATAGGATTGCTTATCGTAATGACTTTAACTGGTACTAGAAATATGATAGGCTGATCGAAATACTGTTGGCACAATCATGAATATGAGCAGAAATCAAAATTTGACACCAACAGCCTATTATTCTCATCAAGAGAATGGGAACATATCTGCAGGTGAGGACGCAATTCACTATCTATACGATGTTGCTCATTGTCTCTGGAGTATCTTCTTGAACGACTTGATTCTGAGGCTGTCCTTTGAAGACGACTCACATACAATGAGTTTTTGCATAGACTGTATTGAATATATTCACGATGAAGGCTGAGGTGGTGACCGGATACTCTTTGAACAGAGACACGAGGCTGCTGAATTTCAGTTGGGGAGGAAGAGCAGCACTCTGAATTTTTTTTTTTTTTTTTTGGTCGCCAGCCACGGTATCCAAGCAGGCCCCACCAGCGGTGAGATGGCATCTTTCAGCCAACCATACTTGACTAATCCGTTGGTCGCCCCGGGTCGCACGCCTGGCAATGGCGGGTGAGGCTCCCAAGAGGGGTGTCTGCGTACGTGAGGTCTCGAACTCGAGACCTCCTTAAGCGGCACCGAGCTGCTTACCACTCGGCCCAACCCCTCTTGGTAGCAGCACTCTGAATTTCTCTCTTTGGAAGCTGCTTCTCCATCATTCTGGCTCTCCCTTTGATTCATAAACATACATCGGTGTTTAAGTTAGAGACTCCATCAATTGGACTTCCTATATCCCGATAAAAAAAAATTGCAAGAGATGATTACATAAGAGATGCTGATTGGATAAAAATGTCATATTAATATTGTTATATGATTGAGCTTTTCCAAAGAAGAAACTCTCGAGTGGGCTGGTGGTTGGAGGTTCCGAGAGCTAACTTATTATTGGGGAGAAATTCTTTTATGACAAGTGTGCCGCGCGCATGGTACCACGGGTAAATTAGAAATAGTTATTTATGTGTTCTTCAAAATTAAGCAATAACAAAACAAGATTCTTTACACATGTACAATAGTTGAAAAATGAAAAAAAAAAAAGTTGGAATTCATAATTTCCGACAATTTTTGGGATTCAACGGGGAAATTGAAACAAAAAAATTAATTATCAATTCACCTAAACCACAACAGTCAACCTTCCATATGTGGACCATGTGACGTTTGATGGCGACGCAGCGGATCGATCAATGTTCGCTTAGAATGTCGCTATCGCTGCATGCATGCCCACCAAACATGGTACAGCCAAAAAAAAAAAAAAGGAATTGTATTACTGATTATTTTTTATTCCTAAAATCGATAATTTTATGCGACGGATTTTGCATTATACCCCTAATAAACACTTTAATTTAACCAGGAAAAAAAAACCTAACGATTGCACCTTCGGCTGCGGATTCATCTTCTTAGGCAATTTTATTTCACCATGATACCAAATTGTAATAATTGAGTACATTAGTATCAATCATACGAGCAGTTATCGCAAATATTATTAATTAGAGTAGTTTAATTGATGTCTTTTCACTACATTATTGGACGATGTGATTATTTACGATCTTGTCACGGTGCCTGGAATAATCTATTGAAAACATTTGGCACAATTTCTGTTAAAATTAACCTGACTCAGTGGATTAAATAATTGGATTTGACTGGAAAGAGAGAGAGAGAGAGAGAGAAGGACAATAGCTGAGCCACGTAATCTTCAAGCCTGCGGAGTATCCCATTGAAAACGTGTTATTAAATTGAAACATCGAGTGAGGAGAGTTGCAGGAGATTGCAACTTTATTCATTGATCCTGTGAATAATTTTTCGATACATTAATAAAAAAAGTGTTGCATCATATTATTTTATGTATTAATAACATTCACTTTTTAATATAGTATAATATTTTTTACTGACGTCTTAAAAGATTATTAATGAGACTTACTACAGTATTAGTGAGTGAAGTTCATCTGAGAATTTCTCACGAGGGATAAAGAGATTTGAAAAGAAAAATAGTAAAAATATTGATAAATATCATAAGTCATCTCGATGCTCCTTAGCATGCATGCATGCCATGGTTGAAATACAAATAAACCCCCTTTCTAAGCCCTTATGCCTTTTGTGTATATTAAAAAAATACAAACAGACCAAATTGTGCAAACCCTAGAAAAGTACATAAATTAAAGGAACGAAAGCCATAGTACCTTACACGTGTAAATTTTTCACCAAACCTATAAGAGATTGGGTCTTATCTAACCTAAAAAGTCATGCTGATGGATGATAGTATTCTTCTCTAATAAACTAGGTTTCAACTCATCAGTTTTCTGATATATGATTTATATTTTAACAATATATATGTGGTTGGACTGATTCCCAGCCGTAAAACGTGAGTTCACCCCGATGTTATCTCTCTACATTGTCATCGGATGCCTGGTTCGTACCTTCTGTAGCATTCGAACCGAAATGATACCTGAACCATTGGCCGACACAGCCCCATATACGACGTGTTCCTCTAGTGACCGTGTCGACCATCTTCAAGTACGAGCCTAGTGGTACCACGAAGAGGACTGTTAATATGCTGATGACAATGAAGTCAACCAAGGGAACGATCACAAATAAAAGCAACCCGCAGCATGCGAATCCTGCTACAATGAGGATGCACTCAACTATCGAACATCTCCGCGCCGTGGGAGTGAGCAGCCGCAGTCTGATTGCCACGTATGCCCTCACATAGACGAGGAATGTAACGAAGAAGACTGAGATGAAAACCCGATACTCTTCGAACAAAAGTTCGGGGCCTCTGAATTTCGCAGCCAGAAAGACGAGTAGAAGTGTGATACTGTAGGCGAAAGCTTTGTGGATTGTCTTGTCAGAAGCTGCTTCTCCATCGTCCTGGCTGTGGCTGTCCATTCCATTCACAAGCATATGCAGCAGTGTTAAACACATTTGATATTCAGATATACGTTCTTTGAACAGTCGTACAGAATTCACTATACATGCAGTACTGAAGTGGACGGTCATTATTCCATTTTACGATATTCCGACGAAACTGAGCGATTAATATGTATTTTTTGGTATATAGAGAAGACACATAAACTTAGAAATAATAGAATGAATAAGGAATAAAAGGGCACGGAAAATCTCATAAATAAAATCAAACTTAGGACCTCCTGATCACAATGGAGAGTAGTATCAATAATACTAAACCCCTTTCTCTGCTATTAACATATTTAAAATGTTACTTTACTTGCCAATTATATAAATTTCATGTGAATTGACTTGACTGTGATATTACAGAAACCGGAGAAATCATAGACCGAGTGACATCCATGGAGTCGGCCGAAAAAGATCTCGATCGGTGGCAACCGTGTAAGATGTTCTAGAGGTCATACTTAATAAAAGAAAGCTCAAATTCAACCAACCTTTAAAAAAAATAGAGAAGTAGGGTTTGCAAGCCTCATTACTATGTAACATTCGGACTTTATATTTGGTCATAAATACATTATATGAGCTGAACAACTATAACGGCCTAAGAAGGTGGTCTCCGCCAAAACGCAAACTCAAGAGCTGCTTATAGAAAATTTTACATAGATCGAAATCGAACATTAAATCACATAAGAGTGAATTTCGGACTATCAGACTAACGTTCTTGGTAGTTCAATCAACCTTTTGAGGGCAATTCCATATTTGTTTGACACTTAAAGGATACTTGGTAGACCTAAAAAACAGTAAGAACCTACTCAATAAAGTAGATTTCATTTGAAGTTCATGTGGATTCGGGTATTAAATTAAAGAGCTAGTCGGTTATGGTTGACACATACCAGTCTACACGGCGGTGGCCCTGCAAGTGGATAGTTTCTTTCTAGTCCTCTCGCTTTCAAAAAATCACTGTTTTTATTTATTTATTTTACATATAAGAAGAAGAATAGACGAAAATTGGAGTGTTAAACTTAAAAGAAATTCTGACCAAACGGCTGAAAATAAAAATAATTCAACCTTCCGAAGAACCGGGTTTATAATGGTGCAGTTTTTTAATTAAAATTTCAGTTAATTACTACGATTAATCGAACCAAATCAATTTGCTTGATAAAAGATTGAACAAAATTAGAAAAAAAATTAAAAATTCACAACTTATGGGCTTTTCAAAAATTCAATATGTAGTTCATGATTTGGTTTCGTTTGGAAAATTATTTGAACAAAATATTCACTTTTATTTAATTTTGGATATTAAATCTACCATTATTTTGAAAAAATCAATTTGATTATTTTAATAATATAATTGGATCAATAAAATGTAACTGGTTCTACGGCAAGATCCGCTTCCCGCCGTCGCACAACCTCGCTGGCTCATCCATGCACCAGCGATAGGCTGAGTAGGGCGAGATGACGGCTACTGCAGCAGCAGAGTCGTCGATCACGGCCAGCAGGAAGTGGTAACACATGAAATCCTAAAATCAGATGAAAGGAAAGGACTCAATCGAGAAGATTAATTGAGAGAAATTGGGGATGAAGTAACTGAGGAGTTGGATGAAGAAGACAATGAAAAGGGTAAAATTGTTCTTGCAACGATGGAATCGGAGAATACACCCTTCCAGAGTTGGGCAAAACATGAGTGGGCGATATCAAAAACATGAGTGGGCAATATCAAAATCAAGCTTCGTGTGGCGGTAGAAGTGGCACAGACAAAATAGCGTAACAGAGAGCAAGATAATGATATCGGCAGCAAAAGAAAAACTAGCGACGGAACAACTTACTGTAAGGACGACCGGAAGAGAAGATAGATCCAAAGAGAGTGGCAACGCAATAGTTGAGGAGGAGGAGGAAGGAGGGAAGAGGGGGGCGTATGAAGAAATAAGAGGCAGCCATTGCTAACCTGTCTTGATTCGTGGCCAGGATATTATCCGGAGAAATTTGATTAGTGTAGAGATGGCCGGATCGATTCATTCTCAACTCAAAGCAGCTGTATGTACGTCTTCTTTCTTCTATTAAAGCCTTTAACAGTGGCTAACTCTGGGGATATATATAGTAGCATGGCCGACGACGACGGTAACTTCGTAAATTTAACATCTATTTTGTAAATAAAAAAGAACAAGATAAAGATATTAAAAAGTGACGCCATCGCAAGGAAATATGACGATATTAGCCTGACAACAATCATGTATGAAGTGGAAATTAGGTGATAACGAGAAAAGTGATAAAAGATTACCAAGAGGGGTTGGGCCGAGTGGTAAGCGGCTCGGTGCCGCTTAAGGAGGTCTCGGGTTCGAGACCTCACGTACGCAGACACCCCTCTTGGGAGCCTCACCCGCCATTGCCAGGCGTGCGACCCGGGGCGACCAACGGATTAGTCAAGTATGGTTGGCTGAAAGATGCCATCTCACCGCTGGTGGGGCCTGCTTGGATACCGTGGCTGGCGACAAAAAAAAAAGTGATAAAAGATTCAGCAAAAAAAAAAAAGAAGAAGACAAAAGGAAAGAGTTGTTTTATCGAGACATTATGTGAAAATACTAATTACAATGTGATAAGTAAATAAATTAGTATTAATCACTAAAGTAATTACTATAATTAATATTAATTAAAATAATTTAATTGGTTCTTATTCAGCATATTATTATAAGGTAGGATCATTTAAGATTTTTTTTATTTTAACAATAGAAATCATAAACCATCTTATCAAAATCATGCTTTATGTTATCTTAACAAAATATATAAGTCACCCAAACATATAAATTCCGAGCACCTCAACCCCATCATCATCATCATCATCATTTAACTCATCAAACAATGAGCCACGTTCATGATCTTGGTAAATTATCTACACTCATATTAGATATAATTACATATGCATATATATATAATTTGTAAAAATGGATGGTATGACTTTTAGACGTAATCAACTAAAAATACTGTAAGTGTTACCGTTCAATTTGGCCTACTGGGGCAGCTGCCTACTATGTTCTGTTACATGCACAACTAATTTTCCTGAAGCCCTGAGTCAAACCTCCTGCCTGGCCATCCAAGGGCCAAGATTAACCCATAAGGGAGTGCGTGTGGAGAGAGATTAACCCATAAGAGAGAGAGTCTGTGTGCGTGAGAATAGAGAGGGAAAAAAAAAATCCTATATCTAAAAGCTGAACACGTCTAGGTTTATACAATTTTTCTTAACTTTTATCAGCATTTCTTACTTTAAATATATTAGACACATGCCTGTAATATGTATAGAAAGAAAATAAAAATAAATAGTGAAATGAATTCGTATAATTAAATTTTTTATTTATAATATATTGTAATTAATTTATTTAAAATTCATTAACTTATAGCAGTAGGTGGAACATCCTCAATTATTATTAATATAATATGTTAATTTTATCTTTTCAAATTAACAATTTCAAATAATTCATTCACAAAACCTGACAAATTTTTACTATTAAGTTATAGATATGGAGTGATGTAGAGTGAGTAATATGAAAAATCTGAACAGTTAATAAATTTTTTTGTTACAATTGAAAATATTAGGTGAGAGGGAAATGAATAAAAGTATTATTTTATCCTTAATCTGGAGAATTT